>JABWPP010000050.1:52180635-53380635 GCA_016920855.1 Puya raimondii | reverse complement strand
GTCTAGTAGTTGGAGCTTACCGAGCCGTGATAGTTGCGGAGGAATGACGCCACGAAACATATTCGATCTTAGACGAAGGATCTTGAGAGACGGAAAGCTATCGCCTACCCATGTCGGGATATCCCCGACGAACTCGTTATCCCCGAGGTCGAGGATAACTAGCTCCTTACAGCTCTCTAGGGCTATCGGGAATTCGCCCGTCATAGAATTGTTCGCGAGGTGCAACGACAGAAGAGGCGGCATGATGCCGTTGGAGCTTAGCGGGACGCGACCGGAGAGATGGTTGCTTTCGAGAATCATCATTTGGAGAGCCTTCATCTCCCACCAACAAGTCGGGATCTCGCCGGAGAGCCGATTCCTCGAGAGGTCGAGAGCTCGTAGAGAGTTCATCGTGCAGAAGAAGGACGGGAGCCTGCCATTCAAGTAGTTGTCTCTAAGGAAAAGATATTGCATGTTGGGTAAGGAAGAGAAGTTCCAGCTCTTGAGACCGGCGCGACCGACGAATAGCTTTTCCATACGACCCGCGAGGTTGAGCCCGGAGAGGTCGAGAGAGGCGAGCTGAGAAAAGTTCGCGACGAAAGAAGGGATTGGAACTATCATAGAATTGCTACTCAAGTTAAGAACTGATAAAGAACCTAAATCTGATACTTCTTGAGGGATCATTCCAGTTAAATTGTTGGATCCAAAGTGAAGAACACTGAGCCTGCTTAACCTTCCTATAGTGTGTGGAATTGGACCTGTGAATGAGTTATACACCAAGTTGAGCTCAACCAAGTTGATCAAACATCCTACCTCTTCGGGTATCGAACCCGTTAGCCCGTTCATACCGAGATCCAAGTACGCGAGCCGGGTAAGCGTGCTTACGGTTCGCGGGAGGGGACCCGTTATTGCGTTTCGCGAGAAGTTGAGGGTGGTGAGGTAGGGGAGGGAGGAGAAGTTGAGTCCAAGAAGGGTGCCGTTAAGGCCGGCGGCAGGGAGGTTTAGTTTGGTGACGGCGTAGATGTCTGCGGTGACAGCGGAGGGCGGGTCGGGGCGGCATGCGACACCGAACCAATCGCATGGGGCGGCCGGGGAGGCGAGGGACCATGAAAGGAGGGATGTAGAGTTGGAGAGTGTGGATTTCCATGAGAGTAGAGCTTGGGCTTGAGTTTGTGTTGTGGTGGTGGTGGATTTGATTGGAAAGAGGGAGGAGAGGAAGAGGAAGAGGAGGGGGAGAAGAGGGAGATGGAGTTGCATTGTTGCTCTAGAGATTGGATACATGTAGTTTTATTTATTTATTTATTTATGTAGTTTTGGTAGTTGGTAATGTGTAATGTGAAAGTGAGAGGATTAATTAGTGGTCTCTCTATGAACAGTTGGTCAACATTGGCTTATTGGCTACTTTATTAACAACTAATTATATGTGTAGATCTAGAGCTTCTCATTGGACTAAACATGGTGTTTTTTTAATAATCAGATTATTAAAAATTGTTTGTGGCATCAAAATGGACTTTTTCCACAGGCATGACAGTTTGTTTTGACTATTTTATAGGGGGAAAAAAATCAAAAGGATTACTACAGAGAAAAAAAAAGAAGAAAAGTAATTTGTGACATTTGCGCTTTGAACGGACCTTACTTAGCGCAGTTGATTAAGAGTTTGATGGTTGGTATTCTAGTTTTCAAATTCGAAATCTAGTTGTTTCACATTTCTAACTGAATTTATTTATTTAAAAAATTAAAAAAAATCGAGAAAAGGCCAATTTTGTATTGCGCAGAAAAGTCAAAGACTCACTAGTGGATGTCATTTTCTGGATCACTAGTTAAAATCAATGTACCCTACCTTAATCTGACCAATTTTAGTGAGTACAATAATACATGAATACGTATAGAATGCTCCTCTCGTTTTTCTTATAGCCAAGGTGTAGCTGTCATGTATGACTAGTTAAAGACCCGCGCTTCGCGGCGGATCAATAGATTTACAGTAAATATACATCAGTAATTAATAAAAAATAATAAAAAAATTATTTGCTGAAATGAAAATATTTTATACATTAAAATAGCGTCATCACTTTGAGACCAAATCCAAAAAACATGCATGATTAATACATATATCAATTGTCCATAAGGCAATCACACCACTTTAAGTTGAAATTCAAAAAAGAATGCATGATTAATATGTAGAGTAGTCTAATTATTTGTTTGTGCTGGTTGGTCCATGATCTTCGGTGAGCCTGCGAAATCAAGAGTTGAAAAAAGAAAAATTTAGATTTTGTGGTAAAGAGTTTCATTTGGTGTGAGGTAATTGTAGGGAAATCACCTAAAGTTGTTTTCTGCTTCGTTCCTCCACGCTTGAAGATAGTTCTGTCTTATCTTTACAAATCCTGATGAAAACTATTCGAGTACAGTAGCAACCGAAGTATGGCATTACTGTTAAGCAAAAGCTTGTAGAGGGGAAAAGGTAACTACACCTGGAGTGAGTAATCATTAGTGGAGATGCTTTTCCAAACATGTCACTCTAAGTATGTTTGGGAGGAGTTCAAACTATTTATTCTTCTATTTCATGGTGATCCTGTTGGTAGACCTACTTTTGTCCTTTTGCTGGAGCTTCATAGGAGAAACACTAATAAATTACTTTGAATGATCTAATCCCCACGCTTAACTTATAATCATAGAATTTGAAATTTCAGCTAGAAAAATATAGAATTTTCACCAGAATAGCAATCCAAAAAGTAAAAAAATTAGTTGAATTTGTCACTAAACTTGATCAAAGAGTCACATAAATCAAAGCCAAAGAACACATAAGAGCAAACCCAATTATCCAATAGCAGAATTTAACCAACCCCAAGCCCAAATCAACTGGCAATAACCCAAAATTTGAAAAAAATTTCTGAGAATCATCCATGTCAGTTGCCTCACCTCAAAGAACAGAAGGATCAGCAGCAAACAGGAAAAATGTAAACAACTATATATATATATATATATATATATATATATATATATAACATGTACATATTTCATGTACATATTTATATACCTGTATCCACTTGGTGACCGGGGAAGAAGACTGCTTTTTTTTTTTTTTATGACATGTACCTTAGGCAGAGCTCACTCCAACTTCTGCCTACTCAAATACCCTACAATTATTATAGACCAATTCATATAGTGATTCATAGCAAATGGTAAGGAAAAATGGTATGAGGAAAACAATAGCATTGTAATTATAAAATAAGTATAAATCAGCAAGATGTGTAGATAGTTAAGACAATAGCAATACAGTTGGCGCAAAAAAAACTAAGAAAATATAATTAGTTTACCACGATTATCTGTAAGTAATCCACAATATCACCTACTTACCAACTACAAATATCAAAGTGTAGTACAAATACTATCTCAACTTTTTTGTTTGGCATATACTTTGCGAGAAGTTGTTCTAGACTCTTAGAAGTAGGCACAGAACACAGGAACATGTTTGAGTAAAAGTCATATTCATCTTGCAAGAGTTTCAGTTTCAATTTTAAGCTGAAGCAGCATATGTATTTAGCCCAAGGTACTTTATGTTTCTATCAAAGATTAAGTGTCTGCTGATATGTTGCAGCCGATAACATGCTCTTAGTGCAAAGTTAGGGGGAAAAAACAAAGTAATAAATAAATGGGATAAGTGAAAAAAATTTAGTGGCAGAACTTAGATGTCTTAAGAGAACAGCAACACAGTTGGTGAGGAAAAACGAAGGGAAATAGCAAGTAATGAATTTAGCTTATAAGGTGCTGGTTCTCAACTTCTTTCTACTCAAACACTCCAAAATTATTGCAAATAACTCATCGCCGAAAGAATCAAACCATGTAGACTAATTAGCACAATGATTCAAAGTAAATAGTGTGGGAAAAAATGATGGGAAAAAAAATCAGTAGTATTGCAAAGTAAGCGTAAATTAGTAAAGTATGTAGAAAATTAAGAAAATTGGCAAGGAAAGTTAAAAAAAAAACAGGAAGTAGTAAATTTAACATGTAAGGCTCAGATCCTGCTCCCCCAGAAAGGAAAGAATTAGTTGGTCATCATGTTGAACCAAAAAATGAAATAGCACTGTAAAGGCAGGAGATGATTGCCTTAAGGCCATTCGACACCCCACTTCCTCGGACCTCGCACTGAACCCTAGCAAGCAATAGTACCAGACAGGGTGTGGCGATTGCCTCAAAGCCATTCGTTCTGCATCACAAAGCAAGCATAAAATATCAAGGTATGCAGAGACAGTAGAGAAGGATTTCGACACCCCACTTCCTCGGACCTCACACTGAACCCTAGCAAGCAGTAGTACCGGACAGGGTGTGGCGATTGCCTCAAGGCCATTCGTTCTGCATTTCAAAGCAAGCATACAGTAGAGAAGGAAACATCAGGGAGCTCTCTATATCATCATTGCCTTATGTAAAAAAAGTGAAAACACCTGGGCCCAATAGACGAAAATAGATAAAAAAGAATAGCCTGTGCAGTGAGCGTGAAAACACAGCAAAGCAAAGGAGGAAGTCCATATGGAAGCAATGAAATCAAGTTTAACAAACTGACCAACACAGGACAGCAGCCAGAGCTTCACACATAGCAAGAGGAAAGGGAGAATAGTAGGCAAAATCACACATAGCAGGGAAAGGGAAAATAGCAATTCACACATAGTAGGGACAATTTAGTAGGCAATTTTTTTTTTTTAAAAAAAATAGCGAAATATAATATAATCTAAGTTAAATTTCAAAAAATAGAAATAAAAACCAAGAAATTTTTAACTGTAAAAAAGTTTGATAGGGTTTCTAAAATAATACAGATTTAATAAGAAAATCGCTTTGCATTTTTGGACTAAACCCAAGAAGGGGAAACGAAATGAAATCATCCAAACATCCAAGCATCAATCAGAGGGAGAGCACCAGACCTTCCTTCTCTCTTCTATAGATATAGGCATCATCAGGAGGAAAAGAAGTTTGCAAGCTGGAAAGAAAGTGGGCATGAAAGCTTACCATTCGAGGGCACATATATATAGTAGAACAGAGTGAGGAGAGAGAGGGAGGAGTCCAGAGCGCCGTCGCGGAGCGACACACCTCACCGAGTAGATAGCAGACGTATGGAAGTAAGCCCCGGCACGGTACCGATCAGGACCAAAGGAAGGAGAGACAGAGAAGGCACCATCTCCGGCAATCCGGGGTGGCATTGAATGCCCACACCGGCAGTAGATACGAAGGTACAGTAGCGATCAGGGGAGAGGCGGAAAAGGCATCATCGCTGGTGATCCGCGGCGGCATTAAATGCCCGCATCGCCGAGAGATAGCAAGGTACAGTGCCAAATTGGGAGAGGACAAACCGCAGGCAACCGTAGGGTTCGGGCATAGAGGGAAGGCGGGAGAGAGGTTCGGCGCATCGGGAGCAAGTACGGCTCCAGCGGCGCTTAGGCGGCGGAAGCGTACGGCGTAGGGTTTGGGTCACGGAGTAGGGTCTGCGGAGGCGTACGGAGAGAGAGGGTAAGAGAGAGAGAGGAGGAAAGAGCGAGGCTCTGAGGGTGCGCACGCGAGAGAGAGAGAGAGAGAGAGAGAGAGAGAGAGAGAGAGAGAGGCGCTGAGGGATCCACCCCAAAACCCGGAGAGATAAGCGGCGGCCGCGCGGCGGAGCGGTACGGCCCCCAAAAAAAAAAACGCGGAGGGACCCACAGGCCCGAAAACGCGGCGAGGGGAGCGAAGGGCCGAAATCGCGGAGAAGCTCGGAACACAGTTTTCGCTTCGCCCTTTAATGTATTTGTATTGATTGATTGATGTGTGAGTTGAGTACAATGCAAAAATATGCATATTGTTGGCTTAAAAGGGTCAGCATCCTATTCTGTGGGGAGAGATCAGATTGGGTCGAGTCATGTTCAAAATGACAGGAGGCGGTTTGGGCCGAGTCACGTTCGAAGTGACAAGAGACTGATTGGGCAGAATCACAATCGAAATCCGTGGGCACTATCTGTACGCTTTAAGTAAATTGGTTGTATTTTTCTAACAGCTCGAGCTTTTGGAATTAATGGTTAGCGCCGATCCGACAAGTGATATCAAAGCTAAATGTCACAGGTTTCGATTCCCAAGTACTACGAATTTGTGTTGGGGAAAGAGGGGAATTGTTGGCTTAAAGGACTTTAATAAGTGAATTGGTTATATCTTTCTAATAGCGCGAGCTTTTGGAGTTAATGGTTAGCGCCAACGATCCGGTTGTTGGCTTAAAGGGCCTTAATAAGTGAATTGGTTACATCTTTCTAATAGCTCAAGCTTTTGAAATTAATGGTTAGCGCCAACGATCCGACACACATCCTAAGTAGGATAATTTAAGAGTGATGCTATGTCCATAACAGTTTTATATGCATATCAAATCAGAGATCAATCCAACTCATTATTGATAGAATGATAACATTTATGTGTCAGACAGAATCACATTGCTATTTAACCAATCACAGTCTGAACAGATTGGACATGCGTGTTAAAAGTTGTGTCTGTATTTCATTTCTCAGAAGTCGATGCCTACGTCCATGATCGTTTTTACTGCATATCAAATCAGAGATCAATCCAATTCATGATTGTAACATTTATGAGTGAAGTCAGAATCGCATAGCTAATTTAACCAATCACAGTCCGAACAGATTGGACATGCGTGCCAAAAGTTGTGAATATTTATTTTGTTTCTCAAAATTCGATGTCTATGTCCATGATTGTTTTTACTGCATATCAAATCAGAGATTAATTCATGATTGATAACATTTATGAGTCACGAGAGAACCGCATCGCTATTTAACCAATCATAGTTCGAACAGATTGGACATGCGTGTCGAAAGTTGTGAGTTTGTATTTCGTTTCTCAAATGTCGCTGGCTAAGTCCATGATCGTATTTACTGCATATCAAATCAGCGATCAATCCAATTCATGAATGACAACATTTATGAGTCACGATAGTACCGCATCGCTATTTAACCAATCACAATCCTAACAGATTTGACATGCATGTCAAAAGTTATAAGTCTGCATTTCGTTTCTCAAAAGTCGATGGTTACGTCCATGGTCGTTTTTGCTTCATATCGAAATCAGAGATCACCAATTCATGATTGACAACATTTATGAGTCACGACAGAACCGCATCGCTATTTAACCAATCACAGTTTGAACAGATTGGACATGCGTGTCAAAAGTTGTGAGTCCGCATTTTGTCTCTCAAAAGTCGATAGTTGATTGAGGTAGAAATGCAAGAGACTGAACTATAATGTTGGTCTTAAAGATTACCTACCCTAAAGTAGAGAATCAATGTATGATATCAAACAGAACCAGGCCCAAATCATCCAACAGTACAAGCTTTTATGAAATAAATCTTTAACCACATGAAAGCTCAAGACTATATATGATCAATAAATTTGCTGCTGTTTTGTACATCCTCTCACTTTCTAATCACCTTTTCAGTATGGAATTACGACACATGATCTGACTCACACTGCTGTTCGACAATAAAAGTTAGTTTCAGATCTTAATTAAATGGCGTGTGATGGAATTTACGTTGACCACTGATACTCAATAAGATTAATCATAATTCACCGAATTATGTGTCGACTGTAGTAGCATGAAGTTTGCATTATCAGTTTGCATGCAGCTACAGTATTGAAGGATTTCTTATTACTGAAACTAACAAACTATCTTGACCTGATCCTAAAAGAAGATGATGATTGAAACATCCCATAATAAATATGAAAAATGGTCAAATTTCTGCTGGAGTGTCTGGTAAGTTCTGCTATCTGATACCAGAAAAAGAGCAAACAGTAGTGAAAGCGAAGTACACGTAACTACAGCGAGCACATAAAACACCCTCCAAATTAATATAACATTAATAACAATATACAAGTCAATGCAACAAGTAGATAAAACAAATTCAATGAATTAATACACAAAGCAACCCTACAAAGGATGTTTCATATGCTTGTTTCTCTGACAGGAACGGATTACGAGGAGGAAATTATTCGAAAATCAACAACATTGTGATCCCATAAGACACTGAAAGAAAATATGGTACACTAAAAGAACAACTAAATTCGCATACCAATAGCTACAATGACAACTTGAATAGAAGACCTTGCCAACATAGCTGTTTTAAAACCTCGTCAGAAGACGATATGAAGAAGAGCTCCCGTAACATGCAATCGACTCAGCACACACTTGAGAATTCACCGAACTTGCCCTGCAATAACCCAAGAAAAACATAAGTGCTCACACTTTATCGGCCAAAATGCATAATCGCCAAGGATGTAGTATACCACTTTAAATTTGCCTTTGGTATCTTGGGATCCCTTTGGTCACTGAACCAGATCTAGAAGAATAGCTCGATGTATCTCGCTGACTTCTACAACTCCAATAACTTCCCACAGTACCCACGATGGGGATTTCATCGGGGCTCCGGCTCGGGGACCTTCTAGGCGATGATGTCACCGACGATTGCTTAATATCCTCGACAGTCAAAGCACCAAGAATTGGCCGTTCCTCCCAACTAAGGGACGAGTTCGAGCGAACGGAATTGCTTTCTTGAATTCTTTGAACGCTCGAATTTTCTGACGAAACCAACCAAGTTGAAAGGCTAGCATCCACAGAGACTTCCTGCTTGCAAGGACTATTATTTGAGTCAGCCGTCCCTTCGAGCTTCTTAGTCTTAAATGTAGGCTCGGGGTTAAGGACCATCTTGTTCTTTTCTTGTTCTAAGTTGATATTCTCCTTGTTAGTATTCTTCAATGGGACGGCGCCGACCTTAACCTCCTTCCACTGAGATAGATTTTCCACAGGATTCAGCACAGAGTTTACGTAGTGGCTTCTATCTCGCGGATTACCCTTAGCCAAAAGGATTGGCTGTTTATCGGGGGACGAGGCACTTTTAGGACCAGGACTGATCACTTCTTGATTATTCTCTCGTTCTTTATCGATGGGCAGCGAAAAGAATGACTCATATGACTCCTCATCTTCTTGAAGGCCAATAGGATTACGTTCCTCGTCGACGCCACAATCATCGTACTCCTCATCGTCGTCTTCTTCTCCGTACTCATCCTCATCATCATTGTCACCGTTGCCGCCGTCCTCATCATCGCTATTTGAACAATTTTGATACCTATGGTTTAAAGGGTAATTCCCAGATTGTGAAGTGGGCTTTCCTGCATCTTCTTGAGGGCTTTGCTCTTCCTCTCTCACTTCATTCTCTTCATCATCCTCCGAAATACACTTCTCATCGTCTTGAGTCGCGGCCTCTTCGTACGTTTTGACGTTCAGATCAAACGTCACTTTCTTTCTGCAGCTGCTGAAGCTCCCCTGCTCATTAATCTCCCTATAAACCACAAAAAATAAACAATAAATACCAACTAAATCAACCTAAAAAAAAAAAAAAAAAAATCTCTTTGAAGCATATCAACAAACAGTTAGAATGCGACATGAATAACCATTAGATGACTATGAAAAGGAAAACCCTACTAAGATTAATTGCAATTCACCTTATTTCTTGATCCGGAATCGAATTAGCCGCAACCTCCGTCGAAGGTTTGTCCAGGGAAAGCTGAGGTGTGATTTGCTTCAGCAACGGTTGCGCCCGCACGGGCGAAGCATTTTGCTGCAAAAGCTTGTAGCTTTCATGTCTCTGAGATCACCAAAACCAATACACCATAAGAACAGATCCAATAATTGTAGGGAAAAAAACACAAATTTGCACCAACACGAAATGTAAATAGCTCTAAATCGGGGCGTACCCGATCTCGGGGCGGCGACTTCTTGGGCGATCTCCGGCGCTTTCGATCCTTCGGGCCTCCTAAACAAGCGAGGAAGCAACCCATGATGAGGGGTGTTTGGAGGTGTCTCTCTCACTTAGGGTTTTGATTCGAGCTAGAGAGAGAGAGAGGGAAGGTGCCAAGGTCGGGAGATTAGGGTTTCGCCATGGGGAAGGAGCAAGCTCTCTCTAGGGTTGGGGCACAACGGTCATGACTCATGAGAGTTTAAAAGAGTCGTTGTTTTTTTATTTTATTTTTATTTTTTGAGTTCGGAAAATATGACCGTTGCAGCTGAGAAATGCCTATTAGGGCCCAGAGGGAGCCTATGTTTCAGATCTTTTAGTATTGAGATGTGTACAGTTACAGAGAAGTGCTTTTGGAATCCTAGGGTTTCAAGAAGTGGGTCCAGCTGATTCATCCATAGAAAAAACTCTAGTTTGATTTTCAGTTTAGTTGTTTAAAAAGTTTCTATTATTTTTTCTTTTTCTATTAAAATTTTTTCAGTAGCTTTTGCACGATAAGTCGCAAAAATTTGCTTTCGATTACGGGAGTGTTTGGTCGAACGGTAACTTTTGGTTTGAAGGCCTAAGAAGTTCATTTTATTACTTGCTATTGACAGAAGCTCTAAACTTTGTATTAAATAATATAAAACAACCGCTGTACTCTAATATATATATTAAATTAAAAGCTTAAACCGGTAGAGAACGGTGTTTTGACGTGGATTTGAATTAAATAGAAAAAATTAATAATGCTATGAGCCTGGCGTGACTCGAACTCAGGACCTCCTGCTCTGATACCATGCGAAAGAGATGAAACAATCGTGGTACTCTAAAAGTTTAAGCCGCTAAAGAACAATGTTTTAAATATTTTTATATTTAACACTTTGTGTTGATATACTACTTGCCGCGTGACGAAACAGAAAACTTTGTGTAGAACTGTCGAAGCATTTTTTTTCTGTAACTAAGATTTTCAGACGACGGTAGCATCATCCAACTAAATTCATTGTCGTCTGTTAGAAAATCTATACAAGCAAAAATTTTCACTAGTCGCCGTGCCGACCGCCGGTTGCTGGCCTTCTTGGCTAGCTCGTGCAGCGGTACGCAGGCGGCGTATGTTCTTAAGTTCGACTTCGATCCCAGGATAAAGCGAAATTTGGGGGGTTTTTGGTTATGGGGTGCCTAAGTTGATTTTCTCGCAAGATGTTCATGAAATTTTGAGGATGTCTGCTGATGTCGCATATTTAATCATCTTTAGCACCTCGACAACACGCAATTAAACAAAATTATACATGTTCGAATTGTACATATAACAGTCTCATAAGTATCTTATTAATAAACTTGCGAAAGATCTCATCACATTCTCGATTACATGCTTCATAATACTATTTATCTATTATCAAGCTGACGGTAACTTCTGGGCCAAACATTAGATTTGCGTCACGGGGAGGAATCCGTGGCGAATAGCAGCTGACCATGTTTTCTCGATGTCTAGCACCGTTTCTCCGCACTCGTGAACGTCCCATCCCTCCAGCGCATGTACTATTCCAGCAGCACGCCACGCGCTCATTACCCTTCTCGGTAACCAGTTCTGTCCACATAGTAACAGTTCAGCAAAATAAACACACATCTTTGCTTTTGCTTTTGCTTTTTTTATGTAAACAAATTTGAGCAAAAACAATCTCTGTTACCTCACAGGAATGGATGTTCTGTAATGTTTCTGGGATCTTCATGCATGGAGTGGTGTAGTAAATACAGTCCTTGCGCATCTTCTTCGGGGGGAATTGCGAATACGGAATGAGTCGCGCTCCTTTTGGCGCCTTTTTTTGTTCTTCATTTTCTATTCCATCTCCTACTAACCATACCTGCAGGGTTGAAAAATCACGCTAACGATATGTCATATTTCAGAATTAAATGTCTCTTTTCGAAGGACTTAGCTATGCAATTTCGACATTTCATCTATGTGTCAAACATCTGAAGGCACATCTGAGTTGTCTCCCCTTCTTACCTTTGTAGTATAGTTTCTTGAAAACATTAAATAATTAGCCGCGTTTTCTGTCATTTGCCTCTTGAGCATCTCGAATTCATGCTTGCGAGTCATGATCACCTGCTCGGCAGCGCAAACAAGTTACTGTCGAATATAAAAATTTCAGAGCTGAAAAATTTATACCCCCCATAAGTCAATAGAAGTACCTGGACACCCTTCTGGCATAGTGCTACAGCAACTGCGCGGGCCACCTTAGACAGATTTCCGGCGAGAAGTACTTCATTTGTTCCTGCAGGAATACTTTTAAGAACCACCGCAGCTGCTAAGCTACTTCCGTCCACTATTCGCACTCTCAGTTTCGGGTGCTTCTCTATGTAAAGTTCGCCGCTTCCATTGAGTTCTTTCGCCTGATATTCGGGAAACAAATGGTCAGCTGATGGTAGTGTGGATATGACAGCGGAATTTCGAACTTCAATTTAGATATTCTTCGAAGAGGTGTCATATGTAATCTTTTGAAGATGATTATGTTCTCGTGCTAGGGAATAACATGCCTGATTCAGTAGTCCTAGACTTAGAACTCTAACTCCTCTTTGATCGGCATCTAGTATCGCCTTTTCGATCAGATCATTGATTGCTTCATTCTCCCATTTTAATCCATACTGCAGAAACAAACAAGCAGGTAAAATCACTTAAAACATACAGCATGAGAGATTTTAACTGGCGGAATCGATTTTTCACCTGGAAATTGTATCTGGGTATTGCCCATGTTTGCAACTTGAGCTTCTTCATGGTGTTTCTTTCGACGGTGAAAGAAGATCCATAGATCCATGTGAGCAACATCGACACCGTTGATATGGGCCACATGATCAGCATGTACCACTTTGAATTGTATGGCTTTGACGCCAAGGACGCAAACCCAAGCCTTAGATGGTAGATGGATTGCAGTGTGGTAGGATGGGTCAGGTGAACAACATCAGGTGCTTCTTCCTTTCCCTTCAGCGAGCTCTCGTACAGGTCGTCGGACGACTTGTCCATCGTGCCGTAGATGTAGTCGTAGAATGGCATGAAGAGAGAGTAGTTTGTCCGGAACTGGGTGTGATGAAGAGAGTGAAACCTAGAAAACCAGAATGTACCGTATTTAGTTTGGTAAAAACGTACAGAACTTACTTGAACTATAGCGCACTTTGAAATTGGTACCTGATCATACAACACGTAATCTTTCGTTGCTTTTGATTTAAGTACCTTTAATGGAGGAAATGAACTAAGAAAATACTTACGACGGAGTGTACATGAGATACTTAAGCGGGGGAAAGGCGTGAAAAAGCCACTTAGGGACCAGCTCGAAGTTGCAATGCCCCATGTTGTTCATGAAGTCGATGTACGCAATATAACCCACCAGTGCGATAATAGACGCCCTGCCGGTGAGGATGGTTGTCAGCATTGGAATCGAGAAAAGTGCGAAGTACACCACATGCTCCGCGAACGGATGAATGACGGCTGTCGATGACATGATAAGTGAGCATTAGGTACTTTGCTAGATTACTGTACAAGTTTTTAAGTCATTCCTAGTAATTTTATTCACAAAATGCATGATTGATTACGACCTTAAGCCTTTTAGGATGGATAGGTTAAAAGCAAAAGCAGCAAATGCTTTAGCAGGGTGTTCCTTTTGTGTAATTAAACAGAGAGAACATGTCTTTTGTTATTATGTTTTGTACCAATGGACCTAGCACAAGTTTCATTTGATTTGTCTGTAATCAAATGAATTGTGGTTATTGATATACAGAAAAGTAAGCACTGCACTTTTGCTGATAATTGTGTTTCAGAAAACCAGGGTGATGAGTGCATGAGGTTCCCTCCAACACAGGATGTGAGGAGGGTGAGATATATTCTTCAATCACCTCGAGTTAAGAGGCTTTGTCATTGTCTAGAAAAAGGTTCTAAGTGCTCATCGGCACGTGTCATAATGTGCTGACAAGATATCGGCACGATATAACTTCCGTACTGATGGCACGGCTCAACATTCTATTTTCTTTAAAATTAGCAAGTATAGCTCTTAATAAAGTGCAAAATATCTAATAAAGATATCTAATAAGCAATTAGAATATATTATAGTGAGTCGGCATCAAGATATTTTGTGAATGGCCCATATTGGTACGACACGACACACACAGTATCATACTGTGCCAACAAGTTCTTGGCATGACCACGCACCAGAGCACTTCAATCCTTGGTCTTCAACGACACTATCAGGTCCACAACATGCCCTGGTATCCTACAGTAATCCTCTTTGATTTGTATTCATCTTTTTAACTTTTTTAACTCACTCTTGATCTCTATATCATTTTCTTAAGCAAGTCTGTACTGCAGAGACAGTCGTCAGAAATTTTATCAAGTCTGTACAGACATTTTTTTGGTTCATTAGCTGCAGAAATACAAGCAGCATCAGAAACTCAGACTCTTGGGTAATTATAGGAGAGGTCAGGAAACATGACATTCATCATACTCTTTGAGTTATTTTGCTCATATTGTGGTAATTATCAAGTACTTGAAAAAAATAGCAACAATGAACCAAAGTTTTAACAAGCATGGTATCTTAAAACATTATTCTGAGTAATAGTTTAATTGTGGAATTGACATGCAGATCTAAAAGACACTTGCCATATTTAAAAAGACACCTCAAATTTTAATTTTTTTGTGATTGAGACACCCTCAACTTCTAATTTTCTAGAATTAAGTGATTTCGTAGTGAGGGTCTTCTTAAATTTATTAGTGATCTTACCAAATGTAATAAAATTTTAACCATTTTTCAGCCAATAAAACTAGAGCACTAATTAATGTAGCTAAGCATAAAAACTTAAAGGTAGTATAACGCTTAACCTTAACTATCATCTATTTGGATTTGACTGCCTAATTTTTAAAAATTTTGATTTTACTATCTGACCTTGTAAATTATTTGATTTAAGCCAGTTAATGACTTTTTAGCTTCAAATTTTGAATGTGTCGGGTTTAATTAGTATATTTTATGCAATTTATGTAATCATAAATTTAATAAAGTAAGCAATTAGCTTAAATTTTGCATCTGAAAAGCCATCAAATTACTTAAATCAAACAAATTAAAAAGTTGGGTACTAAAGTCAAAAGTCTTGAAAGGTAAGGTTATCGAATCAAAATGGTCAATAGTTCAGATAGTTTTATACATTTTTATCAAACTTAAATTGAAAAAAAAATACACAGAACTTAACTGAACTATGGATCATTTTGATTTGGCGACCCAACCTTTCAAAATTTTGATTTTACTACCTAATCTTCAATTTGTTTGATTCGAGTTAGTCAACGGCACTTTAACTTCAAAATTTAAATGCGTCGTTTATGTTTACAAGTTTAATTAGTATATTTCATTCAATTTTCACAACTATAAACTCATTAAAGTAAGTAATTAGGTTAAATTTTGAAATCAAAGTGCCGTCGACTGACTCAAATCAAACAAATTGATAAGTAAGATAGCAAAATCAAAATTTTGAAAGATTTGATAGATAACTCAAAATGGTCTATAGTTCATGTGAGTTCTATACGTTTTTACCCAAAATAAATAAAAGTTGAGATGTGACATTCATAGGAATTGGAATAGTTCTATATATAAGATATAATAGGCCTAAACCTCTTAACTCGACTATAATATATTAGGCGGTGGCTAGACCCACGAGGTTAAGAGAGTTAAATATGCTAGGAATAGAGTAGTCCTAGAATGGATGACCCCTGAAAAGTTGGGACATCAAAGTTGGTATCAGTGGCAGTCACCAGCAGGAAGAATTAGAAGAATCTCGGCTGAGCCAGGGTCATATAGCGGACAGAGCGCGGCTCCCCACAAGATCGGCTAAGGCTAACAAGACGAGTCTCACATTGTTTAGTGCTTGTGAGTTTTCTAATCCGGCTAAAGCATTTTGGTTGGTGACTAAACCAAAGAGGTTAAAAGACTTAAGCATGCTAGTGCTTGTGAGTTTTTTAATCCGGCTATAGTATTTTCGTTGGCGACTAAATTTATGAGATTAAGAAAGTTAAACATGCTAGAGCTATAGTACTTTTAGAATGGATGACCCTGAAAAGCGGGGCATCACATGAGGGGTCTCTTTCAAAGTGCCCTATAGTTAAGGGGGGTTCTATACATTTTTCAGCATTAAGTTCAGAGATAGGAAACATGCAATTAATTCCTGCTACTTGTCAGAAAGCCTTAACTCCTAGGGCCAGGCTCCACCTTACACATTCAACTAACAGGAGAAGCCTCAGTGCAAACAGGATCAGTAAATGAATGGTCCTGAGGAATTTTGGTCCACACCTCTGCATTTTATTAACTATTTTCAGAAAAGAAAAAATTCTGAACTAGCATTCATTTGATATTGAATCATGCATTTACTTCTTGTCTTTGCCAAGTGATTGTAGTTGGAAGGATATATGTGAATTGAATTGAGTAATGCTATCCCTACATCTGCACTAGATTGTCGTGAAATCTGAATCGCGAAAAATATTTTATTAAGAGATTTACACAATTACTTCAACTTTTTGGCCGTTTCCAATCAAATCGATTTTTTTGGTGTAAAAATAGTGTGAGAGTTAGTTAGACCCTTCCATTTTCGAGAGGTTCTGAATTAAATTCTGACACTTTATTTTGTTGTTTATTTTGTTATCTTTTTTACCGGTCTTTATTATGTATATAAGCAAGAGTGTTAAGATTATTTTTGAACTGTTTTTTTTCTCGCTCTTTTTGCTAACACTCTTTTTCCCATTTTTATGAAAAGATTTAAAGAAACATATAAGATATCTCTTCTTTGCACTTTGTTGGATCCACTTTCCACCCAACTTTATATGCTTGTCAGTTTTTGGAAGTCTAAATTAACAAAGTACATGTTAGGTGGTAGTTCCATCTACATAAATGTGGTGTAACATGGAATGCATACTCTGAATTAGAAAACGTTATGGAAAATGATATGGCTTAAAGTCCTAAAGTAGTCTAAAAATGAACTAAACTCGTATTAGCAAGTATAAAACCATCTAACCATGTAAGTGCAACAAGCACTTCTCTAAAGGACCGTTTGATTAGATATAATTACAAATACAGTGTAGTTAGAAATGCATGTAATTAAAAATACAGCAATTGCAACTACATACATCATGTTTGGTTGGATGTAGTAGACAGCGCTACAACTACAAATAATTTATTTGGTTGCATACAGTTGAGAAATAAATTTTAAAATTTTTATCATTTTATATATATGATAATGAGATTACCTCCAATATAAAAAAAAAATATTTTTTGTTTAAAAAATAATTAGGGAGGTAAGCTTATATTTTTCTTAAAGTTACTCTCTCCAACTGCTGCAGTTGGAACTGAAGGTCAATTTGAGCGTAGTTCCAATTGCTTCAGTTGGGCCTCATTTTGCAATTCCTATTGCAATAGTTGGAGTTAAATATATCAAATCAAATACCGAATTTATATTCGCATGCAGTTACAACTGCAGTGCAGTTGCAATTACACGCAACCAAACGGCCCCTACCTGTAACTTAGTGTTGTTAAGTGGATCCATGAATAGTACATTAGTACATAAGCAACTTATTTTGATCGGTTTCTGAAACAGCTTCTCTACCGATCAGGAAATAAGAATGATTAGTTCTTGTGGTTGCAAGAGGCTTACATGTAATCGGCTCGGTGACGATGGAAGCGTGGTGGTGCGAGTGATAGCGCGAGTAGAGGAAGTGGTGGTGCAGCGCTCTGTGAAACCAGTAGTAGAGGAACTCCACAGGGCCTGCATGAAGCAGGGCTGTCATGACCGCTCCGTCCGTTCGCCAAATCGGAAGATGCGCCGCGCTCGGAATGAAGGTGTAGCCCACATACAGCAGCATGCCATTGAAGATGATCTGATCATCCCTGTTGTATATGAATATTTGTAGTTTAGTTTGATCATGCATATCATGTGCAATTGAAGCAGTTGAAGGCCACATGATTAATTTATACTCTGAATTTAATGATCTAATCTTGATTTCATTTACTTGGTGGCTTTCTTTTTCTTTTCTTTTTCTTAAAGGTTGTTCAGAAATCTATGTAATTATCACCTTATATCAAGAAATGAGTAATTCGTGTTGGCTTAAAGGGGTCAGCATTCTACCCTGTGACGAGAGGTCAGGTTGGGCCTAGTTATGTTCAAAATGGCGGGAGGCCGGATTCGGCCGAGTCATATTCAAGTGGCGTGAGGCTAGTTGAGCTTGAGTCACAATCGAGATTTATGGGCGCTATGTCTGTACACTTTAAGTGAATTAGTTGTATATTTCTAATAGCTCGAGCTTTTTGAGATTAATGGTTAGCGTCAACGATCGTACACTTGGTACGGAGATCATTTTTATTTCCTTTCTGTTAGATAAGGTTGGCCCGAGTCAAGTGCTGACTCTTTAAATAGTAATATTGTATATTTCTAATAGCTCGAGTTTAACTTTTATTTTTCATACTTATTTCATGAACTATATATACAGGAAATCACCTTTTGTTTTATAGTAAAAAAAAAAGGGCAGATATTTTGTTATATATGGAGCTTTTTATGGAGAAATTAGATCTCATGCTTTGAATTTTCTTTGACCCTGTGATACTAAACTTGTGATTGAGTTGCTTAATAGCTCATATCATTGTATTAATTACAGCGTTTCCATGTCTTCAAAGTCCTTTAAGTTGTCTCTATTTATACAAGTTAATTATATATTATGTTAACAGCGGTCCCTGTTAACATAAGACCAATTACTGTGTTGCGTACTTTGTGCCGGGGAGATCTTTATTTATTTATTAATCGGCAAAAAAATTTGTCTCTATTTATACAAGTTAATTACCGACCGTTCTTAGCGCAGTTGGCTAAAGGTTTAATAATTGATGTATGAGGTCTGCAAGTTCGAAGCCTTGTTGTTTCACATAATTTCTAGCTGAGTTCATTTCTAAAAAAATATGAACGTTAAGGATCCGTTAGGGTTTTCCCTACCAGCTCCTCTCGCGGTCGACCTGCTCGAACTCGATGCTGCGGTCGACGATCCGGTGCTTGCTCCGAGCATTCTGGAAGCGCGACAAGCTTATCCATATCTGGTTGTGGATCATCCTCAGCAGCAGGGATGGGAATATTGCAATGTAGGAGAAGTCAAGCTCCCTCCACTCCTTTGTTGCCATCATGTGCAGGCCATGCAACGCCCATGGAGCCAACACAACATACTGCATGCATGCATGCGTAAAGGAAATAAGAATGATATACAACTACAAGAGAATAACACCTTATTTGAAACCTTCTTTTTACATGTTATTTCCAGTGTATTTAATTGGATCTTGGACTTAAAAGATAGAGAGAATAAATACAGAGAATAATTAAGCTTATATATATATATATATATATATATGTATATTTATATGTATATACCTTGAAATTGCCTAGCCTTTGCCATGGCCACTCAGTGAAGGGGCCTGGTTTTGAAGCCATGGTTCTACTAGTTTCTCTATGCTATGGAAAAATAAAAAATAAAAACCTTAGCTTGAGAACAGCTAAATTGGCTACGCACTTGTATTTATATATATAATAATACATAGAGAGAGAGAGAGAGAGAGAGAGAGAGAGAGAGAGAGAGAGGCACATGGGATGGCTTTGATTAGTCTCGCACGAATTTTAATGTGATGTTGTTGGGAACATTTGCCATGCTTTTGGAACAACCAACTATTTATGGGAGAGACCGACTGTCCCTAGCTCAAATGGCAAAGGGCTTGGTGGTTGGTACCCGAGATTTCGAGTTCGAATCCTAGTTGATTCACATTTTCAGCTAAGTTTATTTTTTAAAAAAATAAACTAAGCGGGTAGCGTGCTACCTTTCTTTCAAAAAAAAAAAACTATTTATGGGAGAGTGACTGAGGATCAAAATTTTTTAACTAGGGTAAATTGGGCATATCTTTGATTTGACATGTCACATAGCTTTTATAATTTCTGAAAACCAAGATAATATTTAGATTTTAATTTTAAAAAAGAAAGAAATGTTACTGTGAGCGATTTTAGATTTATGAAAATTGATAGAAATGTATGGAGCATACCTGAACTATGAATCAAATTAAATTGGCTATTCAATTTTTTAAAATTTTAATTTTACTCTCCAATCTTTCAATTTGTTTGATCTAAGCCGGTCAACGGTACCTTAATTCTAAAATTTAAGCTAATTATTTAATTTCATAGATTAATAATTGCGAGAATTACATAAAGTATATTAACTTAACCTGTAAAGATGAATAATGTATTCAAATTTTGAAGTCAAAGTGTTGTTTATTGATTTCAATTAAATAAATAGAAAGATTTGATATTAAAATCAAAATTTCGAAAGTTGGATAACCAACTAAAAATGATCTATAATTCAGATAAGTTCTATACGTTTTTACTTCAAAATTTTGTGGCTCTAATGTTCTAATACCTTGAAATGGAGAAAACCTCATCTTAAGAGTGAGGATCCATAAGATACTCACTATCATTTTATAGCATTACTCGATTAGAGATTTCAATTTTTTTTTTTTTTCCAATTTGCTGGTACAACTAAATTTTTTAAACAAGACTGAATCGGAGAAAATCACTCATAGTAACATTCTATTCGAAAGCTTAAACTGTTAGATAATGATAGTTTTCGTATTATATGCAGATCAAAATTTTATAAAATGCGTAACTAAATTCATAACAACATATTTGAATGATTTAATAGCTACCTACTAATGCCGTTGTTTTAATATTCCTACATACGTGTCCCAAAAAATGACCCCTCGTTACCAATTTCCTCATCTAACCTAATAAATGCTCAATTATTATATGTTTGAAATTGTAAAGGACACTGGTTAGGTTTGATCTGAAAACAGATACAATGGAGACAAATTATTGAGCTAGTTCATAACTTCATTTATTGGCTAAGTATAAAGCAAGTTTTGTGTGTAAATAGTAAAGTAATAAGTGTTTTAAAGACACATGCTTAAATTTAGTTTACCTTAATTTGGATAAGATTTTTAAGCTCTTTTTTCTACTAGTCAACAATTAATTAACAAATCATTGTACTACAAAAAAAAATAATGGGGGTTTATGCGGGTTTAATCCGTGCTTATGGATTGTGGAAGTGGGGCTCAAGTGTATAAAATTTATTTGAACCATGGATCATTTTGATTTTGCTACTCAACCTTTCAAAATTTTAGTTTTACTACCTAACATTTTAATTTATTTGATTTAAATAAGTTAACGCATTTTAACTGCAAAATTTGAATGCATCGCTTATCGTTACATGTTTAGTTAGAATATACTTCATGCAGTTCTCTCAACTATAAGTTTATTAAATAAGTAACTTAAATTTTATAATCAAAATATCGTTAATTGACTTATCAATCAAATTATAAGATCTGATAGTAAAATCAAAATTTTGAAATGTTAGATAGCCGATTTAAAATGGTCCATAGTTTAGATAAATTCTGTACTATTTTCTGTAAACTATTGACCTCCAAATAGGGCTGGCAACCTAGCTCGCTGTTAACGAGTTGGCTCATATTCGGCTCAAGATCAGCTCGAGATCGATCACTCGTTTAATAAACAAGTCGAAGACGAGCTGAATTTTTTCGCTCGAAATTTTAACGAGTCGAAGAACGAGCTGGGATCAACTTGTTCGTGTTCAGTTCGAAGTAGCTCACACACACACACACACACACACACACACACACACACACACATATATATATATATATATATATATATATATATATATATATATATATGTAGTACGAGTACTGTGCTATTAAGAGCACAGCAGCCCTTATGCTCATAACTTCTTAACCATCCATCAATTTTGATGGGTGATTAGGGTAAGAGAGAAAAGAGAAATTGGAGAGAAATTCAAAGAGAAGAGAAATTGAGATACCCAATTTCTCCTCTCTCTCATCCTAACCACCCATCAAAATATTTTTCTATTTGAGTTTAGGCCAACCCAAATGTAAAGTTTATAAATTTTAGTTATTAGATAAAGATTCTAATTTGCTTATTTCTTTCAACTTTTCATCCAGTAGTTATACTGGCAATGTAACTTATTGTTCGTAAGCCAACTCGTATTCGGCTCGTTAATAAACAACCTGAACACAAGCTAAATTGTTCAGCTCGATATTTTAACGAGTCAGCTCGTGTTCGGCTTATTTATTCAAACGAACGAACACGAGTCGAGCCCAGCTTGTTTGTGTTTGTGTTCGGCTCGTCGATAACTCTACCTCCAAAAGGTGAAAAGCTCCAAATTGAATTTTCTGTTTCTGCTATAGTTAAAAGCTGTTAAAAATTTGCATTAAAAAAATAGTAAAACCCTAATTAAACAGCATTTAAATAGCACTTTTGAAAGAGCTTCATCATACCATCAAAGCTAAGTTGTGCTATTTTAGGATTCTTGGTATTGATGACTTAGGGGACCATGTCCTGGATAGAAGCAGGGTGTATAGGTGTTCTTATCCCATAGGAGTGGAAAATAAATGAGGTTGGATGGATATATCGATCCTAACTAAAAGATCACATCTTCAATTTTGCAAAGAACTACAAATGTGAAACACCTACAAAATTGAATAGCTAGGTTGTTGGGGGTTGTATTTGTAACCAAGACATTAAATATCCTGAAATTTTTTTTTTGAAAAGAAATGCTAAGCCAACAACCTAAATAATTTGTAATCTCTACAAGTCGAACACTGGTTGAATTTTTCAGCTCGCAATCTTAACGAGCTGAACACGAGTTAGGGTCAGCTCGATGGTGTTCGACTCGATATAACTCGAAAAATTATGAAATTTATCTTTTAGATACTTTAAATATCTAGATTAAGTCTAATGAAATTGATCATTAATTTGGAAGTCTCAACATCAAAAATAACTTGATAGTACGGAGATCACCGTGCTTCTAAAAACACACAAGCCTAGCTCTCTCTCTCTCTATATATATATATTACAAAATTTTTACTATTTGAATTTTAGACCAACCAAAATGTAAAAGAATATATATTTTGTGAATTTCAATTATTAGATTAAGTTTCTAATTTTCTTTTTTTTTCAACTTTTTATTTAATAGTAGAACTGACAATCTAATTTGTTGTTTGCTAGTCAGCTCGATCGTATTCGACTCCTTAATAAACAAGCCGAACACGAGCTAAATTTTCCAGCTTGATATTTTGACATGCCAGCTCATGTTTGGCTCGTCGAGTTGAATACGAACTAGTCCCAGCTCCCTCCCAGCTCCCTCGTGTTCGGCTCGTTGACACCCTAATCTCTACAACCCCTCCGAATTATCAAGTCATTTTTGAATTTTAGTTAAAAAATAACAAGAAAGGTTTAAAAAATGTGGCTGGATTGATTGTACTACCTAGTCCCTGAACATTCAATAAAGCTTCATTTTAGTCCTCAAACTTTTGGATTTGACATTTGCGACCAGAAGGATGTCGGCTATATATAGTTTACCCTCAGTGGTGAATATATATATATATACTTGGGGATTTAGAATGAAACTCTTGTAATTGTTTAGGATTTCTAATGTCGAAGTTAAAAGTTCGAGGATCAAGTACTGCAATTTATCCCAAAGTGGTTCTTTGTTATTTGGAGTTATTGTAAATCTCATAAGTTTCAATTCTCTTTTCTGCGTTTGTAAAATATGGAATTTCGAACCTCTGACTTCGGGATCGAGTTTGATATAATTATTCAATTCAGAGAGAATTCTTGAGATAAGAGCCTACGAAAAACTTCAGGAAAGAAATAAAAGGCCTAGAAAAATCTTAAAATTAGTCACTAAATCAGCAGGCCAAACCGATCGTCCCTAGCGCAAGTGGCAAAGGGCTTGGTGGTTGGTACCCGAGGTCCCAAGTTCGAATCCTAGTTGATTCACAATTTCAGCTAAGTTTATTTTTAAAGAAATAAACGAAGCGGGTAGCATGCTATCTTTCTCTCAAAAAAAAATAATCAACAGGCCAAGTATGTGATTTTAGCTTCACTAAATATGTTAACGGGTAGGATTCAATTTAATTATCAAGATCTGTCTCATAGTTTTTTTTTGGGTAAAATGTATAGAGACCTTCTGAATTTAGCTCTTTTTTTTTTTTTTTTCCAAATAGGCGTTTATACTTTCGACTTTGATAATTATATCCGTAAACTTTATCCAATAGTTCACTTGTGCTTTATTCTTATGTAAACTTACTAATCACATGACCGTTTTGATCAGATGTCGTGCACATAATACTGTAAGATTTCAAAAATATAATAAATTTATTTTTTCTCTACTAATTTTGATAATTAAGGATGTCGCGTGAAGAATAGGTTGAACCAAACTTTAATTTTTCTCCCTTTCTTTCATATGTTAGAATACCGATATATTTATATATTAAAGCTTTATAAAACTATAAGCAATACATACGACCAAAATAATTATGTATTTTATAATTTTAATTGAGGAGAGAGACCTGCTGAACTATTTAATAAAGTTTAGGAGATATAATCACTAAAATTAAAAGTTCAGATGCCTATTCATAAATAAGCTAAAGTTCAGAGTGGTCTCTCTACATTTTGCCCTAGTTTTTTGAGGTGTGGTGCATGAGATGTATTTGAGTGATGCTACCCATACACCCCTGAAGAGGGTGTATTGGATACACTCACCCATCATAAGGAGGAAGTCTACTGTGTCATACTTACACCACATCATCAGTAACAAACCAATCATATCTTTCTATTTGAGATAAAAGTACAATAAAAATATTTTTCTATTAACCATGATGAGATATATCAATCCAAGGAGAACAATTCCATTAGTTGGGGACGCCACGTCAGCAATATACCCGGTGCATTTTAAATTTTTTTTTCATCCTAGGGTGGGTGGGGTTTTACTTGTCGTGTCGTGTCGTGACAAGTAAAACCCTACCCACCGACGGGTTGGGTGTATCCCATACACCCCTTTTTAGGGGTGTATGGGTAGACTTTTCCGATGTATTTGTGCACCCGCTGTAGGCAATAATTTCTCACATAAGATGGATGGTGAAGGAAAAGTTTTCTTTGTAAATATGTTTCAAAGACTTCTTTATAACATGCCAAAAATAGAATATATCCCAAACTAATCCTATTATACTATAATCAGCTCTAACATACTAATTTCACGCTAAAATAATGTTTTCAGAAAACTTTTGTTCTTATACTTTGGTACAATATAGAGATCTCTGCACAGATGTCGTGCTTTCTATATAAAATATCATTAACAAGAAGACTCTAAAAATGGCGTGGTGGGCCGGTCCAGAGAATAGATTTACTGATTTTTACGGGTCGAGAAGATAGTTGCGATTTGTGAAATAAAAATTATATGGGGGATCTGCCTGACGAAAAAGACAGTCTAATCAACCGTCCCCATCAAATTATTTTTCTGAGGATTAGGGACTGGGTTTGGATTTTCAGGAGCCGAGAGTATTAAATTGTGTCAGAAAGATATACAGAAGGGCCCATTATAGTTGTCCTTGGAAATGTTCCAAATGGTCCCCCTTCATGGCCTGCTAAAAGTTAAAGCACTGAAAAAGTAATCTCAGGCCTCACCCAAGCCCATTTAAACTTTCTGACCATTTTGAACAATATAATTAATTGAAGCCATGCGCGGCTCTGCGACCACTTTCTGGCTGTAATCTTACAACTCTATTATCCAAAGACTCATATTCTCTCACTAACCGAATCACTCCTCTTTTTTTATTACTAGACTTAGCGCGTATCTAGTTAGTTTATTTTATAAATTTAAAAATAGAAATCTAACTGTTTAATTGATTTTTTTTAATAGAATTTTTATATAAAAGAGTGTAGGAGTGGATAGCGAATTGCTTGCAATCATAACATCCAGAGTATTTATTTGACAACACAAAATAAAAAGTAGGAAGTGAAATGTTTTCTTCTTTGAGTTTTGGAAGGACAAGTCATCTCTGAGCAGCCCGTATTTTAAGCTAATCGGTTATGACAATAAAAGAAAAGTTCATCCACGGTATATCCAATTTATATAGAATTTGTGTAGGTTATGTTAGGCATGAGTGCATTATTGTCGCGTTTTTTTGTGTGTTTTCAAACATAAATCCTATTAAGTTGAATACATCCTCTGATAGACTTTTTAAACTTGTTATCGTTGGTTAGCATGCAATAAACTCTGGCTAAGGAGAGACGACACCTTTTTTTTCTGAAGAGATCAAGGGTGAATATGTATGAGGTCCCGAATCTTTTACTCATGTTTCAATCGAGTCACTAACCTTCGAATTGTTGTAACTGCGTACTCCACTTTTTATCCAAGTTTCAACTGAATTTCTAACTTTCTAATTATTACAATTAGATCCTTCGCCTTTTACTCAAGTTTCACTTTTGTTATGAATCCTCATCTTATACTGATACTAGATTTTCTCTGATACCAGTTGTTATGACAAAAGCGAAAAAGATCTAGTTTGTCGGACGCGAAATTACCAAAAGAGAATTGAGAAAGAGAGAAAGAAAAAATAAAACACACAAATATTTACCTGGTTTGACCACTCGCCTACGTCCACGAGCGAAAACGGAGTGAAGATTTTCATTATAATCAATGTAGAGTACAAAAGATATCACTCTCACAAAACTCTAACCCCAAAATATACTCATATTTTTTTCTTATCTGCCACACCAAATTTACGAAATAAAGGATATATTTATAATAGTGACTAAATCCTAATACAACTAGAATTAATCTCAATAAATTAGGCATAATCTAAACTTAATTTAATTGGATAAATCAAAATACAATAGGGTTAGAAAATCTTACGGTTACAGAATTTGAGACAAATCTAACAATTTTGAGTCCTTAACCTTCTCATTATTGCAATTCAAGTCCTTAACTTCAGCTAAGTCCTCGACATTTCTTAGTTCAATTAAATTATTTTCATCAAAACCTCTTCTACGTCGAACAAAGTTTACCCACCGGATCTAAAAATATCTAAAAAAATGGATCTTAAACTTGTTAGGAGTTCATAACTAGCCCCACTGGAACAATCGTTTTCGTAGAACCCAGCAATTTACACTGTTGAGTTTCTGATTCCGTGGGGTTTTGTTTAATTGCATTAATATCTCACACTTTCACCATTTATTGCAAAATTTATTTATTTCCTATTAAACTGTTCTAGAGCTGTAATTGTAGTTACCACGCAGTAAAAACTGAGTTCACCCATTCACAAAAAGAGGAAATAGCACACAATTACAGTACCGAGTTAAATTTTAGTACTGAGTTAGTACGATTCCATTCAACTCAAAAGAAAACAAACTAATCTTGCTAATCGTAGATCGATCTACCTAGAACTGTAATTTTTTTTTAGGATAACTTCAAATACCAGCTTTCTCATTTTAGTACCCTGTGGTTTAAAACGTATCACTTTAATACACTGTGGTTTGGTTATTCTCTTTTTTTGTTATCTTTTCGTTAATTTTTTCGTTAAATTATACATAAAAACTTCAAATATCTCACCTATGGTTTATCGAATATTCACTTTACTATCTTGTAGTTTTAACTTTCTCATTAATTTAACGAAAAAATTAACGAAAAGATAACAAAAAGAGAATAACCAAACAACAGGGTACTAAAGTGATACGTTTTAAATCACATGGCACTAAAGTGAGAAAGTACAAAACCACATGTGTGGTATTTAAAGTTATCCATTTTTTTCAGAGCAATTACTTATATACTCTTAAATTTTTTTCGACTTTCTTAATTATCTCTCTTAGAAGGCTAATATTAAAAATACTCTTTTAAATTTCAAGTTCTTAAAAATTTTGTTAGTAAACTATCAGGAATAGCTGTTATCTATGTAAAATTACTATTTTTTCTTTTTAAATATACCCTTCTATCGTCATTAATTTTTCTTATTTGTCCTTAAGTTAGGGACAAAGAAGTATATATTTTGACTTTTATCCTTTCCAATATACCGTTTTACTGTCATCAACTTTTTTTATTTGCTCTTAAATTAGGAACAAATATGTATTTTTAGTAGTTTTTAACTAGGGTAGAAATTTAACTCAGCTTTAATCCAAGATGACTTAACGGGCATTAAAATCGGAGGTAGTTTTGAATAACAGAGAAATAAAAAAAGAAGGGATAAATAAGATATTTCAGAAGTTTTGAGAGATATAAAAGCAATTATTCTTTTTTTTTGGGATGTTCTTCCATGCTCTTTAATTTATTTTCAATTTTTAAATCGAAACTGGGTCAAATAACTAGCTCAATTTTTAGAAGTGATTCATATCAAACACCCTTAGCAAGCAAATTATACCATCTTAAATGAACTCAACTTAATCTTATGATTTTGGTTGACTATTTCAAGGGACTACACAAGTAAGATCATGTGTGAAGCATAATTGCTTTGATCATTTATGTGCCAAATAAATAAGGAGAAAAAAAAAATCTCATTGGTGCTAGGTTCCATTTATGGAGCATGCCAGTTTAGCACATGGTGTACATTTAGAGGAAAATTATGAGCACATTTAATTTTGATTCCCCTTGCATGTGCCCTTGTTGTAATTTAAATTGAAATTTAATTGTTTGTCACCTTAATAGTTTATTCCTGGAAAATGAAGCAACTTTTCTTTTATCCAAAAAAATATAGCAAGCTATTCTTTTTTTGTTATGAATTCGCGACTTTCACTGCTACCAGATTTTTTTTAATATCAATTTGTTATGATAAAAGCGAAAAGTTTAATTCGCCGGACACAAAATTACCAACAAAAATTTGAGAAAAAGAGAAAAAAAGTACAAAAATATTTATATGATTCGGCCACTGGCCTACATCCACGGACGAAGATGGAGTGGAGACTTTTATTATAATCAAACTGGAGTATAAAATATGCATGTCTTTCTCACAAAACCTAGTCCAAAATATATCTCATATATATACCCTCTCATCTGCTGTACCAAATTTACGAAATAAAGGATATGTTTATAATAATAGTTAAATTCTAATAAAACTAGGAATACAAATCCATTAAAATTAGAAATAATTTCAATAAAAGTAGACATAATCTAAACTTAACTTAATAGGATAACTAAAATATAAAAAAGTTAGGAAATCTTAGGTTCCAAAATTCGAGACAAATCTAACACTCTTCGTTTATTTTTTATTTTTTCAAAAATAAACTCAGCTATAAATGTAAAGGAATTAGACTTCAAACTTGGAACCTTGGATACTAACTTTAAGCTCTTAGCCAACTGCACTAGGTATGGTCGGTGAAAATTAAATCAACTTATTTTAGCAAACCTCGCCATATCACTCAGGATAAATTGCATGTTCGGTCCTCAAACTATGAGGCACATCACATTTTAGTTCAAACTTAATTTGTTGTATTTTTTACTCAAATATTTAGAATTATTGTAATTAAATCCCATAATCTAATTAGTTGACTAAATTTTAACGCATCGTTGATATAAAAGCAATATAGCATCTTAATTATTGGTGCATCATCAATCACAATACTGCTACATCATTTCTACACTAGCGATATATTAATATTTAGTCAACTAAATTAGATTATAAGATTTGATTGCAATAATTCTGAAATTTTTTGTCAAAATTAAATAGCAACAAATTATACTTTGAGGACCAAATGTGCAATTTACCCTATCACTTAATTTCTAGCTAAAAAGATCAACTACAAAATATTTTGGACTAATCAGGCCATAATTCAATGACATGGTTTTCAGTAATGTTGCAAGTTTAATCAACTGCAAAAAGCTCAAAAAAATAAAATAAATTCTACACAACATTTTAGTCCATCCTCAAGGCTACAGAAAAGTTGAAAGTTTTGTTTGTACATAATCTTGTAGTAATTGCAATTAAGTAAATTGTTTTTAGGAATAATATCTAATATATTTTTGAAACTATCTTTAATAATTCTTTAGAAGAGTAGTTTGATCATTTCAGAATAAATTTAAATTTTTTGAAAAATAGCAAAAAAGGTAAATAAGCAAAAGCCTCTTGAATTTGCTTTTCTAGAGATATAGATGACACTGATAAGTGAACTCTATATTTGTCTTCTGGACAAGCAGTTTTATAGTTTTGTTCTCCAACGAAGGATTTAAAAGCAACGCTATAGTTCACTTCCCATCAAAAGAATGCTTCGTGTGAGTAGGGATATCAACGGGTAAGATTTGGGGTGGATTTTTAAAAATCCAAACCTGACTCCAAATCCGAAATTCGAATTCGAACCAGAATCCGAACCCGACGGATTTTAAAAATCTATATCCAAATCCGAACCTGACCAAAAATCTTAAACCCGAATCCGAATCCGAATCCGAAAATCCAAACTCGAAACAATTATTTCTCTTTTCAATATTTCAAAATATATTATATTAAATCTAAATTTTTAAAATACAAATTCAAAGATAACATCAAAATTTTATATATACATATTATATATAATGTAAAATAAATTCGGATTAATCCGGTCGGGTTTCGGTCAGGTTCGGGTTCGGGTTCGGGTTCGGGTTCGGGTTCGGGTCGGGTGCAGTCAAAATCCATATCCGGATCCATATCCGTCGGATTTTTATTTTTGATATCTATATCCGAAACCATATCCGTTTAGCATCGGATAAATCCGTTCCGTTCGGATTCGAATTCAGATAAAATTTCGGGTATCCGTATCCATTGACATCCCTACGGGTGAGGAGGATTGGCCATAGCGATTGAACATTCTTTTGCTCCATTGCTGCACCAGATCTGGACACAAACAAACAATGCGCAGACTCGATCGGCATCCTACAACTGTCACCGACGTCCTTGAAGGAACTCTGAGAAGGTTGGTGGCGGTAGGGCTATCAAGCGAGTTGAACACGAGCTAACTCATTAAAATATCAAACTAAAAAATTTTAACTCGTATTTTACTCATTTATTAATGAGCCCAACACGAGCGGCTTGCAAACAGTAGGTTAGATTGTCAATCTTACTACTGAATAAAAAATTTAAAATTTAAAATCTTAATTTAATAATTAAAATTTATAAAATATAGATTTTTTTTACATTTGAGTTGGCCTAAAATCCAAATACAAAACATACGTAATATAAAGTTGAGCTGGAATGCTCTCGATAGTAAACGAGCTCCGTTGTCACCCATTTGTTTTCGATGATGGAGCCTCCAATTCGACGATCGGTACCGTTGAATATGATCTAGACCACTTAAAGCATCTAGAAATTAAATTTCAAATTTTTTCGGCATCATTAGCCTAATGATCAAAGGGTTTCAAATTTTATAATTTTGATGGTCGATATGAGACGTTTTCTCGTTTAACGGTGTAAAGATATCCAAATCAATTAAATTTTTATTAGAAATTTTTTAAAATTATTTAAAATAAGATCTATACTCTTGGTCTTGATTACAAGACTCCTATCATCACTTTTTAAAGAATATTCATTTTCAGTCATTCATTTTTTTGTCCACTTGATGGACAAGAGAACAATATCGAAAAAATATAAAATTTGGTTTCTAAATGCTTCAAGTGGTATAGATCATGTTCAACGATACCGATCGTCGATTTGGAGGCTCCATCATCAAAAACAAATGGATGGCAACGGAGCTCGTTTGCCATCGAGAGCATTCCAGCTCAACTCATGTAATATATATAGAGTAATGCTTCAATACACCGGGTCATTTAAATCTAATCGTTTATTTTTTAAGGGTATGATTGACTTTTAAATATTAGTGACATACTCAACAGGTTACCAATTAAAAATCAATTATAAGGACAATGTTGGAAAAAACATGCTAACAAAGTACCAAATTAATAGTTTTCAATATTTTGTTTCCTTATTTAATTTTTTTTTACTTACCAAATTAGATAGCGGCTAATTTTGTAAGTAACTAATCCCAAATTCGAAATTAAAACTTAACTTGAGTTAAACCTTATACTTATTATAGTATAAATTAAATTTTAAATGGGTAACAAATTTCAAATTCAAATTATTAATTCAATATTAAAGTAACATAAAAGTTCAAAAATATTAATCTATTTTAAATTCGAGTTTAATTTATACTGTACTTATAAAACCCAACTTTTATTTTTTATTTAAATAAAAAATTTCTATTTTTGAAAATAAAATTTAAATTATTAATTCAATATTGAAACAGCATTAAATATTAATCAATTTAAATTGTAAATTTGGATCTAATTTAAATCTTGATGGCTCTATTAGCTCTATTGGTTTGATTTTTCAGAATTGAATTATTCTTGTTATATTGGTTAAAATTTTATTAAATTTAATAACTCCATTGATTGTGAATTATTCTAATTCAATTTTCTCAAAATTATTAAATTTGATAAAAAGTTTATAAATTCAATCAAATCTCTTTTTTTAACAAAACTATTTTGAAGCATAGCCGAATAAGGGTGAGAGCTGTGGACTAATGCTAGACTAGATATTATCATAAACGGCCAAAAGTCCAAAATTGCCCTCACAAATATAGCTAAAGTGGATTTCTTAATGACCAAAAGGCCCTCAATAGGGTACCGGTTAATGGGTACCGGAAAAAATATAGCAGGTCAATAGCTTTGCTTTAGTAAATCATAGCCATTCATTGTAATAAAATTAACGAACAGGATTAAAGTGGTGTATAGGAGAATCTCTCATATATATATAGTAGCCTAATTCTATATATATATACACTAAAATTTTATTCCTAAGAACTTCATATGCCCTAGATCAGTTTCAACGGTGTGGATCATTGATTTGGACACCCTAAGATCAAAAAAGCAACTATAGTACCGGAGCCCCGGTACTATAGATAGTATAGTAGCCTAATTCTATATATATATATATATGGATTTATAGCCTTTGGATTGAGATTTAGAGGGTTGAGATGATGGTGGTAGGTGGAATAGTGTTTGATCTAAAGGCTATTAGTAATTAAAAAGTAGATCCAAGGACTAAAAATATGAAAGCACCAAGAAGTTGGTACTTCCAAACATATTCTAGCTCAATTCATATATATATATATATATATATATATATATATATATATATATATTACATCTCGTTGTTTGGCTCATTTATTAAAATAGCAATCCATCTCGAGCTCATTTTGAACCGAACACGAGCTGACTCGTGAACAGCAAGCTGGATTGACAGCCCTAGTTGGCAGAATGTCCACGTCGCCAAAGAAATGCGCAAACGATGGGACGTACTGATAGATGCGATACAATGGTGGTGCATACATATGGGATAAAAGAAACAACCGAATCTTCCTGCATGGACAACTCAATGTTACCGACATACAACAACACCTAGTGAATGAGCATGACTTATTAAAATTGGAGTGACTCCAAACCAAAGAAGAACTATAGCATTTCTTTCTTTTTTTTTGCTTTATTTTGTTTTCTTTCCATTCTCGGCCCTCTCTCTTTCGTTCCTTCTCTTTTCCATTTTCTTTTGCATTTTAATTCATTGCTTGAATGAATGGGAATAGGTTGAGACTTTACTTCTCTACGTACGTTTCCCTTCAAAAAAAAAAAGAAAAAAAAAGAAACAATGCATACTCAAAGCTCATGAGATTTGTCCCATGCGAAAATAATCTTAACGCGTTTGAATTCAATCTAAAGAAAAAGTTCGGGAAAAAAAAAATATTTAAGGCCCTTCATAATTAGTTTTTGGTGTTTTATTAAAAGAATAAGCCAATTTTCTATGTTTTTTTTTTCTCTGTTATGATTTATCCAATAGAGCATAAAACAATATTGCATATGATTAAACACAAAAATCCAACAAAAAATAGCCAAATTTCACCTATTTAAAGTCATGCATATTACATTTTTTTTTCTCACCAATCTACACAAATAATGAAGATGATTGGTAATATATATATATATTTATATACATATAGTCCGGCTACTATACTCTTATGAGTATAGTTTTTTTTGTACTCATAAGTTTTCGACCGTTAGACCATTTTGACCATTTGCACCGGTTAGATCATACTATTCAACCAACCATCCACTTAACCCTAGAGGACCATTATCATCCTAACCGTACATCACTTCATCCAACGGCCGAAAATTTATGAGTACAAAGGGCTCTATATTATAAGAGTATAGTAGTCTTACTCTACATATATATATATATATGTATATAAAGAAATTAGTTGATTTAGGATTAACCTGCAACGCCCTAATATTTCTATCTACAACGAACGAAAAAGTTATTATAATTAGTATTATCAAGACCAGAGACTCTAGTAATAACAACTAAGCAAAATATTTTGGACTAGTAGTTTAAGCTTAATAAGTTATTAGGGACCGTTTGGTTGTATGTAGTTATAACTGCACTGCAGTTGTAAATGCATGCAAATACAAATTCGATGTTTGGTTGGATGTATTTAACTCCAACTGTTGCAGTAGAAACTGTAGGAGGAGGCCCAACTACAGCAGTTGGAACTACGCCCAAATTGGCCGCAGTTCCAACTGCAGCAGTTGGAGAGCGTAGCTTTAAGCAAAATATAAGTTTACCTCCTTAATTATTTTTTAAATAAAAAAAATATTTTTTTTGGAGGTAATCTCACTATCATATATATAAAATGATAAAATTTTAAAAATTATTTCTCAACTGCATGCAACCAAACAAATTATTTATAGTTGCAGCGCTTTCTATTACATCCAACCAAATAGAATGCATGTAATTGCAACTGCTGTATTTTCAACTACATGCATCTCCAACCACACCGCATTTGCAATTACATCTAACCAAACAGTCCCTTAGGCCCCGTTTGGTTCGGGGGTTAAAGCGGGGATAACGAAATTATCCCCGCTATTCCGCCAAACGAAACGAAGTTTGGCCGGGATATTTTATCCCGGTCAAACTTCGTTATTCTCGGTTATTCCGGAATAGTTGGGATAAACTATTCCATCGTTTTGACGGAATAGCGCTATTCCAAGCTTAATTCTAAATTTAATTAAAATTATAAATTTATTTAAACATAAATTATATAAACATAATATATTTAATTAATAATAAAAGAATAAAATATCCAAGCTAGATTTATAATAAATATTATTTAATTAATAATTTATATATTAATTTATTTACTAATTAACTAGATAATTAATTAACTATTTAATTTATTACTTTAATAAATATTTATTTAATTTTTTGAGTAATTAATTCATTATTTTAATTAATTTACTAATTAAATAAATAATTATATTGTTTAATTAATTAATATTTTGAGTAATTTAATTATTTTCTTAATTAATCATCTGACTATTATTAACTAATTTATTTATTAATTTATTATTTTATTAAATTATTTGTAATTAATTAAAATTATTAATTACCAATTAATTTATTTATTAATATTAAAGGTTTTTAGCAATATTAATAATTATTTAGTAGATTAAATAAGTTAAATTATTACTTAATTAATATTTCGTCTTAACTAATTAGATAAAATATTATTGTTTAAAATTATAATTATTCTTATCCTCGCAATTCCAATCAAACCATCCAAACACTATTTTCCTTATTCCCGAGAAAAATCTATTTTTCATCCAAACGCAAAATTGATTTAATCCCCGCTTATACCTCAATTTATATCTATCCCTGGAATAGTCACTTTTTGCTTATCCCCGAACCAAACGATACCTTAGTGTTTGGTGGGCTGAGTTGTTATATAAATTATATTAATATTTTTAAACTACATCATATTCAAAATATATATATATACAAATTTTAAACTATAGATAATATTCGGTAACTTGATGTAACATAGGACCAGCTTAATATGGTTACAGGTTTGATTATTGAAGTAACAAGAATGTTTTTAAATCAAACCTGCTTAATTCATTGTTTTCTACTATTCTTTCGACTTAATTATATGTATTAATTAACTAAATTAGAATAATTTTGTAGACATTTTTTTCTACTCTATTTGTGGCTACAAAAGCAATAGAGATTGCAACCTGATAATATGGACAAAAAAATTTAGACAATCTCGTACTTATTATGACATAATATTATTCGCGGTGAAGTCACTTTGAATTCTAATTATCACCATTCAAAAATAAATACAATTATAAAAATATCATCAACTTCTACATTTCAATAGAGAAGATGTTTAGTATATAGTTTCCAAAAATATATATATATATTTTCTTATTTAGAATCTTGAGTAGTACTTTCTTAAAATTAGTGATAAAGTAAATGCCAAAGGACAATTGTGACACCTTTGTTTCATCACATGTGATTTAATCCAACAAAGCTTGATACTAATAGAACAAATCAAGCTAAGCACAAAAGACAAATTAATTGCAATGATAGAGTAAAAAAGCATGATGCATGTACTTGATAAAAATAGCTTTTTATCACAATTTCACAAGCCCTAGTAGATTCTCTCTTCACTTTATCAATGTATATAGCTATGAAAGATCGATCATTAATCTTCTCTATGTTCCTCTTAGTTCTCCTTTTTAATCTTTTAAGTTTCTATTAATTATTAACAAGCCGAACATGAGAAATGGTAAATGGAGTCTTGAGGAAGACGCTATCCTTAGAGACTACATCGAAAAACATGGAGTCGGTCGCAGTTGGCAATCGTTAGCTAATAATTCAGGTTTCTTCTTCGGTCGTTTTGTCTCTAGATTACGAACCTTATTGTCTTTTGCACATTAAATAATGTTGAAATTATGTTTAATCATTCTATGAAACATGTATACATTTCGATCATAACATACGAGTATTTTGACTGTGCGTGCGTATTTATTTCTTTTGCTTGCTTTCAGAGACTATGAGGTATTCAAAATAATAATTATTCTTTTTGGTTCTTTTAGAAATTAAAACAATTATTTCTTAAGTATAACTGCATTTTGTCGCAATTTTCAATACTATTGCAACTACATATTATATCCCTTAAAGAATTGTTTTGCTTCTATATGTTTTATTTGAAATGTTAAATTATCATCATGATTATTTTGCTTTTTAATATTTCTCTGATTTGTATTAATATTTATGATAGTTTGATTGTCAATAAATTTATAATTTTTTATTTATGAATGTGGCTAAAATAATTATTTTAATAAAAAAATTTACAATATATTTTACGTAGAAGCGATTCAAACCGTCTCTACACAGTTGCATGCATGTCTTTGCCCGCAGAGACAGTTTAAACCGTCTTTGTACTATTGCTAAACGAATGAAAAAAAATATTAAATAAAATTTAATAAATAAATTTATTAGGGCGCTCTAAACCGCCTTTACAATATCGCCTCTAAGTATTTTCGGCGGTCGATCAAACCATTTAGTATTATAGAGACAGTATATCCCGGCGGTGTTGAGGTGGTCGTCATAACCGCCTCTAAAGTTCCTAGAAATGATAATTAAAAATCGCCTCTACGAGCACATTAATTCTTTTGTAGTAAGACTAATAGATTTCAATGACATGTCATTCTTCTGTTCAGTATCTATCATTTTACTCTCTTAGGACAATAAAATGAAATACTGATTTTAATTTTAATATGGACAATGTTTTTGAGAATGAGTCCTACTTTTCTAGGGTAATGTTTTTGATTACCTAATCTCTTATCTCTTCTACCAGTAAATAAATAATTTTTTTGTTAATTAAGCTGGTTAATTTATTCGTAGTTGCATGATACTTGTTATTTTTGATGCTAGGGTTGAACCGGTGCGGCCGGAGCTGCCGTTCGCGATGGCTCAATTACCTCCGGCCCGGCCTCAAGATCGGCGACTTCACTGAAGAAGAAGATAGGATCATATCCAGTCTGTACAACCAGAAAGGAAGATGGTGCTCTTTCACTCTTTCACTTAATAATAAATCTTTTACATAATTATATATCCTTGCAAAAATCACTAACAATTATTTTCGCATCTTTTTCGCGTCTAGTTGGTCTGTGATTGCCGCGCAACTTCCAGGAAGAACTGATTTGTCCATCAAGAACTACTGGAACTGCAAGCTCAGCAAGAAGGTCGCATCGAAGAACAAAATGCTCGCCCTTCATATGAAGCCCGCTCGACTCCCTTCTGCTCCGATCACTCCGTCGTCGACGGAGACGCAAAAGCCCGATCACCTCAGCTTCTCACAAAAGCCGTCGACTTCCGACGGCTTAGGGTCCAAAATCGGTATCGATGGATCGGCTCTTAAGACAAAGTTACTAACATCAAGTGGTGGTCATGAGTTGATCTCCAAGTCCTTGTCGAGCTCGACGAATGTCGCTTCTGAGAATCTGGTTGCTGATACTACCACGGGCGCGCCAGTGAATATTGAGCATCGACCACCGGAGTTTAGCGAGTTAGTCGATTGGTATATTATGTCACCGCCTCGTGATCTTGTAGTCGATTATTCGTATTTTTCGTCGATTATCGACGGTTTGGAGGACGTCAACAGCAGCAATATGTTGTTATCTGACAAACCATGGTGGTGACCGGTGATGAACTCTTTCTTCTTTTTTTTTCTTTTTTTTTTTGGTTAATGGTGTAATGAGGTTCTCCAATATAAGCTCAACAGTATTGGCACAATATAATATATTTTAGATTTGATTATGTTTTACTAATTTCTAATTGGATTTGATATGGACGATGACCGAACCCAAATTAAAATTAATCACAATGGATTAATTGCACCCAATCCAAAATGCAAATCGGGCGAACCAGCTCGACTCCAGTTCGATCAGGTTCAGATCGAACCGAACCCGATTACACAAGTCCCTCGTAAAAATATACAGAGACCCTTCAGTGGCCCCTGGACTATTTTTTTTTTACATTAAGACCCCTCCTCTTTTAATTTTTAGTATATTGAATGACTCTATATTAATTGTTAACCATTAATTTACCTGATTTCATTTGCTAAGGAATAATTAAACTCATTAAATTTTGTGAAATCATCAATAAAATTGATAAAATTCTTAAATTTTTTTAATTAAGATCACTTAATTCCGGCAAATTAGTATCGAGGATGTCTCAATAAATAAATTTTAAAAAAGTTAAGGGGGTTATTTTCAACAGATTCATCACTAAATGCTATAAAATATAGATTAAATTGGTAAAAATAATTTGCATTAAAATAATTAAAAGTTTAGAGATCGTCAATTAGGACCAAAATGTAGGCTAATTTTATGCAACTTTTCTTTTTTTAAATTACTGTTTTAAAAAATAATTGCAATGAGGGTGGATGGAAAACGTAATCTGTGTTGTTTGATACTAAATTTTCATACAAATAGATTTCATTATTAATCTTCTTTCGTATCACTTCTGATTCGAAGATTTCTTAGAATTTATTAATTAATTTATTTATTACATTCTACTTATTATATTTTATTTATAATTTTTGCTCACTGTCCAATATTACAAATTCATTACTTGATTTTATACGCTCAAAAAATTAATGTAAATTTTGTACCTCTCATCTAATATTAATATTTTATTTTTTATATCTATTTATTATATTAAAAATTTTAATATTTTTTAGTTAAGGATATAAACCGTACACCTATTAATGCCTGTCTGTTTCACTAAAGGTGAATTTTGAAGTGAAGCAGATTTTCGAATAAACTAAAATTCAGATAAAATTTACTCTGTTTTATTGTTTGTTTTATTACTGTGAAACTAAAGTTCTCTCGGTACTGTTATTTGATAGGAAATGAATGCCATAAATTTTGACGGATACTTAGTAGATTAATATACTTTTTTTTTTTACAGTTAACTTCGGTAGGCCGAAGTCAATTACGATATTTTAAGTATTTTAATTTTTAATTACAAATAAAATTACGATGAACTAAATTATAAAAATAGGGAAAATTTCTGTGTGCCCCTCTAAAAGCACATATTTACATGGATGCTCCTATAAAAATTGAAATATCTTAAATGCCCTCTAAATATAGAAAACTTTCAAAAATACCCTTCAAAATAAATTATGTTAAAATCCACACTAACAACAACCAAAATACTAATTTTACCCTTTTCATAGTTGCCCTGCTAAATGTTCCAATTACTAGTAATAATTTTAACTTTTTTAAATACCCTATAAATTTAAACGTTTTACAAATTAAAAAGTTATTTAGTTATATTTTCACATTGATTTCTGTAATATTTATATATTCTAAAAGAATAATATTTCTATCTTATTCAATATTATCAAATGTTTTTAAATCTTTTTAAAAGGGAGAGAGAAAATAATAAATAGCTGAAAAATTACAAAGTTTTATCATTATTATAAAGTATAAAATTACTTAGTGATTTGAAATTACAATAAAATGATTTAACATTGTTTACAAAATTTTTTTAAGAAAAACTCAGATTATCTGATAAACTTTATAAATAAAGGATGGCGAAGTGTAAAATGTACAAAACAACAGAGTGAATTGAAGTTTATTTATTTTTCAATAGTATTTAAATTGACTACTTGTATCTTTATCTAAACTAATTACTAGTGAGGGACAGTTTTGAAAGTCTATTTATTGTATATTTCATCATATTAAAGTGCTCTTTCAAAAAAAAATTAAAAAATTCAGGATAAAATGGACATTTTCACTAATTCATGATAACCTATCTAAAATAGATGTTTGGTAGAGAGATAGAAGTTAACGACGAGGACATATTTGTAAGATAGTAAGTATTTGTAAGGTTATTTGTAATATAATCAAATTTATAGAAATATTTAGGATATTTTGAACGTTTAGAAGGGTATGAATGAAATTAACCCCTCGTTAGTAATAGTTGAAACATTTAAAAGGGCGATTATGAAAATGGTAAAATCGGTATTTTGGTTGCAGTTACTGGAATTTTAACAAAAATGTGTTTTGAAGGATATTTTTGAAAGTTTTCGATATTTAAAGGGACATTTAAGATATTTCAATATTTATTAGGGTATTTATGTAAATATTTGCTTTTAGAGGGGCACAGAAGAAATTTTTCCATTAAAATAAGTATTTGCAGCCGAAACCAAGTGTGAGTGTACAAATAGTATTTTTCTTTGTTTTTTGTTTTTTTATTTTTGTTTTTTTATTTTTTGTGAGGCTTTGGTTTGCGTGCTCTAGACGCTAGGAACGACGTGGACAGCGATCGCCATTTGCCGCGGCGGCGACGATAATTTTATAACAAATAACAAAATTATAATAATAAATAATAAATAATAAATAATAATAATACCAACGCCGCAGCAACTCTACCCCGTCCCCAAATCTCTCTCTCTCTTTCTCTCTCTCACAACCTGAGTCCCCACCCTTCTACTCCCTCTGGGGCCATTCGTCGAGCACTTGGTGGGCTAGGGCGGCGCGCCCGGAGCGAGCACATGGAGCCCCTCGGCGGCGGCGGCGGCGGAGGAGGAGAGAGGGCGGCGGTGGTGCGGCGGCTGATGGCGGCGAAGGCGGCGGCAGGGAAGAGCTACGCGGAGATCGCGGCGGAGACGGGGCTCACCAACGTGTACGTGGCCCAGCTCCTCCGCCGCCAAGCCCAGCTCAAGCCCGACACCGCCCCCGCCCTCCGCCGCTCCCTCCCCGCCCTCTCCGACGACCTCCTCGACCTCATGATGGCCCCGCCCTTCCGATCCTACCACCCCGACATCCTCCAAGAGCCCGCCATCTACCGGTTCGGAACTCCTCCCAACCCTAAATCTCTCCGTTCGTAATTGTTCTCGAGTGTTGGTTGCCACGATGAGGTTCAGGGTTCTCATTCTAATGCTTGTTATTGGGGATTTTGATCGGTCGTCTTTGAGTGTTGAGGGTGATATCGGTGGGTTTCATTGGTGTTGTTCACTATGATGAGGTTTAGGGTTCTCATTTTAACCCTACATCTCTAATCCTACTTCTCCTCCTTGTTATCGGAGCTTTGATTGGTTATGCGTGAATGTTGAGAGTGAAATTGGTGGATTTTATTGGTTTTGTTCAGTATTCATGGTTTAGGGTTCTTTTCCTCATTATCCGAGCTTTTGGTTGGTTATGTTTGAGTATTGAGGGCGATATTGATGGATTTCGCCGGTGCTGGTTAGTATGGTGAGGATTAGGGTTATAGTTCTTAGCCTTGATCTCTAATCCTGCTTCTCCTTCTTATTATCAGATCTTTCGATTGGTTATGGTTGAGTGCTGAGGGTAAAATCGGCGGATTTCGATCTTGTTGTTGGTATGAGGAGGTTTAGGCTTCTAATTCTAATCATAGATATCTAATTCTTCTTCTTTTCTTCATTATCAGAGCTTTTGGTTGGTTATGTTTGAGTATTGAGGATGATATTGATGGATTTCGTCGGTGGTGGTTGGTATGATGAGGTTTAGGGTTGGAACGGATGACCTCTTGGTTTCCTCTTCTGCTATTTGTTGCAAATTTGGGACTTTTTTTCCTGTTCTAATTTTAATCTTTATTCTCTCATTCGGCTTCTCTTAATTTTCTATTGTTTTTGTTGGTTATATTTGTTTGGTATTGTTTGGTTTGATGAGAATTTTAGGGTTGCAGCCAAATTATATCATGATTTCTTCTGCTGTAGGTTTTTAGTTTACTGCTTGGCATCAACTGATCGTACTTCCAATTCTAATCCTTATTCTCTAATTCAATTTCGTTCCCTCATTATCGGATCTTTTGGCTGCTTATATTTGATTATTGAGGCAGGAACTTGAATGAGTTGTTAGGCTACCACTAGACATTACTTTTTTAGTTGTGGCCTTTCGTGGAATTTTCGTCCAGTTATCCACAGTCAGTTTAACAGAAGATTGCTTCTCTCTTATCTCATATGAATTACAGTGATGTTGATTATTGGTTGATTGTTTGGGATATGTTGTTTCTTGATTTTAAGTAATATTTGAAGATTTAGCGAAAGAATTTGTAATCCAGGAATAAACTACGTAATATTTCACTACATAGCTTACGCCGCCCTTGCCCAGTGCTATCAGATTGCTTTCATTGTCCTTTTCAGGGCAGTAATGTACCAAAGATCCGCTTAATTGTGCTTGTTCCTACATCCTCCCTGTAACTTTTTTTGTCGATATGTGAAACACACAGATTAAATGAAGCTGTTATGCATTTTGGAGAGAGCATCAAAGAAATCATCAATGAGGAGTTTGGTGATGGCATGTAAGTAGACTATAATTTACGCTTCTATTTTTAACTTCTTTTTAAGAAACTTCAGAATTTATTTTGCTCGTACTTATGGCTGGTAATGGATTTCCGGAGTATTTTGGCATAGACTTCTTGTATTTTTTTGCTAAATGAAGTAATTCTACCATGCATTCTGTTTTATGCAATCTAGTTTTCATTTTTCTACTAATTTTTCAACAACCTTTGAAACCTTTATCTTACTGAGACAGTTATTACAAAATGAAGGAAAATTAATTATTCATACCATAAGCTTATTAATTAGTTAAATATATATATATGTTATTTTAAGAACCACTATTTGTTAATGCACCAAGAAAAATGGCTTTTCTCTGCACATAGTCACATGTTATTTCTATTTATATATACAGAGATATCGGTATGTCTAGATTTGTATGGATGAGTCGCAGAGAATTGTTAACTCTTTTGGACCACTTATGACAGTTCAAATTCAATGACAACCGTCACTAAAGATTGATTCTATTGATCATACAGATATTCTATAATGCTACTATTATCTGTATACACTCTTCTAGTTTGGAGATTGCCTAATCATGTATCTAAATAGCACCATAGAAACATTACGTAACTGCTATATGCTAAAAGATCTGATAGAATGCACAGATCGAAAATAGACGAGACTAATCATGATATAGAACATTAGAGTACATATTTAATCAAAATATATGCTTCTCAAGTATGAATCTTACCAAATTATCATAAATTTAAACTTATCTTAGATTCTAGTATGCTTGATTGTATGGTAGATTATATAATTTTAAGAAACGTCTCTTCATTTAAGGTTATAATATCTATCTTAACATTTATCTGTTACTATTTCGAGGATTGAAAATCTATCCATTGTTTTAGTTTCTTCATAATGACCAAATCTAAATCAGCTTTTCATCACTCTATGAAATATTATCTCTTGAATTTTCATTTTGTAGTATGTCAGCCATAGATTTCTACTGCTCAGTTGACAAGGTTCAAGGTGTTGACGGAAAGGACCGTGTAGTCATTACATTTGATGGCAAGTATCTGCCTTACAGCGAGCAGGTAAAGCATCTTCTTGCATTAATCATCCCATCTCCCATCGCATTCACTGATACGCAAATATAAGCAAACTCAGCTATAAATGCATATTACCCTGAATTCTGAAATTTGATCTCCATTTGAATTTCATCCTAAAGTGTAACCTTATTTTTGATCGTCCTTGAAATTCCAATTTGACAAAATGAAAGTCTATCCATGGTGATAGCAGCACTTTTTGGACAGTTGACTAGAGGAAGGACTTCCCATTCTTGTGCAGAACAAATTCTAGGAATTATGACAATTGAAACTACGAGGAGTAATTTCAAATCCTGGTGTAATTAACCCTTTTATAACTGTATCGAGGGAATAAAAAAAAATTAAATAAAAAACTGCTTGGTTTCTGGTCTACAAATGTAGATATTTAGCTAGAGTTAACATTATAATTAATTCTCAACAAGGGCTAAATATTTGAGTTTTCATTCAGCATGGAGAATCAACATGATTACAGTCCTGTCGAAATTAAAGGCTCAAAAATTATTTTCTGTTCGACATCTCTATTTGCTAACAATAAAGCTAAGCATATTTGCCCACCATGAACTCTATATTTCTTGGTTGGCGGCCAGTTAGGTTTTTATGGTCCTCTCAAGTGATTTTGTCGTTTTCCGTCTAATCCCCACAGATACAATCTTTCGAGTCTGTCATTTGAGTTATTTATTGCAGCACTTGTAATTGTTGATATAAGGTTTTCACTTCATCTGCAGAGATCCGAGCATATGGTTTCCAGGTTGAGGCATCAAGCCTCATGAACCGATGACCACCTGTAGCATAGCGGATGCTGTCCATGCTTGTATCTGTTTTAAGTGTCTATTTAGTAGATGATGATGTTTTATCTTAAGAGATAGATGTTGTGAATGTAGTTACCAAGCAGCGAATAACGTCATAGAGCTAATCGAACAGCTTATAATTTTATACAGCCTGTATAAAACTATCGTCATTGTCAATGAAATTTAAACGTTTGGATTTGTTATTAAAACTATGTCCATTTCCGGTGATATTTAAGCATTTGGAGCTTTTATTTTTGGAGCTTTTGCTCATCGGTATGCTCAAGCAAGGATTTAAGTGCCGTGGTATGAGGTCGTGTTATGTCTGTCATAAAAATATCTATGTATTTTTATTAATATATATATATATATATTACTTTATTGATGTAATTGCCTGTTAATAATTGAAGAAAGGGTTTTTGACCGTGTTAATTAAATGAGCAGATTCATACACTTGAAATAATTGGACAACTCAAACTACTTTCAATACATAGAATTTGAAACTTCTAATCTTATGAGATATGGGTTTTACACGTTCATTGCTTTCATAGGCCCAAAAAAACAATAAAAAAAGGAGGAGAAATGACAGATAATGCAACTGATGCATATCAAATACTAATCAATGATCCATAAATATTATATCATAGTTTTCTTGGTATTCGGATTCACTCGCAATAATGCAACTGATGCAGATCAAGATCGTCACCATACTAATCAATGATCCATAAATATTATATCATAGTTACCTTGGTATTCGGATTCACTCACCATACTAATCAATGATCCATAAATATTATATCATAGTTACCTTGGTATTCGGATTCACTCGCAACTTCAGTATCTCTCGGTGGATCCGTAAATGGTCTGCGTAATATGCCGGGCTACCGCGAACGTACATCTCGTCCAATACCAATGCATTTCGAAGTAAATACTTAACGAGAGCAACATGAAGGTCCAATTCTTGTAAGTCGGTAATCTTTACGGTTTTCAGATAATATTTTAAGCAATTGACAGAAACCCCCTTGAGCTTTGGAATTTCAAGTTCTTTATCCCAGGAGAATTTCTTCAAAAAAGAAAAGAAAAAAAAGAATACATCACTAATATATTTCATAAAATAAATGAAACACTACTTTGCTGATGAAAGTTTGACTAATTATATGATGCATATATATCACATGATAAAAACACCAAATGCAATTGAAAAAGGGTTTTTTAATATTTTAGTTCAGAATCAACATCAAACTAGGCATAATTTGTCATTTGCATTTCTAAGACATACCCCTTATACGGCTACATCTTATGTTCATCAATATTTCTGCCTTAGTTTAGCATGGTATTAGAAGAATCTTAAAACAATTAACACCAATCATGATAACTTCATTTAAGATAAAGAACCTCATTTTATGTGTGGGTGTATATATATATATATATATAAACATTAATACACCAACAATATATTTCATTAAAACAAAAAAGGAAAATAATGAAACACTACTTTATTGATGAAAGACACTGCAAATTGATTAATTCTGTCATGCATATCACATGATATAAATATACCAAATGCAAGTGAAAAAGTACTTAAATATAGTTCAGAATCAATATCACATTAAACATAGTTTGCCACTTACACATCTAAGACATGTCCTCTCTATGTGGATAGATCTTGTATTTGTCAAGATTTAAGTGACAATGCACTCCTACAAAGTTAACATCTTTGATGACATCAAACTATAATGCCAAACCAGAGAAACTGCAAAAGCTGAAACTCCAGGAATCCAATTGAACCATAATTTGTGAATTTAATTTTAGATGACCTAAATTTTCATCTTTGATTCTGTAATTAGTGTTCCAATTTTATAGTTTCCTCTTCCTCATTTAACTTAAAATGATTTGCAAAACATCTACCTTTATCATATCCTTGACAAAGCTTTCACTTAGCATCTCAAGTCTACAGTATTACAGTTGTAATTTTGATATAACAAGAAATTTGATTTTGACTACATAACGCACAATAACTAAAATTTGAAAGAGAAGATCCATTAACAATAGCAAGGTTGTAAATAGTGGATAGTGCGTACATAATGTTGGGGTGCCTCGTAGCGGAAAGCAGATACTGAGCGTTAGCAGACACTACAATTTTATAGTGAGTTTCACAAAAAAACTACTTAATATGTCTATATTCTTTATAGAAATGCATATAATTTTGAAAAAAAAATTGATTAACTATTACCTTTTAATTTCTAGTATTGCAAGTCTATACACATTTAATATCATTATCTAGAAGACTAGCCTTAAAATATTATGATTTAACAAAGCAAAAAGACAAAAAAACAACTAGAAAATCTATAGTCCATTTATAAATTTTAATCATCTATTTACCTTCAAAATCCCAATCTTATAAGACATTTTAGCTCGTTTACAATTTTCAAGATTTTGAGCTTATAGCGCCCGCTTTGATCCCATTTCATAGTACCCACTTTAGCAACTCCAATGCCGGCTAAAGCGGCCACTACAAAACCCACTAAAATCAAATTTTTTGACGAAATAGTCACATTATGTACAATACCCGACTCTTAATAGTTACATACAAGTTCATAGAAAAGTAGGATGCCGAAATCATTCTTTAAATGTTATGGCACAGCGGTAACATAGTAATTTCGCTATAGCGGCCGCTATACCGGACCTAGTAGCAGCTATTTAAAACAGTGAACACTAGCTAGTAAGTGATATAGCAACATAAGTTTTTTTTTAAAAAAAGGATTAAGAAATGACTCTATTAATGCCAAAAGAGAATGCAAATTTAGGTGATATGATACCTGAATTGTCTCACACCAAATGAATGGCAAAAGCTTGGTGTTTAATCCCAGAGTGAGGTGCTCCAGGATGGGCATTTCTTCAAGGAGCCTCACCAATCCATTGATAGACTTATCTTGAACAAAACTTGTAGGAGAAATGCCTTGCAGTTCCAAGTGCTTAAGTTGATGATATATGGGAAGGGCCTCGTACCCAATTTCTCTTGGCAATAGGATATCCTATTCAAGACATAAAAGATCAACAATACCAGATAAGAAGCTAATTTAGTCAAGGCTACTTTCAGTACTTTTACAAGAAACTGACCCAGAATACTTCTAAAAGAATGCTGTTGCTTAATTACTTCCACATCATTTTCGATGATGGGATTGGCGACCAGAACCAAAGTCTACCTGCTTAGTTTTCAGATGGTCTCAAAATTGATGATTTTTAATCATTTGCGGATCCATGTGAGTTGGTGCGGGGTCAATTGACCCCACCAACGTCTCTCCCTAGAAAAGGTCCCCATATATCCTTAAATGGAGTTTATTTAGTAGTTAACTCTACTTTATCGAGTAATTGATCCCATTTTATTTTAATAAGGTAAAAAGGTATAGAACTTATCTGAACTATTGAACATTTTGATCGGCTACCCAACTTCTCAAAATTTTGATTTTACTATCCGATATTTCAACTTGCTCGATTTGAGTCAACCAACAGTATTTTGATTTCAAAATTTGAATGTATTATTTATGTTTATATATTTAGTTACTATACTTCATGCAATTCTTACAACTATAAATTCATTTAAGTAAATAATTAGCTTAAAGTTTAAATTTAAGTTATCGTTGACCGACTCAAATCAAACAAATTGAAAGGTTGGATAGTAAAATCAAAAATTTGGAAGATTGAGTAGCTGAATCAAAATAGTCCATAGTTCTAAGAAAACTGTACGTTGTTATATTTTAGTAAAGAAGTAAAGGTCATTCTTTGCTTCTACATGGTACATTTTTCAATATTATAAACTTGAATCCCAAGTAAAAAAGTACCGTTAAAATATTTAAAGAAATATTTTTATATTTCTTTTTGAAAATAATAGTACTTTGAATGACAAAGAAAATTCTAATCTTATGATGCCATTATGCATCGTTTCCATAAAAATATAAATACATTAAAAACAACTATAATTGAAAATGATACATATTTTTTTTCATACAATATTTCTTAAAAATAGTATTTATTATTTTCTAATATTTATTATTTTTTATAGATTTTGTATTTGACCCATGTAAAAAAAAAATTCGAATCCGCCACTGTTTTTAACGACTAATATAAAGTGAATGAAATTGAGACCGCTTGATTATTAGGTAAATGAAAGTCATAAAAATTATAAAATTTGATTCCAAAAATAGTCAAGCAGTCTCGATCGTGTCTAAGGGTGGCGATCGTTGATTCGAATACCCTGACGCAGAAGCAGACGACTCTATTAAATATAATACCAGCATAATTATAACGTGGTGCCATTTACTGCGTGTGTAAGTTGGAATTTCAAGAATGGATCATACACACATGCATGCGTACCTCCAGATGCCAAGCACGAACTCTTAGAAACTGCACACTGCGAAACTCCTGCAGGAATTCATCCCTTCCCTCCGCGGCGTTGTCGTTCTCGTAGTTGCAGAACGTGATTTCCGCGCGCACGAGACCGGGCGAGCCGGCCAGAACGAAGTCGAGGGGCACATCCCCGACGAACTCCAGGGACTCGAGGCGCGGCGCGTCGATCTGCACGTCCCCGAAGCAGTGGCAGCACTTCAGGGTCAGGTGCGTCAGCTGCGGGCAGGTCAGCGTCAGAGCCTCGACAAACCGCACGCCGACTCCGTTTACGGGCCGCGGCCAGTAGTCCGGGTAGCCTTCCAGGCCGAAGTTCTTGAGCTTCGGGCAGCCGGCGATCAGCCGGTCGAGAAGCGGCAAGATCCGGCCGTCGCCTTCCGCGGGGTGGACCCTCGTCAGCCATAACGTCTCCAGATGCGGGGCCAGCAGGCCGCCGGCGGCGGCGGCCGCGGAGGGGACGCGGATCCTGCAGTCCTTCAGCCGCAAGACGCGCAGCGACGGCGAGAGCTTCAGGAGGCTCAGCGGCAGGGCGTGCAGGAATTTGGGATTGTAGTTCCCTCCGACCTCACTCTGGCGGCATGAGATTAATCTGTTTGCGACTGAATTCCGCGAGGAGACCTTGAAGTCGAGGGAGAGCTCCTGCGCGCCCTTCCGCAGGGCGAAGGCGGCAATCTCATCGGCGGCGCAGCACGGGGAAGAGCCGGCGTCGTCGGCGATGTGGGGATGGTCGGCGAGGAATCGGAGGGAGCGGACGTCGTCGGCGGAGGAGCGGCGGAGGAGGGCGGAGAGCATGGCGAGGACGAAGCGGTGGTAGGAGGAGTCGGAGGAGGAGGGTTTGGGGAGAATGTTGTCGGCGTGGTGATGGTGGAGGTTGAGGGAGGGGATGGCGGTCCAGAGGAGGCGCCAGCGGCGGGAGAGGGCGGAGGTGCGGGCGGCGGCGGAGATGGGGAGGAGGGAGAGGATGCGCTGCAGGACGCCGTCGGGGAGGGCGCTGATGCAGTCGGCAGCATCACCATCCTCGCTGCTGCGGGGACGGAGGCGCTTCGCCGTTGTTGTTTGGCCGATCTGAGAGGAAGACGGCCGGCGCTTCGCCATTGTCGTCGGCTTATCTCTAGGGAAGTCAGCAGGATTCGGGAGAGGAAGATTGATGCTCGCTTTAGCTGCTTTGCAGGACTTTTTTCTAAAATGACCTTGCAAAATTTTCAAATTGGGTAAATGACCTTAAGAAAATAAATTTTGGCAAACTAACCCTTCTTTTGCCATATAGGAGCCACGTGAAATTTTCTTCTAAAGAAGGTAAAGGATTCACCGTCTTTTAAATTTTTTTACCAACGGTAAATCATTCACCATCTTTCTTAATTTCCTATATAACAATTTTCAACAAATCATATACAATCTTAACAACTTTTTTTCTATCCATAATAATCCTAATAATTTATCCATACAATCGTTTAAATTTGAATAATCCACATATAACTTTATTTTTTTTCTATTTTACACATATAATCCTAACAACTATATAAAAATTTCAATAAATATCATACAATCTTAAAAACTTAAAAAATTCTAACAAATAATATTTAAGAAGGCAGTGGATAATTTACTACTTTAGTAGAAAATTATAAAGACGATTGTTAGGATTCTATGCGGATTTTTAGATTTTTATTGTTTAATGATTAGGATTATATGGATAGATTATTATAGATTTTTTAGATTGTTAAGGTTGTACGTGATTTGTTAAAAGATTTGTAAGGTTGTTAACAATAAATATTGAAAATAAGAAAAAAGGATAAATGATTCACCACTTGGGATATTTGAGAGACGGTGAAGGCGGTGAACGATTCACCGTCTTTATAAAAAAATTACACCGCGGGTCCTACATGACAAAAGAAGAGTTAATTTGCCAAAATTTATTTTTGTAGGATTATTTACCCAATTAAAAAATTTTACAAGATTATTTTAGAAAAAAGTCCGCTTTGCATGTACGCACGCATATAATTAATGAACGATGTGCCCGATTCTTAAAGCATAATAATTCGAGTCGGTTTCTCCGTTCCAATGCACGGAATCTAAATCTAATTAGGAAATGTTATAATATATTATTGTTTGATGTTATATTTACACGTGTCATTTAAAATTTTAGATTTTATAATATGTTTTGAAATAAGGTAAGAGAAATAATTATTTGGGATTTGAGTTCGAATTCGAATTTGGATATTAATTTTTAAAATCCGTCGGATATGAATTCGAGTTCGGGTTCAGATTTTGAAAAATCCATTTCGAATCTGACTCATTTACATCTCTATCTATGATGTAAGAGCGGTTTGGATTGTCATTGCACTAGCTATAGAATCTTGGGCTTGTTTGATACACCTATTTTAAAATCTAAAATCAAAAATAAAATTCTCTAATTTTGATAGTTATTGTTTGTTTTATATAAATCAAATTTTAATTTTCATTCCACTTTGGAATGAAAATGATCTAATCTATTTAGATCTATTTATGGCTCAATCTGATTTTGAATTCTGAATTTTATCCATTCGAGAGTAAACCATTCAAAATTTGTCTCTCACGTATTCGTTATTCTATTTTCCATCTAATGCAATCCAATTCACCAAACACGCTCTTAAATCTGATAAGGAAATGTTCTAATATAGCTAGTATTAAATTAAATTATTTATATTTAAACCAATTTATTAAACATAATTTAATTTAGTGTAAAATTATTCAAAGGAGTTTAATTTTACAAATTCTAGTCGAAATATACTTTAAAAAAATATTTTAAAAAAATATTATGTTTAATCAACTCATACCAACGTTAGTGAATCTAGTATAATAATCTAATATCTCTCATTTCTAAATAATATTATTTATTTTTGAATTAAAATCTAATCAAATCTAGTGTAAAGTTATTTAACAAATTAATAACTTCTGCATCTGAAGGCAATATATGAGAAATAATAAACTACTAAATTATTTTTGGTTGTGATGCCATTCCGCAGCTCAAATTTTCGTTACCATATTCATTAAAAATAAATTCAATTACGCTCGAATTTTTTTTGAATTAAAAAATAATCATATATATATTTGGATATTATTTGAATAATAATATACACTAATGTCGACATATAAATATGAATTCAATTTTTATATAAAACTCATATAATAAAATAAACGAAGACACAAAAAATATCTTATTTTTTCACAACATATATTATCTCCCCACAGAAGGTAATCAAGCTTCTCCTCGTATCCCTACGAATAACAATTAAACCACCTTTATTTCTCAAAAAAAAGAAATTAAAACCTTTCTTACTTCCCCACACATATTAGCAATTAAACAATTCATAGCTTTTTTTTTTTTTTTACATATGTAGAAACTTGAAAACACAATATTTAAACAAGAAAATAAAAAAATGGAATACTAGGAGTAGAGGATTAGTAGAATTAGGTATTGGGATTTAATACTATAATATTATTTATTAATATTAAATATAATACTATTAAAAAATTTGGATATCCGTATTCATATCCATTTTTTTGGATATCCGAATATTTTATATCCGGATACGAATAATATCCAATATAAATAAGAAAATTTTCGAATAATATCCTATCCGTTGTCACCGCTAAAGATCGCCTAGAGATATCATAAAAGAAAAGTCCCTAATCCAGACAAACAGGTAAAAAATTGTTGAAATCAGATTGTACATTCAATACATAGAATTTGAAACCTCCAATACAACTCAATAATCGAGGGAAGTTATATCAAAGTAATCTTAGTACTCGAATTGGCTCTTAACTTTAGTAGCTCTCGCTGGATGTGTGAGACTCCATATAGTCCTATATATAAGATATAATAGGGCTAAACTTTTAATCCGGCTTAAACATTTTGGGTGGTGACAAGACCCAAAAGGTTAAGAGAGTTAAGCGTGTAGTAGTCTTAGGATGGATGACCCCCTGAAAAGTTGGGGCGTCATAGGATTCTTAAATGGTCCGCATAAATATGAATGCATTTCGAAGTAAATACTTAACCAAATTTAGGTGAAGCTTCATTTCGTAGAACTCTGTAATCTTTCTGGTTTTCAGAGAATGTTGTAAGCAATTGACAGTAACCCCTTCCAGCTCTGGAATTTCATATTCTTTATTCCAGAAATGTTTCTTCAAAACCAAAAAAAAAGAAGAGAAATTTTAGTCATAAAATCAGATATGTTTAATACACGAACATTAATATATTTCATTAAAAAAATAAAAAGAGAAAAGAGAAACACTACTTTGTTGATGTCACATGATAAAATTATACCAAATGCATCTAGAATCATTAACTAGTTAGGCACCTTAGCATGGTACTAGAAGAATCTTCAAAAATATTTATTTATCTTGTTTTTATGCAAATATATTCACATTCCTTTTTATGGCCATTTCTTTAATTAGCAATCTAAGAAACGAACGAAGTGCGTTTAGTTGCAGGCTCTTAGAAAAATAATTTGAGGCATGCTTCCAATTTTTTCTTTAAAAAAAATGAGCGTTCAACTTCGTTAAATAAGATTTAGGTTATTTAAACTTTTTAGAAATCAAATATCATAATCTTACAATATTATTTGTCTAGTGATCAAGCGTTGTTAAACTCATTATATGTATTTACTTGAAGATTAAGTAAATGATACCGAAGAGTTATGAAATTTGAAATCTAAACAATTCAAATATTCTAGATCATGTTACGGTGCCAATCACCGATTCGAATACCCTATTATTGAAAATGATGCAGAAGCAAATAGCCTCGTTTATTTCTATCCAGTAAGTAATATTATAGATTAGAACAGCAACATAAGTGAGAAATAATTAAAAAAAATATTCTATCAATGCCAAAAAAAGAAAAGAAATGCAAATGCAGGTGATATGATACCTCGATTTTCTTGTTGCTTAATCCTAGAGTGAGATGCTCCAATATGGGCATTTCTCCGAGGAAGCTCAACACTGATACTCACATCATCATTAAAATAAAATGCAGGGAAAGTGCCTTGCAGGGAGGGGCCTCATCCCCCTACTTTTCTAAGCGTTGAAATAATTGAACAAATCAAACTATACCTTCAATACATAGAATTTGAAACTTCTAATCTTATAAGATATGGGTTTTACACATTCATTGCCTTCATTGGCTCTCCTAGCAGTGCCAAACGAAAACAAAAACAAAAAACAAAAAAAAGAAAGGGAAATGACGGATAATACAACTGATGCAGCTCAAGATCATCACCATCCTAATCAATGATCCATAAAAAATTATATCATAGTTACCTTGGTATTCGGACTCGCTCGCAACTTCAGTAGCTCCCGCTGGATCCGTAAATGGTCTGCATAAAATGCCGGGCCACTGCGAATGTACATCTCGTCCAATACCAATGCATTTCGAACTAAATACTTAACCAGAGCAACGTGAAGCAGCAATTCGTGTAAGTCGATAATCTTTACGGTTTTCAAATAATATTTTAAGCAATTGGCAGAAGCCCCCTTGAGCTTTGGAATTTCAAGTTCTTTATCCCAGAAAGATCTCTTCAAAACAAAAAAACAAAAAAAAAGAAAAAAGAAAAGAAATTCCAGTCACAAACTAGATATGTTTAAGACACCAATAATATATTTCATAAAATAAATGAAACACTACTTTGCTGATGAAAATTTGAGACTAATTATGTTATGCATATCACATGATAAAGGGCTTCTATAATATTTTAGTTCAGAATCAATATCAAACTAGGCATAATTTGTCAATATTTCTGCCTTAATTTAGCATGGTATTAGAAGAATCTTAAAAAAATTAACACCAATAAGGATAACTTTATTCAAGCATAAAGGACCTTATTTTATGTGTGTGTATATATATATATATAGTAGCTAGACTCTATAACTAGGCTACCATACTATTAATAGCACTAAGTCATTGGTGCTATTAGGTTTCCGGCCCTTAGATGAAGGGATGTGCGGTTAGGATGATAGTGATCCCCTAGGGTTGAGTGAGTGGTTGGTTGAATAGTGTAATCTAATGGATGGAAACAGTCAAAGAGGTTGATCTAACGGCGGAAAACTCGATAGCATCAAACGCTTGGTGCTATCGATAGTATAGTAGCTAGACTCTCTCTCTCTCTCTCTCTCTCTCTCTCTCTATATATATATATATATATATATAATTGAGCTTCTATACTTTTAGAAGTACCAAGTCATTGGTGCTTGTAAGTTTTCAGCCCTTAGTTTAAATAATGTGCGGTTAAGATGATAGTGGTCTCCTAGGGTTGAGTGGATGGTTGGTTGAATAGTATGATCTAACAAGTGAAAATGATCAAAAGGTAAGATCTAACAGCAAAAAGCTTACAAGCACCATAGCTGGACTATACTCTTATAAGTATAGATTTCTTTGTACTCATAAGTTTTCTGCCGTTGGAGTAAAGGATGTGCGGTTATGATGATAGTGGTCCCCGGTTAGTAAGATAGTGGCCCCCTAAGGTTGAGTGGGTGGTTGGTTGAATAGTATGATCTAACGGGTGGAAATGGTCAAAGAGGTAGATCTAACGGCAAAAAATTTATGAGTACAAAGAGATCTATACTCATAAGAGTATAGTAGCCGGACTATATATATATATATATATATATATATATATATATATATAATCCAGCTACTATCCTTTTAGGAGGATGGGAGCCTTCGTCCTCCTAAATTTTCTACCGTTCGAATGAAAAGATGTACGGCTAGGATGAGAGTGATTACGGTTAGGTTGATAGTGGGCCCCCTAGGGTTAAGTGGGTGGTTGGTTGAATAGTATAATCTAACGGTTAAAAATGATTAAAAGTTCGATCTAACGGTCAAAAAATTGATAGGACAAAGGCTTCTATCCTCTTAAGAGGATAGTAGCCGGACTCTATATATATAATGAAACACCACTTTATTGATGAAAGACAAAATTCAAATTGATTAATTCTGTCATGCATATTACATGATATAAAATACCAAATGCAAGTGAAAAAGTACTTGCATATAGTTCAGAATCAATATCACACTAAGCATAGTTTTTGCCACTTACACATCAAGGCATGTCCTCTATATGATTAGATCTTGTATTTGTCATGATTTAAGTGACAATGCATCAGTTTGGCAAAAGATCATTTTTGTCCGGAGACAAATGAAGCAAAGTTAACATGAGTTAAATGCATCTTCCTCATAAATAAAAAGTTAACATGAGTTAAATGCATCTCCCTCATAAATAATCTCCTACAAAGTTAACATCATTAATGAAATCAAACTATAATGCCAAACCAGAAATTGCAAAAGCTGAAACTCCAAGGATCCAATTGAGCCATAATTTGCGAATCTAATCTTAGATGACCTAAATTTTCATCTTTGATTCTGTACTAGTGTTCCAATTTTATAGTTTCTTCTTCCCCATTTAACTTAAAATGATTTCGAAAAACCTACTTTTATCATATCCTAACAAAAACTATCACTTAGCATCTCAAGTCTACAATATCAGAGTCGCAATTTTGATGTAACAAGAAATTTGATTTTGACTACATAACGCACAATAACTAAAATTTGAAAGAGAGATCCATTAACAATCACAAGGTTGTAAATAGTAGATAACGCATATAGTGTTTGGAGTGTCTTATAGCAGAAAGCTTGATACCCGGCATTATAGCGGACTGTCAGGGACTTAGAAAATTTCTGCGCAGCCCGGTCCCTGGCCCAATTCCGCAAGCTGAAAACGGGTCGAAACGGGTTGACGGTGAGACCCGAATCCAGCCCGCTTTGGGTGAATGAAGGGTTGGGTAACCGCTGCCATTAAGCCTCATTAAACCCTTATAAAAAACAGCCATGAGTCATGAGTAACTCTTAGGCTTGGCATTAATGAGGGCTCATTAAGTGTAGTTAATGAGTGAGTTATGGTAGCTTAATGGGTAAATTTATGTACCTTAATGGGTGTGTTTAGTGTAGGCTAGATTCAATGTATCTAGGTGCCTATAAATTGTGGGGTTGGCTAAGGCCAAGAGAAGGAGAGAATGTGTATGTGTGTGTTGTAATCCTATTTTTCTAAGTAGTGGAGTACTTAGTTTTTTTGGGTTAACCCTCTATCTCTCTCTTTTCTCCTTCTTGCATACTTAGTCGTAGGGCGCGAGGTCCCGACGAGCATCAGGGAGCTAGGCTTGCCCATCTTCGAGCAGGAAGGCGGGCGCCGCACGGGCTTTGCGAACGAAATCGCTAAGGCCGTGACAGTTGGTATCAGAGCCGGTTCGAGCAAGGAACCATGTCAACGTCCGATGCTGGAGTTGTCGACGTTGGAGGCGGCCCTCCAAGGCAGCCCCCCAAGCGGAGCAAGAGCAGGGAGCCGAGGGCTCTCACGAGGGAGGCCGCACCGTTGGAGGACCGTCTTGCGCTGTTGGAGGACGTCATAGTAAAAATGGGTGAAAGGTACACCGAAATGGCTGAATCTTTTAACTCATTTAATGACGAAGTCCGCAGCATGGAGGAAAGCATCGCTACTGCGATGGAGATCTTTCGAGGCGAACTCGAAAAGCTTCAAGGCAACATTACTCGTCGCGACGAGGAGCGGAAGAAGCTGGTTGAGGACATTCTTCCTCGGACCGACGAGATCGAGGATCTCAAAACGCGAGTAGCGATCCTTGAAAAAGCGGTGGCGCATGGACATGGACCGCAACGAGAGATTGCTTCAAAGGTACGTGTCCCTAAGCCTCAAAATTTCAGGGGTACTCGTGACGAAAAGGAGATCGATAACTTTTTGTGGCACATGGAGCGCTACATCAAGGCGTTGCGTGTGGACGACGAGGACGAGAAGGTCCAGATCGCATCGATGTACCTCGCCGACGATGCTATGCTATGGTGGCGACGGCGTTCTGCAGAAGCCGCGAAGGGCCAATGCGAGTTGAAGTCTTGGGAAGACTTCGTGCGCGAGCTTAAGGCGCAGTTCTACCCCGAGCACGTCGAATATCTTGCGCGGAGGCAACTTCGACGGCTCAAACAGCGGGGAACCTTGAGGGAGTATGTCCATGAATACTCTAAACTCATGTTGGCAATCTCCAACATGGCCGATGAGGATCGGCTTTTCTTCTTCCTTGATGGTCTTCAGCCCTGGGCGAACAACGAGCTCGTGGCGCGAGACGTGAAGGACTTGAACTCCGCGGTCGCTTTGGCGGAGAAGTTGCCCGAGCGGGTGCGAACTGAGGGCGATCGGGGTGAACCATCGAAGGCGAGCGAGGCCAAAGGTGGGGGAGAGCACCGCGATCCAGGGGGCGCAAAGGGGCACAAGCCAAACCACGACGCGAGGAGGCAAAGGCAGAATTCTGCCCTGCCGCCTGCAATGATCTCGTGCTATGTGTGCGGCGAGAACCATTGGGCGCGGGACTGCCCAAACAGGAGCAACCACAAAGGTAAGCAGGTTGCTGCAGTCCAAGCCGAGGAGGGCGAGGACGTGGTCGAGCTGCCGAGGATGGGCGCGCTAAGGCTCGTCAACGCAGTTCGCGGTCAACCTAGCGACGACAAGCTCCGCAGGAGGGAGCTCATGTTCGTCGATGTGATCCTCAACGGGAGGAGCACGCGGGCGATGATCGACACCGGCGCGACACACAATTTCGTCGCGGAGGTGGAGGCCAAGCGGTTGGGCCTCAAGCTCGAGAAGGATGCAAGTCGCATCAAGGCTGTCAACTCCGAGGCACGTCCAGTCGCAGGAGTTACAAAAGACGTGGAGATAGCCGTCGGCCCGTGGAGGGGCAAAGCTAATCTCACTGTTGGGCCGCTCGACGACTTTGGAGTGATCCTCGGGATGGACTTCCTTGTTTCGTCGAAGGCGGCGCCCATGCCACACTTGTGGGTGCTGAGCTTCCTGGACGAGTCAGCACCGTGCATGGTTCCGATGTGTCGGGGCGAGCCGACGACGGACCGTGAGCAGTCGGCGCGCGACGAGGGCGTCCGCGCGTTAGGTGGGGGAGAATGTCAGGGACTTAGAAAATTTCTGCGCAGCCCGGTCCCTGGCCCAATTCCGCAAGCTGAAAACGGGTCGAAACGGGTTGACGGTGAGACCCGAATCCAGCCCGCTTTGGGTGAATGAAGGGTTGGGTAACCGCTGCCATTAAGCCTCATTAAACCCTTATAAAAAACAGCCATGAGTCATGGGTAACTATTAGGCTTGGCATTAATGAGGGCTCATTAAGTGTAGTTAATGAGTGAGTTATGGTAGCTTAATGGGTGAATTTATGTACCTTAATGGGTGTGTTTAGTGTAGGCTAGATTCAATGTATCTAGGTGCCTATAAATTGTGGGGTTGGCTAAGGCCAAGTGGAGAAGAGAATGTGTATGTGTTGTAATCCTCTTTTCTAAGTAATTGAGAGTACTTAGTTTTTTTGGGTTAACTTCTACTTCTCTCTTTTATTCCTTTTGCAAATACTTAGTCGTAGGGCGCGAAGGTCCGGGCTAGCAACAGGGACGAAGGCTTGTCCATCTTTGCGGAGAAAGGTGGGCGCCGCACGGGCTTTGCGAACAAAAACGCTAAGGCCGTGACAGGACGCTACAAACTTATAGCGAGATTCACAAAAGACTACTTAAGATGTTTATATTCTTTATAGAAAACACATATAATTTTGAAGAAAAAAAATAACTAACTATTACTTTTTTCTTGTATTGCAAATCTATACATATTTAATATCATTATCATGAAGACTAACTGCAAAATATTATGATTTAGTAAACCAAAAGGATAAAAAAAGAAATAGAAATCTACAGTCTATTTATAGGTTTTTAATCATTTATTTACCTTCAAAACCCAATCTGATAAGATATTTTAGCTTGTTTATAATTTTCAAACTTTTGAGCCCATAGCGGCTACTTCGACCGCGCTTCATAGTGTCCGGCTAGAGCGGCCGCTACAAACCCACTAAAATCAAACTTCTTGGCGAAATAGTCACATTATATATAATATTCTGATTCTCAATGGTTACAAACTAAGTCCATAGAAAAGCAAGATGCCTAAATCCTGCTTTAAATATTATAGCGTAGCAGTAGTATAGTAATTCCGCTGCAAATTCTAGCTATTAAATGATATATATAGATAAGAAAAGCAACATAAGTAGTAAAAAAAAAAAATGACAATATTAATGCCAAAAAAGGATGCAAATTTAGGTGATATGATACCTGGAATGTCTCACACGGAATGAGTGGCCAAATCCTGGTGTTTAATCCGAGAGTGAGGTGCTCCAAGATGGGCATTTCTGCAAGGAGGCTCACCAATCCATTGATAGACTCATCTTCCCGGGAACCTATAGGAAACGTGCCTTCCAGTTCCAAGTGCTTAAGTTGATGATACATGGGAAGGGCCTTGTACCCAATTTCTCTTGGCAGTAGGAAGTCCTATTCAAGACATAAAAGATCAACAACTTCATATAAAATCCTACTTTAGTCGAGCAACAGAGCCTGAATACTTCAAAAAGAATGCTCACGTTTCTATGATCTGGCTGAGGCTTAGTTTTCAGATGGTCTTGAAATTGATGATTTTTAATGGCTAATATAAAGTGAATGAAATTGAGACCGTTTGATCACTAGATGAAATAAAAGTCACAAAAATTACAAAATTTGATTCTGAGAATGCGCGAGCAGTTTGGATCGTGTCTAATAGTGTCGATTGTTGATTCAGATGCCGGTATAAATTGTGGTGTCACTTACTGCATTTAACTTGGAATTTCAAGAATGGATTATTCACACATGCATGCATACGTATATTATATACCTCCAGATGTGGAGCACGAACGCTTAGAAACTGCACACTGCTAAACTTCTGCAGGAATTCATTCCTTTCCTCCGCGCCGTAGTTGTTCTCGTAGGTGCAGAACAGGATTTTCGCGCGCACGAGACCAGGCGAGCCGGCCAGAACGAACTGGACGCTCAGCGGCACCTCCCCGACGAACTCCAGGGACTCGAGGCGCGGCGCGTCGATCTGCATGGCCCGGAAGCAGTGGCAGCACCTCAGGGTCAGGTGCGACAGCTGTGGGCAGGCCAGCGTCAGATCCTCGACGTACTGCAGGCCGACTCCGCTTACGTGCCGCGGCCAGTCGTCCGGGTAGCCCTCCAGGCCGAAGTTCTTGAGCTTCGGGCAGCCGGTGATCAGCCGGTCGAGCAGCGGCACGATCCGGCCGTCGCCTTCCGCGGGGTAGACCCTCGTCAGCCATAACGTCTCCAGCTGCGGCGCCAGCAGGCTGCCGGCGGCGGCGGCCGCGGAGGGGACGCGGATCCTGCAGTCCTTGAGCCGCAAGACGCGCAGCGACGGCGAGAGCTTCAGGAGGCTCAGCGGCAGCCGGTGCAGGAATTTGGGATTGTAGTTCCCTCTGACCGCATTCTCGAGGCATGAGATTAATCCGTCCGGAACTGAATTCCGCGAGGAGACCTTGAAGTCGAGGGAGAGCTCCTGCGCGCCCCTCCGCAGGGCGAAGGCGGCAATCTCATCGGCGGCGCAGCACGGGGAAGAGCTGGCGTCGTCGGCGATGTGAGGATGGTCGGCGAGGAAGCGGAGGGAGCAGACGCCGTCGGCGGAGGAGCGGCGGAGGAGGGCGGAGAGCATGGAGAGGACGAAGCGGTGGTAGGAGGAGTCGGAGGAGGGTTTGGGGAGAATTTTGTCGGCGTGGTGGTGGTGGAGGTTGAGGGAGGGGAGGGCGGTCCAGAGGAGGCGCCAGCGGCGGGAGAGGACGGAGGTGCGGGCGGCGGCGGAGATGGGGAGGAGGGAGAGGATGCGCTGCAGGACGCCGTCGGGGAGGGCGCTGATGCAGTCGGCAGCACCACCATCTTCGCTGCTGCATGGACGAAGGCGCTTCGCCGTCGTTGTTTGGCTGATCTGAGAGGAAGACGGCGGCCGCTTCGCCATTGTCGCTGGCTTATCTCCAGAGAAGTCAGGACTCCGGCCGGAAGCGGCGGAGCGGCGCAAGTGCACGTATATATGCACGTAATATAATGCACGAATCTAGATTGCCCCTCCGTTTCGACGTTTCAACGCATGATAAGGGATGTTCATGGATACAAATACCAAAAAATTTATCCGAATCTGAATCTGAATCTAAATCCGAAAAGAAGCAGATTTATATGTATTCTATACTAAGCAGATATGATTTTGGATGCAGATATAAAAAATAAAAATTGGACGAATTTGAATTCGAGTATAAATTTTGTTCCTACCCAATCCAAACCCAAATTAATTTTATATTATATAATATATATAATTGTTTGATGTTATATTTATACGTGTATTTTAAAATTTTAGATTTTAATATAATATATTTTGAAATATGGTACAGAGAAAATAATTATTTCGGATTTGGATTCGGGTTCGGGTTTTGAGTTTTTGGTCAGATTTGAGTTAGGATATGAATTTTCAAAATCCGTTGGATTTGAGTTCGGGTTCGGATTTTGAAAAATCCATTTCAAATCTAACCCGTTTACATCTCTACCTATGATGCATAGAGCGATTCGGATTGTCGTCGCACTAGCTATAGAATCTTGGGCTTGTTTGGTACACCTATTGTAAAATCTAAAATCGAAATAAAATTCACTAATTTTGATAGTTACTGTTTGCTTTATATAAATCAAATTTTGAATTCCATTCTACTTTGAAATGAGAATAATTTAATCTATTTAGATCTATTTATGGCTCAATCTGATTTTGAATTCTGAATTTTATCCATTCGAGAGTAAACCACTCAAAATCTGCCTCTCAGGTATACCTCCTCCTCCTCTCTACCATAACATTTTTAGATTATTCGTTATCCTATTTTCCATCTAAAGCAATCCAATTCACCAAACACGCTTTTAAATCTGATAAGGAAATGTTCTAATATAGCTAGTATTCAATTAAATTATTTATATTTAAACCAATTTATTAAACATAATCTAACTTAGTTTAAAATTATTCAAAGGAGTTTAATTTTACAAATTCTAGTCGAAATATACTTTAAAAAAAATTATGTTTAATCAACTTATACCAACGTTAGTGAATCTAATATAATAATCTAATATCTCTAATTTCTAAATAATATTATTTATTTTTGAATTAAAATCTAATCAAATCTAGTGTAAAGTTATCTAACAAATTAATAACATACTGCATCTGAAGGCAATATATGAGAAATAATGAACTACTAAATTATTTTTGGTTATGCTGCCATTCCGCAGCACAAATTTTCGTTACCATATTCATTAAGGGCCTGTTTGGTTTTTCGAAAAATATCTTAGAAAACTTACTTTAGACAGGAAAATTTTTGTATGTTTGATTCGTAGAAAATGTAGGTTTTTTGGAAAATTATTTTCCATATTTCACGAAAAAAATTTCTTTTCGTTTTTCAATTTTTTTTTTTGAAAAACGAAAACTTTTTTCTTAACGTTTTGAGGAGTAAAAAAAGAAATTTTTTTTTCTAATATATTGATATCCGTTTATCATCCAACCGTTATCTTAACTATTTTCTACCGTCATCTCTATCTTCCTAAAATTATATATATATATATATATATATATATATATATATATATATATATATATATATATATATATATATATATATATATATATATATATCTATATATATCTATACTATATATAAAAGCGTATAAGAATGATTGACGGAATCAAAAGAAAATAAAAAAATATTTCCTACGAACGATTAGGATCAATTTGTTAAAAAATATCTCAAATAAATAAGAACGAACGGTTATGATCAATTTGTTAAAAAATAGCATTCATATCTATCTATAAATTCAATTCTATTAACGGTTATGATTAATTTGTTAAAAATATTTCAAATAAAAACGAACGGTTCTGAACAATCTGTTAAAAAGTAGCATTTCTATCCATTTATTTTATATTAAAATTTAAATTTGAGTTTAAATCGTGAATTAAATTTAATTTTTGATACTAAATGTGAATTGACAATTAAAAAAATTTATTTACATAGTGGATCAAAATTAAATTTTAAATTTTGAAATAAATGTGAATTAAATTTTGATACTTTTAGTTTAAAACACATACTTAAATTTTAGATTCATCAGAAACTGAAAAATATATAAATATATTTAATGTATATAAGAAAAAAAAACAATATAGAATATTACAAATATCTTCTAATAAAATATAGCATATGAATTTATAAAATATAATTTTTTTATTGTAAATTTTTAAATAAATATAATGTACAAATTTATATTAATTTAAAATAAATTAAAATAATTATTACTTGCAATTGCACGTACACTCAACTAGTATATAAAAGAGTATAAAAATTGACAGACGAAATCTAGATGGAATAAAAGAATATTTCATACATATTATAAAAATAAATAAATAATTATAATTAACAAACTAAAAACAAATCGAAATCAATCAAATTTAGAAAATAAATTAATTGAAAAATAGACTCATGCCACCAATAACTATTTAAATTTAAAAACAGATTTAGATTTTATTTTATATAAAATTTATATTTAAATTTAAATTAATTAGTAAATGTGATAAAATTTATACTATTAGTAAATATGACACGTATTTTGAATTTTGGTCTATTGACAGACCTACTTTTTGGCGGGAAAAAAATTTTGGCTCCTCTTTTTTCTTACGCAAATAAATAACCTAACTATTTTAAATTTAAAGTTAAAATTTAATTATATGATTTGTAATTGAATTTATAAAATTTTTAATTTAAATTTAATTTTGAGTTTAAGTCGTGGATTATTTTAAATTTTAAATTAAATATGAATTATAATATGGGTACTTTTAGTTTAAAAGACATAATTAAATTTTGGTTCGTCAGAATTCAAAAAATATATAAAATAATTAAATATATATTAAAAAATAGTAGAATTGTATAATTGTAGTTGACAATAATCATTTAAATTTGAGTTAGGATATTATAGATATTTGCTAATAAGATAAAGATGAGTTACTTTTTCAAAATTAAATTTTTATTATAAATATTTAAATAAATATGATGCTATTTGAGATAACTATTAAATAATTGTAACGTGCATTTGCACGTACACTCAACTAGTATATATATATATACACACATCATAATTATCTCCAACTCCTACTAGTCATATCAACCATCTCTATCTTCTTTGTGAAACTATTTTACATGAACCAAAATATACTTAAAATTATTTTTATTTACTTATTTATTATTTATATATTATAAATAATTTGTAAGTATTATGTTAACTTTTAAAAGATCGGTAATTACCCTTCTTTTGTAGAAGATGTTTATATACCAAAATTTTAAACTAACCAAACAAGTGAAATAGAAATAAAAAAATATTTTTTATTTTTTTTTCTTACCATCCAAACATGCGTACATGAAAAACTAATTTTCTTTTCCGCCGAACCAAACAACAAAAAATAAAAATTTTCTTTTCCACAAAAAACTTTTTTCTCTGAAAATAATTTTCTATTATTTTCCAAGAAACCAAACAGGCCCTAAAAAAACTAGACTAGAATACTATTAATAGTACCAAGTCATTGGTGCTATTAGATTTTCAGCCCTTGGATCAAGAGATGTGCGGTTAGGATGATAGTGGTTCCCTAGGGTTGAGTAGATGGTTGGTTGAATAGTATGATTTAACGGATGAAAATGATCAAAGGAATATATCTAACGGCGAAAAATTCGATAGCACCAAGCGCTTGGTGCTATTGATAGCATTGTAGCCGGACTCTTCATTAAAAATAAATTCAAATATGGTCAGATATTTTTTTGAATTAAAAAATAATCAGATATATATTTTGATATTATTCGAATAATAATATACGCTAATGTAGATATATTAATATGAATTCAATTTTTATATAAAACTCATATAATAAAATAAACGAAGACACAAAAAAGCATCTTATTTTTTCACAACATATATTATCTCCTTACCGAAGGCAATTAAACTTCTCCTTATGTCCCCACGAATAACACTATTAAGCCACCTTTATTTCTCAAAGAAAAAAAAAAAATTAAACCTTCCTTATTTCCCCCACACATATTATCAATTAATCATAACTTCTTCTTTTTTTTACATATGTAGAAACTTGAAAACACAATATTTAAACAAGAAAATAAAAAACTGGAATACTAGGAGTAGAGGATTAGTAGAATTAGGTTTTGGGATTTAATACTATAATATTATTTATTAATATTAAATATAATACTATTAAAAAATTTGGATATCCGTATTCATATTCTTTTTTTTTGAGATATCTGGATACGAATAATATCCAATATAAATAAGAATATTTTCAAATAATATTCTATCTGTTATCACCCCTAAAGATCGCCCAGAAATATCATAAAGGAAAAGTCCCTAGTCCAGACAGACAGATCAAAAACTGTTGAAATCAGATTGTACATTCAATACATAGAAGAAAAAAAAAAGATAGATAATGCGACTGATACAAAATAATCGAGGGAAGTTATATCAAAGTAATTTTAGTAGTCGAATTGGCTCTTAACTTTAGTAGCTTCCGCTGGATCCTTAAATGGTCCGCATAAAGTGCCGGGCCACTGCGAACCCACATCTCCTCCAATATGAATGCATTTCGAAGTAAATACTTAACCATATTTACGTGAAGCTTCATTTCGTGGAACTCTGTAATCTTTATGGTTTTCAGAGAATGTTGTAAGCAATTGACAGTAATCCTTTCCAGCTCTGAAATTTCATATTTTTCATCCCAGAAATGTTTCTTCAAAACAAACAACAAAAAGAGAGAGATTTAAGTCATAAAAACAGATATGTTTAAGGCACCAACAATAATATATTTCATTAAAAAAATAGAAAAGAGAAAAGAGAAACACTACTTTGTTGATGTCACATGATAAAATTATACCAAATGCATTTAGAATCATTAACTAGTTAGGCACCTTAGCATGGTATTAGAAGAATCTTCAAAAATATTTATTTATCTTGTTTTCATGCAAATATTATTCACATTCCTTTATACGGGCATTTCTTTAGTTAGCAATCTAAGAAACGAATGAAGTGCGTTTAGTTGCAGGTTCCTAGAAAAATAATTTGAGGCATGCTTCCAATTTTTTTCTTTAAAAAAATGAGCATTCAACTCCGTTAAATAAAATTTAGGTTATTTAAACTTTCTGAAAACCAAATCTCATAATTTTATAATATTGTTTGTCTAGTGATCAAGCATTGCTAAACTCATTATGTATTATTACCCATTAAAAGTTATCAGTTTTACTTGAAGATTAAGTAAACGACATCGAAGAGTTATGAAATTTGAAATCTAAAAAATTCAAATATTAGATTATGTTACGGTGCCAATCACCTATTTGAATACCTGATTGTTGAAAATGATGTAGAAGTAAATAGTCTCGTTTATTTCTATCCAGTAAGTAATACTATAGATTAGAACAGCAACATATATAACGAGAAATGATTAAAAAAAAATTCTATCAATGCCAAGAAAAAGGGAATGCAAATTCAGGAGATGATATGATACCTCGATTTTCACACTCGAATCGATTGGCAAAATCTTGTTGCTTAATCCTAGAGTGAGATGCTCTAATATGGGCATTTCTCCAAGGAAGCTCAACATGTCACTGATACTCTCATAATCATCAAAACAAGGCTCAGGGAAAGTGCCTCGCAGCTCCAAGTTCCTAAGTTGACGATATATGGGAGGGGTCTTATCCCCGACTTTTCTTGGAACCAGATAATCCTGTTCATTCAGCACATAAAAGATCAACAACATCACCAGCACTAGTCTACGTATGCCTGAAGATTGATTTGATTTTTGCAAGGAAACACTTTCAAAAGTACTTTTAAAAGAACGGTCTGTTTATTTCTGTATCATTTTTTATGATAGAATTTTCAAATTAACGACAAGTTTCGTTAAACTTGATCAAAGTTGCGAACAAAATATCGTCTAGTTTTCAAATGGTCTTGAAATTGATAACATTTAACTGTATTACCATGTGGTATATCCACATTGGCTGATTCTGTTTTATCCTTATACACATGAGATGTGGATTGTTATTTATCGCATCCGAAGACGATATACGTGGAAGATTCAAAAGCAGAAGTATCAAGACAAGGACGATACAAGAAGGCCGGTAATACAAGCAACCCGATATTCAGTTTCTAAGTTTCTGCTGTCTTATAATTCAAACAAATTGAAACCGCTTGAATATTAGGTAAATGAAGTCATAAAATTCTTGAAATTTCATTTCAGAGATGATGCTCAAGCAGCTTATTCTATATTGTGTCAAATGGTATCAATTCAAATGCCTTATCATTAAAAATCTATGACGCCTCATTTTCCATGAAGTAGTCATCCATCTTAGAACTACTCGAATCCTAGCACATTTAACTTTTTTAGTCTTTTGGGCGCAACCACAGCCCAAAATGCATGCTATAACTGATGTGAGACTCGTTTCGCTAGCATTAACCGATCTTGTGGGACAGTTACGCTCCACCCACAACAGTCAACCGTATGAGAGTCGAGACTCTTCCCGTTGTATAATTCTGGCTCAGCCGAGATTCATCTCACATTCTCGACTGGTAATTGACTCTGATACCAACTGTCATGCTCTAATTTTTAAGAGGTCATCCATCTTAAGACTATTCTAGTCATATAGCATACTTAACTCTCTTAACTTTTTGGGTTTAACCATCGCATGTGAAATAAATAACTCTGTATACTAGCATACTTACGTACCATCGGAGATGGAGATTGGATGCTTAGGAACTGCACGTGGCTAACCTTCTGCAGTATTGCATTCCTTTCCTCCGCACCGGAACCGTTTTCGTTGGTGCAGTACACGACTTCCGCGCGCACGAGGCCAGGCGAGCCGACCAGAACGAATCGGTAGTTCGGAGGCACCTCCCCGACGTACTGCAGGGATTCGAGGCGCGGCGCGTCGACCCGCATCGACCGGAAGCAGTGGCAGCACCTGACGGTCAGGTGCAACAGCTGCGGGCAGACCAGCGTCAGATCCTCCCTCCGCGGAACGACGAATTCGACCGCGTTCCAGTCCCAGTCCGTCGGGTAGCCCTCCAGCCCGAGACTCTTGAGCTTCGGGCAGCCGGCGATCAGCCGGTCGAGCAGCGGCTGGATCCGGCCGGCGCCTTCCGCGGGGTAGACCCTCGTCAGCCATAACGTCTCCAGCTGCGGCGCCAGCGGGCTGCCGGCGGCGGCCGCGGAGGGGGCGCGGATCCTGCAGTCCTTCAGCCGCAGCACGCGCAGCGACGGCGAGAGCTGCAGGAGGCTCAGCGGCAGCCGGTGCAGGAACTTGTAGTTGTACATCTGTCCGACTTCCTCGTCCTCGAGGCACTCGGTGATGTCTGTGATTGAGTTCCGCGAGGAGGTCGCGAAGTCGAGGGAGAGCTCCTGCGCGCCCTTCCGCAGGGCGAAGGCGGCAATCTTATTGGCGGCGCAGCATGGGGATGGGGAGAAGAGGCCTGCGTCGGCGACGTGAGGATGGTCGGCGAGGAATCGGAGGGAGCGGACGCCGTCGGAGGGGGAGCGGCGGAGGAGGGCAAGGAGCATGGCGAGGACGAAGCGGCGGTAGGAGGAGTCGGAGGAGGAGGGTTTGTCGGCGTGGTGGTGGTGGTGGAGGTTGAGGGAGGGGAGGGCGGTCCAGAGGAGGCGCCAGCGGCGGGAGAGGGCGGAGGTGCGGGCGGCGGCGGAGATGGGGAGGAGGGAGAGGATGCGCTGCAGGACGCCGTCCGGGAGGGCGCTGATGCAGTCGGCAGCACCATCATCCTCGCTGCTGCAGGGACGAAGGCGCTTCGCCGTCGTTTTTTGGCTGATCTGGGAGGAAGACGGCGGGCGCTTGGCCATTGTTGTCGGCTTATCTCCACGAAAGTTAGCTGCTTTCAAATTTCTAGCGCAAGAGGCTGCGTACGTGCAGTTGTATATATCTTGAAACATAGTTCGAGTCTGTTTCTACATTCCAATGCATGGAATCTAAATCTAGTTAGGTTCTAATATAGCTACTAGCATAAATTAAATTATTTAAATTGCATATTTGATATAATCTAACTTAGATTAGAATTATTCAAAAGAGTTATATCTTACAAGTTTTGTTAAAGCAAGTTAAGTCACGTCAGCCAATAATCTTATATATTCAAATATATCTATTTCTAAGTAAAATTATTTGTAACTGACTTAGATCTAATCTAATCTAATCTAAAGTTATCTAACAAACTTTAATTTTATAAATTCTTCTTTTCAACCAAATATATATATATATATATTCCGCACAATACTTTCAAAAAAAATTCCGATAAATTTTATCTGAGTAAATCACATTTGTACCGCTCCTAAATTATTTTTGGTTGCAGTTCCAACAGCATTTTTGAACAGAGACATTTCAGGGAACTTTTTTTCTTTTTGAGAGCGAGAATTCAAGAGAGACCCGATCAAGAATTTGTAGATCTCCATAGTTATGCTAACCACAAATCTCTATAAAGCATTAATTCAGGGGACAAAAATTATTCATTAAGAATGTATCAAACTAAACTAATTTCTTTGTTGCTAATCTTGACCACTTAAACTTGCTGTTTCATTTGCATCCATAAATCAAAGAAAGAAAAACGAAAAATAGAGAAGAAAAAAAAAAAGACAAACAAACTTTGTACAACAATTGATGCATGGCACAAAAATTTGCTGAAGCTTGTTAACTCCGAAATCTTTTTTGAATTTTTGATGGTTTTAGTGGTAAATGTTCTGGCTATGCAACAATTCCACAGCTGCAGCAACAACATCCTTTCCCTCTGCGGGGATATCGAGTCCTGGCTCGACGATTTTCCTCTGGAGAAGCTTGTCCAGTTCCCCTCTCAACCTCTGTCAGAATTTTAGTTTAGTTCAGAATCAGAAAAGAGATTCAGAATATGTGTTTCTTGTTTTTTTATAATTGTTCGTCAGCAAAAGATACAGACTCAATTCTTATGTGGCTACTATTAACTAAATTGCACAACTAGATCTCGATTGGATCATTATCATGTTCGGCTACAACCTGAGGAAAAAGTGTTAACTATAAATCTAACCACTGGAGTTCAATCTTGATTTCAATATCGTCCCTAAGTGTTTCACCTGCAATAATTTAGTACCTGCTTTTCACTCCCAATCTCGAGTTCACCCACAGAATTTCAGTTTAACCCTGAAATTTGACCAATTCAATTTTATCTCTAATGTTTGAGCCTATCTCAGTCGCTTCTCAGTTTTCCAATTTTATGAGATCAAGTCTGATGGCAATGCTGGCACGACAACTTTTCAGATGATAGAGTAAACGAAGGACTAAATCATCACGATTGAAAAGCTTGAGTACGAATCTAGATCAAACTTAAGGGACCAAATTTCTAATTACGTTAAATTGAGAACCTAGGGTTTGAATGCCTATTATGTGGGTCTCCTCAGGAAAATGGCTTGTTTACACGAACAACCTTTGGGCCTTGATCCTAAATTCTAATTACCCGTAGGAGGCTAGAAAACAGCAACAGAGTAAACGAAGTTTGTGCTATACCTGAATTAGTTGTATAACACTCTTCGGCGCAGAGAAATGAAGGTAGCCACCTAACATCTCGATGCCTTCCCCAGTTTTGCTCGGAATAAGTGCGCCGCCGAAAAGTAGCAAAGCGTAATCTGAAATATTAGTCGAGTCTCTGATATAAATGCTCGCAGTCTTCACCTTCTCACTATAAACCATGTATGGCAAAGGGAATTCGTGGACCCCGGCATTCACAGAGGATGGGTGAATGTCGACTTTTCCAACTTCTTTACTGTAGAAAGCTGTTCTCTTCCCCCTTCTTTTGCACTGGATCACATTAGGGTATAGCCCAGCACATAGGACGGCACATACCATTTCTAAATCATTTCCATAATGATTATAAGCCTGAAATTAAGAGTATACGTCAGAAAAAGTAATAGTTTTAAAGTCCAAATTACCAATAAACACCAAAAGCTGATAAAATGGAGTGAATACAGAGATGGCCCGCACATTTAACAGTTCAAGCAGCTGAGCGTTAAATTTTCAGTCTGCAAGAAGACTTGCACTTATATTGCATGGCAATATGATACACGAAAAGTTTCAGGTTTAAGACTTTTTTTTTTTGCAGTTTTTTTAATATTGAAACAAAGGACACTAAAAATAATGCGCAACTAAAGCCAGTGCTACAGCAGCTAATATTGTTTGTTTCAGGCATATGTGAAGGGAAGGAGCCATCACATTCTTTATCTGCAAATTGAAAATTTACAATTGTTCACACATGCAATAAGAATAGCACCTGTACCTAAACATAAAATAGAGAACCCAGTCAAAGACACACCTTAAGTCCTCCAGCCTTGTTCACAAAACCAATGTCAGATAATAGATCAATAAACTGATTTCTCATGTCGTCCATCATCTGCAGTGTTATGGGGGATAAAAAGTTCTGCCAACAAAAAGCACGATCTCTTCCACTACGTTTTGCATCCTTCCAAGCTTCAAAAGCCTTTAAAAGAGCAATATGATCACTGCAAAAAAAAAAGGCGGGGGGGGGGAAGGTGGGGGCTAAGTATAGATTATTGTAATACCACTGCACATATTCAGGCAGAAAATTGAGCATTTCAGAGTACCATCAGCAGAATATGTAGAGATATCCACAGCAGAGTGCCTTTTGAAATGTGTTGTGAAATTACTCTTTGCGATTCATTCCATTACATGTCTTAATGACATAAACATATAAGAATCACTTTTTTTAACTCAGAAAAGGTAAAACCAGCTTAACGAAGTGCTTAAATTTTAGCACCAAATATCAATAGATTCCATACAGTGAAGGGTGAGCGAGATTGGAAATCAATATCTGGCGGGGAAGAAAAACATGTACTAATGAGAGGAACTAATATTATACTGAGCTAGAATTTTGGTCAGTTTGGAGGTGGATAATCCTCAAAAAGAGTAAAAGCATACATGAAGAATTACCTGTAGGAATCATCAGCAAACGATCTTTTGGCAGCGTCAGCTTCTTCTTTCCTATTTATTGGCAAAACAAATGGGTCTCTATGTGCGAGAGCAGCAGCAATTGTCAAAGCTGGACCTAAACACTGAAAAATACATCCCATAAGTAGCATCTTTCCGATATTTGGATCCAAAGGCAGCATGCAGAGATGTCGTCCTGTATTAGTGGGAAATTGCAAGGAACCAATATTCAAACACAGTAATAAAAGCATTTCTTTACTAGAAAATGAAATAAGCGAGAATCTTATACACACCAAGAGGAGTAAGTTCCTCCATGTCATCTAGTACCCCGATAGTTTTGAGAAGTTCAATTGCATTTTTAACAGCAAGTGAGTCAGGAGGTTGGAGGGCCTTCGCTAAAAAGGACGCAACTGCTCCGAGTTGTAAGCTTTTAATATTAAGGCATAGTTCTTGCAAAGGAGTTCGAAGAATTTCAGGCAATTGATATTGCGGCATGGCATCGTGAATAACTTTTGGGTATAATCTGTAGCAAACACCTGGTCGAACACGCCCAGCACGGCCCCTCCTCTGTATAAGGAGATCCGTTAGCAGAAGATCGAGTTAAGTTACTCTTGATGCTTAAACAAGTACTAAGATTTCCACAAGTTAATATACCTGATGTGCAGAAGCTTTGGATATCCATGATGGTAACAAGCATGCCAGCTTATTTAGGGCATCATAACTCGTTTCCTTTGCCTTTCCACAGTCAATCACAAACACAACATCATCAATAGTAATACTACTTTCTGCAATATTCGTAGCAAGCACAATTTTTCTGCAATTATGAAAATAGAAAAAAATGAGTCATCATAGGAATCAATTTTTAAGAGGATTTCGTTGGGAGAGATCATAAACAGAAACAGCATTCATAAAGCAAAAGTGAACAAAAGAACTCAAGCAAATGAGATGCATTATCTGCACACGAAACTATACGTAAGAAAAGATTGGCCAGTCTAATAACATAAACCTCCCTTAGAGCATACTACTAACAACTCATCTGGAAAAGGAAAGAAAAACAAAGAGGAAAAGGGGGGAAAAACACCCACACACACACACTTGCCTCATATTACTTGGTGGTCTATCAAAAATCTCCCGCTGATTGACAGTTGGCATGGACCCATGCAAAGGAAGGACTAGAAATTTGCTAGAATTTCCAAGGAAATTGTTTTCCTTAATCTTGTCAAGAAGCTTAGAGATTTCATCCCAACCTGTGAGAAACAGGAGGATCGCACCGTCCCCTTCATGGCGACAGATGTATTCGATTGTACTTTCCACCTAAATGTGCACATAAAGAGCCAACAAATATCAGTTGCATGCAAGGTCAAGTAAGTCAATGACCAGCTAAACCAGAAATTAGACACTTCAGCAATATTCTCCCGTAAATTAAACATAGGAAGGTAAATTAATGTAAACTAGCTATGTTTTTTCCTTCAAGTGGAACTGTTTAATTGCCGGCTTGCTGCTACCATGCGAAGAATAGATTCAGTGCCAACAATGCTGTGCCAATGCTTATAGCACGCTGTCAGTGAATTCGAATACAAGTTTATAGACTGCGGAATAGGCTCTTTTCTATTATTGTATGCATATGAAGCAACGTCAATATTTTATAGAGGCTCGAACAGCTTTGCATATTTCAATACTTTTTTCTTTCGAAGGGACTTCTCAGAGTATCGTTAACTAAAGCAAGGTATATGACGCAGAACACCTCATAAAAGCTTTTCTAACCAATAAAACAGCCACTAAAATCTTCAGAATTATCTTTGTATTATTTTTGCTAAAAAATTATTTTTTCAGATGCTCTATTAAAATTAGAGAAGCAGCCTCTGGCATGATAATCAACTAATGAACGGAATAAAGTCAAGAAAACTGCAGGACATGCCACAAAAATCAAGAAACTTAACAAATTATTCAACAAATTCTTAGTTACTTACAAGTCCCAAATCTAGTTGAGTGCCAGACCAGGCTTCAAGAGATTGCCTTGTAGAAGTGCTATAGCTCTTATACTGGCTATCAATATCAACATCCTAGAAAAAGATAACATAAAAAGAATATGGTCAACACACAGTCAGATATCAGATAACAAGATTCGTATTTTATGTTAGAAATATCTCCTACATCACAAGGCAAGAGTTGTGAAAACTGAGAAAATATGAGAATGACAATATACAATGACTTTCTGACAAGTAAAGAAAGAATAAGCATTTATGGAATCAAAACTAGCCTTCCATAGAGAAAACTTGGTATTAGTAGAGAGCAATCCTGTGATATGTAGGCTTTCTAAAATCAGTCACGCTACCAGTGTAGAGGATGATAACTCAGTCAATAGAACTATCTACCAATATTTTTGCACAAAAAGTAAAATTGACCAACATAAGAAACAATTAACTTCTGAAACACAAAACTAAATTGTTCAGCCTGCAATTTGAAAAGAATATCAAAATATGTGGCAAGTCTTGCCTCAAATATTTCAGTCAATGGGTCACTTTTTGTTGACTGTTGTCTTCTTCTTCTTGAGCTCCCTCGATAATCATCAAATTCTGAATTAATCTTGTACCGAGTTTTTTCTAGAACATCTTCTAGAAACAGTTCAGCTACAGGAAAAGTAAACCCCTGCATAAGCAAAAAGGAGATAAGTTGAGATCAGATTCAGGCAAATATTACAGGAAGAGTATCCTCCATTTATGCAGATTTCATATGCCAAATACCGGAATATGGATGATCGGAGCGTTCCCAAAGTAATTAGAGAAGAGGTCTGCATTTATAGTTGCACTCATCAATATAAGACGAAGGTCCGGGCGTTGTGGCAGGAGGTCACGCAAGATAATGATGAGGAAGTCCTCGTTCATGCCCCTCTCATGAATTTCATCCACTAGTAAATGGCTTACACCACTTAAATCCGGCTCCTGGACCTGTCATTTACAAACTAATTTGAGCAGTCAAAAGTAGATTAACATAGAAAGTAGGAAGCAACATTTTAAATGCCAAATATACTATCTTTATAACCTCATCACAGAAAATCAAAAGATAAATTGGCAAAATTAGAATGGGGAGAAACTAGAGGTATGAAATAAATGAAACACGACAAACTGAAAGGCCATCTTGACATTTGGCCAATGAATCCAAAGATGGAAAGAGATAAAAGTACGAATATGGTATAGATGTCTCCAAAAAATCCAATGAAAAGGTACAGCCACACACCAGCCTCCGAAGCAATACTCCAGTTGTGCAGAATAGAAGTCGTGTTTGTGCAGAACGTTTTGCTTCCAAGCGGATCTGGTAGCCCACAGTTTCTCCAAGATTTTCACCCCTTTCAGAAGCTATTCGTGCTGCAACAGAAATCGCTGATATACGGCGAGGCTGAGTACATATTATGCTGCAATCAGCTCCACGAAGATTCTCTATCTCCTCCTCCAATATGAACTGGGGTAACTGTGTAGTTTTGCCACAACCAGTTTCACCAGAAATGACCAGTACCTACAGAGTCAGGGTTCAAGTTACATACAGAAAATTTTCCACCAAAAGATACAACAAAGCAACCATAGAGAATTGGACACTGATTAAAAAGAAAATAATGTAAATAACTCAAGTAATCTATGCATAGGACTAATAGCTACTCAAAGAGCACCATAATAAGATACTACAAATAGATACTTATGCCAATAATGGACACAAGTAAATGTGGCAATTCAAAAGAAATTTTTTGCAATGGCATTGCACCACCAAAGAGCTTCTTTACCACTTCCAACAGTAGCGAAAGGAAAAGAGAGAAACAAGCTGCTTTTTCAACCATACATGAAGCCTTCATGGAAAATAGCAAAATTTTAAAGTCTAATAAAAAAGAAAAATTGCTTTCCTTCCTTTCCCTCGTTACTTTCTTCTTCCTAGTACTAATTTCTCATGAGGACAGTTCTGCAATATCTTTCATAAAGCAATAGACAAATAAAGTAGAAACCAAATTTGCCTGTCAGGATTAGTTTTAATTTGACTGAAGCTCTAAAACAGGCATACACAGTTTGCATTGCTATAACTAGTGGAAGACAAAATAGTAAACAGTAAGAGCACCATAAAAGTTTCACGAATGATGACATAAAGGAGCACAGAAATTAGCTTACTGTAGATTTAAATATAAAAGTGATGCAAAAAGATGATAGAGAAGCAAACATAATTTAAATGACATGAACAACTTAACACTACTGCAGCCTTTCAAGGTTACAAAGTGAGCACTGGTCAGAGAGCACTATACCTGATTGGCTGCTACAGCTTTCAAAAAGTCATCTTTTACTTTGTATGCAGGTAACTTTTCTCTAAAAGACTGCATTGCCCTTGCACTTGGTGTTGCCTATTACACACAAAGAGCAAATCAATTATGAACAATGTGTACAACACAATATGGAAAGCTAGTAGCTTCCAAAAGTACCTTCTTTGAGTTCTGGAGGTCCCTAAGCTGGGCACTGAACCTCTGCTTATCAACTTTTGATGTCGAGTCGGATTCAGTGGTAGATGTGCTAGGTAAAGACTGTTTTCCTGAGGGGGCAGATGGGCCAGCAGAATCGTTTATTGTCAATGCTTCTTTCGATCTAGTCAGAAGATTTTCAACTCTTCTTTCAGTCTCTGTCGACATCTTAATCTGCAAGAAGTGTGAAATAAAACAAGATAAGCGCCACTGGACAAGCGTATGTATGTCACGCATATGTATGTCACCTATCATTCATATCATAAAGCACCTCTTTCTGTGTTGATCCATGTCGTTCATCAAGATCAGCCCTGTAATCTGGCAATGGCACTTTGCTGAAAACAAGTGTCTTCCCTTTGTTGTACGCGTGACTATCTTCCCCAGAATAAGTAAAACAAAAGAAAGGAAAATTTTATTAGATTAAAGCATAACTAATCCAGTTTCTCAAAAAAAAAAAAAAAAAAAAAAAAAAGATTAATTTCACTACAGATACCACCAAGACTAGTGATGGAAATTCTATGCAAGAAAATAAGCCATTCATGCAGTCTTATGACTATAAAGCCCTCTGCCCTTTCGGTATAGCTATAATATACTCATTTTTTAATCTTTTATTTTCTAAACTCTCTTTCTGAGTTATTCCAGCTTCTTCATTCTTTCGTGAGTATAGCTATAATAAATTCTCTTTTTTTAATCTTTTATTTTATAAACTCTCTTTCTCAGTTATTCCAGCTTCTTCATTCTTTCGTGCCGTCAGATTTTGATAAAAGGTTGAGATTCTCCTGATTCGCTTCTGGTATCGTTAAAAATGCTAACAAGAAGATAGCTTGTCCAAAAAAAAGTAGATTTGATAAAAGTGAAAGAGCCTGAGCTAATACAATATTTAACCCTTACAAATAGAGGCCTTGTCTCTGTGCCATATCTGCAAGAGTATTTTGACCATCCCGCCCAAAATTCCGCTTAACTATCAGCTCCTGCTGACCACCTTCTTTCAATTGCTTTATCTTGTTCCACCATTCAGTCTCATCCAGCTTTTCGACCTGGAGACGATATGGCACATAGAAAGCACCACTCAGAAAAGTATACACATATAAGATGGTTGGAAAGAACAAGCGACAATATCGATTTGCTCAGAAGAAATTGAGACTTAAAGAAAGAAGTTCCAGAAAGATTCGAGCATCGCAACTGGTACTCAAAGAAAAAGGGAATGGCTGAAATGGTTTATGTTTCCATTTTTCATTTGTATTTGGTACAATGATGAAGCTTACAACTACCGGAAGAAAAAAAACAAAAATTCTTTCACTAATTTGTTTGTCCTTTCACAGCCAGAAAACAAACTACCCATTTTATACTAGTGAGAAAATAGACGAATGTGTGTATAAGCGCATCGAGAAGCTTAATTAGGTAGTTGTGATAGAAAACCAAAATTTAAAAAGAGTTTCACTACCCAAATTAACAGCATACCCAGAAATTTTTGGCAAACCCATCACTACGACTAAAGTGAACAAATTTATGCATCAAATATAACCCTCTAGTGATTCTATATCACTAACAACACAAAAACAAATTATGAACAAGCACGAACTGACACTATGTTAATGCATCGATCCAATACGATGAATCAACGGATCACACAAGAATAAGGGCGAAAACGAGGGAAGCGACGACCTCTCCGGCCATTTGGCGGAGGCGCTCGGCTCTCCACTGCGGATCCCACCACCTCTGCTCCCCTCCGCCGCGTCCTCTTCCGCCGCCGCCCCTTCCGCCGCCTCTTCCGCCGCCGCCGCCTCCCCTTCCGCCGCCGCCGCCTCCCCTTCCGCCGCCCCTGACGCCGCCGCCGCCGCCTCTGCGGCCGCCCTGGTAGTTGGGGCGAAGGGACATGGGGGGAAGAGCGAAGAAGCCTCTGAGGGGGAAGCGGAATCGGGGTTTGGAGGAGACGACGTAGTAGAGTGGAGAGCCCAAAAGGCAACAAAGGTGCATAGAGAGAGAGAGAGAGGGAAAAAGAACAAAGCGAGAGACGCATCATTTTATGTTGCCTCCGACTAGGGCGTGGTCGGCGAACCGCGGAGCGCGTGTGGCCTGCTCTGGTTATCGGATCGGATCATTTCGGATCTCGGATCACTTAAGATAGAGGTAAATTTTAATGGGGACCCCTCAACTATATCCGATTATGAAATCGGGCCCTCGACTTTTTTCTTATTGAGATACTCCCAACTTTATTTTTTTTATTTGAATTTTCATACTTAATTAAGTTAAAAAATTTATGAAATTTAAAGACTTTATAAGTTAATAACTCATATTGATCTAGTTTTATCTGTTAAAATAATTAAAGTAATTAAATCTGATGAAATTATTAATAAATTTGATAAATTTTTTAGATAATTTTGACTAAATTTCTTAATTCCAAAAAATTAAAATTTGAGGAGTTCTCAATAAAAAAATAGTTGAAGGGCTATTTCAGAATAGTTTAGTCCGGGGTTTCTTTATACATTTTTACCTAAATATATTGAGCTAGTTTTTTTTAAAAGTAGTTTTTGTAAAGTAAAACAGCTATCCTAGTTTGTAATTTTTGTATTATGATCTTTTTCTACTTGGATTTTTAGTCACGCGGCTCAAATTATCATGTTTTTTGTAATATCAAATGATTATCTGCAGTTTTAAGTTATCTTTGAGTTCGAGTTATTCGATTTTTTCTTAATTGATATACGCTTCTTGTAAAGTTTATTTTAAAAAAAAACTATTTATTTTAATATAAAATATTTACAATTTATTAGTGAATCATTTTAATTAATTAATATTTTTGTAATTATGCTGATCAATTTAGAGGTCTAAAATGGCCTAAAGAGGCCTCCATACATTTTTTTTTATTTATGTTTATACATATTAGAAAACAAAGATATCTCCATATATAAGGGGATGTTTAGTTTCTCAAAAGAGTGTAGGAAAAAAAATAAAAAACGATTTCACGACAAATGTTTTTCCGTTTTTCGTCCATTTGGTTTAAAAAAAAATAAGTTTTCATGAAAAGTTTTTTTTATATTTTATAAAAAATTAGTGTTTTTATTTTTTTAATAACTGAAAATAAGAATACTAGTTTTCCATCAAATATGAAAAAATTTGACGGATGAAAAATTAGAAAAAAAAGTTTTTTATGAATTTTTTTGTTTTAAAATTTTTCCCACATTTTTTTAAGAAAGTAAATAATTCCTAATTTTTTGATTGATAATAAAATTTCATTATTTGATAGAAAGTTAATGAATTTAGAAATGTAGTTATTCCATATTTTTGTTTGTTTTCTAAAATTTTTTATAACCAGTCTCTTTTTCTTCCGCAATTTATTTCGTGACTACAATTATCGGATCCAGATCCTTCTCAAATCCAAGCCGTTAATGCGCCGGCCAAGATCCGTTAATCTCACCCGTCCATTTCCCTCTCCCCTATTTACTGCTCCGCCGAAGAGCTTCGTCCCCCTCTCTCTTCGCCCTTTAACCCTCTCCCCACGCGCAGAGTCGGTAATCTCTCTCTCTCTCTCGCTCGTTGAGAAAAAGTAATACGAATCTTGTTTGGGATTGTGAATTTCTAGTTGGATTTTGGGTTTTGCGGAGAGAAATCGATTATTTTCATGTTTTTTTGGGGAAATTTTCTTATGTATCTGAGTTTTGGCTTCGTTTGAATGATCAATAAGGTTTTTTTTAAACAAAAAAAATGATCTTTCTCAGGTTTAGTTTAAGAAAAATCTGATTTCTATCTCTTTTTCTAGATGGGAACTAAGTTGTAGATACAAAAATGCTATTTACTTACTGTTATTTGGCCATATCTCAGCTAATAGTTCATGAATGTATGCTAGTTAAGAGCTTGTATGGAAAATCAGGATCATACTACTTTTTCCGATGCCGAAGAATTATCAACGCTTATAAGCACTTTCTCATGAAGCAGGATTTTTTGAAGGAGGCTTATTGCGTGTACGAAGACCGCAAATTTCACAGCGAATTAGATGGACTTGTAGGATGCTTATGAGACTTTAATATCGGGGGCGAGATGAGTAGAACAAACAGGAGTGCGAATACTGCTCAGAGAAGTTCTAACGAAGGAACATCAGCCCGCACGAGGCCTGTTAGCTTTGAGGAGATCATGCTACGGCGGGAGAAGAAACTGAGAGCCTCTGCTAATGAAAGAGACATTGAGCCGAAGAAGCCGTCCAGAAACGGTGGCGGAGATAAAGGTAAAGGTGAAAAACATATGCCTAAGGCGAGGAATGAAGATGCTAAGTTCAAAATGCGCGAAGATAGTCTAAAGGATAAGAGGAAAGGTGCGCCTAGGTCTGAAGTGCACTTTAAAGACGAATCCGGCTATACCAAGACCACTAGGGACAAGGAAAGCAAGAATGGGAAGTTCATGGAGTCGAGAAATGATGAAAGAGAATCCCGAAAGAAACAGAGAAAAGAGACAGCTGAAAATGAAAACAGAAGGATGGAGAGAGATCGGAAGTCTATAAAGGAGGCACATAGAAAGACATATAACCATGACGACCAGAGGTATAGGTCCCAGATTGATGGGTCGATTCCGAAGAAGCACGGTTCTGGGAAATCACGTGATTCGGACTATACGGAAAGAAATGATCAAAGGAAAGAGCATTCGAAACCCCACTATGACGAGCCGAGGTCAAATAAGAGACAGTCGGTTTCATTGTCGCCGAGGGCGCAACATAAAGGCTCCTATCATGTGCGTGGTAACGATGAGTCAGCATTTCACTCTTCCAGGGAGAAATCGAGACGGAAAAATTCTGAGGGTGATAGTTACAGGACTTCTAAGAATGGCGAGTATGCGAGTGGGCATCATCGGAAACATGAGAGCGGCTTAGGTGGGTACTCTCCGAGGAAAAGAAAAACTGAAGCGGCTATTACGGCTCTATCCCCAATTGCTCGTTCCCCAAAGAAAAAGGCTGCCAAGTGGGATCAGCTTCCTGCAGAACCCGCCCAGCCAAATTTTGGAACTGTGGCTTCTGCATTCCCATTGGCTGCCGATAAGCCGCTTACGACGAGCAGTTCTATTCAAGTTGCACCGGCTACAAGAAAACCAGAGACTGTACCTTCGCCTGTTGAGACTATGTTAAAAAAGGCTTCCGTTGATGCTGTCCAGCTAACACAAGCAACCCGCCCCCTGAGGAGACTTTACATAGAAAATATACCAACATCGACCTCCGAGAGAACATTGATCGACGGTCTTAATGATTTCTTGCTATCCTCTGGTGTGAATCATATCCAAGGAACTAAACCATGCCTCAGTTGTATCGTAAGTGAACAATTTTTCGAATGTACTGTTATTTCTTTCAAGTAGATATTCATACAATCGATGCTTTGTTATTATTTTTGTCGCAGATAAATAAAGAGAAGTGTCAAGCTCTTGTTGAGTTTCTCACACCAGAGGATGCCACAGCAGCTCTTTCTTTTGATGGCAAGTCTCTCTCTGGATCTGTCTTGAAAATAAGGAGGCCCAAAGATTATGTTGAAACAGCAGTAAGATTCTATTCACACATTCTCTTCTTCTTCTCTTTGTGTCTTCTCCTTGATCGTTCCTCATTGACTTTTTAAGTTTCGTTTCTTCAGTTACTTTTTAGATGTTACTTATTTGTGACTTTACTCGGCAATTCACTCACTCAATTGTTCCTTTACATACCTTTGCTGCTAAACATGATGGAATTTGTTTTCTCTCCTTCCAGTTTGTTCTCTTATAATCAATTCAAGGATTTCCTGTGTAGCAGCTTGGTTTAAGTTTATATGGGTATTTCTAAAGAGAATAATAAGACGTGAACTATATACCTCACCTAAGTTCTACAGTGAGATAGTTGATAAATCTGTATTAGTTGCCTATGAAGATGGCATTAGAGTGCTTTATTCTGCAGCCTTTTGGCATATATTTTGGATGCTGATAAGCTACATGGCTTGTCTAAAAGGACAAAATTGTAAGATTCTCATATAATATGAGACAGCGGAATATTTAGATCTGGATTACTGTAAGAAATGGCTTGCTATTATATAATGCTGCATTATATCCACAATATGGCATTTGCGACATTAAAGCACCTATCCTTTGTTCTGAATTGTATATAGCAATTTTTGTTAGTCTTACCTGGCAAAGCCACTGGTAATTTCAGTAACAAATCTTTGGCAAATCATGATATTCATGTCTATTACTTTCATGTAGCCAGTTGACGTCTCACACTGATAGATGTGCGCCTGTATACATCCATATAAGTCAACCGTATATTTCTTCTTACTGGGAAAAAGAATTATGGAGCCAGATATATTCTAATGGGTTGTCAATATTCGCTGTTTTGTCAGTAGGTGTTTTGTAGGGCATTATCAACTCTTCTTGTCACAATTGGTGGGGGGACAGGATTAAGTATTTTTAGAGGAACCAGATGATCTTCCTCTCTTTTGTCTTATTAAGCACTAAACGGGGTGTCCTAGGATCTTTCTATTCATTAATGTCCTTATCTTCAAGAAGATCCACTTTCTTTCCATTCTTCTCTTATAGTATATTCTCAAAGAAAGAATCTGATGGATGAACTGCTGAAAGATCAGCTTTTTACTCTATTGCAGCCTAAATTATGTGTTGAACAGTTTTATTGCAATTGGAATAGACTCTAAGGAACAATATTCCAGGTCCTATGTTGATCATCGTCAGAATTTGTAAACACTAGCACTGATGAGTATTAAGTGATGATGTTTACTCTTTAAATTATTGTTTCATGCAGTTAGTGACATTTCTATTAGCGTCTATGGCCTACTTTTTTATAAAAGAGCCGTAATACTCGAAAATGTTTAGATTCAAAGCAGAGTAAGAAGGATTAATTGTTTTGTTTACTAAACTTTGACAAGTTAAATTACGTGTTCTTGTGACTTAATACTTGAACTTGTGTGATGATATTTGAAGCATGGGTTGATTAATAGGTAAAAATACTCTTGTTGGCCACTAATTGCTGTAAATAAAGCTTCTATATTTTGTCGTAGGTTGTTGAACAGATATGTGAGCTGAAGTCCTGAACATGTGTTAAGAATTAGATGAATCTCAAGTACCTATTTAGCTGTCACTTCAAGTGTGACAAGAAAATTTCAGCAACTAGTGTCTATGTGATTGATTGATGACAATGTGTTAACCTTTCTGATCTCTTTTATTCAGAAACCTATTCGCAGTGGTCAATATTGTGCCAATCTGCTATGTCATATTGCTACTTGTGCTATTTGTGCTAGCAGCAAACAAAAATTAGGACAAACATGTTTTTCTTCCACCTAATTGACAATTTTTAAACAAAACTGTCAAATTAGCTGGCATACTACCTTTGTTTGTCAAATTTGTCAAATTAGCTGGCATACTACCTTTGTTTGTCAAATTGCTATGTGCTCAGTGTTAATTTTCTAATTGTCCATTGTATTTTGTACCTAAAATTATAGCATTTGTTTTGTCACTGAAGTTTCATATGCTTGTATTCTTTCTTTATTTTGACCTATGTAGTTGAAAACATGATCTATGTTTTGTTACTTTTGTGTTTTATATTTGGATGGAATTTACTTTATTTCACGTATCTGTGCTGCTACAGGATGCAATATAACTATGCTTCAGTTTCCATTTCTCATCTCATTTTCCAGTACCTGCTAGTGTTACTGTAATAGTTATTTGATTCTATATTGGTATGTGTTTGTGTTTCTTAAAATCCTTTCGCTCTTTGCTTAACTCTTGGATTTTCTGTTACTAAAGCAAGATGGTACTTGCATGGCTAAAAAAAACATGTAAAATCCATAGATGAAAAAGGGATAAGATGGCTCATCTATGTTACTTTTATTATTGTGTCTCGCCTTCTTTTATTACTAAGAGTGCAATTTTAAGAGAAAAATATGATGCCATGATGAATGCTTTATAGTTATTTCTGCAAGATCTACTACATGCTAGGTTCAATGTTCTCAAAAGTACCTGCTTACTTGCAGATCTGTATACTGAAATTTTCCATTATATTCCTAAGAGCAGCTATATTTCAGTTTTACTAGAATTGAATAAAATCTTATCTGACGGGCATGTTGGAATCTTTTCTAAATAGGGTATTTTAATTGGGTGTGTCATAATTCACATTCAGGATCGTGACAAAGCGAGGACTTTATAGAGCAGAGTTCCAGGTGTAGTGCAACATTGATGTGATGCTACTTATTTCAGATGTGATTTTTGGTGATTAATCTGTTGGAGAGCTGTCCTTTCTGCTGACTCATTCTGTGGTGCTTGCTTTAAGTATATGGCAAAGTAACATGGCTCAACCGCAGGTTGTATATTATCTCAGGAATAGAGTAATAGCATTGCTGGGAACTTTGCATGCTAGACCTTTTGAACAAGAAAGAAGCACCCCTTTTTTCCATTTTACAAAAGCATGATGTGGATTTTTTTTTTTTTTGGTGAAAAGACCTAGAATCTATTATTTGCTAGAAAGTAGGCATTCCTTTAGTGTTTAGTATATCTGCCACCATGTCTTAAAAAAACTCAGGCTCTCAATCACATTTTCAATTCATACATAACCATTCCATTGCAGCAGTAAGTAGCATAAATATAATTGAAAAATTACTCAAATGTTTTCTCTTCCATATCATGAAATGGTGGTGTTCTATATTATTGCATATAGATGGAGGATTTTATTTGAGATTTGAGAACTGTGCATTGGTTCTTTTCTTGTAGCTGATATGAATGTGCAGAATTTTTATTCTGACAACATTTTCTGAAGCAATAACAATGCAACTTTTCTCATTGTGCTCTTCCCAATGAAAGGACAGTTCTCTAAATAGTAGGCACTCACTCATATATACTTAACGGAAAGAGTCAGGCGAGTAAATCAAATGCACCAAATGCTACATATAGATGAATATTCATTCTTTTTATATTAATTGATTTTAGGCAATGAATTTGTAATTAGCTAAATTGTTGCATGCTTTTTTAATTTGTTTCTGCAATCAGATGAAACATTAATGGCTTATGGACCATTTTCACTAATTTAACATGATTAATGCAACTTAATGTATCTACAAAACTAAATCTTCCATAAGTAGACTTAAGACGATACTTGTTTAAAAATAGTATTGAATTAGTATTGTGCTGAGAATCAATCTCGTTTTTTAGTTTTTTCGGATTTGATTGCAGACCTTTTCGCTCCAGCAAATCAGATTTCTTTGTAGGTTGAACTATACACAAGCAAGTTGATTTGTGTTAATACGGTAGAAGAAAGAATCAATTTATATCACATGTGACTGGAGAAGGCTTGTTCTGGTCTATTGCAGCAACTATCTGAAAATCTGATATCAATTGTATTAGTTATGTGCCCTCTGTTTGATTTACTTGTGTGAGAATGCAAATAAATTTTTGTTAGTGCTATTTTCATTACTGTACTAATTTTTCCTTCAATGCTGATGAGAAAGTTATGCAAAAGATTTAGTCTTTCATCCCACCTGTGGGTTTGAGCCACTCTGGTTTCTATAAGATACTTAATGCTATGTAGTTTTGAATTTTGATAATGTTTGCTTGAAAAATGGTCCTGGGTGATGACCCAAATGCAATCTTTGGTTTGTATTTGCACTCTGACCACTGTTTGTGCTGCCATCCCATCTTCTCATCGACCCCTATCTTTCTGGATGGAGAAGTGAACATGATTATTGATAGTATACACTACTTGTTGAGTCTTCTTGTTGAATCTTCATGTGTGAGTTAATCGTTCTGAATATCAATTTCTGGATGGAGAAATGAACATGACTATTGATAGTATACACTACATGCTGAGTCTTCTTGTTGAATCTTTGTGTGAGTTAATCATTCTGAGTTATATAATATCAATACTAAGTACCTGGTTTTCAGATAGCTTTATTTCCCTGCAGAGTGCAGCTCCAGAGAAACCAGTTGAAGACGTAAAAGCAATAACTGATATAGTGAAGGACTCACCCCACAAGGTACTAGCTTCAGTGGTGTGTCAATTGCTTTTAGCTGATTCACATTATGTTCATCTATGTGCTGGCTCACTAAAATTTGAATTAGATTTTTGATCACATGTATTCCTACATGCAGTAGCTGATTCTTGTCATCTGCTATTTTTCTGATGATTTGGATGCATGTAATTTTGGCCTTGTAAGGACTTAGATTTGGCTTAGATTTGGCCTTGTAAGGACTTAGTTGATTTTGTGGCATTACGACTTCATCACAGTGAAAAAAGAAAAAGGAAAAAAAGAAAAAAGAAAAATGGGGAACCAATACTAAACAGCCAATTCTCAGTATCTAAGTGTCATAAAAAATTCCAATTAATATTGGCTTCATCGCCCTTAGCTGAAGAAACTTTAGCTCATGCCGGATTTTGTGAACTTGAATTTGGAAGTCCTCATAACTCCTTGAAAGCAAATGGATGAAGTTGATTGTTCTGGAAGCGTTAAGCTTATCGTCTCATAGTTCGATCAAAATAAGCATTATCTTGTCATGCTATACATCCAACTAAATTGAAGGCTGGCTAAACTTAAGTCCAAGTGTGTTACACATGAAATGGTTGAACTATGATTTTTCACAGAATAAGAGTACGGTCTTCAAGAATAATACATTTTATTCACTCGCATCTAAACTTGCACTTAATTTTGTTTGCAGATTTTTTCTAGCTTTCTTTGCCATCTTAGCATGTAATCGAGTTCTGTCCTAAGGTTTCCCAGGAGGGTTTACTTGCAATGTTCTATTAATCTGATTGTCTTTTGACTCTTTAAAAAGAAAAATAGTTCCATTCTTTTGAAGTTTTCCAGTTCGCACGCTCGCATTTGCATGATTTTGTCTGATATCTTTTCAACTGTTGCAGATCTTCATCGCTGGGATATCTAAAGCACTTTCGTCTGAGATGGTAAGTCCTTCCAAGATTATTGTATATGATATCTTTCCCACTCACACTTCTGATCGATATAGTCGTATATGAATTCCCCAGAACCTATCTGAAAATTGTTCCCTGTTATTACAGCTTATGGAAATAGTTAGTGCCTTTGGGCCATTGGGTGCATTCCGCTTTGAGTATAATGAAGAACTTGATGGACCATCTGCATTTTTAGAGGTATAAAATGCCGAATAATTCTTGTTGTCTCTGTCTGTCATATATGCTTTATTTTGCGTAACTAGCCGCTAATTGAAAATAATCAAAATGATACAGTACATCGATCACTCTGCTACTTTAAAGGCTTGTGCTGGATTAAACGGGATGAAGCTGGGAGGATGCATTCTAACGGTAGTTCAAGCTCTTCCTGATGCTCCTGAGGAGGTATTACCACATATTCATTGTATATTTCTATCACCTTATTTGTTTGGCTAATTACAAATTTAGTCCCACATGTTTGATCCCAATTATAAACAAAACTGCGTTGTCAAATACACTAACCATAGGACTTCAATTGCTACGTGGGATAAATTTCAAGGACTAAATTGTCTAATTTGAGGCTTTGAGAACATAATTGAAATCATAAACTTCATGGACTAAATTTGTATTACCTTCCTCCCCCCCCCCCCCCCCCCCCCCCCCCACACACACACAATTAAAGCTGATGTTTTCTCATTGAAGCATGAACTATTACTTGGTTTCTCAGGGAAATAGCAAGGCTTCTTTATTTTATGGTATCCCTATGCATGCCAGACCCCTTCTTGCTGAATCAACAAAAGTCCTGCAGCTAAAAAATGTGGTATACTCTATCTCCCCCCCCTCCCCCCCCACCCCCCAACCCTTCTCTTGTAGTCAATATTACAACTCTCAGATTATAACACCTTTTCTTCGTTGAATTGTCTGATAACGTCTTACTGGCTTCTATTTAGTTTGATGGAGAAGAGTTATTGCTGTTATCAAAAACTGAACTGGAGGAAACATTGGAAGATATACGTATAGAGTGTGCAAGGTGCCCGAAATACCCTAATGTTCATTCCGTCCCTCATTAATATCAAATTATGATAACTTTTATCTTAAATTGAAATTTGCAGGTTTGGAACAGTAAAATCTGTCAATGTAGTAAGGCATAGTTGCGACAGTGCCTCTGAAGCCATCAAAAAAGAGTCAAATAGTGAATCTGGGAATGAAGGCGTTATCCTTAATCAAAATAAATATATACTTAAACCTACTGACACTAAAGAAATTAAAGACGAAGTTGACAATTCCGAAGATGCAAGAAATGATGATAAGATGCTTGTTCAGAAAGTTGCGAAAAAAGAACTACATGAGAAGTCTTCAGGAGACCAACATACTAATTTAGCTGAGAGTATGGATACTAAAACAGAAGAAACTGAATTAGCAGTAAGCGCTGTACCTGAAATCCCGAGAAAAGAGGATAAAGAAGATGGCAACACCATAGCAGTAGAGAATTCCAATTCTAACTTTACTGCTGTAGATGAAACAGAGGAAAGGAAAGAAGATGTTGAGTCCATCTCTTCAGGAGGACCCAAATTCAACCAGTGTGGTATAGACGAAGTGGATGCAGTAAATATAGCGGAGGATTGTTCAAGCCATGAACTCGACATTTTTGAACCTGGGTCTGTTCTCGTGGAGTTCATGCGGGAAGAGGCGACTCGCATGGCTGCGCACTGTTTGCACGGGCGGCTTTACGGGGAGCGGGTTGTGTCAGTGGGCTTTGTGCCGCATGATGTCTATTTGGCAAGATTTCCGAGATGAATATCAGTGTGCTGATTATTTTGATGGGGTTTCTGGAGGGGGCTTAAAAGCTTTAAACTGCACAAAATGCACGCTTCGGGGTGTGGTTTTGATTCAAGCGTGGTATTTATTGTTGTATCTGACTAATTCGGTAGGATGTTTCTTTCGAATTAAACCCGCTCCACCCCCAAAAAACATATAAAATCATATTTGTTCTGTTTAATTATATTAGAATATGTTCTCAGGCATAGTAGTCACTGTAATTGATTGGGACTTTTACTGAGATTTGATTTTATTGGCTAGTAAAATATTAGAATGAATCATTGGAATGAAACAAGACTATAATTGTTAAACTCGTGTGATTAACATCTTATGCTCTTTCATTGTAGCTTTGTGCTTTTTCTAGGGTTTATGAGCTTTTGTAGAGGAAATGTTATTTGTTCTATTTGTTTGTTGTGTCGAATCTTTTTGGTCATTATTTTTTTTAAGCTAAAATGTAGAAATCCCTGTATAAATTATAAATACCTGCTTTTGCATTGTGCCCCTCATTTTTTTCAAGTCTTTCTTTTCTTTTTCATGTTTTTTTGCAATACCGTAACAAACTATTCGTGCTTTCCCGTTAACAAAGCAGTTTGAAAAAAGTAAGTAGGAGAATAAAATAATATTCTTTCTATCATTTTAATTGTTATAAATAATTGATTTGAAGTAATATAAAAAAAATACATAAAAAATGTAAAAAAATAAAACTACTATTTTTGAATTAATCATTTTGCTCCAACTGTATAATTAATTACTGGCCTTAAATTAATTTGAGCAATAAATGTTAAATCATTTTTATTTTTTATTTTTCAAAGAACCGAAGTGTAATACATGTATAATTAATTAATTGTTTTAAATTAACTTGAGGAATAAATATTAAATTATGTTTATTTTTTATTTTCTAAAGAACCGAAGTGTAATACATGTAAAACTACTACGTATACAAGTTGGGCACCTAAATGTTGTTCATCCATTATCATACAAGCTGTTGCCACATTCACTCAGCTGCAGCCCCACATTCACTCAGCTGCAGCCGGGACGGAGGCAGTATTTTTGATGCCACTGTCTTCCGGCGAATGTCATAAACTATGGTGATTTGGATTATCCACTGGTTGACTAGAACGGTAGAGGTTGTGCGTATCTGACGGACATCGATGAAGCTCTTGCCCGTGATGATCATAAGATGGTTCGCATTAATCAGTTGGCTCATCATTTGAAAAAGGGTTTTTTTTGCAAATGACCCCCTGAAAAAATTTTATTTTAAAAATAGCCCCAATAAATTTATAATTATAAAAATAGTCCTGCCACGTAGGCGCCACGCAGGCACCACGCGGGCGGGCTGGGAGGTGGGATGGCAAGTTGAACACGGTGAATCATTTCATCGTGTTCAAACATGGTGAATGGTTCACCGTGTTCAACTTGCCAACCCAGCATCCACCCGTCCGTGTGGCGCTGACGTGGCGCCTGCGTGGCAAGGGTATGGCCATTTTTGTAATTATAAATTTGTCGGGATTATTTTTAAAATAAAATTTTTTTAGGAGGCCAATTGCAAAAAAAGTCTTTTGAAAAAACTTTCTCCAAATCAACGATTGGGTCTATTAGACTAGATCCAAAATATTTAGAGCGTATATTATTTTAAGCATGTAGAAAATAAATTTCATAATTTTTTGAGATCATTGATATAGTGATTAAAAGGGCTCAAAATTAACGATTGAAAATAAAAATCTTACCAAAATAATGATACAGCACTAAAATTTTAAATCAAATTATTTGATTTTATTGTAGATAGTATAAAAAAAATTTATCAAAAATTTATCTGATTTTGATATTTCTACATCGTTAAATTTGTAATGGTTCATGTCTGATTTTGAGCCATCCCTATCACTAGATAAATGACTTGAAAAAAAATTATAAAATTTACTTTTAAAATACTTCAAATATTATCAATTCGCAAGTCCTATCCTCGGAAATATTTTAAAAACAAATAGGCATATGCTCAGAAAAGCACTACAATTGGACTATATATAGGCCCACCATATGAGCCACCATTGTCGACTATCAATCTAATTGCTTTTCGTAAACCAACAAATATCAAGTGCTTAGTATTATTAGAAGCATTGCAACCTAATACTACGTATATAGAAAGAAAGAGTCCATTTTGAATGGGTCTAATAGCACATGAATAGTGCATGCAAGTATAACCGCCAAATAGTAGACTCTATCCAACTATCCAAGGATTAAAAAGTTGATAACATGCATTTTTCATGTGCAATGTCCAAAAGTCTACAACATACGTTATTCAAGTGCTATTAGCACATGAATAGTGCATGTTAGGAACTTTTGACTCTTGGATCAATGCTACTACAAGTGCTGAATAGTAATCTCTAGGCATCCAGCAAATCGAGGATTAAAAAGTTGATAGCATGCATTGTTCATATGCTATTCCCAAAAGTCTAAAACACACATTATTCAAGTGGTATAAAAGTATCTAAGATATATATATATATATATATATATATATATATATATATATATATATAGTAGAACTTGTATGCTAATAGGAGCATAGAGGTCTCTGTGCTCCTAAGTCGTTTTTGATAATAAAATTTTTGAATCGACAATCGACTCAGTTAAACTTAATCTAGCGTATTTGAAATATCTAGAAAATATTTTTTATAGTTTTTCGATATCATTTATCTAGTGATCGCTGCTGCACAGCTGCCGCCTCATCGCCCAGCTCCCCAGTCTTTCTCACGAACAAGTTGTGCTCCCTGCGGAGCCTATCTGCGTACTCATTTACGCCTTTTCCAATGAAGCAGAAGCAGCCATTGTTGAGGAATCGGTAAAGCTGGAAAGAGGTGCAGTGCAGCAGCTGCTAGATGAGGCATTGGCTGTCGATGCACAGCTCAAGAAGGGCAATACAGTCGTTATCGGCGGGATGCACTTTTGGCTGTATTTTCATATTAAGGCCGATAACTGTGAAAGGAGGGGTGTTGGCTCTGCTCCACCAGGAGATCCGAGCTGGTCACTGTCGTGACGATGCAGCGGGGGTTGTCGAAGCCTAGGCCGAAGATGGTGACCAAGTGGGTGGTTCCGATGATTTTGCACGCTGCTTTCATTTTCTTTGCTATTTGTTTTCTTTTCTTGAACGTTTTTTGGTTTTTGCGTTGTGAGAGAGAGAGTCATGTTAGAACTCAGAAGAGGGGGGAGAGAGGAGAGATACTTATAATGGGTAATTCTGGTAATGTCAATCCGAACGTATACTACAAGTGGGCAAATCCTCTGTTTCGATTTCGTTTTCTTTGCGTGGACTTGATTAATGTTTTGGTATGCAACTCGTTTTATGACTTATTTTTTTTCCCAGTTATTATAAAGTTGATATAAGTGCCATTTTGATGCCTTTTCTTTGTCCAACACTATTGATTCCTCTTAATTACGTGTTTTAAGGAGAGATAACATGTTGTTGTAGCTTTGTTTATCTTTTTTTTTTCCTTTCCTTTTAATTGAGGATTGTGTCAGCTCTGTATTGGAATTTTGGTTATATTATTCATATATATTCTCTCGGTTCTTTGTTTTATTTCCAATACCAATCCTCAGCCAAATTTGAAAAACAAAAAAAACAAAAAAATCAGCTCTTTCTTTTTTCTTAAATATGAGTTTCTGTAATAACTATCAAAAGCGTGCTCAAATCATTAGTGGAAATTAAAGACATAAACACATCAATTAGCATCCACGTATGCAGAGACAAACACGAAGACACAGTCCATCGTTCTTGTTTATATGTTTATGCAACATCAATTTGGACAGCATCACAGGATAAATATATACATTATACATATATAGAGTTACATATACATAGCCGGACTCTATAGAATTGAGCTCCTATGTTTTTAAAAATATTAAGTTGTTGGTGCTTGTAGATTTTCGGCCTTTGGATTAAGGGATGTACGGTTATGATGATAGTGGTATCTTAGGGTTGGGTGAATAGTTGGTTGAATAGTATGATCTAATGAGTGAAAATGATAAAAGAGGTAGATCTAACGGCGAAAAATTTAGAAGCACCATAGCCGGACTCTACATATATATATATGTATATTGTCCGGCCACCATACTATCCACAGTATCAAGAGCTTAGTGCTATCGAGTTTTCTATCGTTAGATTTACTTCTTTGATCAGTTCCATCCGTTAATCATACTATTCAACCAACCATCCACTTAATCTAAGGGAACCACTATCATTCTAATCGGGGACCATTATCATCCTAACCGCACATCCTTTCATCCAAGAGCCGAAAACCTAATAGTACAAGCGCTTGGTACTATTAATAATATAATAGCCTAATTTTATATATATATATATATATATATATATATATATATATATATATATATATATATATATATAGTACATCTCCTACGCTTTCGAAAGTACGGAGGCCTCCATACTTGTAAGTTTTTTTTAATGATAGGACATCCGATTTGACGATCAGCTCAGTTAGGCATAATCTACGCTATTGGAACTATCTAGAAACCAAATTTCATAATTTTTCAACATCATGTACTAAGTGATCGAAAGGTCTCAAAAATGACTATTTTAACGGTCGATGTGGCACGTTTTTGAGTTCAGCGGTGCAGAACAATCCAAATTACATGAAACTTTAATGAAAAATTCTACTTAACATCAATAGCAGATTAATACTTCTGATTTGAAATTTAAGTCTTTCATCACTATTTTTTATGAGATTTTTATTTTCAGTCTTTCATTTTGAGGCTACTCGTTCACTAGATAAATGAAGTCAAAAAATTATGAAATTTGGTTTCTAGATAACTCCAATAGCGTAGATTATGTCTAACGGAACCGATCGCCGACTCGGATGTCTCATCATCAAAAACAACTTATAAGTAAGGAGGCCTCTGTATTTTCGAAAGCATAGGAGCTTAGCTCTATATATATATATATATATATATATATATGAGGAGTTGAGCTAGAATACTATCGATAGCAAACGGGTATTTTTGCCATCCATTTATTTTCGATGATGGAAAAAGCATGAAATTTAGTTTCTAGACACTTTAAATACTCTAGATCATGTTCAACGGTACCGATCGTCGAGTTGGAAGCTCCATCATCGAAAACAAATGGATGGCAAAATTGTTCATTTGCTATTGATAGTATTCTAGCTCAACTCTATATATGAGATGGTCTCATGATGAACATATGTAAAACTCAATCACTGTGCATTAGTTATATGGACGTACATGTCAGAAATTTTACGCATGCTTTGCAAGGTCGACACTATATATGGGCAAAGGTGTGACCTATTTATTATTCAGAGACTAAGTACCTACACCGATGAGAAAAACCCTAACATAAGTTTGTTCTTAACCATAAAGCAGATGTTCAAAACTAACAGACGTGTACTGAAGATTGGTTGTAATTAAGGTTTCAAAGCATATAAAACCAAATTCGACTTATGCCTGTTACTTACATTAATAAGAAAGGGTTTGGTGGTTGGTACCCGAGGTCCCGAGTTCGAATCCTAGTTGATTCACATTTTCAGCTAAGTTTATTTCTAAAAAAATAAACGAAGCGGGTAACGTGCTACCTTTCTCTCAAAAAAAAATAAATAAATAAAAAAATAATAAGAAAGTGTATCCAAAGGCGAAAAACAATATTCTAATAACCCCAATTGGTGAGCAATTAATACGCTTACCCCAATTGGTGAAATTAGGGTTTTTTTTAGCATTTAGTCCCCTCTTAAAAAAACAATTTCACAAATAACCCTATAAAATTTATAATTACAAAACTGGTCCTATCCCCGCCACGCAAGCGCCACGTCAGCTGCTGTGGAGGGTTAAGTTGAACACGGTGAATGAACCATTCACCGTGTTTGGACGGGCTGAATAGTAGCTAAGCCCAATAGGGCAGAAGAACTCAAACAGCCCGACAGTACAGTTTAGCTTAAACACGGTGAACCATTCACCGTATCTAAACACGGTGAATGGTTCACCGTGTTCAACTTATGCCACTACTCCAGCCAGCCGCTGACATGGCACTGACGTGCCGCTTGCGTGGCGGGGATAGGACCAGTTTTGTAATTATAAATTTTGTGGGGCTATTTGTGAAAAAAAAAATTGTGAGGGGGCTAAATACAAAAAAAGGTCGTGAAATTAAGAACTTCTCCAAATAAAATACAATGGAAACAGAAACTGCAGCAGTTTACCTGCTCGGAAGTAGCCATTGATCAATGGCATGTAAGCAGCAGAGAACCCTGAGCCCCGTCTGGCACTATTAGATAAAATGAAGTTGAACTAAAATCATATAGGGATATATTTCTGCGTTCTCCGGCGGGACCGCAGAAAATATATCGTAATCGACTCATTGCGATCTGCGAAACGTAATATTACGTACGGAAACATACATAGTATTTTTTTCATTGCGATATGAGAAACGCAATATTACGTACGAAAATAAAGTATTTGTAATGGATAAGGCGCGCCATTTGGGTTTCATTTGAACAAGAGGAACTAATAATACGTGGACCTGGTTTAATTACCACGTCTACTACGAGGGGGGTCAACCAGTTTCGTTAACTTATAGATAAGACCTAAATCTAACATAGGTGGAGATAATGCTAGCTGATTTGCATGCGGATCAGATACTTAATTATATGGCTAAATTACATAAAACTTTCTGTCAATACTTATTTTTTTTACTTTTTCTCCTGTCATTTAAAAACTTATATTTTGCTTCCTTAAAAAATAAAAAATATTCACAGGAGGTACGGTGTGACAAAATGATCAAAATGCCCTCATCTTCTTCATCTCCTCCTCCCCAATCTTGCTCATCCCGCATCCCGCACCCTCGCCCACGCCTCTCTTGACCCCAACTCCGACTTCGTGCAAGGGCGAGGCGGCCGAAGGCGAGGCGGTGGCTGAGGGCGAGGCGACGGTCTAGGGCATAATAACTAAATTGTCCTTACTTCTTCTATAAGAAAAAATAATTTTTTAATATAATTCTGTTATTTTAAAGAATATTTTTAGTATATATTATAAAAAAAATTGACGGAATAGTGATATAACCTTAACGAAGGGGAACTAATTGCAACAACTTAAAATGTTGAGAGGGTAAAATATAAGTGTTTAGAAGTTAAGGGGGGAAAGTGAAAAGACAGGTATTTTATAAGAGAGTTTTCTAAATTTAGCCTAAAAATATAAAAAAATTATAAAAAAAACCCTCTCCATAAACGTCTACTTCGAATTTTTAGGCTAAAATATAGAAAACTCCTCTATGTGAATATCTACTTTTGCACTTTACCCCTATCTTTTTGAATCTCTATTTTACCCTTTCAAAATTTAAAACTATAGCATTTAAGTTCTTACCGTTACTATTTCGTCACCGTTTCATGCATGAAAATTCAAACTTCGCATGAATGTGGTTCGCAAGAAGAAACACTGACACAGAATCTCAGAAAAACAAATACTAATTAATGAGGTTAACGCATATCATCTCCATACACATATATACATGTTGTAAAGATCAATTAAAATTTCACATAAATATACATCAAAATTATCTATTCCATGCATTAACATACACCTGCACTTCGTAATAAATTCAATATCATATACAGTGAGAAGTATATATGAAACATAGATTTTACAAAATATACTAACATGAAACATGAAAAAAAATTCAGAAAACATTAACATGAAATGTGAAACAACTAAAACAACACCAGTTCCCAGTCATTAAACTGCGTTAAAGCGGTAGCAGCCGCAAAAAGGAATATAAATCTGATTCTCCAGTGCAAAACTTATCTCCATTATTCGCATGCGATGAACTGACCCGACAGCATCTCCATTATTCACATGCGATGAACTGACCCGACGGCACAAATGACACAAGAGTTTCAAGGCAGGGTTCACATAGGAATTAGGGCAATGGGGTCTCTAGCAATAAACACAGAGGTTGCAATACTTTACAGAGGAAAAAGCTTCATCCCTGTAGGTGGCTAGCTCAATGGTCAAGAAGGATAGAAGTCGACAAAATGTAGAAAGATATGGCCTCATCAGGTTACAATCTTGTTTTTTTTTTCTTTTCCGCTTTTTAACTCAAATTACATGCAACTGAGTGTGCAGGCAAATGGCAGATTGTTTGCATTCTGTACATTCATAGGATTAGTTTGGCAACCCAACCAAAAAAAAAAAAAAAAAACTGACAAGTAACTTGTTTTGTTTCTGAGTTCGCAAGCTAACCAACACTAACAAGATCAGATATGTTCCATGTGCCGGCTCATTCAACCGCACAGGATTTGAGTTGAAAAAACTGTGTAACGAAATGAGGCCTGTAGGTTCTAATTCAGTCACTATAGGGGGAGTGTCAGAGGGAAGAAAAGAAGAAGAAGACGAGGAAGAAGAAGAAGAATGTAGGGCCACTATTTCTCCTGATCTTTTGAGAAAGCTATAATTTATAAGCTTTACATTAGGCAAAATCATTTTACTCTTTCTCAAAGGTGTAAAATATCTTACAGAATATTTTCCCCGCTACACACGGAAGTCATCTGAAGGGCTCAACGGGCGCAGTCTCTTCGAGAAGAGCAGCAGCTTGAAAGCACTCAGCGGCTTCGCGTGCTGATCGAGCACCTTCGGCTTCATAAAGCAGACCTAAGTTAAACCACGCTACATGGTTCGTCCTGTCCAGCTGCAGAGCTTGAGTTAAAAAGCACCTCACGGTGGATAATGGCCGGTCGCCGAGCTGTCGCAGAACAATGGCAGCGGATACCAGGCTTGGAACGTGCGCAGGTTCCAGGTCCAGCGCTTTAGTATATGCCGCGAAAGCTTCTTGTGAAAGACCTTTCTTTTCACACAGCTGCCCTGAAATATCGCTAACATTATTAACCTTTGAACATAAATACAGTATTAAGGACGAAAAAACAATCAAATTTTGATAAAAATTGTATGCTGCAATCGCTTACGCGGACCGCAACAAATAAACGAGCAATGAGGCATAATCGTACACAAATCAAGAACAGAAACCAGACAGTTTTCACAGCAAATAAATAAAACAATATCATCATTCTGTAATTCATATTTCTGAATTCTTACAATGAAGAAAGGACTCAAAAATACAGTTCAAGCTAAGCATTAATTGTTCTCACCTTGTGGGCTTAATTATGTTAAAATATCCGACAACTTAGGCAACTCAACCCATAAACGAGATATTAATTAATAACAGTAAAGCAAGAACTTTACCTGTAGCATGCCAGCTTAATGCCGAATAAGGACTAATAGCCTTTAGCTTGGAGAGACAAGCCTCTGCATCCGTCCACTGTGACATGCTTAAGTAAACATGAGCTAGATCATACCATGTCTCTATTTCCAGACTTCTGTCGTTCTTTCGACCCTGTCGCCAATGACATGAAAAGTCAGCAAAAGAGACTGGAACTACAGGCTTTAAATCATCTGTTTACATATATACACCTGGTAAAAATATGAATTCTCATTTATAACCCTTGTAGTGTAGTTTCTTACACAACTATCCATATGATAAGTTAAAGGTGCCCATATTTTTTAGAGAAGTTGGTTTCTATTAGATTTTTCTTCTTTTTTTTTTTTTAAGAGGGATTTTGTAGTACAACTGTCCGAGTGTATATATATATGTGTGACAAATCAAGATTTCAAATGGTATATATAAATTTTCAGATTTTGCAGGGAGACATTATTACAGATAATTCTCACAGATGTATATATGTGAATATCTGCTTATTCCAAAAGAAACATCGTAGGACGAAGATTTAGCACTTTACACTAAAGAACGAATTATCCTATTAGATTGTCTACTTCAAGAAGGACTTCACTACTCAACAAAGTTAATGAAAAAAAATTCAAACCTTCAAAAATTGCATCCCCGCACCAAAGCTTTTAGTCTTAAGCTGAATAATGGCAAGAAGCTGTGTATACGTCCCGACTGCGGTCTTCATTTTCCCCTGCGCGATCTGAATTTTTGCTTTGGTCCTTAAGAGCTCTCCTTGGCTCCACTTTCCAGTCTGATCTATAGCAGCATTAATTACAGCCTCAGCATCAAGAAACCGTTTCTGCGCGCTAAATATTCGACCCAACAGAATCCACCCCTGTATGTTTGACCCGGCCTCTAAGCGCAGAAGCTGCTTTGCATAGCTAAGTGCAACATCTAACTTCCTCTGTTCAGCATTTTCCAGACTGAGATTATATATTACCGTATAATCTTTCCCACGCATTTTCTTTTCTGCTTTTTCTAGCGCCTCGAGTGCTTCACACTGCAGAGAAACCCTTTCTGAATCAGAAAAACAGCTTCTGGCTCGAGCTGAAAGAGAAATCCCAAGTAAACAATTCGCAACGCTTTCCATCTGATCACAGCCTTGATTCAAATTGGCAAGAGCCCTGCGTGCAAAGGAGACGCCTTCTTCTGCACAAGCGCTTTTCTCGCCACAAATTTTTGAAGCGAGCAACAGTGCTTTTAGACAATCCGGGTCCTCTTTGTCGTTCAATAGCATTTTCAGCAAGTTCAAAGCAGTTACATCGTCGTCCTCCCCTAAAAAGCACAATGCAAGAGCATATAATTGTTCTCTCTTATCCAAAACACCAGGTAATAATTCTTCGAACTGGCTCGCTAGAGATTTCTGCTGTCCAGAAACAGGTAGTGCAAAACTGAGATGGTGAACGATGGTTGGATCCCACTCGACCCTCTTGAGGCTGAATTTCCTTAACAGAATCATCAAAAGAAGAATGGCCTCTTCCAAATTGTTTCTTGGTATAAAGGAACTGTCCATTTGAGAGCGAAGGTCTGGTGGACTCGCCTCACAACCTCCATAGAGAAGAAATATAGCAAATTCTTTTTGTATTCTTGCGACGGTCTCTGCTTCGAGATTCCAATGACTAAGAAGTGCCCTTCGATACGAAGAAATGGCTTCGTGCGGATAACCCGCTAATGTCCATAGCTCAGGGAGCAATTCGACAGCCTTGGCAACTGTTTCCTGTAATTTTGAATTGATGCCACGGTTTCCACACAAGCCTTCAGGTAATGCAGACTCCATAGTATCCAATATAACATTGCATTCTTGGGCAGCTTCTGTGAGGGGGAAAAAAAAAGGAAAAAGATAAATATTTTTTAAGCATGAATCGGTATTTGAGTAAGTATTTAGAGGCTAATTATTCTAACCATGTATTTTGACAAAGATTAAACACATCATATAAGAAAAGAAAATTGGCAGGGGATAAGCGGACTAATCAAAATTGAAGAGAGGATGAAGAGAAAGTTGGCGATCCAACAATAAAGATTCTTACAACAAATAGACATGATAGTGCGACCAAAATGTAGAAAAAGAATATATATTTGCATGCAGAACCAAGAAGAAAGGTCTGCTCATAAACTTAATGAAAGGACACATCCTAACTTCATAAAACTTCCAGAAAAAGAAAAAAGGAGTGCCATTTCAGCTCACAGATCTGCCACATGAGCATTGCATAGCGAGAAAGAACCTATGAAGATCTACTTAAGGGGCAATAAGCTACATAACAAAGTTGTAGAACCCACTTAAAATAACCATGAACAAAAAAAAAAAATGGAATTCAAACATCTACCGAACATATACACGACTCAGAGAATTTGAAAGAACAAACAGCTCAGTCGCACATAACAAACCCAAAAAATCCTGCTGTTTTAACCTTTTACCTTTGAATCTTCCAAGATCACGAAGAGCTTTTGCTTTAAGAAATATGGCCTCGATGAGTAAACTAACAGCATGCAAGGACATCGGCCGTGCATCATCATGCGAACGAACCTTCCTGCCACTTCTTCTTCTAGTTATAGACATTTTTATCTTAGGAGCAAGGGCAGAAAAGTCTATTCCATCAAACACACGAAGCGCTGCTTCTATATTCCCTCGCTGGTATTCTAGCCTCCCAAGCAAAGCCCTAGCTTCCTGCAAAGTGGCAAACTCACATGAATCAGAAATATGTTGTAGCTCATCAATTTAGATGATTAATTAATAATAAATTAAGACATCTTTTACCTCATTCGATTTGTAGGTGCTTAAGTGATTAGAACCAAAATTCACTATACAAAGGCAAAGCTCGTAAAATTAGCATGTAGAAGCCCAATGCCCACTAGACTGGTCATGAAGTGGTAGTCTCAAAAAACAAAAAATAACATACCAGAACATGTACAAAAAGAAAAAAAATTAGAGGAAACAAAAGACATATGTTCTTGCTCTTTCATTTAGTCTTTGATTTCCTTTCAATATAGGAGCACCTGGGACAAACCATGGTAAACAAGGAAATGAAGCTTTAACCAGGTTTAGAAAAAAGTCAATACTAGCAAGCTCCTCAAAAGGGAACTTTCAGGAAACATACAAAATTCCAGACCAGAGACCCTCGCATAAGAATTGAGGCTAATAGCTTATACAAATCTCAAGTGACCCCAACGAAAAAAATCACTAATGCTTCTATTCTATCTCCAAATCTTCCAGGATATGATCATCAGGATAAAATGCTTTCAAAGACCATCAAATTCAAAGTTCTTATTACAATCAAACAATGGCAATGTGAAAATGCCCTTCTACTTCGATTACAATTGACAAAGAACGACTAAATTTAGCATCAAATTCTAACTGGCAAAGATGGCAACTGGACTATCATGGAGTAGTACGTGGTAGAACATACCCATATTTTTCTTGACATAATGTTCTGATTTTAAATATGGCTCAAAAAGTACAATGGTTGGACTTTCACATCCTCCAAACCACCAGAAGTTTCGTTGAGCAGGTTCCAATTCCAAACTTACTTATGTTAATGGGCTCTTTTCGTACACTCTTACCATTCTTTATCGCTGCCAATTACAAAGAAATATTTAGGGTGTTTGGTCGCGCGGGGCCGCACAGCGCGGCTTTTGGAGAGAAGCTCCTTGCTTTGCACGGTCCCGTGCCGAGAAAACGTGCGCGCGACCACGCGGCCAAACACCGCCCATTATTTTCCCTAATTCACCATCCATTGATCCAATATACAATATTATTTTGAAAAAAAGGAACTGAGAAAGAAGGACCAACCTCGTAATTAAGGCAAACACCCTCGCGAAGTGATGATTCAGCTTCCTCTATACTGCAATTGTCAAACCGCTGCTCACCCTCGCCATTTTGAGAAGAGAATTTACTGGTCGAACAGTCCTTTGTGGCCTGAGAATTAGCAGATTGAATCATCTCATTTGCCCTAAACTGCTCCCCTGAACAAAAGCACTTCATTGTCATCTGTACAATCGGTTTAAGGAAGCTTTTCTTGCCCTTCCTCCATTTCCTGCCCTTCATCCTGCTCCATCATAAATAATTTTTCTGCTTATTAGACGACCGCTCTAACATGATAAAAAATATGGAAAAAAGAATAAACGAAAGACCTTAATCGAAGATTAAACTTTAGAAAGCTTCATCAAGTACTCTCATCTTTTAAAACTTCAAGAAAATTCAAGAAATTATGTATCTAAATCTCCTGATAAAACACTTAAAATATCAGATCAGAAAAAGTGTCGCAAACAATGAAGCAAAATAAGCGACACCGCTGCCGATTATAGAAATAAAACATCAGAATTCTCGGAAGCCAATCCTCCTCTAGCCCACACAACCAACAAAGCAAAATTATCATCATGCAGGATTTCGAAAGCCGATAAAGATCGTATAAGATGAGAAGATTATGATTTATCTGATTCAAATCCTCTACATATCACAAGCAAAATTGCATAGGCTAAAAACAAAGTTCCCAATTTCATTCCTAAAAATCCAACACAAATTCCCCCTTCAATCAATCAAATTGGAAAGGGGAAAAAATAATAATAATAAAAATCTTTCATTTAAATATGCCAAGTATCCTATGATGCAAGCAAAGAACATAAAACAGAGATGAGAAATATCATTGAAACAATAAGAATTATACCTGAAAACAGTTGATTGCAATTTACCAATACATCTCAAAACCAAAAATCCCTTACCAAAACAATCCCTCCCCACTTCACACTCCACTCGATGATTCCGGATGATACGAAACCTAACCCTAAAGAAACCCCCCAAAGCACGAAAGCGAAAGGGGAACTCACCAGATTCTCCCCGAATTCGGATTAAAATCTAACCCTATCCAATCCCATCACGTCCAAATTTAACGCAGATTCCTTAACCCAGCATTTAAAAAAGACAAAAGCAAAAGAAACCGCCACAAAAAGCATCAAAAGAGGGCGTGGTTAATTCTTTAAAGAACGCACCTTTTCCATATCAATTGGCGAATTCGCACGAACCCTAATAATCATCTGTCTCGTATCCAATGCAATTCACACAGAAAAATCCGATCTTTTGATCGTTTTGAGTCTTTAAACCCCTCAAATGGGGAAAAATCCGACCAAGAACACGAAAAAAAGGGTCAAAAGAGATCTTTCTCGGTGTGAATTCGCCGAATTTTAGGGTTTCGAGGAGCAATTCCGGTGGAAATCGCTCGTGCGAACAAATCAAACCTAAATTAATTAATGTCGAGTTAAAAAAACAAAAACAAAAACAAAAACAAAATTCAAATACTGAATTGGAGAGGGGGATAAATGATTATCCTCCAAAGCAAAGCGCGAGATGCGCGGGTATCTCCGACCGTTGGACACTCGATCAACCAATCTCGACCGTCCAAATTTGAACAGTCATTATAGCGACAATAAATAAATAAAAAAAACAAAAGAGTCAAAAAAAATTAAAAAAATAAGGAAAGTGGGTCCAATTTGAAAGGTCAGGAATGGCTCAGCATTGCCACGTGGCACTTTGAGATGAGTAGATTCTCGATGGAACAGTATATTGGACGATCCCCACCGTCCATCCGAAAGCTGAAATGCATCTAAACCGGTAAATCTATCCACCGTTGGATTGCCACAAAAGTTCGAGATCACCGCCATGTTTGAACGAACGGTTAAAACCCTCACTATGGAGAAAAAGTCAATGTAATAATTTTTGTATAATATAATGATAAAAAAATGTACTCAACTTATCTAAATTTTAAACTATTTGAATTAATCTTTTAAAATTTAACTTTCCTATCTACCCTTTTAATTTATTTAAATTGAATTAGTCAATAATATTTTTAACATTATTTAAGCTAATTACTTACTTTAATAAATTTATAGTTACGAGAATTATATAAAATATAATAATTAAGTCTGTAAATTTAGTTTTACTATCTACCCTTTTAATTTATTTAAATTGAATTAGTCAACAATATTTTAACATTATTTAAGCTTTAGTTACGAGAATTATATAAAATATACTAATTAAGTCTGTAAAGATAAACGACGCACTCAAATTTTAAAATTAATATACCGCTGACTGACTCATATCAAACAAATTATAAAGTTTTATAGCAAAATTAAAATTTTAAAAAATTAGACAGTATATTTAAAATAGTCTGTAATTCAGATAAATTTCGTGCTTTTTTACTTATTATAAATTTTCTTTGTAGCATCACTCAAACCACATTCATGATTCATCACAACAAAGAAGCATGTTTTAGAAGACATACAATAATACAACTCTTGAAATGCTAAAAATGTGGAAAGAAAAATTTGCTTAATATTTCTAATGGATTTGTTTAATTTTTTTAATATTCTAGGCCCATAGGGAGAAATAAAAAAATATTTTCTCCTACTAAATTATAAATATCTTGGTTCACATCAAAATGAGATAAATCCACATAATAGTTCTCTGAGTTTGGGTCCATTTGTTATTGAGTTTCAACTACCCTTAGTTGGCAAAATTGAATTAAGGCAAGTGCCTAATAAAAATACAATTCCTCATTTTCTAATAGAACCGTAAAAAATATATAATAACAGATTCATTACACAATATATGTAATTGTGATATTACGTATGAAAATATATAAAATATTTTTTTATTGTACTTTTTTTGTGCAGGTACTGCAATCTTATCATAATTCCAAACAGAGCCTCAGCCTCCTCCTTCATTTTGTCCTGCAATCTCCACCGTCACTATCACTAGGGTTGCAAACGAGCCGAACACGAGTGAGCTGGGCCTTACTCGAATTAGCTTCGAGCAGAATTTGAGCTGGCTGGAAACTAATTTCGAGCAAGAATAAAGCCTACTCGAGTTTGGCTCGGATCTAATTCGAGCCGAACTCGAGCTAGCTCGAATTTGGTTTTTTTTTTTCCTGCTTTTCGAGCTAATTTCAAGCCATGTTTGAGTTCCTCTCGAAATTGTTTGATTCGTGGAAAAAAAAATTTCTTTTTTATGTTTTTTAACTAACTATATACTTATATAAAATTGATATTATCTATTCGAACTATTTCGAGCCGAACACAAACAAGCGAAGGCCTGCTCATGCTCAGATTGAAATTATTTTCGAGTTGAAAATTTCAGTTCATTTTTTGTTTGAAATTAATTTTGAACGAACCAATTTTGAGCCTATTTCGAGCCGAACAAGAGCTAGCTCGCGAATCACCTATCACCTTCTTCTCGACCACTCCACAGCGAGCATCTTCTCCAATTGGGCCAGCCCAATTACTAATGGGCCCTATTGCCTCCTTGGACCGGGTCTATGGGCTTAAATTACAACAATTTCAAAAGATTTAACCACCTAAGACCTATAGAAGATCCTATATTTGCTTAGTCCACATATATATATACTTATTAATTAGCATTTAATTATAGTGAGTGATGATGAAATGCAAAATTTTCATTTATTAATCGGGAAAAAAAAAACATTCCATGAGCTTGGTCTACGGCTTTGGTAGACCCATTTTGGTGGGAGGGTCTTCAGGAAAAGATATTCTCTGTAACAGATATTCTACGTAAAATTTGTGTCAATACAATCACATAAAAACTACGTGAGTTTATAGCTAATGGTCTAATTAGTCAAGGATAATATGGTTGAAATTGAAAAAATGACAAAGAAAAAGTTTGTTGATGGAGTTTTATCTCAGGTGGAAATATTTGGGCGACTGTTATTTGGTAAAAACGTACAGAATTTATCAGAATTATAGACTATCTTCGATTGACAATCTGATATTTCAAAAATTTTATTTTACTATTCAAACTTTCAATATGTTTGATTTGACTTCAGAATTTAAGATAGTTGCTTACTTTAGTGAAGTTATAATTGCGAAAATTGTATAAAATATATTAACTAAACTTATAAAGATAAATGATGCATTTAAATTTTAAAATCAAAGCGGCATTGACTGACTGAAATCAAACAAATTAAAATGTTAGGTAGTAAAATCAGGTTGGGTAGTCGAACCAAGATGGTAAATAGTTCAGGTAAGTTTCATACGTTTTACTTTTTTATATATTTTTTCTATATAAAATAACTGTTACAGTAAAAACTTACCTGCATCGAATGTTCCAATATCAGATCTTTGTCTCATGGTTTTGGGGTTTAATTTAGAGTTTTATTTATTTATTATTATGTTATGTTTGTGTTCTTTGTGGGCCTTGTTTACCTTTTCTTGTTGTGTAAGTTAGATTTGGGGACCAGAGCTTGCAAATTTGGGAGAATGTGGATTAAATATTATATCCTGCTTTTTATTTATTTATAAATGAAATGCTTGATCTTAAAGTTCATAAAAAGAAGTTCAATATTGTCCAGGATACATCAATGTGGCAACTAACAAGTATAAAATATTAAAATACTATTTTTTAAGAATATGTAATTTTAAAAATATCAGAAGCTTCACATCATGCATTGACAGATTTTCTTTTTATTTCTTACTAATTAGTTTGCAATTCTTCTTCTTCTTCTTCTTCTTCTTCTTCTTGTAAAAAAGAGGTGAAAAATATTACAGCAATAATCTCTCTCTCACACACGACTCGTAATTGTTTGAAAATTTTACAGTACTATATGATATATATATAGGGGTGACAATCCAGCTCGTTGTTCGCGAGCCAGCTCGTGTTCGGCTCGAAATGAGCTCGAGATCGAATCGCTCGTTTAGTAAACGAGCCGAACACGAGCTGAAATTTTCAGCTCATTTAATAAACGAGCCGAACACGAGCTGGGGTCAGCTCGCTCATGGCCGGCTTGATAACAGCTCGAATACATATAAGCCATGACCCCTTTGGGTCTCCAAATAGCTCCGCCCCTGGAGCCGAGCACGCGCGAGTCGGCCCAGTTCGCTCGTGTTCGGCTCGTTGACACTCCTGGATATATATAATCTGAAACATAAAAGTTCGAATTCCTGACCTTTACGATGTTGAAATGAAAGTTCGAATCCTTGAGTCTCTAAATAACATTCCTTAAGCAGTACTCACATGATGCAAATAATTTACTGTTGATTAATGTTTATATGAGAATATGTCAAAAAAAAAAAAAAAAAAAAATCACATGTGGGAGGAGACGCTGCACGCAACCTCTAAGATTCGCGGCTTCAGTGCTTTCACTTCGTACGCATGCATCTCTCTCTCTCTCCCTCCCCCCCTTTTTCAGTTTCCAATTCATTATAATATTTTGTTCGAATATTACATATTATTACAATTAAGTTCTACAATATAATTTAGCTGATTACCGACCGTCCCTAGCGTAAGTGGCAAAAGGCTTGGTGGTTGGTACCCGAGGTCCCGAGTTCGAATCCTAGTTGATTCACATTTCCAACTAAGTTTATTTCTAAAAAAATAAACGAAGCGGGTAACGTGCTACCTTTCTCTCAAAAAAAATATATATAATTTAGTTGATTCAGTATGACTTTATTGCTAGTGTGACAGGGGTATTGTAATATTATAGTTATTGACGCGGCAATAATATATGATATCATATCTCTAATATATCAGCGACATATCATTATTTAAGTGAATTAAATTAACTTCATTGTAATGATTCTGAAAATTTGAGCTAGCAATTGCGATGAATTTAAGTTTGAGGATTAAAGTGGCATGCGACTCCTAATTTGAGACTAAAAATGTATTTTATCCTCTTAAGAAGTAAACATGGCATTTTAATTTTTTATTTTTTAAATACTAAGTCTATATAATTTAAAATAAAGATGAAAATATTTTTTTTTTGTTTCTTGTTACGATTGATTAGTTTATAAATTATAATACACTCGGTCAAATAATAAATGACAAACTGTTTACAAAATTTTTGAAGTAAACAAAAAAAGAAAATTACTTTCCAAATTTTTTTGGATACCAAATAAATATTTTGAATAGAAAGATCGTAACCAACCTATAATACCTTCTAAACTATTATATGTAAAAAAATTAAAAATAAAAAAAGAAAATAATACCAAAAAAGACCTTACTCTTTTTTCGATTATGGGTTATCTGATTCAACAATCAGTATTGCTAGATATAATCTATGCCATTTAAATTTTACGACACTATTTGAATAGATGATAAGTGGTTCCAAATTCATCTTATGTTTAGAAAATTATAATTATTAATTATTAAACTATTTAAATATTCGACAAATAACAACAATAAAATTATTAAGTTTGGTTCCTATAAATTTCAATTTTATTTTTATTTTCTCTCCCTATCAATCATACAAAGTAATACTAATGCAGCAAAGTTGGTGCCAATTAGGTGTTTGTAATAATCTGAAATTTTAAATTTAAACTATCAAACTCTCATGTGTATGTGAAGTGCAAAAAGAAACTCGATATCCAAACACGATTTTAATGAATAAACTCAATAACTATGATGTTGAATATATATATATATATATATATATATATATATATATATATATATATATATATATATATATATATATATATATATATATATACCGTTAGATCTAACTTTTAATTATTTTCAACCGTTAGATTATACTATTCAACCAACCACCCACTCAACCCTAGGGGGCCCACTATCAACCTAACCGTAACCACTTTCATCCTAGCCGCACATCTTTTCATCTGAACGGTAGAAAACTTAGGAGGACGAAGGCTCTCATCCTCCTAAAAGGATAGTAGCTGGATTCTATATATATATATATATAATATTATGATATTAAGCAGGAGATTCTAAATTCGAGTTTTAGTTAGACTCGTAACTTAGTTTAAGTCTAAACTGCAAACTGTCTGATAGTTTAAGCTTTTGAAGAGATCAGTGATGTGTTGGTGCAATATTATTATTATTATTATTATTTTTGCGGGGGCAAAAGCCAATTTCAAAATCAAAATGCAATAATATGGATTCTTCAAATTGAGAGTTGAGACTCCCAATAAAATATTCTTCTGCCTCCTAGAGGACAACAGCACATGGATATGCCTTCCACTGTTCCATCTCTGACCCATTGGTAGAAAAAAAAATTTTAAAAAAAAGAAAAGAAAAAAGTGACTTTACTTAATTTTGCCATTGAAGTTAGATCTCCTCTCTCTCTCTCTCTCTCTCTCTCTCTCTCTCTCTCTCTCTCTCTCTCTCTCTCTCCATGAGAAATTATTGCCTGCACCAGGTGCATTCATATAAGTAATTAATGTTTCAAAATTAAAATATAATTTATTTTACAATAGATAAAAAGACTCTTAATATATAAAAAAATTGATTGTATATATAGAAATTAAGTCTCCTTTTTTTTCTGTTTAGTTACTCACGAATTCCTAACTTTAAGACTCACATAAATAATCTATATTCTGAAATTCAACCAACTCATTTTTAAAATGAACAAGCACAGATTTAAACCCCCGACCTCCCAAAATAGCGTTCTAGATAAAAGAAAAAGTTTAAAGTGTCCTAAACTATTTCATACAAGTTATTTGTTTCGTTCATTTAGAAATGTGAAACAATTAAGTTTACCGTCAGTCTAATAAATAAGATTTTAATTTTAAAATATCAATAATATAAGTTTAAAAATGTGTTGTATAAAATATAGGATAAACTGCAAATATCACCCCTGTGGTTTCACGCGCTCTCACTTTAGTACCATGTGGTTTAAAGTGTATCACTTTAGTACCCTATGGTTTCATTTTTCTCTTTCGTCGGCGCCTCCGTTGACTTTCTGTTAAATCATATACAAAAAACTTTATATCCCCCAACTATGATTTATTTACCGAATATTCACTTTAGTACCCTATAGTTTACTGAATTTTCACTTTAGTATCTGTGGTTTTAACTTTGTCACTGATCTAACGGAAAGAGAAAAACGAAATCATAGAATACTAAAGTAATACATTTTAAATCATGCACAAAGTACTAAAGTGAAAAAACGTGAGACCACAGAAGTGATATTTGAATTTTTTTCTAAAATATATTTAGTACTTGTGCATGAGGTGCATGCAATAACTTTTTTGCTTCTCATGCAAGATTTTGATGACCTCATAAAATGCATCCGTGACCACCCCCCCCCCCCTCTCCACAGTTATATATATTAATTTGAGAAGAAGAGCCCCGTATTGGAAAAGTGCTTTTGCTCGTAGAGGAGATTCCTTTGTTGCTTCCCTACGCAGCTCCTTTTGAACATGATGCCCACGAGTGAGATTGGGAATTGTGAAAGCTTTTCTTTTCTTTTTTTTTAGGGATAACTTCAAATATCACCCCTGTAGTTTTGTGCTTTCTCACTTTAGTGCCCTGTGGTTTAAAACGTATCACTTTAGTACCCTGTGGTTTGGTTATTCTTTTTTTCTGTTATCTTTTGTTAATTTTTTCGTTCAATTATACAGAAAAAACTTCAAATATCCCACCTATGGTTTATCGAATATTCACTTTACTATCCTGTAGTTTTAACTTTCTCATTAATTTAACGAAAAAATAATAAAAAGAGAATAACCAAACCACAGGGTACTAAAGTGATACGTTTTAAACCACAGGACACTAAAGTGAGAAAGTACGAAACCACAAGGGTGGTATTTGAAGTTATCCCTTTTTTTATAATTTTTTTTTTAATTTTTTTCCATGGGTTGTTTCCTTTCCATAGCTAGAGCTAGCTATATCTAGGTGTACATAAATTTCTTGTTGCCCAAGTTTGTGGTTTTGACTCATTTGAAACTCATGTGCATGTTTTCGTATAGGAAACACACACAAAATAAAACAAAACAAAATAAAATAAAATAAAATAATGGGATAACTTCAAATTAATATTACTCACGTGGTTTCGTATTTTTTCACTTTAGTGACATGTGGTTTAAAACGTATCACTTTAGTGCCTTATGATTTGATTATTATCTTTTTGTTATCTTTTTATTAATTTTTTCGTTAAATTAATGAGAAAGTTAAAACTACATAATAGTAAAGTGAATATTTGATAAACCATAGGTGGGATATTTAAAGTTTTTCTGTATAATTTAATAAAAAAATTAACGAAAAGATAAAAAAAAAAGAGAATAACCAAACCACAGGGTACTAAAGTGATACGTTTTAAACCACAGGATACTAAAGTGAGAAAGCACAAAACCACAGGGGTGGTATTTGAAGTTATTCCTAAAATAAAATAATAAAAGGTTAAAATACAAAAAAATATCTTGTAAATACTTACTTTTTCTACTTTTCCTTCTTGACTTTAAAAATTTTATATTTTGCCCTCTTAAAATTTTCAAAAATATTTTCAGGAGGATACGGCGTTAATAGAGAGGGCAAAATAACTAAATTACCCTTACTTCTTTTATAAGAAAAAATAATAATATATTTCTGTCATTTTGAAGGACATTTTCGGTATAAGTTATAAGAAATAGATGGAATAGTAATGAAACCCCGAAGGAGTGGGACTAAATGCAACAACTTGAAATGTTGAGAAGGTAAAACGTAAATTTTTTTAAAGTTAAGAAGGAAAAGTAAAAAACAAGTATTTATAAGAAATTTTCTGTAATTTAGCCAAAATAAAACACTTATTCTTGTGGATGTGGAAATGTTACTAATGTCACTATATAACTATATCATATATGTAAAAGTTTAGTTTAAATTGTTTTTCATTCTGATTTGTGATTAGAAACTCAACTTTAGATTATCACATTTAGCAAATATATTTTTTCTAAATAAAAATTATGTTTTAAAATAAACAATGGCTTGTTTGGTATTGAGGGCTACAAAATATTATTCGATTAGGAAACAAAAAGAAAACAAAAAAGGTAAACAGAGATATGCTTTTGATCTTTTTGGTAGAAGTACAAAAATTATCTTATAAAAAAATAGCTGCAATATATGCAACATGATATTCTTTACGAAAACAAGTTCATTTGAAATTGCAAGAAAAGTGCATTACATGTAATAAAAAAGTATGAAATATTTCGAAAATATCACATTATGTAGATCACAACAATTCAATAATAACATATAAGTATATTTCTACATACTTTTATTTATTTATTTTTGTTTAATAATGTTTGATTTCTCTCAATACTAAACTATACAGAATAGACCATAGCATGCGCAAAGTTGATTTTTCTTTCTATTTTTCTAGATGGGAGCTAGAGCAAGCACCCATGAATTTCACCATTTTAAAATTATTTTTATTAAATACTATATTTTATATTATTTATATTGGAAATATAAAATGAGTAATTATATTAGAAGCATTGCATTTAATATATAATTGGTAATATTTTATAGTCCAAAATAAAATAAATATAGTGGATTAGTTCTCTGAAAAAAAATATAGTGATATTGTAAATAACCTAGACTTCCATTACTTTTTTAAAATTTTATTCTAAAAGAAATAAATAGCATCACAAACTTTAGCTAAAATGATAATGATAGATTTAGAGATTGTACTACAAATGAGAGAAAACAATATTAATAAAATATATTCTTCATAGTTTTCATTGCTCTTAGAATTGCTCTACTTGTTGATAATTTGAAGTGGAGCCACAAAAAGATTCGAAAAATTAAAAAAATTGAAAAAGAAAAGTCAAAGTGGGCCTTTGAAGCCATTATACATAGTAAGACCCTATTGCTAACAATTGATATATATTAAATAAAAAGGAAAAAAAAGCTGCTCTGAGCAATATGTAATTAATCACAGTTGATTTGATGTAACATCATCTCCCTCTTTCCACTCTGAAGAGTTTAAATAAGAACAAAATTTAAGAGCATTGTGCATGTGGGAGTACAAAGTCCACACTGCTAAAAAGATATTGAAATAATCTATTTGATGCTTTATGTTTCTATTTTAATTATTAACAATAATAACTTCATTTTTTTTTTCACAGAAAAGTATGATCAAGGGTTTCCAAAAGTAGAGCTAAACATGCAGGATGCAGATCTTCTAAGTCTCAAATTCTAATATTGTTGGTTCATAATTCAGAGAATGAATGATTTAGATATAACATATATTGGCAAATACGAAAACGGGCATTTTATCTAGCTACGAGTTAATAGTTAGCAGAGAAAATACATTGAATATGATCAAATTAGCTGTGTGAATATTAAGCTAATTTATCAGCTTTGTTAATATCGTCGCTCTATTAAAATTCTTTTGTCGAAAAGGTGTCATGGATTACTTTAATAAAAAGAAAGAAGGGGATGTGAACAATTTTTTATCTTTTTCAAAAAAATTAAAAGGTGTTATATACTTCTCGTTTTTAACTTTCTCCTTTTATATATATATATTTTTTATTTCCTTCTAATTCTCTTTGTGATTTTTTTTTCCCTCAAATTTAGCCTCCTTAGCCTCCCGTAAACTCTAAACTCTAATTTGAGACTTCTGATTTAGCTACGGACATGCACAAATAATAACTATATACCCAACAATTTTAATATAGTATTTTTTGTTAAACACTCTATAGTAAAACCAAACAAACAATACACTAATTAAAGAAACTTTAACTACCACATATTGTCTATTTTTAAATCTAGGGTATTATCACAAGGTCCATGAACTGTTATATATAATAATTATTTTTTCCTCTTTCAAAGTTTCATTGTAGTTCAAAAACCACACAAGAAATGAACCCTATATATATACAGTTCTATATTTAGTACTTTCAACAGTGACTTGTAGCATTGGATTCCTTAACAAAAGTCTAAAGATGATGATGACATTATAGCAGGGTTTGAAACATGGAAGCTAATAGTGAAAAAGATTGGTTTTTTTTTTTAAAAAAAGAAAAGGTTGAAGACATATTGTGGTTAATTAAGTGTAGGGCCAAAGAGTTTTTTTTTTGTTTTTGTTTTGAGAAAGAGGTAGCGAGCTACCTACTTCATTCATTAAGAAAAATGAATTAAGCTTATATGGTGGAAGCAGCTGAGGCCTCCGAAAGTAGGAGTAAAAACATGGGAACATGAAAAAATCAAAAGCAAACAAAACAAACAAAACAAAAAATCTGAGAGAGGGAGAGAGAGGAAGGTTGAACCCAGTTTGGCTCAAGATCCGGTCAAACCAAGATGTCGGTAATAGTTTTATACGTTCGAGAGCCCGGTTCGCGTTAGGGGAATTCTGACAGAAGATAATGTTGTTTCTTTCCGTCCATACGACCCACCAGGTTGCAGCCAAAAGAGTTAGACCTTCGGTTCTCCTTTTAGCATCCGGATAGTTTGAAGTATTGACCTAAAGGTCTCTAACATCACCCAGAACATCAATGGTTTCGAGTGAGTCCATAGTAGATAGGACTAAAAAACGAACGAAAACACAGAGGCAGAAAAGATGGTCGCAACTTTTCATGGCTGACGCACAGTAGACACAGTCTTGTTGCACTAGCATCCCGCGGTTGAGCATTCTATCCGCAGTTAGGGCCAAAGAGTTAAGTTAATAAAGAATTTACTCATGTGTCTCACTATAGATTATGAGGTGGAAAATGTAATTGAAACATTTCATGGGGTGTACTTTGGTTTAGACTTTTATTAATTTAGGTTATTATGTATGTTGGTTTTATGCATACATATCAAAAGAAAGTCAAAAATGGTGGCTTCTGTGGATTTGGGATATCATCAATAACTTCAAAATTCAAAGCCAAGGACAACGTCTCAATTATTTTCGTACTAATATACATGGTATAATTTATTTGATCTTTATCGTATATGCGATAAAAAAAGAATTATAATTATTTATAAATTATTTCTATTATACCGATATTTTATGTAACATTTAAGGAGATAACTAAAAACGTTACACATATATACATGCATTTATATATAGAGAGAAGAACACTAACCCGTTACGAATAAATTGACGTGCAAAACATACCCCCAATTCTTAAAAAAAAAAAACATGTACATCCAAATAAACTTACCTGCTTTTGTTATTTGAAATATTAGAATTTTTTGTTGACAAATATAATCTAAAAAACTAAAACTTTTACTATGATAAAAAAAAATTAAAATAAATTAAGTAAATACAGATGCTCAAATTACATGAAAAAATCTATTTATATTCATTTTAATATTTTATATTTAAAAAATAAGTAATATATAGATAACATTCATATTTATATAGGTGTTCTTCAATAAAGTCTTATTGAGATAGACTAGTAATGAGTCCGCATGTTTTATCTTGTGTGCTCGAATTTTAATGATCTGTTTTAATATAACATTTTTCTATGTAAAATTCAAAAAAAAAACTGTTTCTTATTTAATTTTTTTTTTATTTTGCCTATATATGATTACAAATACCTATCTCATTATGTGGAAATATAAATATAATGTTACAGGTCGTACACTAGTATTTATTTCCATTCATTAATAAGATTTATTCATAGCACATTCAAGGCTATGAGATAGGACTATAGGAGGTGACAAGTATTGTATAGCACTTTCTTATTTTATTCAATGTGCACTTTAACACTCACTACATGTACTAGAGAAATAAATATAAACATAGAGCCATAATCATATGGTGACATATTTATTTATAATATGAAGATATTATAGATTTCTCTTATTTTTAATTTTTTTATATGTTTTTCTTGTTATATATAATTATGTATATTAAAATATATTAAGATATAATGTAAAATATATACTATTATGTTAATAAAATATGTGGAGATTTTCTTATGTGCCTATATATGTTCAATTATACGGTTATACGTATAATAACAGTACAACGAAAACGAATAAGTCGCCATCTGAAATTGACTATAACGGGAGATATAAATAAAAATAAATTTTTTTTTTCTGATCCACGACAATATAATGTGTTGGAGAAGGGTCCCATGTAGATTTTATGTGGTCATTAATTATTAAGATATAATGAAAATTCTTAATTTTTTTTGTATAAACAAAAAAAAATTAGTTAGAATAAATTAGTAGCAAATATTTTTTTCTTAATTTTTCTTCTGAATGGTATTGTATTCATCAAAATTATTTTGTTTTTTTTATATAAAACTTAGGAAACAATTTTTTAAATATTTTTACTATTTAACGAAATTGGCTTGTGACGCAAAGCTCATTTTTGGCGCGCAATTTGTACGGATACGATTATCTTGGGCGCGAGGTGGGTCCCACAGCAAGCCACCACCACAGCTTTCCACGTGGCCACTCACATTACGCGTCTCTCCAAATTCTCTTCACATATCGCGATACGTTACGTTTGAATCTTTAATTTTCGATTTATCGGGAGTCATTATTTTTTAAATTTTATTTAAAATTTTGATAAAAATTCACTAATTCTAAAACTTCTCTTTTCAAATTAGTTATAATATATGTTTTTAGTAACGAAATAGAATAGAATTTAGTTGAGTTCTTGATTTAATGTGAGAAAATATTTTATTTTTAAATAAATTTAATGAAATTTTTTTATCTGAGTTTTAAATCCAATTTCTCCGTAATTTTGTGGCCTCATCCGATACATTCATCGAACCCGGCTCGTTTTTTTGCACAAAAGCCCCTCCTTCGTCTACAAATACAAATACCACCCCTCCCCTCATTTCCCTCCTTCCTCTCTCGTCTCAAAACCCTTCCCTCTCCCTCTCCCTCTCCCTCTCCCTCGCATGCTCCCCCAAACCCTAGCCTAAACCCTAGAAGCGACAACAAGGACGACGACGCGAACGTCGCCATGGGCAAGTACATGCGCAAGGCGAAGATCTCCGGCGAGGTCGCGCTCATGGAGGTCTCCGCCCACCAAACCCCGCTCGGCGTCCGCACCCGGAGCCGCACCCTCGCGCTCCAGCGCCTCCAAAAACCCTCGTCCTCTTCCTCCCCTTCCGGCTCCCCTGATCCCTCCCTCGCCTACCTCGAGCTCCGGAGCCGCCGCCTCGAGAAGCCCCCGCCGCCGAGGCCCAAGGAGGAGCCCAAGGAGCGGGGCGGGGCCAAACCCACGGCGCCCAAACCGGGCGGGCGCGGCGTAAGGAGCGCCGATTCAGGCTCGGCCGGGTCGAGCTCCGTCGCGAGGCTCGCCGCCTCGGCGGCGGCGGCGGCGGCGGCGGCGGCGGAGGAGGAGGAGGAGGAGGAAGAGGAGGAGGTGGAGGTGTCGTTCGGCGAGAACGTTCTAGACGCGGAATCTAGGGACAGGTGATTTCTTTTCTCTTTTTTAATTTGTTTATTTGTGAATTTGTTCTTCGTTTAGGGTTAGGGTTCCTCGTCCCAATGCTTATGTAGCATAGCTAGGGTTTTACATGTCTTTTTCTTTTTCTCTTTTGAATGCGTGGAGATGGGTTTTCTCGCAAAGTTGGAAACTTTTGGGTTCTTTCAACGTTGTGGGTTTCCCCTTTTTTCGGGTGTTCTTTGTCTTAGAATTTGGTTTCTAGGGTTTTGATGGAACCTCAGTCATATGAAGAATTTTCTACAGAAAAGCCTATAAGAAATTATGCTATAATGCATTGCTTATAGGTTTCTAGGAGAGTCCAAATGAAGCATTTTAGTTTCCTCCTCATTTTGTAGAACAAAAAAGCTCACCTTTTCTTTTATTGTTCAGTGGGTTTTGGGGACCCCTGAGCTAATTGTTCTAATCTCTTCCCTTTAATTGAAAATTTCCATCCCTTTAAAGCTCTCTTCTTTATCTCTACTTTCTGTTTTTGTCACTTGCTCTGTCTCTTAAAGCTAATCTTTAAAGATTAGAAATCATACTCACAGCTAATGCCAACTTTTATCTCCATCTTTTTCTTACTTTACAACATACATTGTATGCACCTGTAAGTTTGTCACATTAGAAAAATAAATGCTGGTGAGAATTTTGCACATAATCCCCAATATATCCTTCCAAAATGATACAAGCACTCAGGTTGTCGGTGCCGTCGAATTTAACATACATTTGTCATTCAGGGCGGTAAAATACAATTTTTTTTGTTGTTGTTGTGTTTCTTGTAAATCATTTGGGAGTTATGTGCAATACTTGATGTATCCAAGGGTGTAAAAATGCACCTATTCTATTATTGTATTAATGTTATAGATTGTTTTCACATCTTTCACTATCATATGATTCTTCTGGCTACATGGGCATTTCTTTCTAGTCCATCTTATGTTACTTTTCTGTGTGGTAATAAAATTAAAAAGTAAATTCCATAGTTGGGACTCTCCTCTAGTTCTATGACATGGGTGCAGACACAGCTGGGGCCTGGGCCTTCTCTTTTGATGGTCATTTATGTCAATTAGTGGGTTTTATATTTTTATTTTACCTTATCTTTGACACGACCTGAAATTAATGTTTTTTTCCTCTGTCTGTTTCCTGCAAGTGATAACTTGTATGAGACTGCTTGTCATATACAAATAAATTATTTTTTGCTGATAGTATTGTATTTTTATTTATTTTTTTACTTTAGTTCTAACATATTTTCTTCAAGTTTCCACTGCTTGAGGCAGGGCCACTATTTACTAGTTATGAGTCCTATCAGGGCTCCTTGGATGACCCATGCAAGACCATGTGGGTCTTTAAGTTGCATATGTGACTTCTGGAGGTACTTCTTTTAGCCTATTTGGTCTGCTTCTGGTTCCGCTTTTGCCGCAGCTCAAGCTGAAATGCAATTGTGAGTCCCGAAAGTAGAGGTTCTAGTTTGAAACTTTTGCTTCTTCTTTTTCTAGAGAGAAGCTATTGTGGGTATTTTCATATAGTGCTTTTCGTAATAGCACTGCTCAAAAAAGCCTGAAAGGCACTTCACCGAACAGTAGGCCCTAAGTGGTGTTCTTGAAAGTTGTTTGCCTATGTCAACTTTAGATTTTCAGACGGTAAAACTGAAATTTTTTGCTGCATTACACCAAGGGACTACAGTAAGGCTCATCCTTTCAAATCTTGCTTTGCTGGAAGTGAGGTAATCATGGGGCCATCTCCTTGTTGCATGCTTTTCTTGCTTCTCCATTTTACGCGACAGGTGAATCACTTCAATATTGAAAACACCAAATCTAGTACCATCATTCATTGAAATCTCACTTTGTTCTCGAGTCACTTACACACAACCAAACATAATTTAAGCTCTTCTTGATAGCGATAGTGTAGTCTTCCGCAGCTCAATAATTTGCTTGCATGTGCTGCTTTTGGAACTGTTTGTGGTCGTGCGGCACCGATGAGAGATCATTGAATCCAAATGCATCCAAAATTTGATTTGAACTATAGTGCTACTGTTTCTGAAGCATGACCAGAAGGGTTGTCCCTCATCCTGGACCACCGAAAATAGGAGCACGAGCCAGTATCTTAGGGGCACGAAATGGTGGTTCGTCTTATGTGATTTTAATTAAATGTTCAGCGTCCTGTCTAAGTAAAAATCTGCGCAAGTTTTTCCAGTCCTGCTTCCCCATGTGACTTTGAGTTGCAGTGCCTTTTGTTTTCTCTCTCTGATTACAGCTGCATGCAGTTTCATTATGGATTTGACGTGATTAAATTGTTTGAAGAAAATCAAGCCTTATGGCTGATTTTTATTTATTTATGCTGAGGAAAAAGAGGAAAAAAAAAGATTTTGGCTTTTATGTCTACATTTATTGGGCATCTAGGGTGTGTATATTTAATGTTTAATTTTATAAAAGAAATGCTAAACAATGTTTGGGTTTTCTTGAATTATTTTTTCCTTGGCAGGGATGTGAGGGAGTCAACGCCTTGTAGTTTGATAAGGGATTCGGATGCAATAGGAACTCCCGGCTCTACAACGAGACCGACGAACTCGAGTGCTTCAAACCGCCGAGAGCGGAATTCGGTGCATCGAACTTTCCCGACCGCCCTTGAGATGGAAGAGTTTTTCGCTGATGCGGAGAGACTCCAACAGCAAATATTTATGGAGAAGTATGCCTTCTTTGTTATGTTCTTTTATTTTTCGCCATTCCCTTTCCTTCTCTAGTCTAGATGGTGTAGTCTAGAGCTTCTTGAATGGAATAAGGTGATGGGGCTAGTTTCCAAGCCGGAATCCATAAATACATGTTATATAGGCCTTATAGATGTTGTAGATTAGATCTACTGGTTCACTTTGAACTTGTGTGCTTGTGCGAATGCTTATAGATACATGCAATTACGTGCGCTAATAGTTTGGTGGGATTATATTTTGTAGGTACAACTTTGATCCGATAAACGACTACCCGCTTCCGGGCCGGTATGAATGGGTGAAGCTGGATTACTGAGGCTTGAAATCTCAAAATCTTCATCCGGCAACAGTTTCTTTCCCTTTCTCAACCTCTCCAATTGTCCTTAACTTCTCTCTGTGTTGTAAAAAAAGCAAATCTAACTAGTTTGTAGCCTCTAATTATCTGTACCATAGAGAATTGGTGATGAGTTGCACCTTGGAAAGAAAAGAAGGAAAAAAACAAAAGGAAAAAAAGAAAAAAGAAAAACCCCTAACTCCTGAACTTCACTGTAACTCTTACCAGGTCATCATTCTCTGTAAGTCACTAATGTTGTTCAAATTTTCTCTCTTCAAGTATTATGTTCACAATCTCTTCTTGGTCTGTGGGGGTTCTGGACAGTGTAGTCAGATTAACTTTTGTCTATATTGCTGCTGAATGGCCTGATGCACCTGAAAAGAAAAGCTCATTGGTACATGAGCATGGCCCCATTTGCACCATATCCCCCCCCTCCCCCCCCCCTTTTTTTACTGTTTTACCCTTGGGGGGACATATCTCTTCTTCAGGTTCTATCTTGCCTCCCATTTGTTTCAACTCTGGACTTGAATATATAATTATATAATAGTTTCTGTACTTCTCACCTAATGGTTTGATTGTGATTCAGTGACTAGAATGAATGTAATAAGATATGTAAATGTTAACAACTAGCATGTTTTAAGTGAAAAGTGTGAGGATCAAGTCACACCATGTTGGGACAGTACAGAGACTATTCATGCATTGTACCTTTTTTATTTTTAACACATTTATTAGTGGTAGGTACAGATTCTCTTTGGTGGGTGTTCTTAGCTTCTACTGTGAGTAATTGGTGTTTTTTTATGTCTTTTTTTTTTTACTGTTTGGTAGTAGTAAAAAGTACATCAAGTTCTTTAACAAAGCTTGTAGCATGAGGGGTTCTGTCAAGTTAATAGGGAACAGGGCTTTTCAATTGGGAGGGATTAAAGGGCTTATCATGGTGGCAGTGGAGAGGATGTGAGAAACAGTGATGCCACCAAAAGTACTTCCCATTAAACTGAAAATGGAACTGACAAATCACAAGTTATCTTTAGCAGTTTTCAAAAGGAGTTTCCATGTAAATGCTATTTAAATAGAACTATTTGTCTAAGCTCTGAGTTTCTAGAGGATCTACTGTCTCAATAAGAGAGGAATATATGATACTTCAGAAGTTATGTGAAAATATGCGCGAAAAGTGCGAGCCCTTACACTATTCTTTTTCTACTAAAAAAAATGATTATGTATTTTGAGGGTTGGAGAAGTGGAAGCACCAGACACTTTCCTTCATCTAACAGGTTGGCGGCAGTAGGTCCTCTAGAGCCTACATTGATTGGAAAATATTATCTGTATAGATTTTTGGTTTTTTTTTTAAAAAATGATAAGACCAACAAGTAAATATAAGCCACAAAAAGCATAGGAAGTGAGTTTTACACCTATGTCATAGGTGTACAGATAGCATTGCTCTCATTGATTTGGCGCCTATTTTTTTTTTCAATTTTTATTAATTTACTACCGTAATTGTTTATTTTTTTGGGTAAATTTCAAATTTTCCTTGATATGGTTTAATGAAATTTCACTTAATCATCCTGTAGTTCAAAAAGTTGAGTTTATCTAAAAAATCATTTTATTTTTTGATTTACTATAAGAATTTACTGTTATCAAGGATAATAAGTTGATACTTTTTACAAACTACATAATGGTATAATATAGTGTTTTCACATCCTATAATTTGTAATTTATTATTGTACGGTTTGCAAAAGTTATTACTTTGCTGTCCTATTTAACAATACGTTCTTAGGATAAAACCAAAATAAAATCACAAGATAAATTACGCACAAAAAATTTTGCTAAATGACAATGGGCCAAAATTGAAGCTGAAAAAAACTACCTGAACATTTTATATATAGTAGTAAATCTTACTCATCTCCCACCCTAGAATTTACAAAACTATTTTGGATTTTAAGTAATTGAAAAAAAAGATAAGACTAGCAGAAAAATAATAATTTTTAGATAAATTGTGTATAAAACTTGAAAGGAAATTTTATTTAGAGGCTAAAACTTGAAAGGAAATTTTATTTGGACATGGTTATTATTCCACTAACAACTTTTCATCAAAACACCCCAGCTAAGCAGGATCTTAAATAAGCAGGATCAAAACACACCAACTCTTCTTGCCAACTCAGTTTCATATTGAATAAGACGGTAAATTATTCATCGTTTTTAGAAAATGGTGAACCGTTTCTTGTCTTTATATTGCTAATTTGTTATCATTATTTATAGATTTTTTTTTTTTTGGGGTATAGGTTGTGAGTATTTTTGTGAGATTGTTAGGATTGTTTGTAAATTATTGAAATTTTGTTTGATTGTTAGAATTATATGGATAAGTTGTTGATAACTTTTAGGCTGTCAAGATTATATGTGTTGGTTGAAATTTTTATCTGATTATTAGAATTCTATATAATAAATAGAAAGAAATGATGCATGATTTCTTTCTCAAATTTTCCTTCCAAATTGTAGAAACCCATCGCTCTCTCTCACACAGCAGCAACAACAACAACAACAGCAAAGGGCTTGGTGGTTGGTACCCGAGGTCCCGAGTTCGAATACTAGTTGATTCACATTTTCAGCTAAATTTATTTCTAAACGAAATAAAACGAAGCGAGTAGCGTGCTACCTTTCTCTAAAAAAAAAAAAACAACAAAAACAACAGCAACAACAACAAAAAAAAAAAAAATTGGACCGAGCCAGCTCGGTCCGTTATTGAGGTTGGGTTTGGGCCCAGTCCAACGGCCTTCAACACGTGCGGATTAAGAAATTGGCGAGAAAGTTCTAGAACCCCAAAAGACCCGGGATTGGAGAAGCTGTTACCGGGACCCGGTCCACCACGTCATCAGTGGACCGCACCGTCGTCTACTCTCTGTTTTTTAGTTCTCGAGATCTCAACCGCCCAATCGTAGTCAATTTTGAAAGTAACGGCGGATGGAGCGTGCTGATTTGGTGAACCAGGTGCACGGAATAGCTCATCGGGAGAAGACCCGCTCTATATATATAGGTTCCAAACCCAGCGCGTTTTTTCGTTCTTTGTTTGCTCCGCTTCTCGATTCTTCGTCCCCAAGGTAACTCCTCACTCTCTCTCTCTCTCTCTCTCTCTCTCTTAACTCCTAATTATTTTATTTTATTTTATTTGCTATTTTTTTGATCTAGTTTAGGGATTAGGGGCTCTAGATTTGGGAATTTTTACATTTTTTTATCCCATTAGGAGGATTATTTGTGTAATTTGGGACTGATTGATATAGATTTCGTCGAGATCTAGGGTTTGAGGAATGGGTGCTTTCTTTTTTTCTGCTCGATTGATTTTGGAAGTTTAAAACTTTTTGCTGCAATTTTTGAGGATTTATTTTACTAGTTTGATGCTAATTTTGTGTTTGTCATAGGTTGATTGAGAATTTAGGAAAAATTGGTTGATTATGATGCGAGTATGAGTTACCATTGTGTATTATTTGTTGCTTGTTTTTTTTCGGTGGGGAGAGGATTTGATGCGGTTTTGTTCATCTGTATCTGTGTTTGTTTGGGTATTCTAAGCATTTGGTGTTTCTTTTTGTAGGTTTCTTTGGATCTGTTCAAAAATGGAGGAGGTAGGGTTTAAGTTTATTTGTCTTTTGTTTGGTACAGATTTTTGATGTTAGTGTTAGTTTGATTAGCTAAAGTTACCTTTTTTGTGTGGTTTAGGATGGGTACAAGGTTAAATTGAATGTATATGATCTGAGTCAGGGGCTTGCTCGCCAGCTTTCGACAACATTCCTAGGAAAAGCCATTGAAGCCATATGGTAAGCTTCTACTTAAGATGGCATTTTACTTCTTACGTTATTGGCCTGTTTAGAACTTTTAGATGCATGAACATTTTTGCTCAGCAAATCTCTTTCATTTATTCACGAAGCTTATAGTATTTGGTACATCAGGTGTATGATCAAATGCCTAGAAAGGCACACTATGTTCGGTCTCCAAGTCATTTTCTCGGAATCAATCATTTCGCAGGTGAAATGTCTAACAAATCATGACCGCCAAGTCCTTATAACCAGCTAAAATTAAACTCCTAGCTTTCACTCGTAAAAGGATATACTCATAGGTCAGCAGTTAATTACTAGATAACTTGTTTTGACCTTCAAACAGGCTCTGTAAGTAGAACGACTCCTTGATGTCAAAAACTGCTGTGTTAGTTCCAAGCTAACTTAGAAAAGGTTGACCTATATCATTATCTATTCTTCTACCAAAAATGTTAGAGTTTGGCCTGGTTGGTTATAGTAACTATCATAACAATGAATCTCAGGAAAACTTAATATTGTGGTGTTTCCTCCTACGTAAGCGTCAAACAGCGCCACTGGGGATGATGATTGAGAGCACCATTTCTATGGTTGGAAATGGAACGCAAGGAAGAGTTTTTAGATTTAAGTAACAGGTGTACCGGGATTTGGACAGGTGCAATATGGGGTTTCTTATTGGTAGGTTCGTTGTGGGTAGGAAGGATAACTTTAGAATTCTTAGAATGGAGTATTTGGTTGGATAAAAATGCTATTATCTTCATGTTACTTGCATTGCCTTGTTTCTTTCTTTTTGTCTACACCCATGGTCTTCACATATTGAACTTTGTGTTCTTATGTTTCTAAAGCAATGTTTTGTCTGAATTTTGTGGCTTATATTTTTCATTTTGCACTTGAACTTATATAGTTGTGAAATCACCAATGTGCTACTTGGAATAGCCTCATGTTGCACATCGCCATATAAAATAGTCAAGTTCACAGTACAAGAGTGAATGCTTACAAGAGTCCTGCCAGGGTCCCCTGAATACTGACATTATGGACTGTTGACATGTCATGTGCAGATTGGCTTGTACAGTGCAGGCCACAGCATATTAGCGGGCCCATAAGGGTGGCATTATAGGGGATTCAAAGCATTTTCTTATTTACAAAATGTGATCTCTTCCTTGAAGGTGTCGAATGGCTTCCTGATATTACAAGTCTTTTCCTTTAATTTTGCATGACTCACAGCCCGAGTAACGTTATAATTCATCTAGTAGTTGTAGAAAGTTGTGCAAAGTGTGAAAGCTGAGATGATAAGTATTTTTTTAACTGATCTATTTATTGGTGCCTATTGTATAGAATTGATTTGGGAGTTATTGAGAGCTACTGCTATTTTGGCAACTATGTACTTGGTTTGATTCCTTGTAGGCCAATTTAAGCCCTTCTCTTGTATATGATGTTACAGGCACACCGGCGTGGTAGTATATGGAACTGAGTACTATTTTGGTGCCGGCATCCAACAAGATCCGGCAGGGAGGACACCGTATGGTACACCAGTCCGGGTTGTAGATCTCGGGGTGACGCATGTACCCAAGGAGGTCTTTGAGGACTATCTGCAGGAGATCAGCGGGCGGTACTCCCCGGAGACTTACAAACTCCTTGGCCACAACTGCAACAACTTCAGCAACGAGGTTGCCCAGTTTTTGGTCGGTGCGTCGATACCTAGCTACATTCTGGAGCTCCCCAGTGAAGTGATGAACAGCCCGATGGGTGCATTGATATGTGAGATATTTCATTTCAGCTTTTTTGGGTTTATCTCTATACATCAATGAGGTTCTTTGGCAAAATTAAAAGAGAAAAAAAACTTAGTAGTAACTTTTTCTTTCTCTCTTCTATCTTTTTTATGGAAATAAAAAGAAGTGTACAATCTAACCTTATAATAACTGGAGCAGAGGTCCATCTGCACAATCAAAACATAATGCGGCCACATGAGGCCTCAACTTCCAATATTTTGGCACTCGGATCCATCAATCTCTACTTCCGTGACTATGAGGTTCTATCATGTCAACCTGCCATGGGAAAAATTTAGAACCTAGCTGACTGAAACCTTAGAAGGGTCCGAGTATGAAACACTGAAAGTGTCTAGGGTTTGTACATTTTTCCCATTTTTAAGTGACATTTCTTTGTCTACAGTACCGATGATTCAGAGGCTAGAAACCACCATGAGATCCGGAGCAGTTCCTCAAGCTCCGCAGTTCATACCCCCCTCCCCTGCAGTTGCTCAGCCTCCGCCAGCAAACAAAACGCCAAGCTCGACTAATACCAATAGTCCCCTCAAATCTGATCCCCGCCGTACTGCTCCCGAGAGTTCTGCTAAAACTGCAGAGAGCGGGGGAAGTTCAGTTCCGCCTGCAGTGGAGCCTGCAGCTGATTCAGAAGCCAAGACAATGAGCACCCAATCGTCGGATCCTCTCGGAGAGGCTCGCAAAAAAGTGCAGGAAGAGATTACGAGGGAATTCGCGGCGATCATGGCAACGGGAACTCTGCGAGCCAGCGAGGCGGCGGCCCTTGCCACGAGGAGAGTGATGGAGAGGCACGGGCGGTCGAGAGCCCCCATGCAGCAGCAGGGATAGCTGTATATTTAAGTTAGTAAAAAAATGAGAGGCCCCTGGACTCTCATACACACACCATTCTTCCGAAGCGCTCGTGTGCTTCGAACTTGCAGATTTATCTGTCTTTTAAAGGCACAATTGTTTTTCTTTTTCATTGCTGTTATGATGTTGGCTCTTATTTGAGACATACGGCTCCTGCTCCAACTAGTGTTTGGTAACAGTGGTGAAAAAACTGAAACAATTTAATTATTTTGACGAATCTTGCTGTTAATGTTATCAATTTCCCATTGGATTGATGTATTTGTGGTGTCCTACATTTGGTTCAGAAATTAAAATGCGTATGTTGAGGGGGCGTTTCGTTTGGATTACGGTAATTATAGTTCGGTTGAAAATCAGGTATGGGGAGAATAAAAATATTGATCAGATCTTAGTACATCAAAGCATTTCATCAATTTTAAAGATACGCTTTAATAAATTTATTACGATAATTGTATGATGCATTCAACTTTTAAAATTAAAGTACTGTTGCTTGATTTAAATCAAATAAATTTAAAAGTTAAGCAGTAAAATTGATATTTTGAAAATTTGAATAATTAATTTAAAATGGTGCACAGTTTAGATAAGTTCTGTTATACGTTTAGAGTGGTACTCATTTTTCTCATAAAGTTCATTAAAATTGTAGTACGGATTACAATATACGACATCTTTACATTATATCATTTGGCACAATTTGCAGCTTACGTGGCGGCCTATCCTTTGCTGTATCCACGTGGCGCGCTGGGGTTCTCCCGAGCACCCATCTTGCCTCCTCTTCACTCTGGCGGATGGACCCTACACTCTCTCTCCCCCTCTCTCTTCTCCCTTTACTCTCTCTTTCTTCTTTCTCTCTCTATTCGGCAGCTAGGGTTCGCCAATTACCTCTGGCAGATGGACCCTACTCTCTCTCTCTCCCCTCTCTCTTCCCTCTTTTCTCTCTCTTTCTTCTTTCTCTCTCTATTCCGCCGACCCGCCCTCTCTGCCTCTCTCTCTCCTTTCTCTTCTCTCTCTCTTTCGCCCGATCCTTCCCCCCTCTCTCTCCCTCTCCCTCCGAAGCTCCGTACCCGACCCGCGCTCTCCCTCTCTCTTCTCTCTCTCTTTTGCCCAATCCTCCCGCTCTCTCTCTCTCTCTCTCTCCCCCTCTACCTCCGAAGCTCCATAAAATGTGGTCTGGATCTATCTCTCTCGCGTGCTCCGAACCTCCGGCCCTCTCTCTCGCGTGCTCTGAACCTCCGGGGGAAGCAAGGAGGACGGTAAGCAGAGAGAGAGAGAGGGGGGCGCCGAACCTGCAGTTGAGACTACTCTACCTATGGTCTATGCGGGTAAGTTTTTCCTCTTCCATCACCTCCCTGTGAATAGACGGCTGCGGTGAGGTATGCCATCGTCATGCTACTTCACTGCTTTTTTTTTTTTAACCTACTAACTCCCTGCGGCTATTTGGCCCCTACTCCCTTCAGGTGGTTGCTAGGTCACTAGATCTATTTGCCCCCTACTCCTATACAGAGGGGATCAAAGAAAAAAAGAAAGAATAAAATAATTTTAGTAAGACTATTTGGCCCCTACTCCCTTCAGGTGGTTGCTAGATCACTAGATCTATTTGCCCCCTACTCCTATACAGAGGGGATCAAAGAAAAAAAGAAAGAATAAAATAATTTTAGTAAGATAAATTTGAAGATTTAGATAAGAGTTGATGGATTACCTCATTATTAAGTCTATATATGTTAAGAGCTTATAAATAGCTCCCTTCCTGAGTAGCAAAGTGCTCACTTCCTTCCTGTGCAAAAGAAGGTAGTATGTTTATATATCTATACCTATTCTACAAATCATTTACTGCATTTTAAAGTTTGTGGTCCTAACTGTACTTTTGAATCTTAGGAAACTGTACCCTGCTCTTATTGCCTCTATAGAAGGTATGATTTGCAGTACCATTGCTAGCCTTTATTTCACATTGCTAGCCTTTATTTCAATTGTACCTGATTAAATGTGTCCCTTATTTGCAGGTGATTTATTGCATGTCTTCCATCTTTTTATGTGTTAGTTTATACCTCATTCTTCTCTTTCTTCCTGTGTTCATGCTGCTTTCTTTCCCTGCTATATATTTTTTATCTAAGTCTGCCTGTTTTTTGACCACTTCTTTGCATACTTCTTATCTTGATCAGTCTTAGGCTTGATTGTATTGTTGGGGCAATGATGTCGGAAGGAAGAAATGGGCCGAGGTTGGATGGCCTTTAAAAGGCAACCCTATGGCAGTATTTGGGTCCGAATGATGTTCGCTTTTCATGTATTCATTTGCTGATTTCATCTGTTTCTCTACACAATTTGTGCTTTACTTTCGTTTTCTTATCTTCACTTTATTGTTTGTCTTAAATTGCATCTTCATTACAAAGAGGTTTTAATTGCTATCCTGTGTTCGTGCTGCTTTCTTTTCCTGCTATATGTTTTTTATCTAAGTCTGCCTGTTTTTTGACCACTTCTTTGCATACTTCTTATCTTGATCAGTCTTAGGCTTGATTTTCTTGGGGCAATGATGTCGGCAGGAAGAAATGGCCCGAGGTTGGATGGCCTTTAAAAGGCAACCCTACGGCAGTATTTGGGTCCGAATGATGTTCGCTTTTCATGTATTCATTTGCTGATTTCATCTGTTTCTTTACACAATTTGTGCTTTACTTTCGTTTTTCTATCTTCACTTTATTGTTTGTCTTAAATTGCATCTTCATTACAAAGAGGTTTTAATTGCTATGTCTTTGTTTTATGTTATTTTTTCCTGTTTGGATTTTACTTGACATGTCTTTGTTGAGCATTATTTTCATTCTATTCCATCCAGTTTTAAACATTTTTTAACCCTGTTCCATTTTTTTCCCCCTCTCTGCGAGGCCATGACGACAGTATCTAAAAAACGAAGGAACTAGCAAGATGAACTTCCCTTAGCAAAACAAAGTATTGGTGTTTACATAAGAACTTTATACTGTTTATTAAATTTTTTGATTTGAATATTTACCTTCTCCTTTTGGGTGGTGATGACACTGCTTCTAATCCCCAAAGTGCATGTTGGATGGCCTATTCAAGGCAACCACTTATTTTCAATTATGTACATTCTTGCGTTGGTTTGCTTATGTGACTTTTTTACACTATACCTGAGCTTCGCTTTTTTCGCTGATTTAGTAATGTCTATTCTTTTTTGTTTCCCCAGTTTTTTTCGCATGTTGTTGGTTTCCAGGTTGGATGGCCTTTAAAAGGCAACCCTACGGTATTTGGGTCCGAATGATGTTCGCTTTTCATGTATTCCTTTGCTGATTTCATCTGTTTCTCTACACAATTTGTGCTTTACTTTCGTTTTTTTTTATCTTCACTTTATTGTTTGTCTTAAATTGCATCTTCATTACAAAGATGTTTTAATTGCTATGTCTTTGTTTTATGTTATTTTTTACTGTTTGGATTTTACTTGACATGCCTTTGTTGGACATTATTTTCATTCTACTCCATCGTGTTTTAAACATTTTTTAACCCTGTTCCATTTTTTTCACTTCTATGCGAGGCGATGCCGACGGTATCTAAAAAACGGAGGAACTAGCAAGATGAGCATTCTTACGCTGGTTTGCTTATGTGATTTTTTTACACTGTACCTGAGCTTCACTTTTTTCCCTTATTTAGTTATGTCTATTCTTTTTTGTTTCCCCAGTTTTTCCACATGTTGTTGGTTTCTTGCTGTCGTCGGTATTTCTCTTGCATGGCTTTGGTTTCGTGGGTACTTCTCCTTTTCGGTGGTGATGACACTGCTTCTAATCTCCAAATGACAGTAAATTGTGATAAATTAATATTTGAAAAGAAATTGTTAGTCACTTCATCATTAAACAGGTACAAATTAAACACTATTATTGAAGCTGGTTCCGGTACTGCTAATTTTACTATTTTTGGAAGATTGGCGCAAGATTTAATTCACATTCCAGTTCAGAATTTAGCTACTTCACCTGGATTAGACAAATTTACTCTTCCTCCTGTAATTAAAGCGATTATTGGTCAAGAGCATATTTTCCAAGTAATACCTGATGTACAAAGGTTTAGGACAAGTGCTACTTCTTTTAAAGCAATTAAAATTTTTAATACACACTTTGATACAAAAGGGAAGGACCATGCAACTGAAAAATTATTAATCAAATGTGAAGAAGCCCTGCATTCTCCTACTACTCAAAAAGAAATTCGGAAAGAATTATTTGCCGAAGCATCCCCAACCAAAGCTATTTCCCCAAGGTAATATCATTATATTTATTCTTCATGTCTTATTTGTATTGTGTGTGTATATATATATATTACGCTTTTTAATTTTCAGCTCTCCTGATCTTGCCGATGATTCAAGCGAAATTCAAAGTGCGAAAAGACGACGACTTACGTAAGAACTTCATTTATTTTCTCAAATATTTATCATGAATCTAAAAGCTTAAGTGAAACTAAATATTTTTCTTTTGTTTCCAGCTTTGGTGCAACTTCCTCCGCAAATGAAGACAAACTCTGAATCACAACATTTAATGTTGGTTTATGTAAATTTACCGCAGCCTCCTGATCATGTGAAAGACTACATGTAATCATATTTTTCAATTCTACTATCATGTCATTTAAATTTACCATAATTTACTTACCTTACTGTCATTTTCCTTAAATTTATCACAATTTACTTACCCGCAGCGAAGCACGGGTTTTTCACTAATTAATTGTAAATTTGCAGAACACGCTAATATATCATTAATACATCACGGCAATTTACCGTAATCAACGGATAATATCAAGAATTTAAAAGCCTCATTTTTTACGTTTGACATATTAAAGTGTCTCACCTAAAAAGTCTAAAAAATGACGGTCATATTGCTGATGTGGTGTCTTCAACTAATCAAAATTTATTCTTAAAGTTTATTCATTCCATTATGATTTTTAAAAAATATGTTTATTATATTTTTTTTTTCAAAAAAAGATATGTGATTGGTTGGATATTAGACGATGTGATGTGACTGTCATATTGTAAACGTTCTGTACAAAACTAATTCAACAATACGTTCAGACAAAAAAAAAATGAATAACCCTTTATTCTTTTGATTGGATTCTTTCTGGATCCACCGTCTAATATTGTCTTAAGATTCTGAACTAGAACAATTATCTAAAATTAGAATGTAGGATAATCCTATGGCTTGCCAAACTATTATAAAGAAAATCTTGTTGATCAGCTCAAGTTGATCACGTAATTAGGGTTTCTGAGTCCTGACTACACTAGATTTGGGACTTGCAGACCTTACTAGAAAGAAAATAAAGTTTCGATTATGTTGGATGAGTACATGACACTTGTATGCCCAACTTTTGAGTGTAATATTTATGAGATGTTCTTCTATGTAGCAGTAGCATCACGTCACTTATCGTGTCTCAAGCCAATCAAATTTTTTAAATCAGAGCGAAAAGGAACGGTTTGAAATACAGTGACGTAACGCCACCGCTTAGTTGATCTAATCAAATCTGAGTCATGACTAGTTGACATTGACGTGGAGATTCACCCCCTTAGCCACGAACTCTAGTCGGAATGTCAACCGATTCGATTCGGGACAGATTTTTAAAAATTCGAATTCGAATCCAACTATCAAACTCAAAATCTGAATCTGAACCCGAATCTGGCAGATTTTAAAATTTTATATCCAAACCCAAACTGACAAAAAATTCGAAAATAGAACCCAAACCTAAAAATCTGAACCCGAAACAATTATTTTTCTTTACCATATTTCAAAACATATTACATTAAATCTAAATTTTTAAAATATAAATTCAAATATAATATTAAATATTTATATCTTATATTAAAATTAATTTGGGTTTTGACCAAGTACAAATAAAATTCATAGCCGAATTCAAATCCATCAAATTTTCATTTTTTATATCCGCATTTGAAGCTATATTCATTTAACATTGAATAAAATAGTTCCTTTCGAATTTGAATTGGATAAAATTGCAGGCATCTATACCTGCTAACAGAGTTGAGCTGGAACACTATTAATAGTATTTGAGTTATTTTGTTATCGATTTTTTAACCGTTAGATCTACACTTTAATCAATTCTATCATTTAGATCATACTATTCAACCAACCACCTACTCAATCCGGGACCACCACTTAACCCTTTTAGGGGAACCACTATCATTCTAAACGTACAGTTTTTCATCAAATGGTTAAAAACTCGATAACAAAAGAGTCCGAATACTATTAATAGTATTTCAGTCCAATTCATGCTAACATCCCTGAACTTCAGGAACAAATTTAATTCTCTGAGAAAATAGATGATATCGTGTCACTGTCATATTTTCAAATTTTCACTATATTTACGCTCACTCTTTGAGTGCACAAGCAGAGCTTTCGTGTGAACATAGATTTCTTTTCTACTACGGGATCACGCATAGTTTGCTAGCGGGCCCCACACCGAAACGGTGTATGCATCAAGATTCGTGCAAGAATTCCGTTTCTCGCGCGTGCGAACAATCGTAAGCTTGTGGACGCTGCGTCGAACCCCCGCACGAAAGATGTATGCGCGGAGTCGTACGCAAGGTTTTTTTTTTTTTTTTTTTTTCCCGTGTGAACGCTGACTCGCCCGATCGGGCGCGAATATCCACGCATTCGAGCGAAAAAGAACGGTTGAGATTTAATAATGATCGTCCGTACATATTTTAGTTGATCTTTAACCGTCCGTTAGTGAACGAGAGAGATGTCAATCGAAAAAATTGCATGGAGACCCCTCAATTGTAAGATCTTTGAAAAGGCACCTGATCAATAACTATTATGAGTTTTAAGTAAATTTCAAAATAAAGTGTAAATTTGCTATTAAATTTAAATTAACTCATATAATTTGTTAATTTTATCAAAACCCCTAACAAATGATCAAAATAAATGTGAAAAATAAAATAAAAATTAAAGTTAAAGTGCATATTTTAAATTAGGTAAAAAAACGCACAGAACTTGCTTAAACTATGGGTTATTATAAATAGGTTATTCAATCTTTCAAAATTTTGATTTTACTATCTATCATTTCAATTTGTTTGATTTGAGTCAGTCAACGACACTTTAACTTCAAAATTTGAATTCGTCGCTTTTATTTACAGATTTAGTTAAGATATTTTATGTAATTATTCTTGCAATTTTAAATTTAGTAAAGTAAGTCATTAGCTTAAATTTAGAATCAAAATATTATTAATTGACTCAAATTAAATAAATTAAAAGAAGTAAAATTAAAATTTTGAAAGATTAGATAGTCGATTAAAAATAATCTATAATTCAGGCAAGTTCTGTATATTGTTAACTTCAAATTATTCATAGTTAAGGGGTCTCCATGCAATGTTACCTATTTTGTCCATTTTTTCAGTGTTTGAGCGACGATAAAATCCAAGCCTCCTCAGCTTCGGATCCGAACCTCAGGCGCGGATTCCGAAGCGAGAACGAGAAATCCCAGCTCCGTTCGATCTCCTCTCCCTCTCCTCTCCTCTTTGGTTTCTCCCCATTCTCCGAATCTTTGATATATTCGTTCGTATTCTAGGGTTTCGATTACGATCCCTCTACGATCCAGATCGATCCCCAAATCTGAGATCCCTTATCCGTAGATACCCCCAGGTACGTACCGATCGCGTAAAATTTTGGTAGAAACCATCGGTTTTTGATCCACAGTGATGAGTCATCGAAGCGGGTTTTGCGAAATGCGGATCGTGATCTGGTTGTGTTCTTTTTTTTTTTTTTTTGAAAATTAGGGTTTGGGATTTCATTTCGATTTTGGAGGAGATCGATGCGATTGTAGGGGGCGTGTGTGAGATTCGTCTCCTTCCGGCTGTGCGCGATTGCAGAGCGTGATCATGGCGCAGGGCACTTGGGAAGCGGATAAGATGTGGGTATTCTAATGTTTTTTCTAAGAAATTTTGTGTTTTTTTTTTGGTGAATCCATTTTGATCTTCTTTGTTATGGGGTTTTTAGGCTCGATGTGTACATTTACGATTACCTGTTGAAGAGGAATTTGCAAGCGACTGCGAAATCGTTCATGGCCGAGGGGAAGGTTGCCACAGATCCAGTAGGTAATATGTGTTTTACTTGGATTCTATTGTGTTTTACACAGAAAGCGACTGCGTTGAATGAGCACACAGTTCCGTTTTATTTACTTCTTCGTTTAATTTCTTTCTTTGGCGCTACATGTTAGTTAGATGTACTGGAAACAGGCGAATCGCTGTACTAAGATCTCTTCCTAACTGCAAAAAGATTAAGACTCCATCAGACAGTTATTGGATCTATTATTTTTACAGTGTCATTGTTGCATCATGTCATTATAGGATTAGCATCAATAATAACATGGATTATTTTAGTAACAGAAAGTCTTAACTTTAGAATCTGCGAAAGTTACGATTTGAGGATAAACTAGGGATGGATAATTAATCTTTTGTTAATTTCTTAATTTGCGTGAACCGTGTTCTGCAAAGTTCTGCTGAATGAAATTGTAGAATTTAGTGTTCACGAGAACAGAAAACAACAGAAGAAAACAAAACCTCGTTACTTCTTGGTCCAATTTCTTTATAACGTATATTACATTCGTTGATTTAATCGGAGACATCGATTTTCTTTTCCTTTCAAGTTGTTTCTTTGTTAATAGCAGCAGTGCAGGTTTATAGTGAAAATGGTTCCATTAAATGGAATAAATAGAGCACTAAACTTCTAAGGTGCCACATAAACACCATCATGGTCCTCACACTTTTCTCTTTTTTGAGAAATTCTGTTTAAAATTTGTAGACAGCATCTCTTTAAACTCACGATTAGAATGTGTAAATAAGAGTGAAATTGAGTGGCAGTTGAGTTTTGTCTAGATAAGCTCGGATGGGGAAGGTTAAAAAGGGAAAGAAAAGGGGCAAAGTGACTTTTTTTTTTGTGTCGTCTACTTCAAACGAAACAGTTTTTAGATGAAAATTTTGAAGTCTTTAAATATCAACGATTGTCCAGAGTGTTCACTATTATTATATGCAAGATTCTGTCTATGGTTTTCCTTTATTTACTCCATCTAATCAGCTCGTGTAAAAAGCTGTATTAGTTTGCCCAGTTACATTGGTTTTTTTTTTAAAAAAAATACCTAATAACCAAAAGTAACATGCTTGATTGTGCAGCTATTGATGCGCCTGGAGGATTCCTCTTTGAGTGGTGGTCTGTGTTTTGGGACATATTCATTGCAAGAACTAATGGAAAGCACTCAGAGGTTGCCTCAGCTTACCTAGAGGTACTTTTATTAATGTTTCTTGATTTTATTCTTTTCTTCTTTTGCTCCTCCTTTTACTTAGATGAAGGAGGTGATTCACTAGCTATGTAAAAGTGCAGGTACAACAAATGAAAACAAGGGAGCAGCAGCAACTGCAGATGCAGCAGCTGCAGCTCATGAATCAACGACATCCACAGATTCACCGAAGAGATGTGAACCATCCAGCTATTAATGGCGTAATAAATTCCATAAATTCCATAAATTCCGACGCTATTTTAGCGTCACCGACAGCTAGTGTTTTGGCTGCTAAGATTTATGAAGAACGTATGAAGCATCCAAATTCAATGGATTCTGAGGCATCTTCACAAATACTTGATGCTAGTAGGCTTAACCTTCTGAAATCAGCAGCCAACCCTGGGTAATGTAAATTGTTCTGTTTTTAATATGGGCTGTAATTTGCAGTACAAGGATGTTTAATAATTCCTCTTTTACTGAGCAGGCAATTAGTCCAAGGTAATTCATTGAATGTCTCACCATTGCAGCTTATTCAGGCACGAAATCAGCAATCAACTGTAATCACTTCCTCATTTTAGCTTTTATTTCATTTTGTTTGCTTTTCTGACCCACCATGCATTATGTTATTTGATACTTTGATTACAAGCTTTGCAGGAGATCAAGAATGAGTTGGGTGTACCTCAAAGATCTTTGCCAATGGATGCTTCTTCGTTGTACGGTCAGGGCATCATGCAGGGAAAATCTGGATTAGCTGGTGCCGGTAAGTAAATCTTTGTGATGAAGTTAATCAGTTATTCCTCTCTATATGACATGTTTAAAAATTGATAAATCTCTTTTAGTGAATGTTATTGCCCTTAAATTTTTACATGATAACTCTTCAAAGGCCAGTAGTCACTTAATTTGTTTTTGCAATTTCTGCATATCCACATGTTGTATGCTTTTGTTGGAGACCTTATTTTATATTCATCTAAGCCGGCGGGAAAACTATGTGTAATGTTTTCTTTTGAGAAGTTAGAACAATGCCAACGTGTTCCAAGTACATGTGCCAACCCAAAATTTAAAGAACTAAAACTTGGAAGTGCAGCTACATGTTGCACACTGAATGTCTGTAAGTTTATAATCTGTAAGTTTATAAACAATGGCTAGGAGTAAATTAGACTGTTTGGTGCATACTCTATGTGATCATGGATTCTCAGCCTAGTAGGGATACTTCTCAGTAATTTGGTTCAGTCAGGCATAAAAGTATAAATCAGCCCAGTTTTTGTGCCATCAGTTACAGGGTACTTTACTCCAGTTTTTGTGCCACCAGTCTTTACTTGTCTTTTGCCCTTACACTGTAATTTGCAAGTATCTGTTATTATAACATATTGTTTAATATAGATGTAGAATCTGTTTCTGTTACTTTATGTCATTGGTCACTGGCTCATGAAACTCAATTCTACTATGCCAAAGTGGTTAGTTGATCATTTTAATGTTATGGTATCTTCATAAAATGCTAAACATAGTGGCCTTATATCTTCTGATTTAAATATCTAATTGCGACTTCTGTGCTACTTATAGGATGTTGCTATAATTTATTTTGTAGTTGGATTTAGTATGATTATAGGCTTATTGATTACTTCACATGGAGCAGTATAATTTATACTCAAAATTCCATGATCGGAATTCTTAGATGATACATCGTCTAGCACTATGTGGTCTTCTGTATGAAATTTGAGATGACAGTTGAGTACTGTTTTTTTTTCTCTTCTGTTTTCCATTTATACAGGATTGAACCAAGGTGTGAGTGGCCCGTTGAAAGGCTGGCCTTTAACAACGGTAAGCTTTATGTTTAAGCTATTATTCTTACTCTTTGCAGATAAATTTTAATAATTTAGAACTTTGTTGAACTTTTCAGGGTATTGACCCATTACGGCAAAATCTAGGTATACAAAAGCCGCTTATATCTTCTCAGACTCAGTTCCAAGTTTTTCCTCAACATCAACAACAACAGCAACAGCTATTAGCACAAGCGCAAGCTCACAACAACCTTGGTATCTCACCTAACTATGGCGACATTGATCCTGGAAGATTTAGGGGATTGCCTAGGGGTAGCTTGAGTGGTAAAGACAGTCAACCCAATGGGAATGATGGATCAATTGGTTCTCCAATTCAAGCCAACTCGCCCAAAATTAGGCCAGATCAAGCTGAGTATGTAATGAAGGTGAGTTCTATTAGCATAATGTCTTATTGTATCCTTGTTATTTCATTTGGATGCTAAGTTAGTTAAGGTTTCATTAGAAGTCGAAAAAAAAGTTTGTCTAAATGCTTTGTTCCCTTTTTCCACGTTGCTTTTTAGAATTCGTAAATGCTTGCTTGGAAATTTGGTTTAAATAGTTCAAAAGGCATTAGGAATTCTGGTTGTTTATTTTACCTGGGTCTCTTAGTTGAAATAATTGTTAGTTTAAGGTGGCCTAAATGCAGCAGTCTTCTAATCAGAGCACCTGCGAGAACTGCAGCAGCGCCAACAGTTGCAGCAGGCATAGCAACAAAGGATTCAATTCTCTCTCTCTCTCTTTCTCTCTCTCTCAAAAGTGTAGTTTGTTTGTAATTATGGCAATGCTCAGTAAGTTATTTGTTGTCTAAAGTTTTTTTCTTTTTTCAAAGTCCAGTCTAAAATCATCTTTACATGCGACTGCAGAATACAAGGAAAAGAAAGCCTACTTCTTCTGGGGCTGCTAATAGTACTGGTACGGGAAATACCGTGGGACCTTCTCCTCCATCAACCCCATCCACGCATACCCCTGGTGATGGAGTTCCAATGGCTGGTAACTTGCAAAATCTGAGCATTATGCCGAAAACTTCGATGTTCACTGATGGAGCTGGAATTGCTTCATCTTCAAATCAGATGGTATCTCCTTGCATAGTTGACAATAAAGATGCAAGACTAACACTCCATATATGACTAAAATTATATATCTCTCTTATGGTAGGCTGACCTGGAGCCTTTTGGGGATGTTGGTTCTTTCGATGAAAATGTGGAATCGTTTCTGTCGAATGATGATGGAGATGGAAGAGACATATTTGGTCCGCTGAAAAGAAGTCCTGCCGAGCACAATTCGGAATCTCTAAAGGGTAAAATATTTCTTCGTTTACTAACGATTGTGCTTGCTAAATCACTGTATAATGTTTCTTTCTCTATCCAGGTTTTACCCTTAATGAGGTTGATTGTCTCCGTGCCAGCAACAGCAAAGTTGTTTCCTGTCATTTTTCTTCTGATGGGAAATTGCTAGCTAGCGCTGGGCATGAGAAGAAGGTAAACTAATTTACATTCTTTGAATTTTTTTTTTTTACCCATAAGTTATCTTGGTGTCATATTACTTCAGAACCACAGGGAATTTTCAGTTTGGGTACATGATGCATCCGATGAATTTATGAAATGAAAATTTTCTTTCAGGCTGTCAGCATTGGGTTGCCTTATATAATCTTTTAGCACTGTCTCAGCTTGGTTTTCAATCATTCAATTATTACAATCAGTCCCTGATCTTATGTACTTGGATTGTATTGTGTACATAGAGATTGATGAGCATTCCCATGCATTTTAATGGAGGACTATGCCGAAAGGACTAAGAGTTCAGTGGAATGCAATGTTTTGAGACCCTACTGTGAAAACTGAAATTTTGAGGACTAAGCTTGAAACTTTTCTAAAACATTTTCCTATATCAGAAAATTTGGATTTGGTGATCGATATGGATCAACCTCTTTGTATCTTGCTTAAGATCTAGTGTGAAGAGTGACTGATTTCAATGGATTTTGGCTTTGTACTATTATATTTGTGTTGAAGAAATGTTTATGGTAGTGTCTAAGAGGGGCATTATGTCTACTACTGTAGGACAAAAATGGTGTATAACTTCAACATAAGGCCCCACTTGTATGTTCTCTTTTGGTTTTCATTGCGCAGATTCTGAAAATGGTTTGTCCGTGTACAAGTTGTCTACCTATAATCTCTTTGAACATTGGGATTTTAGAATATTTGTCTGCAATGTGGTAGGTTTTTCTCTGGAATATGGACACTCGACAAGTGGAGACCAAAAGTGAAGAACACTCTAATTTCATCACAGATATTCGTTTTAAGCCAAATTCAACCCAGCTGGCAACATCTTCTTCTGATGGAACTGTACGACTATGGAATGCAGCAGACGTAAGATTATCATTTCCAATTTTGGCCAATAGATCTACTTGTTTTCATGTTTACACTTTTTTTTTAAAATCACCTAGAAGCAACCTAATCTTTTGATTGTTGTATTTTGCTCTATTTGAATATTTGTTATCTGATTCTCAAGCAAATTATACAAGATTAATCATTTGCCTGCACAATATTTGCTCTAAAATCATTAAATTATTTAACTTCTATATTCAAGACTGCTTTTGGAGCATGTAAAATATGATTTGACGTATTGTCACTTTTATTGTGTATTTTCAAATGCACTTTTGTTTGTGGGAAAATAGCCTTTCCTTGCCATTTATAGCATATTGTTTCGCCAGCAGAAAATGTGGCATGGTATAGCATATTCATCAGCACCCAAAAAAAAAAACCGATTCAACAGTGAAGGCTAATTTTCTACTATATAACATGCTGTGATGAAATGCTGTTTTTATCTTTCAACATTGATGTTCTTCATCTTTGCTAATTGCGCACAATTATGGTGCACACACTGAGCCCAAGCACACTCGCACGTGCGCACATGTGCATGCGGGCGGGCATGCACGAACATACTTTGGTCTGATCTGTTTGTGGTGGGCAATCAGTGTGGTTTGTCTGCATAGATTCATTGTGATAGTGAGATCGTAATTTGACTTGAACTAGAGAATTACAACTAAATCGTCAAGAAACCTCCGGTAGGTCTTTGAACTTAGTGAGTTATTTTCTGAATCAAGTTGAGTTTTTGGGTTTAAAAAAATTGATCCTATCTGTATCAATTTAGAGTGTTAAATAGTGAGGATATCAGTTTTGATTCTTGTGTGGTTTTATTTCTTTTTTTTCTCTGGTAGAACTTGGGAAACATTAGGTCCCAAAATAATGATATAAAAAACTCGTGAAACATTTCTCAGTAGTAACAAATACCACTTAAAATAGTTCCTCATCATTAATATTCTACTATACTAATCTCTGAAATCTTCTCTCTTTTCCAGCAAGGCGGTTCTTTACAGGCTTTCTCTGGGCATAGCTCTCAAGTGACCTCGGTAGATTTTCATCCAAAGATGACGCAGATTCTTTGCTCCTGCGATGACAATGGCGAGATCCGTCTTTGGACCATTGGCCAGAATGCACCTACACGAATTTATAGGGTTAGTATCAAGGCTTTATTTATTCTATCCGCAAGTTACATTTTAATTTCCTGTCTTATATTACTGTTTTGTGAGACAGGGTGGTAGGGGAAAAGTAAGATTTCAGCCTCGAATCGGACAACTGCTTGCTGCAGCGGCTGAAAATGTAGTGAACCTTTTCAATGTTGAAGCAGATATGAAGACCCAATCTTTGAAGGTTTTTCTGCATAAAATTTCAGATTCTTTAATTTTTGTTATTAGATATTTACTGATGATATTTCCAATCTTATTATGTTTCTTCGTAATCTTTTTCTTTTTTCATTCTTATTTTAAATTGCAGGGTCACAACAATGAGGTACTTTCTGTCTGTTGGGATGAATCTGGTGACTTTCTAGCATCTGTTAGTCAGGACACAGTGAAGATCTGGTCTGTGACACAAGGGCAATGCATTGATGAGCTAAGCTCCAATGGAAATCAGTTCCATTCTTGCGTGTTCCATCCAAAATATCCCAAATTCTTGGTTATCGGAGGCTATCAGGCAAGTCACAGGTTTTTACTGCTTTAGTAGTAAATTTGTTGATTAAGATTTGGAGGTCGGAATGGTTCTTATGATTTCTCTCGTGTTTGTTAGGAACCTTCTATTTGTTATTATGTGCTTTCGCTCTGCACTTTAGGGCTGCCTTTTAGGCCACTTAATAACCACTGCCCAACAGGCTATATGTGCCAGTTTAACAGGGCTTTAATAGACTAATAGTTTTATTTTTGTACTTTAAGGCTAAGATGCAGAAAAATGGAAGCCCCCTCCAATCTCTATGGCGTTATCACCCCTTTCATAATTTTATTGCCCATAAAATATTGGAATGACCTTAAGGTTCTGTGTGATTCGCGGTTTATAATATTCCGGTAACTTTTCATATTTTCTATTGAAAAAAGGAGTCAAATTATTACCATTCAACTCAAGTTGGGTAGCTGTAAAAGGTGTTATTGAAATAGTAAAATTATTATAGATTCCTCGGTGGTAGAAATGCTAGATTATCATGGATTAAGAAGTATTCTTATCTCCATGCTTGATGGGAATTATTAATAGTCTATTAATAAGAATATAGTAGGTCTTAACAACCTCTCAATCCAAGTAGCTTAATAAGTTAGTAGCAAACTTACAATTCCAAATATAAAAATGTGTACTTTTCTCAAAAAAAAAATATAAAAATGTGTAACATTTTTGGAATATTATAAACCTTGAACCAAATGGCCTAGTAACAACAATTGCTTTTTCTCCGCTTTATGGGCAATAGATTGGTAGGCAAAAAAAATCAGCCTTGAGTTGGCTAGGATGGTGGGAAAGGATGTCTGGATACTACATTTCGCTATACAATGCATATAGGTGGCATCAACTATTTCAATTACCAAATCACGACAACCCTCTCTTACCTTCGCGTTTCAGTTCTAATTTCCCTTGTTCTCATTATATATTTATTGCAATTGTTTCTATATGCTGGCCTGGATTTGTTTTTTTTTTTTTTTTTTTCGGATTATATTCATCTCTTTTAATTGTTTTCAGTCTCTGGAGCTATGGAACATTGGAGAGAACCATAGAATGTCGATCCAGGCTCACGAAGGCTTAATCGCTGCTTTGGCACAATCACCCTTCACTGGGTTCGTTGCTTCTGCGAGCCACGACAGATTGGTGAAGATCTGGAAATAAATGGTAAATGCCAAACCTCTTCTTCCTCTTGTTGCGAGCTCATAAAACACATCAAAAAAAAAGAAGGAAAAATAGGTGGTGAAACCGCGGTCGTTTTGTGTATACTTTGCATTTTTTCTGGTGGCAGCAGAACAGGAAGCTTGGTGTTTATTGTCGTGCAAGTCGAGCAAATGTTTAGATGCTCAAGGGTGAAGGTTTTCGAATTTCTAACTACGTCAGTGGCAGCGTAGTTCGGGAGTGCGCGAGTCATATATCATATACAGGAAAGTGGGGAAGAGGAATGTTCAATTGAACCTTCTCCTATTTAATTTCTTTTCTTAACTACATTCGTGCTGATGTATACGAGAGACTGTTTTCGCAGTTTGTGTAGAATTATACCGATTTAGCGAACGAATAATTGCATGATAGTGACACTTACAGGCTTTTGTGTTTGCTTGTGCTTCCTGCTGATGCTGCCTTTTTAGTTCATAACAAATTACATGCGTATCTAATTAACATCCTTTTTTTACTTTGTTTCTTGAGCTTGTCATGGTTAGTAACAAAAACGAATATGGTTTGCAAAATCCTAGTCGGTAGGAATTATGCCGGTAAACTTTATCGTTTCGCATGGAACTCTTTTACTATTATGAATAAGTTCTCCATTTATTTTGGGAAATTTGAAATGGGTTCATAGTTGATTCCTCTCATCATGTTTAAAGTTTTCCACAATAGATTTTTTTGTTATGAAGCTTCTTTTCCCCTCATAAAAGATGTACGATTAACAATTGAAGGACATGTTTGGGAAAGTTAGGCTTGTCCATGTTGATCTATGTGACAAAAGTATTTTTCCAAAATCTGTTCAAAATCATTGACAAATACCTGACGTCACGTCACTATCACCATTATACTTGACGTCACTATCACCATTGTTTAGTCCAGTTGGTTGATATTTCGATATCGACTAGAGTCTCTTTTTATTGTCGGATAATATAACGGTTAAAAATCAAAATTCTGGTTCCTATAAATTTCATGTACTCTGCAACTGTCCTAAGTTTGTACTGGGGAATTATTTTTGATAATTTCAAAGACAAACGAAAGAGATACGTATCCAAAGTAATTCGTTGGGAGGAGTACATATTTGTTGCGCACTCTGAATTGGTGCTCAGAATGCAGAGGAATTATTATTATTATTATTAGCATTATTTTTCTGATTGTATGGAAGCTTCTTTTATTTATAGAGTCTAAAAAAAAAAAAAATGAGGCTAGTTGAATTTGGCTATCCATCTGAAGGCAGGGTGCATCTCAGTCACTGGTTAAGCTGGATTCCCCCGCATTTCATATGGACAATTAGATCAACCGGTGTATAAGAGATTTGATGCGTGCGCACTCGGTCTTTACCCACAAAATTCTTTAAATATGATTTAACATTTCCCTAATAGATCATGTAAATAGTTCGTAGATTTAATTAGTATCAGGCGCCAACATTACTAAACGCGAAATCTCACTATTCTCACTTACTAGGATTACAATTCATTTTAATTAGGCTGTAAACCAAGCAATTAATGATGCTCTTTCCTCAACATGCAAGAGCGAAAACCCAGCAGAAGAGGCCACAAAACATAATTAATTAAGTGGAACAAATTATGACCTTCGAGAGATGAGGAGAGAAATTAATTATACATTACTGAACACACTGAATTTTTCATTTCAATGAGAAATTAAACATAGGCCAGCAGGGAGGGAGAGAGACACAATCACTGTAATCTAATTAATTAAACATAATAATGATCAAAGTTATATTTAAGGAAACTGAGAGGAGAGAGGGGAGGATTAGGTGGTGGTGGTGGTGGTGGTGGTGGTCTCCTTCTTAATTCTCCTTGCTGTTGCTGTTGCTGTTGCTGTTGCTGTTGCTGTTGCTGTTGCTGGGGAAGGCCGGCGAGTCCCTCACCTTGCGCAGCGCACGGTGGGCGGGGCTCGGGGCTGCCGCCGGCTCCGGCACCGCGATCAGCTCCGGCTCATAGTGGTTGTAGAAGGCTGTACAATTATCAACAATCATTACGAGCAAACCATATATATATATATATATATATAGTGTGCTATGTTATCGGAAGTATAAGGGAGTTGGTGCTTCCGATTTTTTAATCCTTGGATCAAGAATTGTACGGTTAGGATGATAGTGGTCTCCTTTAGGGTTGAGTGGTCTCCCTAGAGTTGAGTAATCCTCATTGGGTAATAATATTAATCCAATGGTTAAAAATGATCAAAAAAATTGATCCAAGGACCAAAAAGTCAGAAGCACTAACTTCTTTATGCTTCTCATAGTATAGTATCTCTCTCTCTCTCTCTCTCTCTATATATATATATATATATATATATTTAATTATACGAAGAAAATAATATCTTATTCGGTATAAAGACAAGGCAGTAGCACTACGTACTTGCACACCTAAAAAATGGGCGTAAATCTTATGCTGCTTTCCGCCAAAGTTCAATTTTTGTTCACTAACAGGTTTTGTCATTCATGATTTAATTAATAGAATAACATATTTTATCTACGAAGTGATTTATCTTATTCTGAAAAGAACAACTTGAAAATAAAATACGGTATTCGATTCCGAATAAATATTTTTACATGACATTATAATAGTATGTTCACGCATTCAAACATAACCGAAATATAATGCTAAATAATTATATAATTTACAAAAAAATAATGTAAAATTTGATAAAAGGATCCAGAAAAAAAAAAGAACATGAATAATATCTATCAAACAAGCATGAAACGATTAATGTCATTTATAAAAATATATAATTATATATGACAGAGAGAAAACATATACATATATATATATATATATATATATATATATATATATATATATATATATATATATATATATATATATATATATATATATATATATATATATATATATATATTTATTCACACACGTACGTGATTTTCCCATGCATGCAATAACGCACGCGGTCCCACAAATGATCTTAAAATCGTCGCACGCGCGCATGCACTCGGGCCAACAGAGCCCGTGGGTTCGAGTGGGAGCCAAAATCACAAGCGCCAAGCACAGCACCACCATCAAATCGCTTCTCCCAAAAGCCATTTTTCTCTCTCTCCTCTCTCTCTCTCTCTCTATCTCTCTCTCTCTCTAAAGAGTTCTCTCTCTCATCTGTGTCGAGAGTACGGAGTATAAATATTGCGCTTTGGTTGGTTGTGTATTCATGGTGTAAAATTAAGGTCCCAAAAAGAGCTTTTTTTAGTAAATTTTGCGAATGCTTCGGCTTGTGCTGCGGAGGATTTGTTGGCGACTTTTGTTCTTGAGATGGCACCTGTTAGCTGTTGCTTAATCACTTTCATCTTTAGGATTATTTGGGTAAAAGTTTTGTATAAATGTATCGCCGTGTTATTAATTAGTATTTTGTTTTAACTGCTTTTTTCTATAAGAGGTGGAATAGAATAATCCGGTTGAAACGTAATGATCATACGTCTGTAATGCATTGTATATATGTTCCATAATAGGTCCCATTCTTTTACCCTTTCCGGGTAGTCGATGACTATTCATAGCTATTAGCTTGACACCAAAGAAGAGTTCGACCCAATACTTTATTTATGTCCTAGTTGATTCGGATTCGACATTAGAAGTATATTTTGATTGTTCCCCAATAACCGAATACTTTTTCCTGTAAATACTGCATATTTGATTCCATCCATAAATTCATTTTCTTCCCTATGAGTTCCAGTATCGACAAGAATTCTAGTTCCCTTTTTTTTATTTTTTATGACATTGTCTGCAATTCATATTTCAGAAACTCTTTTAAGAACTAATTAGTTCGAAGCTGATGACTCTAGTCCCGAATTTAAGCACTCATAGAGGCTCTAACTGCTCGGCCTCAAGATTAACCACCGACTAAACTACTAACAGTTATTACTATATTTCTGAGTCCGTTTTCTACTAAATCGATATTTTGGATAATATGATATCGAAGTCAAATTTCAAATCTCTTCGTTCTGTGAGGTTTTAGATTCAATTCCCACCTCTAACATGTTCGTGTATATTTCTGTATTCGTTTTCTACTAAATCGATCTTTTGTTAGATCAATTTTGTGGGTAATGACCGACCGTCCCTAGCGCAAGTGGCAAAGGGCTTGGTGGTTGATACCCGAGGTCCCGAGTTCGAATCCTAGTTGATTCACATTTCTAGCTAAGTTTATTTTCTAAAATAAACGAAGCGGGTAGCGTGCTATCTTTCTCTCAAAATTTTTTTTGTGGGTAATGCAATTGCTAATGAGATTTAACCGCAACCTCTATGGCCTAAGGATCTGATAAAACTATTTTAATTCATTCATCCCAAAAGCTTATTCTGTAAGTTTGTAACCACTGGCGCATATCAATGCCCAATTGTGGTTTTAGTTATAACTACTATTTCGTCTATGACCAGCTATTCTCACATATCAAATTCGAATAGTAATAAGTTTAATTCCTTAGAACCCGACCCGCTAACGGTTAGCTGGGGCTGGCGGAGTTTGTCGCTGTTGTGGAACTGATGAAAATAGTACAAATTATTCTCAAATTTATTAATAGCTCTTTCATCTATAAAGGATTAAAGACTATATAATTTATATGAACCAAAGTTATTAATTTCTTTTACTAGACAAAAATTAAGATGGCTATTTGATATATGTCCCCAACAAAATGGAGAAATATAGAGAATACGAAAAATTGATTCGATTGATTTGCAAACATATTTAAATGGGGGATTGTTACTTTTTTTTTTTTTCCTTTTTTGGGATATACATACAAATAGAGAGAAAAGAAGAAAAAAAAAAAGAAAAAAATTGACCGTTATGAAATATTATATTCTTTCTGTCTCTCTCAACTTTTTTTTTTTTTTTCTTTTCTCTCATCAAGTTTCAATCCAAATAAGAGAAAATTTTATTCTCTCCTAACTTTTTCTTTTCTTTTCTTTTCTTTTTTCCCCTCTTCCAAACAGAGTGTAAAAAGGAAAAAAAATAATAATAATGAAAAACAGTTTTCATCATGAGTTCATGACCATCATGAACTAAAGTTTCAATTAGACCCAACTTTAGCATTTCCCTTTCCCTTTTGGACATAGTGAACCATCCAATCAATATATAGCATGTTAGTACCTTTTGGCAAATGATGTACATATATACTTCCAAATGGAGAGTTACTCAATGAACTGAGTTGTTGCACACTAATTCATTCATCATCATCTTCACTATTATTATCATCATCATCATCATCATCAAATCCGTATGCTTGTGAAAAATATTTCATAAGTAAGTTTCTCTGACAAAAAAAGGACAATTTATTTTACTTTTAAAAAAAAAAACTTTATCTCGGATTGTCGGATTGTGAAAAATATTTCATAAGTAAGTTTCTCTGACAAAAAAAACTTTATCTCTGACAAAAAACTTTAATTTTAGCTGAATTTATTTTTTAAAAAGAAGAAGGAAAAAAATGAATGAAGCGAGTGTCGGATCGTTGGCGCTAACCATTAATCCCAAAAGTTCGAGCTGTTAGAAATACGCAACCAATTCACTTAAAGTGTACAGATACAGCGCCCACGGGTCTCGATTGTGACTCGGCTCCACCAGCCTCACGCCACTTCGAACATGACTCCGCCCACCCAGCCTCACGCCATTTCGAACATGACTCGCCCAATATGACCTCCGACACAGGACAGGATGCTGGTCCATTTAAGCCAACAGCGAGTTGGTTACTACTACCTTTTTCTCTCTAAAAAAAAAATGAGGAACAATATATTATAAGCTAAATTGCAAAAGCCTAGCTCCGTGCACTTACCTCCTGTCTCAATTACTCCTTTGCATAACATTTTGCTTTAATTTTTCTCTCTCTCAAAAAAATTACTTTGCTTTAATTTGAATCCCATATTTTGGCATTGTATCAAAAGAAATCCAAATTTTTTTAATGATTGATCAAATTGTGCAAAACTTTACAAAAATGAGTTGACAAATAACCATGGTACTATAAATTGAATAAGTTGTCCTATAAACAACTAATTTTGATATCTTTAGCTGAGAAAAATCTCTTTTATTTAAGTTTAGATATGTCATATTAGTTGTAATTAACTTGGATAGTTGTTCGATTATAAAAATCATTCAGGTGAAAATTCGCCTTCGAATTTAATGATCATCCCAAATGTCTAATCCTATTTGAAAACATAATAAATTAAGTGTAGAGTTCAAATCAAAACAAAATTTTGTACAAGAGGTTAATTTAATCACAGGGCAAAGTATAAGAAAGAATTTGTAATTTAGCTTATATTATAAACTATGTGCAATATCCTATTATTCAAAGAGAACCTAATTGAAGGAAATTTTTTTTCCCCCAGGTTGGCACCTTCAATCTCATTTCTATTCATAAACAGCTCTTTTAATCATGTGCATGAGAGGAATCACATGTTATTAAAAAAAAAAAAAGAAAAAAAAAAGGCTAAATCACACTTTTGGTCCTCAAACTATAGGGCTCTTGACAGACTTTAATTTGTTACAATTTCTAATTCAAACTTTATAAATTGTTGCAGTCAAAATCCACAATCTATTTTAACTGGCTAAATATCGATAAATTGTTGATATAGAAATGATGTGAAAGTATTGTGATTGATGATACGACAATAATTAAGATGCGATGTCACTTCTATATTAATATTTTGTCAATATTCAGTCAACTACAATTTTAAAAGTTCGAGCTAAAAATTACAACAAAATTTAACTTTTTTAAAAACACTTAATGGAAACAACTGATTTTTTTCAAAAGCTCAAGTTCTGGAGAACGACGTTTAAACATTTTACACCCAAAACTCTCGCATATCTGAACTTGAGACTTTCAAAGGTTCCATAAGTGGACTTAGATTTGGAACCCTGTGCTTTGTGCCATGTAAAATGAGTATTTTTTCTCTTTATTATAAAAAATATAGATCAAAAGAAAATAATTTAGTATTAACATTTTCAGTGACGTGAATAGCGATTTGACGCATAAAATATCGAACGCGGAAAATTAAGCCCGTCATTAATATTATCGAACAAAGGAGGCTAGAAGTACTCTAAAAGCTAAATTACCTAAAAAGATTGACCAGATAAGAAACAACCAAGGAATAGAAATAGTCGCAACAGTTACCGACAACACGCCCTAAAAATTAAGCTAAAATTACAAGCAACTAAAATTAACAATGATATATAATTTGTTCAAATATAAGAGATCAAAATTGATAAGTTATTAAAATATCTATCCAATTTATGTGATCCTAATCCATCGAAATATGACCAACATTACCAATCAATTTATTTCTGAGATATTTATTTTTTGTCCTAATTCAAAAATCATTTTGAATTTAAACAAAGTAGGATGCAAAATATATATTACTGTAATTTATAAAACACAAAATAATTTTTTCATAATTGTCTCTAAAAATAAAAATAAAGGTTGAACACTACAATATTATAATATTAATTAAAGTAGTACTCTCGCGATGGTATCACGCCAAATAATATAATTTCGAATCAAAAAACTAGGTTTAATACATATTTGTTTATTCTCAACTTAAAATTTAAATTATACCCTATGGCGCCAATTTATTCCGTTTAAATTTATTTGATCTTATTCTATTAAAAGTATATGATTTAATTTAAATTTTAAAGTATATTCTAGGTTTAAATTTTAAAGTATATTCTAGGTCTAATTTTTATTATTATAGTGTGAGTTAATCTAGGAGATGTTTGCTTTCTGGAAAAAAGAGGTGAACATTTATTTTTTCGAAAAAAAAGTTTTCATAATATATATATATATATATATACACATCTAAGGGAATAATATCATCATAATCCTACAATTTTTCATCCAAGAATTAAAAATTTGATAGCAAATTGGGCCAAATACTATTAATAGTATTCCAGTCCAACTCTCTCTCTCTATATCTCTCTATATATAGAGAGAGAGAGAATTGGACTGGAATACTATTAATAGTATTTAGGTTTTTTTGCTATCGATTTTTTAACCGTTAGATCTATATTTTAATTAATTTTATTTTTTAGATCATACTATTCAACCAACCACCCACTCAACCCTAGGAGACCACTATCATTCTAACTATATAATTTTTCATCCAATGGTTAAAAATTCGATAACAAAAAAGACCAAATACTATCAAAATAGTATTCCAGCCCAATTCTATATATATATATATATATATATATATATATATATATATATATATAATTGGGCTAGAATACTGTTAATAGTATTTGAGCTTTTTTGCTATCAAATTTTTAACCATTAGATGAAAAATTATAAGGTTATGATGATAGTGGTCTCCTAGGATTTAGTAGTGGTCCTCCTAGGGTTGAGTGGATGGTTAGTTGAATAGTATAATCTAAAATGTGAAATTGATTAAAGTGTAGATCTAACGGTTAAAAAATCGATAGCAAAAAAGTCCAAATACTATTAATAGTAATTTAGTTCAACTTTTTATATATATATATATATATATATATATGTTTTTGTTTTTCAGATAAAAAATATAAATAACAAAGCACAAACAGCTTTTTCATCCAATTTGAAAAATATTTTTTTAAAAAATTAAATAAACGAAAAATATTTTTTTCAGTCACAAAACTATGTTTTTAAATATTTTTTTAAAAATCAAACACCCTCTTATGCTAAGCATTGCATGAACTACGTTCCTAATTCTAATTCTAATTCTAAACTAAATTAAACAAAGAAGTGAACTGTAAACAAACATAAAAGTTTCGCTACTCCAAAAAAATAAAAGCTACAGCAAAAAAAAAAAAGAAAAAAAAGAAAATTAATTAATTAAAAAAAAAGAAAAAAGCCCTAGTTTTGGGTATATTTTGGGGTACTAACCACCTCGAGACTCAAGCATGCGGATTCTTTTTCTCTTTTTTTTTTTTGGACTCCCCTTCTTTTGATAAATATCTTAAAAATCATTTATTTTTTTCCTCCTCTCCACCCAATGGGCTCTCTCCACGTGTCACCACCCTACTTGTTCTGGTGCTTCGCGGCGTTACCCTCACCCCCTATCCGAATCCACCGCGCCAGCTGCGTCGGGTTCACCACGCCCGCGACGTGGGCCCCACCATCCGCCCGCAGAATATACGACACCTCCGCATACGCCCTCACCGGTTCGCCCGAACCGGCCCCAACCGGGTTCGGGTTCGGGTTCGGGTCCTTCTTCCCCGGCTCGAACCGCTTCCCGAGGAGCGTCCCCCGCGTGAGGAACTCGTGCGCCAGGTAACCCGCCAACACCTTGTTGTTATCGGCGCCGTCGTCGAACCGGACCCTGACCGGGCCCGAACCCGAACCCGAACCCGGTTCGGCGTTCACAGCAACCGGCTTGGTCCGAGGCGGGTCGCACGGCTCGCGCTCCTTGCGCTTCCGCCACGCGCCAAGTGTCCCCTCGCGCCTCGTGTAGCTCGACATGGTGGGCCCCCGCCAGCCGACGCGCGAAATGACCGATGTGCCCTCGGCCGAAGCTGCGGGCCGCTGCGTAGTAGGGCGAGAGATCGAGGGGTAAAAATGGTAAAAGCGGAAGGGGGAGGGGGAGGAGCTCGGGGAAGAGCTAATGCCGGAGCTCGTAGAGAAGCGGAAAAGTGCTTTTCCGAGAAGCAGTTTTAGAGAGAGAAAGAGAAAGAGAAAGAGAAGAGAGAGAAAGTTGGGGATTTGGGGGAAAGGAATTCTAGGGAGAGAGAGAGGCATGGGTTTTATATATATATATATATATATATATATATATATGTGGGGTCAGTCAAAGAATGCCCCTCGAGTTCGCAAAAATAACGAGATTGCCATCCATTAGCTGTGAAAAGACCACATTGCCCTTGCCTTTAGGTACATGTAATTTCACAGGATTAAGAGAAAACTCTTTTAAAATAGGGCGCAAAAAAAAAAAAAAAGAAAAAAAAAGAAAGCCCAGGGGCATTTCACATTTGCCCTTATTCCCCGCCATGTGTTTTAACGTATTTTTACTCTTAAATATTTTATGATTTTTAAAAGTTAAAAAATAGTAGCATGTTTTAAAATAGGTTTTTATAGTGAAATAAAAATAAATTTTTTTTTGATAGTGGAGTATAATTTTTTTGAATTACAAGATGGCGAAATGTAATTTTTTGAACCACTGACCGATCGTAGCTAACGCTGTTGACTAATAACTTAATGATTGATACCTGAGGTTTCAAATTCGAAGCATAATTGCTTTACAGTTTTTTGCTGAGTTCACTTATAAAAAATAAATGAAGTAGATAACTTGCTATATATCTCTTAAAAAAAAAACTTTTAAGCAGCATGGTAACGAAATAAAAATACGTTTAATCACAGTAAGGTAAATTCACATTTTTCCTCCATTTTATGGTGTATTTTTATTTCTTTTCTTAAAAAACAAAGTTTTTTAATAATATTTTATATTTACTATAAATTGAATTTAGAGATTTAAATATAAACAGAACATATATGTCCAAATTATTTTAGATAGTATTTTGCATCTTAATTTAATGATTATTTAAAAGTATTGAACTTAATTGATAAAATTCTAAAATACAGGATTAAATTTGACTTTACAATTTTTTTTTTTTTTTATGTGGAAAAGTAGTTGAGATGTGACTAAAGCACAGGAGGGATTTTATTTTATTTTAAAAGATAAAAACAAATGCAACGTGGCATGCAAAAGCAAAGTAATTTTTGCTTTTTTTTAAAAAAAAATCATTTTCCCAAGCACATAGTTTTTCTGAAATGAAAAATAATTTAAAATAAATAAAAACGAATTATTATACTTTTAATTTAGCATCCATACTGTAAAATCTTATAATTACAGATCCACAGTTTAATACATTTTTTTAAAAGTTTCGCAAATAAAAAAGTATTTAAAAGTTTAGAAACTAAATTAGTATAAGACCAAAAGTATAATTACACCCAAAATTTACGGTTATATAAAATTTAGGTAAATAGAATACAGTGGTGGTGGGGCCCGATGGCAATATTCGAAAACTACGAGGGCTAGTTTGTAATTAGCCAACATAAGTAAGGGCAATGTCGTCCATTAATAATATTCGTGAGATGAGGACACGGATGCGGTGACGATCGGTTTCTTATTTTAGCTTGACGGGGAGGGGCAAATTGGTAATTTCTATTCCGTGGTGGTGGGGGGAATGGGTGCGTGTGCGGTGGGGAGCAGCGGAGGAATCTTCGGTGACGGTACACCGGATCCGTGTGGTGGACTCGCGGAAGCGACGCTCCTGATCGCGCCACGTGTCGCGATCTGGGAGCGTTGGGAGGGGGTTGGGTGGTGCACGGCGTGGTCCGGGTGGGGCGGCGAGTTGGGACAGGAACGTGTTTTGTGTTTGCAAGGATAATTATTATTTTTTTTCAAATAAAAAAATAAATTTAATTGAATTAAATTTATTGGTTAAATTGCACGTTTGGTCCTCAAACTATGATGGGGATAACAGTTTAGTACTCAAAATTTTAAGTTATTAGAATTTTTGTCTCAAACTGATGTAAAAGTGATGTAATAATATTTTAATTAATAGAGTATTATCATTCATCAATCATAGTACTACTATATTTAATCAACTAAATTTTGTTATAGGACTTGATTGTAATAATTCTGAAAGCTCAAGTTACAACAAATTAACATATGAGGACCAAAGTGTCACCCGCCTCATAGTTTGAGGACCAAACGTGCAATTTATCCTAATTTATTATAGAATAAATATTTTTTGTTTACTTTTCTAATATAATTTGTTTTTCGGCATTTAGTTAGGGTGTGCCACAAGCTAATTAGTTATAACAATCAAAGAATAACTTTGTCATATGTAAATCAAATTATATAAAATTAGAGCTTAAAATAAAAAAATAGCAACGATGCCAAGCGATGCCTAAAACTTCGCTTAGTAGAAAATAATATTTTAATATTTTTGTATTAGACGCTTCCCCTTATGTCTGGACTCGGGACTTTCGTAGACCCATAACGTGGACTTGAACTAAATAGGAGGAAACTAATAATGTTAGTGGCCTGTGACTCGAACTCAGAACTTTCTGTTTTGATACCATGTTAAATAGTACGAAACAACCGTTATTCTCTAAAAATTTAAGCTAGTAAAGAACGGTGTTTAAATATTTTTATATTTAACAAGTATATTTTTTTAAAAAATGAACAGAGCGGATATTTTTTTTTTTTCTTTCTCTTAGAAAAAAAATTACAAAAATGCTATGTTCTAAAATGATTCCACAAACATTTACTGAAGTATATATAGTTATTCGAACTTTAAAAAATTAAAATAAACTAATATAAACTTTATAATTACTTCAATCTTACAATCAAGTATAGAGTTTATTTTGTTTTTCTAGCGATTTTTAGTAGTATAAAAGTTAAATTTCTTTAATTCCTCTCTACTTTAATATATATGAATAATTATATCATTATTTGAACTGTTTGACTTTTAAATATTTCAAAGTTTGGATGGTGATTTGTAATTAATTATTGTAATGTTTTACTTTTTATTTTCTTTGGTAAAAAATGTATAGAATTTATCTGAATCACAGACCATTTTGATTCGATTACTCAATCTGAAAATTTTGATTTTAATATTTAGCCTTCTAATTTATTTGATTTAAGTCAGTTGATGGTTCTTTCAGCTAACTGCTTATTTTAATAAATTTATAATTACATAAATTATATAAAATATACTAATTAAATTTGTAAAGATAAACGACATATTCAAATTTTGAAATAGAAAGTTATTAACTGACTCAGATCAAATAATTTTAATGATTAATTAGAAAAATCAAAATATTTAAAGATTAAGAGGATGTTTGGTTCCTGAAAAAAGTTTTTCCGGAAAATCTCTTTTCCAGCTTTTCGCTGTTTGGTTTTAAAAAAAAAACTAGTTTTTTTTGGAAAGCTTTTTTCCAGATTTCATGGAAGAGTAGCGTTTTCATTTTCCGAATTTTTTTAAGAAAACAAAAATATTAGTTTTTCATAAAACCTGAACAAAAAAATTCAAAAAAATTAATTTTTCTCGAAACCAATCGGACAAAAAACTGAGAAGTAATTTTCTGTGAAAATTATTTTCTTAAAAAAAATTTCACAATTTTTCATGAAACCAAACAACCAAGCATATCAAAAGTAGGTAATAGTAGGGCTGCAAGTCTAGCTCGCCGCTCGCGAGTCAGCTCGTGTTCGATTCGAAATAGGCTCGAAAATGGCTCGTTCGAAATTAATTTCAAATATAAAACGATCTAAATTTTTTCGCTCGAAAATACTTTCAAACCGAGCACGAGCAGGCCTCTGCTCGTTCGTGTTCGGCTCGAAATAGTTCGAATATATATATATATATATATATATATATATATATATATATATATATATATATATATATATATATATATATATATATATATATATATATATATATATATATATATTTGAAATTAAAAATATAAAATTAAAAAATATTCATATTATTAATAATAATATATATTAAATATTCTAATTCAAATACACATTTTAATGCATTCTCTACGTAGAATTTCGAGCTATAAACGAGCCGGCTCGAAATCGAACAATTCCGAACCAAATTCAAAAATGGCTTAAAATTAGCTCGGAAAAAAAAAACTATTTCGAGCCGTTCGAATTCGGCTCGATTTAAATTTCGAGCCGAACTCGAACAAGCCTTATTCTGGCTCGAAATTAATTCGAGCCAGCTCGAATTCGGCTCGAATCTAATACGAGCCGCATTCGAGCAAGGCCACGCTCGCTCGTGTTCGGCTCGTTTGCACCCCTAGATAATAGTTGAGATAAGTTCTTTATATTTTTATTTATATTATAATTTTTATTGAAAACATAAGAGAGAAAAACTGTAAGAAGGGTAGGGTTTGGTATTGTAGTGAGAACCACCCAAACTTATTAGTGCAATTTGACTTTAAAATTTTGAATTTTTATGGGCCCATAAAAAGGTGGGGTGGGGAAACTATGCACATAAGTGATATGTATGATGGGGTCCTTGATTTTTTTTTTTCTTTTTCCTTTTATTCTTTTTTTAATTTTTTTTTTAATGATGGGGTCCATCATTAAAGAGAGAGCCAAATAATTTTGGTGCAATCCAATTCTTTGACCAAACAACTTATGTTATGACCCACCAAAATTAGAAATTATTTATTATTCCCAACATACCATTTTTGCCAAATAACTCATCCATGCTTTTGTGCCTAGATGTGTATCTTCCAATTCTTTTTTTTTTATTTTCTTTGGGAGAAAATAAAAAAAAAAGAATTACTCTATTATTATGGTGAATTATACTAACTATTTAATCACATCTTTTTACATCAGCATGTCGAAAATTGGCGACAGAATTTATAAGTAAGCATAACATTAGAAAAACTACCAATTTTAAATTTTTTTTGTTATATTGTATAAACAATTATTTTCTTCAAAAATTTAAGCTGATGGATAACGATATTTAAATATTTTTATATTTAATATTCTTTTTCATGTCTGGACTCGAGACTATTTTGCCACACAATTTTTTTTTTCATGTCTGGCAGGACTCAAACTCAGTACCTCCTGCTCTGATTTTATATTAAAGAATATAAAATAGCCGTTGTACTCTAAAACTTAAGCCGGTAGAAAATACGAAATTTAAATATTTTTATATTTTACATTTTTACCCCACTCGATAATTTAATCCAATCTAAGTTTGGGATAGCTTTTGACTTTAATTCTCAAATTTAAAATTTTCATATATAGACTATAAGACCAAAAATAACTATAAAATTATTATGGTTAACCATACTGGGAACACTTTTTATTTTTGTTGGGCCCACTTCTCCTACCAAGGTCCTTTTTCTTCAATATTTAAATATATTTGGTATTTAATCTTTTAAGTGCATTTTCTTAATAATGTTTGTAATCCTAAAAGGCAATTTCAAACCTACTCCTCTAAAACTTCAAAACATTATAGATGCCCCTGCAAAATCTAAAATATTAGTAATATCGCTTTAATCGTCCAAAACCCCAAATCCTAAGAAGCTGTTTGGTATTTCAAAAAAGTATGGAAAAAAAGTTTTTAGAGAAAAAAGTTTTTCATGAAAACTTGCTTTTCCAAAAAGCTTTTTTTTTTTCCAAATTTCATGAAAAAATAGTGTTTTCCTTTTTTGTATTTTTTTTTAATAAAAACGAAGACAATAATTTTCCATAAAATCTAAAAAAAGATAAGTTTTTCTTTTGGAACTAAACTGAAAAAAAAAACTCAAAAGGGAGTTTTTCATGCAATACTTTTTTTTGAAAAATATTTTTTCACACTTTTTCGAGAAATCAAACAGTCCCGAGGCCTACATATATAAGTGCACTAATAATATTTTTCAATTTGGAGGGGCATCTTTGCAATTACACCTTTTGGCTGTCCCAATTCCTAGAATACTAAAGAATTGGAACTCTATTTTTTCTAAATCTGTGGTTTGATACTGTAAATTAATGAGAATTCAATTCACTCCCAATAATTTGATGAGATTTTTTTATAATACGAATGACCCTCATCCGGATCCCAATTAGTTATAATACCTTTCTTTGAGAAAGTTAATCATATTGAAATTGTTTCTCTCTTTTTATTTATTTACTCAACAACAGAATTGAGTTAGATTTTGATTTAATCCAAACAAAATATTTTCATTTTTAAATAAATTCAATTGAATTCCTCTCATCTGAATTATATTAAATTCTATTTAAATTTGGTGCCAACCAAGAGAGCAATTCTTGTTGAATACATAAATTCTAATCTCATTAAATTTGGCCCACCCCCCCAGGTCATAAGTACATGTACCAAACATGTAGAGACAAATGAAAAGATCCACTTATATTTGAACAAATCTTTTTGAAGAACCCTTCAAATAAGTTACATATATACTAGCGAGTCATGCTACAATGCTATCAATAGTATCAAGCGCTTGATGCTACCAAATTTTCTGTCGTTAGATTTACCCTTTTGACTACTTCTACCCGTTAGATCATATTATTTAATCAACCACCCGCTCAACTCTAGGGGATCACTATCATCCTAATCGCATATCACTTCATCCAAGAGTCGAAAACCTAATAACATCAATGACTTAGTGCTGTTAATAGCATTCTAGCATAGTTCTATACTAGCACTATTTTTGCTCATTCCATTCCAACAAATATAAGAAGAGACGGTCCCGACCGTCTGTAACGCAGGTGCAAAAAAATTTGATGGTTGGTATTCGGGATTTCGAGTTTTAAGTTTAATTACTTCACATTTTCAGCTAAGTTAAAAAATGAACGAAACAAATATAAGAAGAGATCAATTCAAACAACTAGTTCTCATTGTTCTATATAAACAATCCAACACCTCATACACTTGCCTTGCCTTAGTGTTTGTAGTAACCCTAGCTAAGAATTCATGAACCACTCCATTCACCTCAATCAAGCTACCACCAGGACTCTTCCTCACTCCAAACCCCTCCATCACTCTCCTCGTGCTCACGGCGTCGTCCCACCGATCGACCGACGCGTATATGTTTGACACGAGCACAAAAGCCCCGCTTTCGCGTGGCTTCAATCTTTCAATCTCGTTACGTAATTCTAGATCGTAGACTAACTCATTTCGCCCGTGAATCCTTAGCCCGCCGAGCAATGCCCCCCAAACGAACACGTCGGGTTCCATCGGCATCGATTTGATGAGCTCTTGGGCTTCTTCTATCAAGCTTGCTCTACTAAGAAGATCGACCATACAAGTGTAGTGCTCGATTTTAGGCTCGATTTCATAGTCTCGCGCCATTCGATCGAACATCTCACGCCCCTTCTCCACTAGCCCCGCGTGAGAGCAACCGCGCAAGATCGCTACGAATGTTATCTCGCTAGGCCTTATTTTAGCTCTCTCCATCTTTTCAAATGCTTCTATTGCTTCGCGAACGTGGCCGTGGATGGCGAATGCGTAGATCATCGACGTCCACGCGCACGCGTCCTTTTTGTCTAACTTATCGAACACCGACCGCGCCCCTTGCAACATCCCGCACTTGGCGTACATGTCGACGAGCGAAGAACCGAGCATGTCGTCTATCTCAATCCCTCGTTTCGTCACATACCCATGAATCCAAATCCCTTGCTCGAGTGCTCCGAGATGCGCACACGAGGAGAGCACACTGACCAAGATAGATTGATTAGGCCTCAGCCCCTCGGCCAACATACGATTGAACAAATCAAGAGCGTTTCCGAATCTACTGCTCTGCGCGAATCCGGATATAATGGCGCTCCACGTAGCGACGTTCCTTCTCGGCGCACGATCGAAGAAGCCATTCGCGGCTTCTACGTTCCCCATTCTCGAATGAGCCGCGACGATGGTGTTCCACGAGACGACGTCCCTCTCGGGCATTTCATCGAACAGCTTCTCCGCGTCGTCCAACCGGCCCAATTTCGCGTAACCCCCGAGCAACGCGTTGTACGAGCCGACATTTCTAAGCGGCATTTCATCGAACATCTCGCGAGCAAGCCCCAAACACCCGCACTTCACATACCCCCCGATCATCGAATTCCACAAGACAACATCTCTGCGGGGCGTTTCGTCGAACACCTTGCGAGCGGCGGCGGCGTCGCGGAATTCGGAGTACATCCGCACCAACCCACTGCGAATAAAGGGGTCCGGGGAAAGACCCAGTCGGAGGATTCGGCCATGGAGGGCTTTTCCGGTGGGGGAGGCGGGGATGAGGGAGCAAGCCTTGAGGAGGAAGGTGAAGGTGAAGTGGTCGGCAATGGCGGGGGTGGTTTGGAGGTAGAGGAGGAGGGCGCGGTGGGGGAGGTGGGAGTCGACGAGGGATTGGATGGTGGAGTTGGGGGAGAAGAGGAGGAGGGGTTCGCCATGGGAGGAGGAGAGAGAGGGTGGAGTGTGGTGGGTGAGGAGTTGTTTGAAGTTTGTGAAGAGGTGGTGGGATTTTCTTGTGTAGTAGTAGGATGGGAGTAGCATGGAGGTGGCGGTGGTGGTCGTTTTTGTTGATTTTTTTTTTTTTTTTTATTAATCTTTCATATCTTTTATTAGGTTTGTTATTTGTATGAGAGGGTGTTTGTGTCGGATAGTTGGCGCTAACATTAATTCTAAAAATTTGAGCCGTTAAAAAGATACAATCAATTTATTGAAAGTATACAGACACAACGTCCAACGCCTACATGTTTCGATTATGACTCAGCCTCATCAGATCTTTATGCAAATTAATACAACTAATCCAAGAATCACATGTAAATCGTTAGACAATTATTTAATATATTTAATTATAAACACTTATCGAAATTCATGCTTGATGAAATATGTTCTTAGACTTGTCTTTCAAATACCGACACTAGAATTTTCTAGGATTGAGTGCTTTTAAGTCTGGATTCATCAGCTCTCTAATTTACTCTGAATGGGGTAGGGCAAATGACGACAGAAATCCGACTCAGGGACCACAATCCTATTGTGTTTCTTATATATTACGTCTAATTATGATCCCATAAATCCTAATTAGTCCTGTAGAGAGCTTCTACACATTAACAGCCCAATTAGATCACTTAATGTTCCTGTTAAATTAGAGGATAATATAATTATAAATTAATATGTTAGCCCACATAAGAAAAATTAAATCCGACAGGTCTAACCTGGCCTCAAGGCAGCGTCCACGGATCTCAAGCCACAAGGCAGGATGCTTGCCTCTAAGCATTAATTCCTAAAACTCAAGCTGCTTGAAAGATGCAACCAATTCATTTAAAGCATACAAGCGGTAAGTAGATTTTCAAATTTATTGTTTCATTATTAATTTACGAGGTTTTAGTTGATTTGGATTGTGATTTGGTCGAATCTTTTTGCAATGCAAATGGTCTCTATTTGATCACTGTGATTCAAGATCAGTTTTGTTGAGAATTTGCTTGCTATTAGTGATCTTTTATCAATAATGTAAAATAGTTATTTTTATTTAACTACACTAATTAGTATATGATTGGAAAAATTAAACATATTATAATTATTTATTTATCTTTTTCACCTATCGTGAAATATTATATACCCAAAAATAATTAGTAATATACATATATCTCAACATGGTATCAGAGCGAGCTTTCATATTTAACTCACTATAATACCATGTCAGAATATATAAATACTACTTCATTCACACACAATTACAACTAAGCCAAATAAGAAATGGGTGTGGTTTTGTTTGTTCTCCAATGTGGGACTAAACATTTACCATCAATCCAAGACCACAACTGTTTCCTTTATTAATCAAAAGCTGATAACATGTCCATTGTATAATTCTGTTACAATTGATACTCAACAAAGAAGCAGATACTAAGGCTCTACATTTCACAAACAATACATACATTTGATTCGCGAGATCATATTCTCGTGAATACGATCTGCGCCCCCTTACCGGGCTTCATGATGATGCTGTACGACGGCTCGTGTTTGTAGTTCGGAGACACCACAAATCTAAACTTCTGCAACAGCACTGCTAGGATGATCTTAGCCTCCATCAAGGCGAAGTTCATCCCTATACATATTCTCGGACCGAGAGTGAACGGCATGAATGCCATTGGATGCTTCGCGGCCTTAGCCACGCCCTCGGAGAAGCGGCTCGGGTCGAACACGTCGGCGTTCTCGCCCCACAAGTCCTTGTCGTGGTGTATTGCGATTATGGGCACTATGAAGCCTGTTCCCGCGGGAATGGTTAGGTTTTCTAGTTTTGTGTCTTCCTTCACTCCGCGGATTACTGTCGGGACCGGAGGGTACAGTCGGAGAGTCTCATTGATTATCATGTTGAGCTGTCAGCACAATCACCAGAATACACACAAGTGCTGTTAGTGTTTTTTGTTCCTGAATCGCAAATCAATTGGCGGGCGCATAACGCAAAAGATGCTTGATTTTGAATCCTTGATGGTGGATTCGGCACATACATTAATTTGCTAACTTTTAAGTTGCCATGTTAATGTTTTGTGATTGCACATGATTGCGGCTGTTTTAAATGTGTAAACTCGAAAACAAGCATGCTTCATTGAATTTTAGACTATGGTTTGAATATCACTGAATCTATACAAAGAAGTTGGATGCGATTTGGAGTAACTTACTATCTTGAGTCGGCTAAGAGTTTCGTAGGAGGGATTATTCCCTTTGAGCACTTCACTAACTTCTTCGCGAGCTTTCTCCTGCCACTCAGTAAATGTGCCCAGCATTAGGAAGGTCCAGGACAGAAGTATAGATACGGTCTCGTAAGCAGCCACCGCGAAGACGCGACACTCTTCCTTGATTTGTTCGCGAGGCATGGACGACGAGAGCAGATAACCGAGTAAGTCGCTTTCTGTCGTATCTGTATTCGCGCCTCGTCTCTTGATGAGCTGCATCAGCAGCCTGTCCACTTCTTTTCTTAGCCAATTGCTATTCAAATTGAAGGATGTAGGAAGGAACCTGCATCCAGAAATAACCATCAGAAAGACTATATTGTGTATATATTTCTTTTTTTACAGCATCTGCAACACATCTGAGCAATTTAAAGTGATTTAGAAGAACATTTTGGATTTGAAATAATGTTATGTTACCTTGTGCCAGGAATGTAAACACTCCTCAATGCTCCTGCTATCAGGTTTTCCTGCTTCATTTGCAGATGGCCAATGTACTTCCCTTCCTTGGCATTCCTTCCGAAGACGACGGCGGCCGCGATGTTCTGAACGAGCTCTTCGAACTCGCTATACACGTCGGTTTCCCATTCGCTCGACTTCGCGAAATTGCTCCAAGTTTCCACCAATTTTTCTGTGGCTTCTACAACAATGTGTGACAGGCCCTGCACAATACAGTTAAGAAGAGTAAACTCAATGCATTCATCTTTCACACAATGAACTTTTTCTATTTCAATATATTTGAAACAAGGTTACCGACCGTCCTTAGCGCAAGTGGCAAAGGGCTTGATGGTTGGTACTCGAGGTCCTGAGTTCGAATCCTAGTTGATTCACATTTCTAGCTAAGTTTATTTCTAGGCTAAATTACAGAAAACCCCCCTGTCAATACCCGCTTTTTCACTTTCCCCCCTATCATTTAAAAACCTACACTTTGCCCCCTTATAAAATAAAAAATGTACACAGGGGGTACGGTGTTAACTTTGATGGCAAAATGACCAAAATACCCTTCCGCCCTCCGCCCTTCATGCCTCACCCTCTCCCTCCCGCGCTCCCCCGACCCCTCCTCCGCCACCACCACCTCGCAGCATCCCTCCTCCTCGCCGCGGCCCTCTTCCTCCACCTCCTCTCCTTCTTCGTCGTCCTCCTCCGCCGCCGCCGCCGCCGCCGCCTCTGCCGCGCCTCCTCCACCGCGAGCGGTGGCGCCGCCTCTGCTGTGGCGGAGGAGGAGTGGGACGGGGACGGGGACGGGGACGGGGGGGAGCCGTGCTGGCGGAGGACGCCGACGGCGAGGCGGGGGGACGGTGAGGTCGGCGCCGAGGTGGAGGAAGAAGTCGGAGAGGAGGAAGGAGATGGGGACTCGAGGGTATTTTGGGTATAAAAATATATATAATAATATTTTATTAATGGAACCCTAACGAAACACTGACGGCAGGGGGCAAAGTGTACATTTTTTATTTTACAAGGGGGTAAAGTATAGGTTTTTAAATGATAGGGGGGGAAAGTGAAAAAGCGGGTATTGACAGGGGGGTTTTCTGTAATTTAGCCTTATTTCTATAAGAAATAAACGAAGCGGGTAGCGTGCTACCTTTCTCTCAAAAAAAAAAAAAAAAAAAAAAAATTTGAAACAAGGTTAAAATGCTCGGCAGTGTAGTGCTACTTAATAGAGTGTTATCTGAGTAGTGCAGTTAAAAACTGTCGTTATATTCTTATATTCTCTGTAAGCTTTCCTATAGAAAAATCAGAAAAACAGTCGTTATATTCTTATATTCTCTGTAAGCTTTTCTAAAGAAAAATCAGAAGCACCAAAAGTCCTCGATATTTCAATTGTGATTTTTGCTATAGCAGAAGCAGAAGCGGATCGAGAAAAGTCCTCTTTAACACCATATATATATAGAGTAGTGCTTCTATACTTGTAATTTTTCAACACCATTCATTCATTTCTATTCAACGGCTAGAATTTAATTTTTCTAAAATTGTGACCTGCAATAGCAGGTCACTTTCTGAGAGGTACCGGTTACCTGGTACCTCAAAAAAGAGCATTTTGGTCTTTTAATACATGAGTAATTCAGTAATTTTATCTTTACTATATTATCAAAAAAAAATTCTCTCTTTGTTTCCTTTTTCTCTCTTTATCTTTCCTGTTCAGCCACAGTAGAGATGTAAAGGGGTTAAATTCGGGGCGAATTTTCAAAAACTCAAACCCGAACCCGACTATCAAAATCGAAATCGAACCTAAACACAAATCCGACGAATTTTAGAAAATCATATCCACACCCGTACCCAACTAAAAATCTGAAACCCAAACATTAGTCCAAACCGAAAAATTATTTCTCTTTATAATATTTTAAAATATAGTAAATTAAATCTAAAATTTTAAAATAATATTCAAATATAAAATCAAATATTTATATAGATTATATATAACGTAAAATAAATTCAGATTCTAGTTGGTTTCGGGTTTGGATTGGATACAATCAAATAATCTTAATCTGTTTAATCTTTACATTTAAAATTTTGTGTAAAATCTTTATTAGCCCGAACGGTTAAAATTTTTAAAACGTCTATTATATCTAATGGTTCTAATGTATTCTTATTATTCAGTTCAGTGGGTTGAACTGAGAAGCTTGATAGGATATATTATGGTTTGATCATTCGAATCAATTGTTTCATCTTGGTTTTTAAATCATTGATACTAATTTACTTAAGATAAATAACAAAAAATAGTAAGCTAATTGCAAATCAAAAGGTAAAGGACTAAAATTTTAAAAATCCACTAAAAGTTGAAAAATTTTAAGGGTGAAAATAGTCAAAATTATCTTAATAAATCAAATCAATTAGACTGGCCAATTTTATAAAATATACAAATAGTCTAGATTTATTTTATATAAAAATTCGTTTAATTTATCTATATTCCAAATTTTGTTTACCATAATAAAATTTTATGGTGGAGATTTAGTATAAGCTTAAAATTTAAATTATATAATCTAAATTTATTTATTAGGAAGTTCACATTCTATATACTATTTAGATTTATAGGAGGTTTTTATATACTTTTTAGGTTCTGAACTTCAAATTTAATTTCAGCTTATATTTTAAATTATAATACATGATCTAATTATTTTAAGAGATTAATTTGAAATTAGAATTAATTTAGCCCATCTAATTCTATTCTAAGATAAATTTGAATTGTACTCTATATTCTTAATCAATTACCCCCATTCAATTTTTTTTTAAATAGTGAAACAAAGTTAATGCATAAACTAGAAAAATTCTAAATTTTTTTAAAACATATTAAATATGACGAATTTAAATATTTACCCACATTCAAATTTTTTTATATTAGTGATACAAAAATAATTTATAAACTAGAGAAATTCAAAAATTTCTTAAACATATTAAATATGTTGAATTTAAATATTTAGCAATATTACATTTTTTTTAAATAATGATACAAAATTAATGTCTAAAGTAGAAAAATTATAATTTTTTTTTAAAACATGACAAGTACATTAAATTTAAATGTTTAGCCTCTAAAATTCTATTCTAAGAATAAATTGAATTATACCCAATATTCCTAATCAATTACCATATTCAAATATTTTTTTAAATAGTAATACAAAATTAATGTCTAAATAAATAAAATCTAAATTTTTTTAAACATATTAAATATGTTGAATTTAAATATTTACCCACATTCAAATATATTTAAATTAGATATACAAAATTAATGTCTAAACTAGTTGAATTAAACATTTACAAACATTACAAGTTCTTTTAAATAGTGATACAAAATTAATGTCTAAAATAGAAAATTTTAAAATCAAAACATTAAATGCGTGGAATTTAAATAGTGATACAAAATGTTACAACATATTAAATATGTTGAATTTAAATTTTTTAACCTAAATTTAAATTTTTTTACGTTTGTGATACAAAATTAATGTCTAAATTAGAGAAATTTAATAGTTTATTAAACAAATTAAATATGTTGAATTCGTTATTATCAACATTAAATTTGTTAAAATGGTAGTATCAACATTAAATTTGTTAAAATGGTAGTACAAAATTTCTCTTATTTAAATTTAAATTTTTAAATTTAAATATCAAATATTTCAATTCAATATATTTAGAAACATTACTATTTCTAAAATTCCTAAAATTTAAATTAAAGTCTAATTAAAATAATTCTAAATTTTCTAAAAGTAATGCCTAAATTAGTGCGCAATTAAAGCCTAAATTTGTGTTATCAATCAATTGGGATATTAATCAAAACTTTCTTAATATTTTGCTTAGCCTCATTACAAAAATAACCTCACGTGAGGTAACCGGTTAACCTGCTACATAATGAAAAGACGTTTTTATCCTTTATTACTCAACGGTTAAGATCTTTTCTATTTTTAATAAAATAAAGTACCGAATCATTTCTCATATATATATATATATATATATATATATATATATATATATATATATATATACCTTAAGGGACTCCAAATTGAAGAAGGGGCTAAGGAGCTTTCTATTGGTGGCCCATGCATCTCCCTCGGCCAAAGGAAGTGCTTTTCCCATAAGCTGATACAGAGCTGGGTGCTGTACAGGTATAATGAACTGTTTAGGGTCACTGAACATCTTCTTTATCAGTTCCGGTTCTGTCACCACTAGCCTGGGCAATGGCCCGAACCAGAATAAAAAGTTCTTTCCTGCACAAAATTAAAAAAAATATATATATTTTAATTCTCTATATTTATTCCTCATGTAAGTGCCCCCGACTTTTTGACAGGTCTAAGATACGGACTTAGAGTTATTACTGAAAGAAAAACTAAATCAAACTAAGAGTTCAGTAAGATTTAAACTCAGAAATTTATGATCTAATATGATGTTGATTAAGGACATTGGTAATGCTAAAACTTTAAGCTAACCAAAAAAAAGGTATTTTATTTATTTATTCAATGCTCCGCGTATGGACTCGAAATTTATTGAGATTTGATAATAAATATGTACAACTTTTGTCCATTCCTAAAACAAGTATATTATTTTGATCATAAAATATAAAAATATAATTTATTGGTAGTTTAAGTTATACTGTTCTTTAAAGTCTCAGAATGTAAAACAATTATTGTTCTTCGAAAGCTTAAATTGTCAGAGAACAGTGTTTTAGTTATATATTCGATACTCTTTCTCATATCTGAGTTCGAAACATTTTGATTGGCGGGAGGTCGGATTGAATCAAGTCGCAATCGAGACTTTTAGGCGCTGTGCCTGTACGTTTTAAGTGAATTAATTATATCTTTCTACGGCTCGAGTTTGAAAATTAATGATTAGCTACAATGGTTCTATACATATATCTGAATCCGTCAAAAAAGTGGAATGAATTTACTGGTCACGTGATGTGACAGTAAAAAATCTCATTTGGGTGGAGTGTACCAGTAGTATTGCGCCTCAAACCAATATCAACAGTTCTCGAACCAGAAAATATTGTTATGCATGTAATTATCAATTCTAAAAAGTTGAGCCACTGTTTTAACAATCTTCTGAAGTAAGCAAGGAATCAATTAGAGACAAGGTGGATGTCATATTCAACCAGGTTGATAAAAAATCAAATAAAGAAAAAAAAGTAAAAAACCAAAGAGAGTTTAATTAATTTTCTGTTTTAGCACTTCAAGAACAAAATGATCTTTTTGATCACACTGCACGAAAAGGCTAAATCTCTAAAAAATAATAATAAATTGTATGCAGATATTAGTGATAAACTATGTTGCACATACACAAATACGATATATAAATATGACATGATACGGATACGGGAACAAGACAAATTTTAAAAGTTTTATTAGGATTTGGATGATGAGTAATATAAAGTAATGAAATGACTGGCTTGAGTGAAAAAATAAATATATTTGACTTTTTATTCATTATGAAATAAAATTTAATTAGACCTATAATACTTTTTAGTTTTTATTAACCACAAATTTATGGTGCAAATATCATCTCACTGTAAAATAACTCTACGCCCTATCTTGTAACCCTTTTTGATGTATTCATCAAGTATTCAATATTTCTAAATTTTCAAAAATATCGAATACTCTTGTGAAGTATCCGACATGCGTCAGACATGTATCGTGTGAGTGTCAGTATTTGATGCGTGGCAGGTAAAATGAAATATCTCTGCATATTGATAGCTAATGAAAAATGACAATAGAAACATTTACAAAATCGTAAACATATAAGCTAAACTAGTAATTTCATTTTTTGCAGGGATATATGCGCTTTTTTTTTTTTGTGTGTTTGGTAACACTACGTATACATATGATCAGAAATAGAGAAATTAAGGGACCAAGTTAAACACCAACCATATTTATTGATCCAAGGAGGCAAGTGGGGAAAGATATGCTGGACCACGCTGTGCTTGGTCATGTTCTCCGAGCTCGGCGGCTGCAGCGGCGGCGGCGTCGGCGACTCCTCCTTCGCGCGGCGGTAGATAACCGCGAGCTCCTTCAAACTCCCTATAACTGGCCTGTACTGTGGCCCTCTTATACCTTGCTTATGGAACTGCTTTTGGATTCTTAAAGGTTTCCACCATAGAACAAAAAGGAGCTTTTGGAGCAACAAAAACACCAAAAAGCTCAAGGAGAAGTAGATGATCTCAAATTCATCCATAGTTGTGTATATATATATATATATATATATACACACACACTCTTCTTAGTTAACTTTGGTGGATATATACATATATGTAACATAAATGCTTTTGTGTCCAAGTATATATAGTGGTGGGGATCATCATATACATACATATGTTGACAAAAAATGTAGCATATATTTTGAAGAGAAACAAGATGGTATTGTTTGTATCATTTGATTCATTGTGCATGGCATCTTTTTCCTAGTCATCTTCTTATTGGGGGATTAGTTGACCAAGTAACTAACTAGGGGCCAAAAGTGGGATATTATGAGAATAATATTACATATTTAGGAGGGTGTTTTTGCCCAAAGAAGAAATGAAGGAAATGCTAATAAGTGTAAATATGTCAAACAAAACATTAGGTACCTCGCATATTTATAATATATTGCGTACTAATTTGGGAGGGATATATAGAGCAGGGCTGCTGTGCTCTCAGGAGCACGGAGCCTTCCGTGCTTCTGAGCCGTTTTTGATGATGGGGCTTTTGAATCGATGATCGGCTCCGTTAGACTTGATCTAGTATATTTGAACTATCTAGAAAATAAATTTTGTGATTTTTTGATATCGTTTACTTAGTGATTGAAAAGGTTCAAAATCAACGGCTGAAAATAAAAATCTCATAAAAAATAGTGATATAGTACAAAAATTTTCGATCAGGGATATTGAACTTGCTGTAGATAGTATAAAAAATTTTCTATCAAAATTTTATATGATTTGAATACTTGTACACCGTTAAACTTGAAACGGCAGATATCAACCATTCAAAGTTGTTGATTTTGAACCCTTTAGATTGTTATGTAAATGATATCGAAAAATCATAAAATTTATTTTCTACATGTTTCAAATATGCTAGATCAAGTCTAACGGAACTGATCGTCGATTCGGAAGTCCCATCATCGAAGACGGCTCAGTAGCACGGAGGGCTCCGTGCTCTAGAGAGCACAGCAGCCCTGCTCGGGATATATATATATATATATATATATATATATATATATATTCGAGCTTTTCAAGCCTAATTCGAGCGAGCCCAGTAATAATCAAGCTCGACTTGAAATATATTTCGGATTTTTTTTTTTCTATTCAAGCTCGGCTCATTTATTTTCGAGTCGAGCTCGAGCGAGCCGAATATCGAGCCGAACGCGAGTCGAACACGAGCCGGCTCGCTCATTTGCCGGCCCTAGTTGCACATGATGATGCTTAATGGGCTGGGCCTCAAACTATTGGATTTGGGCCTTCATATCTTGCCTCCAGGGAGGAAATTTAAATCAATATAATCTTAAAACAATTTTAATTTTTAAATTCAATATTTTCATGCCACAAAAATATAGACAGTTTGATTTCCTTAATTTTACTAATAATTGTAAATGTAACTATTGTTTACACTATTTGTTTAAAAAGCAAAAATGAAAATATAATTATTGAGATTAATTACTAAACTTTTTTTACAGAAACTTTTTTAGTTCAATTTATTTTGATAAACAGTTTCAACTTTTCTTTTTCAACATATGAAACGTACGCGTATTTATATATTTGTATTTGTGTATGTATGTATGTTTTGCGTATTTTGCCTACCTTAATTAAATATTGGCTTAGCATTGGCAATTGTGGTCCTAATAAACTTTAAGGTTGATAAATATATATACTTGTGTTACCATCTAAGTTGTCGCTAATCGGTTAATTTCTACTAAACTTTGTGCAAAAAAATTTCATCTTCCTGGCTCTGTTTTGGCTAAGTCCACGAGCCTCTGTTCCGACGGCAAAGGAGATCTAATCTAAATTAATAAATAATAATCGTTATACTAATTACAACTTATTATTCGAACCAATACACTTCTAATAACATAATGGGTCAGGCCACAACATTATATATATATATATATATATATATATATAGAGCTAGTCTCCTATACTATCTATAGTACCGGAGCTCCGGTACTATAGTTGCTTTTTCGATCTTAGGGTGTTCAAATCAACGATCTATACCGTTGAAACTGATCTAGGATATTTGAAGTTCTTAGGAATAAAATTTTATAATTTTTCGACGTAGTTTACTTTGTGATCAAATCGTTTCAAAATTATCAAATTTCAATGGTTATTATGGCGAGTTTGTAGTTTAACGGTGGAGAAGAATCTAAATTTATTCAAATTTTGATAGAAAATACTTTAAACTATATAGATGAAGGTCAACATCCTTGATCTTGAATTCGAAACTCCTATATTCAAATTTTAAGAATTATTCAATTTCCACCGTTCATTTTGACATGATTTATTTACTAAGTAAACGATATCGAAAAAAACTAAAATTTTATTCCTAAGAACTTCACATACTCTAGATCAGTTTCAACGGTGTGGATCGTTGATTTGAACACCCTAAGATCGAAAAAGCAACTATAGTACCGGAGCCCCGGTACTATAGATAGTATAGTAGTCTCATTCTATATATATATATATATATATAGAGAGAGAGAGAGAGAGAGAGAGAGTCGGCTACTATACTATCGATAGCACAAAGTGTTTGGTGCTATCGAGTTTTCCGCCGTTAGATCTACCCTTTTGATCATTTTCACCTGTTAGATCATACTATTCAACCAATCGCCCACTCAACTCTAGAAGACCCCTATCATTTTGGCTTTGAACATGTCGGTTCAATTTGGGAAACAAATCGTTTATTGACAATTCAACAACATAAAGGGCGAAACACAAATAACCCTTATGTTATAGACTTTAATTTTGTTTTTTTTTTGTCCTTTTGTGCCTGTGGTAGCTTAAAAAAAATGGATAATTACCTATATGCCCCTAAAAATTTTATAAATATCTCATTTATTCATACTATTTTTTTCTTTTCAATATTCCTCCGTTATTTAAAAATACTCATACAGTTACCATCCGTTAAGTTAACTTAGGTTAAACATGAGTTAAATAACTACCAGTTTAAAAAAAATCTAAATGCCTCTTTTGCCCTTAACTTAAGGGCAAATAAGAAATGTTGGTGATGGTAGAAGGGTATATTTGAAAAGATCAAAAATCAAAATACTTCTTGTGCCCGTAACTTAAGGGCAAATAAGAAAAGTCGGTGATGGTAGAAGGGTATATTTGAAAGGGCAAAATAATAATTTTACAGAAATAACAGTTATTGCTAGGAATGCAAACGGATCCGGGTTGGTGGAGCTCCCGCCCCGATTCGCCCCAAATGGGGCAGTAAACGAGAGAAAATAAACGGATTTGGGGCGAAAAACAAGGTAATTTTTATGATCCAAGACGGATTCGGGGCAGGAAACGGGAGAAATTTTGACCCGCTCCGAATCCGCCCCGAATCCACCCCGCCATGATCTGCCCCGAGTCCGCCCCGAATCCGCCCCGAAAACTATTTATATTTTAAAAAAATATTCCTAAAAAAATAATATATTTACAAAAAATTTCAAAATACAACTAAGTTAGTGCTATCATTTCTCATGTATTTGAAATTTTTGAATTTTGCTTCGAATTATAATTGATATTTTTTATTTTTATAAATGATGTTGTTAATTATATATATAATATTATTAAAAAAGTTATTAATTTATATTTCATAAAATATATAATTTTATAATTTTTTTTAAAATATTAATTGGCGGGGCGGATTCGGGGCGCCGGCGGGAGGCGGGTTATGAGGCGGGACGGATTATGGGATATATTTTTTAACCCGTCATGGATTCGGGGCGGGAGGCGGGGCGGAATTTTGGTAGTCGGGCCGGGAGGCGGCGCGGGACTCCCGCCCTCAGATCCGTCCCGTTTGCATCCCTAGTTATTGCTAACAGTTTATTAACAGAATTTAACTCAGAGGTATATTTGAAATAGGTTGGAACGTAAAAATGATATTTTTACTATTAGCTTTCTAAGAGAGGTAAATCAGAAAGTCGGAAACTTTTTAGGGGTATAAAAGAAATTGCCCCTAAAAAAAAAAAAAGAGCATATTAACTATACTATATATATGTATTGAGGTGATACATTTTTACCTTATATTTATTACATATTACATACATAAGATCATGATGACTATTTAGTAAATATTGCCCATAAATTATCTAACATATATCTCCATAAATTATAGTAATTTTTTTCCCGGGGTAAATAATTACATCCTGTTATATTATACTTTAGTTTTTTTTTTTTTTTTGCGCTATATTTTGCTTTTTTTTTTTTTTTTTTTGAAGACATCATTGTACTGATTTTTTTTTTTTATCAATACGCTACTATACGTTAAATTTATTTTTATTTACTATCCTAGCTAGATATACTATTTAATTTGTCTTTTAATAATCTTCATCAATTTCTATGTTATTATAAATAGAAACTAATAACTGTATTGAACAAGAATTGATTAGACAATAAGAAAAAAAAAAAACAACAAAACTCTAAAATAGATTCATTAAAAATTCTATAAAATTATTTTAAACATTTTTTTACACTATATCTAGATAAATTCTTTATTTTTTGTCAAATTATGTCAAATATATATTCTGTTACCAGTAAATAGTATTTTTAATGAAGCTGTTAGATTTTGTTTAACATTATAGGTTTATATATTACAGGTATGAACATGTAAATGTAAAGATCGATAATTATTACATATATAATAATTTCATGTTGTTTTTGAAAAGAGTTAGTACAATGAAAAAATAAAAAAAACAATTCTAAAGCACAATGTTGTATAATATAATTAAGCCTCTTAACTAATATTCCACGCATGTATGTATATACAAAGTATAATTATACGTAGATGTAATTATACGTACATACTTTTGAATTTTCAAATCAACTTTTCCCATGCAATCAAATCAACGCCTGAAAACGAATCACATCACTCTGCAGATAAAGTTTGATTCCTTTGGCGATGTACGTACCTCTTGAAAAATTGCATATAAATGCTAGTAAAATAGTTAAATTTCATATTAGTCCCTTCAATACTTTAATTTATTTATCAAAAAGAGATATCCCACTAAATCTTAGATGCTTGAAATATTTTTTTATTTCTGTTGAAATTTTTTTCTTCCCATCATATTTTATTTTAGTTATCTATTAGGTATATAAGTTTGGTAATTACAGAATAATCAAAGATTAAAGTATTTTATCCTATATATATATATATATTATGTCACGCCTAGTTAAATTTGACATAAATAATTTATTTTCGTGAAAGCGAATTATTATAAGTTACTCTACACTTTTATTATTAATATTCTCCGCTACTATTAAAATAATAGTTAAACATGGTTTTGATTACCGTACGGAGAATAAAAATATGACAAACCAAACATAAAATGTTTAATTATGAAAAAAACAAAATATTTATATTTAAATGATTATTGTGTTATCAAATGCTAGTCTCTAATTTTTATTGACATCCTAAATTTTAATGGGGAAAAATTATGGATTAATTGATGATAGCTGGTCGAGTGACAGCTAGGAACATATATATATACCTGCAAGCTTCTAAAATTTAGAACAATGTATGAAAAATTAACATCTTATGTAAAATTAATAAGTTAAAAGGACAAATGTGTAAAATTTGTTAGTACATATTAACTGCTCCAAATCACGCACAAATGCCTGCTAATTTCGATACTTTCGACGACAAATGCATGCTTGTTTTTGTTTTTGTCGGTATCCACAAGACAATGAAAAACCATTGCAAATTGGAAAGATAATAGAATTATATAGTCTGGAATGTTTCTAATAGCACCAAGATATTGATGTTGTTAGGTTTTTGATTTTTGGATGAAGGGATGTGCGGTTAAGATGATTGTGGTCATTTAGTGCTGAGTGGATGATTGGTTGAATAGTATGATCTAACGGCGAAAAGCTTAGTAGCATTAAGTGTTTGGTACTGGTAGAAGCATCACAGCCGGACTCCAAAATAGAAAACTTACAAGCACCAAGTGCTGGGTACTTTCACAAGCACCATAGCCGGACTCTATATAGAATTGAGCTCCTATGCTTTTAAAAGCACCAAGCAATTGGTGCTTGTAAGTTTTTAGCCATTGGATTAAAATATGGACGGTTAAGATGATGTGGGCCCCCTAGGGTTGAGTAGGTGGTTGGTTGAATAGTATAATTTAACGGATGGAATTGATCAAAGGGGTGAATCTAACGGCAAAAAACTTACAAGCACCAAGTGCTTGGTACTTTCACAAGCACCATAGCCGGACTATATATATATATATATATATATATATATATATATATATATATATATATATATATATATATATATATATATATATATATATTGTTTCTCTTTGTATTCATTAATTGGATCTAGGAAGAATAATTTAAGCATTTTTTTTTAAAATAAAATAAAATTAAAACTTTCCTACACAATATGGTTGCAGAAACAGTAAATGATGATGATAATTATAATAACAACAACAAAAACAACAACAATAATAATAATAATAGTAAATAATAAGATAGTCATGCATCTTTTACGACAAACTGATCAAATTTAATAAAACTAATTAAAGTCAGTCAGAAATAATGATAATATATATATAGGATTGGAAGAAAATAGGATTACTATTTTTTACAACGATAATGAGTTTTTCTTCTTTAATTTAATATCTGTTTGACCCGGTATTTGGTATAGTATCCAATTAGTGAGTAAAATAAGCTAGTATATAAACTTTTACCATGAAGGAAAAATCAAAATAAGCTTTGTCAATTTAATTCCGATTTTAATATTATTTTTAGACCTAATAGATGTATCTTTTCTCTCTTCCAATATCTTTACTATTAGTTCATGTAATAGCATGAGCGATAACTAGTTTACTAACAAATTAATTTTTTTGGGTAACAAAAAATATATAGAAATTGCAAAGTGAGTATAAACTAAAGGACAACTTCAATAAACAATAATAATAATAATAATAATAATATTTTCAAAATAATTTTCTCAAATAATATTTTTTGCAGTAGCTTAACTGGTTTGCACATCATGTGCACAAGCTCTTAAGTTTTGTTTTTGTTTTTGTTTTTGTTTTTGTTTTTTTCCTTTAATGCATTCGAAGATAGTAATTAAATTGTTGAATTGGTCAAAAGATGGAGAGTTTTTATTTTATGTTTTATTATTATTATTTTTAAAATAAAGGAGTTTTAGTTTAACATCGTAAGCATATGTATATAGCCTAGTTCGAAAGATTCTAATTAACATATTATAAATGGACTCTTCTAAAGTCTCTTTGTCTTTACTTAATTAGAGCGATGACCAAGTACCTGCAGGCTTAGAAGGATATCCATTAATTAATAGTATTCGCTAACAAATTAAGTCTAATTTTCTATTAGAGTCAAAGTATTTAGCAAGTTAATTAATTAACTAGTTGTATTCTCTCTTAGTAGACAGAGGGAGAGGAGAAATTATTGCTTAGACCTGGTTCGCAAGTTAGCCAAAAATCGGCGAAAAATCTAAAAATAATTATAAATTGATGGCTTTTTTGCATAAAAAATTCACTAGTTTTGAACTTTTGCAAAATTGGGTCGCTATTTTCGGTTTTGCAGATTCGGTCCAAATTTTCAGTAAACTGACCAAAATACTCTTGTTATTTTTTCTCTCTCCTTTTTTTTTTCTCTCGCTCTTTTTTTTTTTTTTTTTTTTTTTTTTCTCTCCGAACGGCGGAGGCGGAGGCGGAGGCGGAGGCGGAGGCGGAGGCGGAGGCGGAGGCGGAGGCGGAGGCGGAGGCGGAGGCGGAGGCGGAAACGGCCCGCCTCGCCTCTGCCCCTCACGCCCTCGCCCTCGCACGCGCACCCTCGCCCTCCTCGCCTCCGACCCCGCCGAGGCCGCGCCGCGCCGCGACTCTTTTTTCTTTTTTTTTTACCTCTCCGACCCTCCTCCACCCGCCGTCCCCACCGCCGCCGCCGGCGACGAAGAAGAAGTGTTTCTTGGGGCCGAGAAGCACGCCGGCGTGGGAGGAAAAAAAAAAATAGTTACACTCCGGCGAAGGCGGTGGGTCGTGACCAAAAATAAATTGTAAAGAGAAAAAAATAAAAAAAAATAAAAAATAATATTTTTTTCTACAGGAAAGATCAAAAATTATAGAAAAATGAAGAAAAAGATGAAATTGCACTATTAAAATAATGTTGCACTGTTTTAAAAAACTTTTACACTGTTTTAAATAACTTTGAGACAGAAATTACACTCTTTGAGATGAAAATTACACTTTTTAGACCAAAATTATACTCTTTTGATGAAAATTACACCATTTTTTTTTTCTCTTCTTCTTCCTCGTTGCACCATTTCTCCTCGTTGGACCATTTCTTTGCACTCTTTCTCCCCAACCTAACTCGGATCCGGTCACCTCTCTCTCCGGAGCGCGCGGCGCGGGGCGGATCTCGAGGAAGCACTCGGAATCGGGGGGAGGCGGGGAGGAGCACGACGACGACGACGACGACGAGGAGGCCTCAAAGGAGGAGGAGGAGGACGAGGACGACGACGGGGCCCGTGGCGGGGCGAGCGATGCCGGCACGAGGCCCCGCCGCTTGCCGCCGCCGTCCCGAGCGACGCCGGCCCAAGCAGAAGCGGGCGCGGGGGGCGAGGCGGGCCGTTTCCGCCTCCGCCGTTCGGAGAGAAAAAAAAAAGAGCTAGAGAAAAAAAAAAGAGGAGAGAGAAAAAGTAACAAAGTTATTTTGGTTAGTTTACTGAATATCCGGACCGAATCTGCAAAATCGAAAATAACGACCCAATTTTACAAAAGCCCAAAATTAGTGAATTTTTTATGCAAAAAGGCCTAAATTGATCATTGGATATGATCCGCAAAATCTAAATGGTTAAATATTTATAAAATATTAAAAGTTTTAAGAGAAAATATGGTTAATACTATATTGAAACTATTAGGAGAAAGATTTGATAAAGTTCCCTGCAATAATTTCTGAAGAGACAACCAGTTGTATTTCTACAACTTGAGGATCTGAAGATCAAGTTTCAAGCACCAATCTTATCAAAAAATTTTGGTAAATTTCAATTTGCCCTCTGTGGTTTAATGTATTTTCACTTGACATTCTGTGGTTCAAAAGGTTGCACTTAAATATCATATAGTTTAATTTTTTGTTTCACCGAATATACCTGCCGTCAAATAGAATAATAAAGTAAAATTTTTGAAAAGCTATATATATTGTACTACTCATTTACAATAAAATTAAAATAAAACCACAGAGTTGTTAAGTGTAACTTAATTTTTGAATCATAGAATGATCATAAAGTAATAATAAGTTAAACTACAGTGAGTCTAAGTTAAAATTTAGACTTAGCATTTCTCTTTGTGGCCATCATCGATCACCATCTTTATCTATATATATATTATTGGATGCATGCCACTACAATCTCCTATATATATATACCTCCACATGAACTCTTTGAAAATTCAAAGAAACTAATTACTCCACTCCATTCAATATAGGTACGTAGTATGGAGTTAAACGACTCTCTCTCCCTCCTCATATCCTTTTTCTTGGTGATCTCTCTACACCAGCTCTACAAACACCTCTTCTCTTTTCGCACGAGCGACAACAAGAGCTGCTGCAGCGACCACGTCGCGGCCCTGCCGCTGCCGCTTCCGTTGCCGCCGGGGCCGAGGCCGCTGCCTCTGATCGGGAACCTGCACCAGCTGCTGGGCGGCGCGGCCCCGCACGCGGCGCTGGCGCGGCTGGCGCGGCGGCACGGCCCGGTGATGAGCCTGCGGCTGGGGAGGAGGGGGACGGTGGTGGTGTCGACGCGCGCGGCGGCGCGGGCCATGTTCACGGAGCACGACGATGCGCTCGCGGGGCGCACGGTGTACGAGGCCATGCGCTACGGCGCCGGCGCCGAGAACGAGAACGAGAACGAGGGCTCGATCATCACAGCGCAGGTCGGGCCCGCGTGGCGCATGCTGCGCCGCCTCTGCGCCACCGGCTTCTTCGCCGCCGCGCGCCTCGACGCCCTCCGCGGCGTCCGCGCCGCCTGCGTCGACCGCCTCGTCCGCCGCCTCCGGGCCGCCGGCGGCCGCCCCGTCGACCTCGGCCGCCTGCTCTTCCTCACCGCCTTCGACCACACCGGTAATATATTTTTGTCGCGTCGTTGGCGCTAACCATTAATCCCAAAAGCTCGAGCTGTTAGAAATACGCAATCAATTCATTTAAAGCGTACAGATACAGCGTTCACGGGTCTCGATTGTGACTCGGTCCCATCAGCCTCACGCCATTTCGAACATGACTCGGCCCAACATAACCTCACGCCCGCCACAAGGCAGGATGCTGGCCCATTTAAGCCAACAATTTTACTCTTTTTTATTTTTTTTTTTAAAAACCACCATTCTCTAAACAGCTTAATTATATATATAGCTAATTTTAACTCCCACAAAAAAAGGGAAAAAAAAAGTTACAACACCATTATTTAAAGGTCTTAAATTTTATATTAGTTTTATTATTATTATTATTTTCTCTAATGCTAAATTTTTTTAAGAAAATTTTGACTAAGCTTTAGAAAAATAAGTTACAAGTAGACGAAGAGTTGTAAAATTTATAACCCTTTTTGAGTTGTAGTGAATGAAAGAAGCTTTTGAATCGATGTGAGAGGGAAAAATAAAATAAAATAAAATTAAAATATCATGCCGCGTTAGGTTCCACCCTACGGTGCTTTAAATTTCGTGCAGAGAAAAATCGAGAGGTATATATAAAAGAGTGCATCCAAAATAATGCGGCTGATGGAAAGAGTCTAATGCTAGCTATTTGTATATTCAAAAGTTATGTATATTTTAAAAAGTTAAATATATTTTAAAAAATTTTAATATTAAAAATTTACTGATAAAATTAGTGATAAAATATTAGTTTCTGAGTGACACGTGGCTCAAGAAATTTAACGTAGCATATAAGTTTTTAGAGAAAGACGATTGTTCTGCGTGTGTGCAGGTAATCTCGTGCTGTCGCGGGACCTGCTGGACACGAAGGAAGGCGAGGAGTTCTTCTACCACGCGGGGCGGATAATGGAGCTGGTGGGGAAGCCGAACGTCGCCGACTTCGTGCCGTGGCTGCGGTGGCTCGACCCGCAGGGGATACAGCGCGGCATGGCGGTGCACATCCGGCGAGCGCTGGAGATAGTCGGCGGGTTCGTGAACGCGAGGGTGGCGGAGAGGGAGAAAGGAGTGCGGAGTGGGGACGAGAAGAGGAAGGATTTGCTCGATGTTTTGCTGGAGTTCGAAGGGAATGGAGTGGATGAACCACGCAAACTCTCTTTCGACACTATCAACAAAGTTATTGTGGTAAGCGGTCGCATAAAAAAAGAGCGTAAGATTTACATCCAATTCTTGCAAAATATATCGTATATATCAACCATATATTATTTTAACTTTTGCATATAGCTAGGCCTGGCAAATGAGCGAGCCGGCTCGTGTTCGACTCGCGTTCGGCTCGATATTCGGCTCGCTCGAGCTCGGCTCGAATTAATTTCAAACAAGCTTGAGCTTAAATTTAAGCTCGAAATTAATTTCAAGTCAAGCTTGTGTATTACTGGGCTCGCTCGAATTAGGCTCGAAAAGATCGAAATATATGTATATATATATATATATATACACACACATATATATATGCTAGGGCTATTATATTTTTATAAGTATAGACCATTTTATACTTATAAATTTTTGGCCTCTGGATGAAGGAATCGATGTGCGATTAGGATGATAATGGTCTCCTAGGATTGAGTGGGTGGTTGGTTGAATAGTACATGATTTAACGAATAAAAATTATCAAAAGATAGATCTAACGGTCGAAAATTTATGAATATAAAGGGGTCTATACTTATAAGAGTATAGTAGTCGAACTCTATATATATAATTATATATAATATATATTTTGTATTTTAATCATATGTATATAGAGTTTGGATTATTGGGCCCACAAAATCAAATCAGTAAAATTTTACTCTAATTGCTCTATCTCTCTTTTTCACTTGCTCGTAGAATTAATTTTTCTAATTTTTTTAAATATTATAATATCGTATTTCATGCATTCATTTTGTATGTTGAACTATTAGACTTTTTTGCATCAAATTTTAGATAATGTTTTATAAAAATTAAACTATAGATTGCGCGATGTTAAGAATTTCAAGCGGCTCGTTTAGGGCTCGAGCTCGCTCGACTCAAAGTTAGGCTTGCTCGAGCTCGGCTCGAATTAATTTCAAGCCGAGCTTGAGCCTAAATTTAGGCTCGAAATTAATTTCAAGTCAAGCTTGAGCTGAAGTAAATTCGCTCGAGCTCGGCTCGTTTCCACCCCTACATATAGCCACATTTAATCCTATATATCTAAGGATCGATGGCTCAATATATCTTATTACCCTGGGATCGAAGGATCCTCAAATAATTTTTTGGTAAATACACACAAAATTTATCTGAAGTATGCACCATTTTGATTCAGCTATCGAAGCTTTCACAATTTTGATTTTATCATCTGATCTTTCATTGTGTTTGATTTGAATCAGTTAACAGTATTTTGACTTTAAAATTTAAGATAATTACTTATTTTAACGAATTTATAGCTGTAAAAATCGTATGAAGTATACTAATTAAATCTACAAAAACAAACGACACATTCAAATTTTGAAATCAAGGTATTATTGACTGACTCAAATTAAATAAATTGAAAGATTAAATAATAAAATTAAAATTTTGAAAGATTGGATAGCTGATTCAAAATAGTCTATAATTCTGATAAATTCTATATAATTTTATCTAAATTTTTTTCAAGCAAACTAGTCTAATTATCATCTATCGCATGAAAAAAAAGCTAGCCAATAGATAGGCCTAGATCTTTATTTAACCTTGCTCTGAATTTAAATTATATGATATTATTTTATAATGTTTAAAACAGTATCTAATATAGACTCTTTAATCATACATAGCTACACCAAAATTTTTTTTTTTTTTTGAGAGAAAGGTAGCACGCTACGCGTTTCGTTTATTTTTTTAAAAAATAAATTTAGCTAGAAATATAAATCAATTAGGATTTGAACTCGGGATCTCGAATATCAACCATCAAGTCTTTTGCCACTTACGCTATGGACGGCGGGTTAGCTGCAACAAATTTCGTGTAGCCTTTTTAGGATTTATAGGTAGAGACAAAGCAAGTGGGTCGTTTTCACCAAAAAAAGTAGCCACATGTCACGACATATATATACACCCCTCGCTTCCATTAACCTTGCACTTGTCCTTTCACCTGCATAAATTCATTAATAATTAATACAGATATTAATCAATTGTAAACAACATATAAGTCGATTGATATTATTATGTTACATAGTTGGGTCGTATAAAGTAGGTGATTAAAAATTACTTAAAATAAGCAATTAATGATAGAAATAATGGCTATGTTTGGTTGAGGGATAAAATAGGAATAGCCCACTTTATCCCTCTAATTCTTCCAAACACTAAAGAGCAATATGAGTTTATTTAATTCCCCTCTTAACGAGTTATTTTAGAATAACCCGTTAAGAGGGGAAAATTGCTATTCCACTCTTTTGGTGGAATAGCAATTTCCTCTCTTTATACCTCTACTAATATAATAATAAAATATTATTAATCAATATATTATATTATATTTTATTAATTAATTAGCTAAATTAATAATTAACTAATTTAACAATAAAATATTATAAATCAATATATTATATATTATTATTTTATTAATTAATTAGCTAAATTAATAATTAACTAATTTAATTAATAAAATATTAGCTAAATTATTTTGACCAATATAACTAATTAATTAATTAATTTTTTTATTAATATATTAATTTATTAGCTTAATTTGTTAATTAATGTCCTATTTAATTTTAATTAACTGTACTCCTCTAGCGTTTGGATGATTTTTTTTTTATTATTTTGAATAATTTAATTATCTGATTGTTATTAAGTAAGTAAGTAAGTAAGTAATTAATTAATTAATTAAATTATTTATAATTAATTAAATTATTTATAATTAATTAAATTAATTAATTACTAATTAATTTATTAATTAATATTTAGGAATATTTAGCAATATTCATGATTAATTAGTGAATTAAATAAATTAAATTATTATTTTGCATTAATTAATTACATAAAATATTATTATGTTAAAACTATAATTATTTTTATCCTTATTATTCCAATCTAACCATCCAAACGCTATTTTTTTTATTCCCGAAAAAAACTTAATTTTTACCCAAACGCAAAATTAATTTTATCCCTGTTTATTCCAAGAGTTATACCTATTTCAGGAATAATCTAAAATAATTTATTCCCGAACCAAACGGGGCCTACAGAGCACGTGAATTTCTCTCCTTTTTACAATGAGTTGTCGATTTGAACAACGTACGTACTGTTTCCGCAGCTTCTGTTTAATTTCCTGCAACTGAATATGTAACATGAGAAAACTATGCACGAGAAAACTATGTAACATGCATGTATATACCTAGAAAATCGATGTACACATGATACATCTTATCAATTGTACGTATAATTTATTTTAAAATTTTAAAATAATTTTTAAAATAAAGTGTAAAAATTAATAGAATATAAAAAAAAAGAGATTAAAGTACGTACAGTACAGTAAAATTTAATTAAGCTTAAGAATAATTGTCAATAGATGCTAGAGCAGGTAGGGCCGTCAACGAGCCAAACATGAGTGAGTTGGGATCGACTCGTATTCGATTCGTTTAATAAACGAGCCGAGTCGTCAAAATATCAAGCTGAAAAATTCAGCTCGTGTTCGTCTCATTAATAAACGAGCCGATCACGAGCCGGCTTGCGAACAACAACTTAATTGCCAGCTCTATTACTGAGTAAAATGCTGAAAAAATTAAAATTTAATATAATAATTAAAATTTATAAACGATAAGTCTTTTTACATTTGGATTGGTTTATAATCCAAATAATAGAACACGAGCGAACTAATTCCAGCTCGTATTCGAATTGTTAAGATTTTGAGCTGAAAAATTCAGCTCGTGTTCGAAGGCTCGTTTATTAAACAGAGCTCATTTCGAGCTGAGCATGAGCAGCGAGCTAGATTGCCGGTACAAAGGGGCAGCTGATGAAATTTAAGAAATTATACTACAGGAAATATTCATCGCGGGGATCGACACGACGGCGGGGACGATGGAGTGGGCGATGGCGGAGCTGCTGCGGGACCGGTCGGCGATGGCAAAGGCCCAGTGCGAGCTCCGCAGCGCAGCCGCCGCCGCCGCAGCCGCAGACGGCGGGCTCGAAGAGCAGCAGGTGATGTCGCTGCCGTACCTGAGGGGCGTGATCAAGGAGACGCTGCGGCTGCACCCGCCGCTGCCGCTGCTGGTGCCGCACCGCGCCGCGAGGGGTTGCGCCCTGCTGGGATTCGGCGTGCCCGAGGGGGCGCAGGTGCTGGTGAACGCGTGGGCGCTGGGGCGGGACCCGCGGACGTGGCGCGAGCCGGGGCGGTTCAGGCCGGAGCGGTTCGGCGAGGAGGGGGAGGCGGGCGCGGTGGAGTACAAGGGCCGCCACCACGAGTTCATCCCCTTCGGCTCCGGCCGCCGCATGTGCCCCGCCGTCCCCCTCGTCTCCCGCCTCCTCCCGCGCGTCCTCGCCGCCCTCCTCCTCGCCTTCGACTGGGACCTCCCTCCTCCCGCCGCCGACGTCGACATGGCCGAGCGCATGGGCCTCTCGCTCCGCAAGGCCGTGCCCCTCGCCGCGGTGCCCGTCCCGCGGCGCAGCAGCACGTGATGAGGCGAGGCGCCCCCGCCGCGAATTTTAAAGCAGGGTGCATGCGTGTGTGCATGCATATATACTATTGATTGAACATGAATAGCGTTTACTATCAACTTTTTTATTTTTAGATTATCACTATTCCACCAATCCTTACTAAAATATAGGCATCCAATTAATTGTAAAAAAATTGATAGTAAACAATATTCTCGTACTATCAATAGTATTCTATCTTCTATATATATATATATAGAATTGACTGAAGTACTATTGATAGTATGAGAAGAGTGTTTACTATCTATTCTTTTACTATTGGATGCTTAGCGCTGAGCGGTGGTAGGTGGAATAGCAGTAATCCAATAATAAAAAAATAAATATATAGTAAATACTATTATATATATATACTATCAATAATATATTAGCTCAACTCGATCTCTCTATATATGTATTTCTATATTGTGATTTGATTCCCGTTGTTTTAAGTCCGAATACTTTTTTATGTAAATGGCAATTTAGGCTCTAAGAATTTAAGATAAAAATATGTATGTTAATGTTATTCTATGTTTAAAAATGGTTAACTATAAAGGGATCGGACAAGGCCGTGCGTTTTGGCTGATACGCTGAGTCGAATTATAATTGGCTCGTCGAATCGGCAGAGACTGTTCGATCAAGGGGCCGCTTGTTTAATCTGTAATTGCCGAATCGGGCAACCGATTAGAATGGCGTGGCCTAAATGCACTCTTCTTTCGAGTTTTGAAAGATCCGAAAAGTTAAAATCGTTCACAATATTTCTTCTGCAGTTCTGTAAAATGGTGGCATAAGAAACTGCGAGAGAAATCGAACATCGCTTGCTTCTTCGGTGGTGGTTCTTACTGTCATTTTTTAATATCTGAGAAGAAGAGTTTCAAACGACTTTAAACTTTTCAATCTTTCAAATTAGCATGAAAGGGTAGTCCGGGGACTTCATTTAAAGATAATGCTATATATAATAACTTTTTGGGCTCCTTCCTTATTATATATTCGAGATTAAAGTACAATATATATAAAAGTTCAGAGTCAGGGGAAAATATATATATATGAATAAAATTGCAATATCGAAATAATACAGGGACTATATCTTGTGAATAGCCACCTATTTTATTCGCTTGTTATTTTCGCTAGTGTACCTAGTGCTGTGTACAATCTAAGTAGTACCTTATGAATCGCATGTCGTGGTGACACGTGGCAATAGTCTGTGCATGTTATCTTAGGAGCAAGCTCCAAAATTATTGTACGAAGAAATAATATCGATAAAACTATATTAAAGCTCGATACTAAGCTGACATGGCATGCTCTCCTTATTTTAGGGCAATAGGTTTTACTTTAAAGTTTTTATTATGTTGTTATGAGGTGTTGCCGCCTCCTCGCCTTCCTATCCGTCTTGGGGGAATAAGTTCTACTTTCAGAATTTCTGCCTCCTCGCCTTCCTATCAGCTATCTTATTTTCAGAGTCTTTATTATGCAATTTTACGATGCCGCCGCTTCGCCTTCCCACCGGTTATCTCGCCTTCCCATTTGCCATCTTCCAATTAATGATTCGCTTGGTTGTCATCGGTTTTGGAATTTCTTCTTTCCCTCTGCCTCTGCCTCTCCCCTCTCTCTCTCTCTCTCTCTCTCTCTCTCCAAATTTGACGCGCTCCTACCTGCCCATTTCGTCGTCGCTGGAGCCGCACCCTCCGCAGCCCCGCTGCTACTGAAGGGGCTATCGTTGCTGTTGCCGTTGCCGAAAAAGGAGTCGCCAGACCCATCCTCGCCGCCATCGGTGAGGAACCTTTGGTGGGTGCGGCGAGTACGGCGCACGAGGGCACGGGGTCCAAAGAAATAGGGGTCGGATCGTACGACAGAGGAAGGCGAGGTGGATGAGGCGGCGGCACAGGGCGTGGTGGTGGTATTGGCGGAGGACGACAATCTTGGCGCAGGCAGTGCCGTTGATCGAGGTGATAGCGGGGTAACAAGAACGCTCAGAAGCTTCCAGATATGCATCGCTTTCTACCTGATTGTAGAGTTGCTAACTGCATTTCTTCTAGATATTATTTATTAAAGGTAACTCTCTCTTCTTCAATTCCTACCCTTTATTTCAAAATGTACCAAAATTAATTGAGTTAAATTTTAAAAAGCATGAACTGATCAATATTTTTGTTTTTAAATGCATCAAATGGACCGTAAAATCCACGTTTTTTCAACGCGTAGGAATGAACTTTAGACAATATATGGATAAGAAGAACTGAAGTGGTTCAAGAATCGAAAGTGATATACCCACAAACACTTCTACAAAATATTTCTCCAAATTCTGTTCTTGAAGGGAATTGTGAGAGGTTCATACTATTTTGAATTGAGCCCTTTAGATTTTGCTCTATTACTTTCAAATCCTGTGATTATCTTGGTTGTAATCTCTAGCTTAAAAGAAAAGGAACAGTAAATAAATTGGGTTTATCTCTTTTTTGCATATTTACCCCTAAGTAATAAGTCAAGTAATAATTTTGAGGTTTGTCTCTACAAGTTTACATATTAGTAGGGGTACTTATACAAAGAAAAGAAGAAAAAAAATTCCAAATTGGTCTATTTGAGTCAACTTTCTTGAGGGCGAGAATCAGAGCCAAACGGCGGCCATACTATCAGAGTATGATATGACCGTCACAGACTACCCCCGACATTATTGGGGGTGCCCTTTGCTCACTATGGAGATGATCCATCATTGTTTAAGATCAGGAGAGAGAGCTAGCTCTCTTGAGGCCAGCAAAATCTCTTACTTATGCACTGCAAGAGAGGCAGGTGGCATGTTCTAGCTTTCATGTTAGCAGCACTTTTAGTTTATAGAAAACAGTATTTAGGAGAGCAGAAGACCTTGGATATGATTTATAAGCAAGCGCCCTGTGAGTTACTTCAGTTGTTGTCGCCATTGAATCCTTTGCCTTCGCAATTGAGATATTTGCAGTATATTTCGAGGAGGAATGTCGAGTCGGAGTGGCCCCCTCTTGACAGGGCATTTACTTTGGACTGTGTGATAAGTAGGAATATTAATTCCAGGCTTTAATGAGGAGGGCGGGTGCAGGCCCATATTCCGGATTTATGGGCAGGGTCCTTTTATCGCCTTGACTCCCAAAGTATTGTTCTCAGTATTGTTCTCTACACCGAAGAAGAGCAAGTTAGTTCGGTTATATAAACAGGTAATCTTTGATCTGCTTCTTGATTGCATGTCTTACTTTTGTATATAGTCGACTTCATGATGTAGTCGTTAGAAGTAACATTTATTGTTATTACAACTTTTGCTTCAATACAATTAATATGCTCCACTAGGCTAAAACACATGAAACTCCTTTATAAATACCATGATTTCCACAGTGCTCGCTTGAAATTTTTAAACGTATAATTTACCCATTGACCTATGCCCAAGTGATTGATTTCATCTACTAGAATGCTGTTGAAGGTGGCAATGTGATGAAACTTAGCAGTTTAAGTGTGTAATATATAGGTTTTCAAATTTTAGAGGGAAATATAAAAAAAAAAAATCACGTTTTTCAAAATATATTAAAAATACAAGGCTTCTGAAGATCCAGCAACTCTGGTAATATTGACTACAATTTCGCCTGTTTTCGCATATTTATTAATTCATTTTGTTTCAGGAGGCAACTTTGGTTTATTATGACCCCGCGCCGACGTCGCCTACTACATCCACTCCCGGCGCCTCGCCAAGACGAGGAAATGGATGGTAACCGAATCAAATTTTATTCCCTTCTCTTCTTACTTTTATGTCTTTGTGATGGTCAAATGCTCTGGAATCCATGCTTCGAGTCGTTTAAAAGGCTCTCCGTCTCCTCTCTCATGTCTTTCTATTGATTTGCCTCTCCTATGCCTCATCTCCCATTGACTTGCTTGAACAGTCGCTAGCTTTACAACGGCTTCTATTTAGCATGCTTGGTTGTTAGGTAATGTAGATTTTATTTTGTTTTATCTTACAGTGGCATGTTATGCTTACCATGTCTTATTTATTCATTTTTCAATTATTTTTGTAGCCGCAGGTGGCATCATCATATAATACAATAATTCAACATGGACTCCCAATGGTAAGGCTCTTGATTTATGAAATGATGCTAAATGAATAATTCAATATGTACTCTTAATGGTAAGGCTTTTGATTTATGAAACTATGTTAAATAATTTTCTACTTGAAGATTATTATTCTATTCTGAAATCTGAAGGTTGCTTTAGAGAGTGCTAGGATCTAGAACCCGACCAAAAATCCAAAATCCGAACCCGAACACAAAAATTCGAACCAAAAACAATTATTTCTCATTACTATATTTCAAAACATATTATATTAAATCTAAATTTTTAAAATGCAAATTCAAATATAATATCAAACATTTACATCTATATAGAAGAACAAGTCAATAGGTAATTTTTAATTTCTAGCATAGAATTATTCCTATTTTTTTTAGTGTTTTGTCACATGTATAATTCAGCTTTAAGCTGTCTCAGCCTTCTTTCATTTAATACAGAGTATTTGCACGACGAATCGATGGGAAGAACAATGCGTGTGTTAAGTACACGATGCTAGAAGTTATGGACTTAGAGAATTCTAATGTAACTATATACTTGAAGCAACAATGTCCGTAGATCAATCAGATAGTCTTATGTGTACTTCATGAGTAGAAAAGCTTTTTCAATAATATGAACTATATATAGCTATTTTAGGTGCTTAGGAAAGTAACACTAGCAGCATAAGCAGCGAATCAATAACAAAAGGAAGAGAAGAAGAAGAGCCACCACAGTAGCAGCACAAGAAGCTGAAGAAGATGATGATGATGATGATGATGAAGAAAGACCAGCAGCAACAACAGTAGTAGCAATAGAATCAGTGGCAAAATAAGAAGTAGAAGAAGAAGAAGAACCAATAATAGCAGTAGCAGTAGCAGCACAAGAAGCTAAAGCTGGAAGAACCAGCAGTAGTAGCAAAAGTAGCCGCAGTACTAGCAGTACAACTAATGGCAAAAAAAGAATAGAATCAAAATCAATGGCAAAAGTAGTGGGAGGAGAAGAGGGATGCTTCAGCATGTTAAATAATATAAATATGCACATTCTTCCATATTGGATATGCACAATTTTATTGATTTTTTGTTTCTATTTTTCAGTATCATCCTGATGTCGATAGCTAACATTGATACTTTATATTTTTATCAGAGGTGATGAGATAGAATGCAGTTCAATATTTTTAAAAGAGGCAATGATAGATAGAATGCGGTTCAATTGAATAGAGTTGATTATCTTCAACTTTGAGGTACATAAGACCTGGAATTTACTTTTATCTTCTCTACTCTTTTCAAAGTATTACTTATACTGTAAATATTTTATAGCTAAGCAATTTAGATGCTCTAGAGCCAACGCAATCGTTGCATCTATTTGCACTTTTATGAAGATTTGGACAGAGAAATAGAAGCATAAAGTAAATTTCTCTGTGGCTAATTGAAGACAAACCTGTGCCTCTTCATTTTACTCCATTTTATTATTTAATATTTTTTTTTTTGAGATTTTATTTGTATTTAGGGCATATATTCTTCATGACTACTATTTTAATTTTGTCGATGTTAACTTCGTATTTTCATTCTTGCATCAAGTGTTAACTTTTATATTTTCAGTCTTGGATAAGTATTGTTAGATTTATTATCTTAGTGGGCATCTCATTGTAACGGGCATTAAATGTGTATTGTTTTTATTACATTCCTTTTTTGCTTACTTCAATTGGTTGTTGAGTGATGCAATGAATAAGTTCCTTCATGAATTATCTGATGCTGTAACTCCTGAACATTTTACCATCTTGAAATGGATATATCAAAATTTATTATGATACCATTTGTGTTAACTATTATATGAATTTATTTACTTCTATAATATGCATTTATTTACTTCTATAAAATCTATATGTCGCAACACTTCTATTTACGCTTCTATATAGGCTGTCTTTCTTTGATATATAGATTGGTTTTGATGTTTTAGATCTAGCTCTGGAGGGTTTTTCAATTTCTCCATTGTTTACTTCTCCTCACCTATATGTTTTTGTTTACTACTCAATGCTGCTTTGTTCATTATTACTGCCGACCACTGGTTCTTAACTGTTGCTATATTTGTGTATCACCAATTCTTGCTAACTATTTATTTTTTCTCATTTGTTCATTTCTGCTACTGTCTACTACTTTCCGACTTATTGCTTTTATGGAAATCGATCATTTGCTTCTATGAATTCGACCCGCCGCATCGCGCGGGTACCTTCACTAGTTATTATTATGCCCCTTTGAATTCAAAGCGTCCAATCCAATAATAATATATATTAATATTAATGTATACATATTGGTATGTTAAGGATTAATTATAGATATATATAAAGTTCAACTATGCTACTATCGCTAGTAAACGGCTCGATTTACTATCGTTTTTTTTCCGATGATAGAGCTTTTAAATCGACGATCGACACCGTTTAATATGATTTAGACCATTTAAATTATTTAAAAATTAAATTTTATAATTTTTTGACATCACTAAGCGAATGATCAAAGGGTCAGAAAATCTGTAATTTTAATGACCGATGTAGTGTGTTTGCTCATTTAACAGAATAGAAGAGTCCAAAGCAACTAAATTTTTGTTAGAATATTTTTTAAACTATTTAATAACAAGATCTCAATTATAGATCTTAAATACAAAAATTGTATCATCACTTTTTAAAAGATATTCATTTTCAGCCATTCATTTTTTGTTCACTTGATGGACAAGAGAACAATATAAAAAAAGAGTAAAATTTGATTTTCAAATAGTTTAAAAGGTTTAGATCATGTGTAACGGTGCCGATCGTCAATTTGAAAGCTCTATTATCTAAAATAAATCGATAATAAATTGAATCGTTTACTACCAATAGTATCCTAGCAAAACTCTCTCTCTCTCTATATATATATAATATTAAGAAAAAAATAATTATTTTTTTCCTTTTTTTTGTTTAGTTTATATGCGCGCCGGCAAATAAAATGGTACCGGATTAATTTGTTTTGATGCTTCATAAAATTGTTGATGCTTGATTAGCCGCAAAGAGATACTTGGAAAATTTATTTTATAAAAATTATTCTAAATAGGGATAATAAAATCTAATCAAATATTTTTCGGATCAAATATTTTTATCTTATATAAAAGTACAAGACAGTTTATTTTTATAAGACGATTTATTTTGTATTATATTTCAAAATAAAATTATTATGTAGCTCTTAATTATATATATATATATATATATATATATACACTATTGGCTTAAATGAGCCGGCATCATGCTCTGTGGCGGGAGGCCAGGTTGGATCAAGCCACGTTCAAAATGGCGTGAGCATGAGTTAGGTCAGGCCGTGTTCAAAGTGGCGTTAACCTGATTGGGCCCCGTTAATTAAAAAAGTCGAAAAATAATTAAGAAAGTTACAACAAAAAAATTAAAATGATTTTTTAAATAAATTTTTAGTTTCTGAACTTAATGTCAAATAATTTTCAAATTAAAGTAGCTTTTAAGATAAACCCACCAAGGGTTTAGATAACCTTGTGAGTTTTTAGTATTAAAAATAGAATAAAATAAAATAACTAAGAATCTCAAAAACGTTAAAATTAAGAGTTTGAAAATAAATTTGACATTAAGTTGAGAAGCCAAAATTTTATCTAAAAATATATTCTAAATTTTTAATTTTATTTATTTTTAAATTTTTAATATATATTAGAATTTGTCTAGAGATATAAGATATGATGCTCATGTGGTGACGAATCTCACGGTCTCATATGGATATGATGCTCATGTGGCAGCGAATCTCACGGTCTCATATGGTTAATATTTGTCAAGTGATCGAAATGACTTAAAATCAATATTTTAATGACCGATTTCAGCCGTTTGCAAGTTTAATGATACGAAAATATTCAGATCAGATAAAATTTTGTTATAAACTTTCTTATACTATCGAAGACAAGATCAAACACACCTGATATTAATTAAAAAATACTTTGAAAATTTTCAAAAAACTTAAAAAATATATAGAAGAGCCACCTTGTGGCTCAGTTTGTCCCCATACAAATTTATTTGGACCAGGGGCTACATTGAGCCATAATCCTAAAATAAAGTGGCCTAGCGCGGTACAACACGGTGCGGTCCACATTACACCCCTAAAAATGCTTTTCTAAGGGACCGAGCCCAAGCACAAAACCAAAGTGTGTGTATATATATATATGGCAGGGCTGCTGTGCTCTTAGGAGCACGGAGGCTCAATTCTAATGGAGCAAATCGTCGATTCAAAAATTTCATTATAAAAAAGGACTTAGGAGAACGAAGACCTTCGTGCTCCTAAGAGCACACAAGTCCTACTATATATAAGCCGAGCACAAGTTAGATTGTTTCAACTAGGTATTTTAACGAGTCACCTCGTGTTTGGCTCGTTTAATAAACAAACGAATACGAACGGGCTCCAACTCGCTCATGTTTGGCTTGTTGACAGCCCCAATTTGATATTTTATCCAATTTTTTTCGAGTAGAGATAATTAACTAATGTTTTTATTGCTTTAAATGAGCTAATTGATGTTAATTACTTGTCTCTTTTAGACTATGTGATTCCACAAGGAGCTGATGTCATACTACACCTAGCTGCAGCACATTTGGATATATGAATCAGTTTTTGAAGATCCTTATGAATTCAATCCATGGAGATGGGAGGTGAGCTCTTAATCAAAACCAGCTTCTTCCAAAAGCACTTCCAATTAGTACAAAAACAACTCACCCCCCTAACTGATTCAAGTATCTCAGCTTTGGACTCGGGTACCAACCATCAGATCCTTTGTCACTTCGCTACGGACAGTCAGTAGTTTTTCAAATTTATTGTTTCGTTATTAAAGGATTGATTTGGTCGAATCTTTTTGCAATGCAAATGGTCTCTATTTGATCACTGTGATTCAAGATCAGTTTTGTTGAGAATTTGCTTGCTATTAGTGATCTTTTATCAATAATGTAAAATAGCTATTTTTATTTAACTACACTAATTAGTATATGATTGGAAAGATTAAATATATTATAACGATAAAACAGAATGACATTCAATTAAACTCCAATATATTAAAAAAATATTCTATGCATTCCAAAAAGAGTTAAACTTGAAATTCAAAGCAGGAGCAAGAGGCAAATATTTCAAGTCTCAATAAATCTGCTTAAAAGAAGATGTTTCAAAGAAAATAATTTAGATGTGGTATATTATATACCCAAAAATAATAAGTAATATACATATATCTCAACATGGTATCAGAGCGAGCCTTCATATTTAACTCACTATAATACCATGTCAGAATATATAAATACTACTTTATTCACACACAATTACAACTAAGCCAAATAAGAAATGGGTGTGGTTTTGTTTGTTCTCCAATGTGGGACTAAACATTTACCATCAATCCAAGACCACAACTGTTTCCTTTATTAATCAAAAGCTGATAACATGTCCATTGTATAATTCTGTTACAATTGATACTCAACAAAAAAGAAGCAGATACTAAGGCTCTACATTTCACAAACAATACATACATTTGATTCGCGAGATCATATTCTCGTGAATACGATCTGCGCCCCCTTACCGGGCTTCATGATGACGCTGTACGACGGCTCGTGTTTGTAGTTCGGAGACACCACAAATCTAAACTTCTGCAACAGCATTGCTAGGATGATCTTAGCCTCCATCAAGGCGAAGTTCATCCCTATACATATTCTCGGACCGAGAGTGAACGGCATGAATGCCATTGGATGCTTCGCGGCCTTAGCCACGCCCTCGGAGAAGCGGCTCGGGTCGAACACGTCGGCGTTCTCGCCCCACAAGTCCTTGTCGTGGTGTATTGCGATTATGGGCACTATGAAGCCTGTTCCCGCGGGAATGGTTAGGTTTTCTAGCTTTGTGTCTTCCTTCACTCCGCGGATTACTGTCGGGACCGGAGGGTACAGTCGGAGAGTCTCATTGATTATCATGTTGAGCTGTCAGCACAATCACCAGAATACACACAAGTGCTATTAGTGTTTTTTGTTCCGGAATTGCAAATCAATTGGCGGGCGCATAACGCAAAAGATGCTTGATTTTGAATCCTTGATGGTGGATTCGGCACATACATTAATTTGCTAACTTTTAAGTTGCCATGTTAATGTTTTGTGATTGTAAACTCAAAAACAAGCATGCTTCATTTAATTTTAGACTATGGTTTGATCACTGAATCTATACAAAGAAGTTGGATGCGATTCGGAGTAACTTACTATCTTGAGTCGGCTAAGAGTCTCAACGGAGGGATTATTCCCTTTGAGCACTTCACTAACTTCTTCGCGAGCTTTCTCCTGCCACTCAGTAAATGTGCCCAGCATTACGAAGGTCCAGGACAGAAGTATAGATACGGTCTCGTAGGCAGCCACCGCGAAGACGCGACACTCTTCCTTGATTTGTTCGCGAGGCATGGACGACGAGAGCAGATAACCGAGTAAGTCGCTTTCTGTCGTATCTGTATTCGCGCCTCGTCTCTTGATGAGCTGCATCAGCAGCCTGTCCACTTCTTTTCTTAGCCAATTGCTATTCAAATTGAAGGATGTAGGAAGGAACCTGCATTCAGAAATAACCATCAGAAAGACTATATTGTGCATATACTTCTTTTTTTACAGCATCTGCAACACATCTGAGCTTATTATACTTGTTTTATTTTTAATTTAAAGTGATTTAGAAGAACATTTTGGATTTGAAATAATGTTATGTTACCTTGTGCCAGGAATGTAAACACTCCTCAATGCTCCTGCTATCAGGTTTTCCTGCTTCATTTGCAGATGGCCAATGTACTTCCCTTCCTTGGCATTCCTTCCGAAGACGACGGCGGCCGCGATGTTCTGAACGAGCTCTTCGAACTCGCTATACACGTCGGTTTCCCATTCGCTCGACTTCGCGAAATTGCTCCAAGTTTCCACCAATTTTTCTGTGGCTTCTACAACAATGTGTGACAGGCCCTGCACAATACAGTTAAGAAGAGTAAACTCAATGCATTCATCTTTCACACAATGAACTTTTTCTATTTCAATATATTTGAAACAAGGTTAAAATGCTCGGCAGTGTAGTGCTACTTAATAGAGTGTTATCTGAGTAGTGCAGTTAAAAACTGTCGTTATATTCTTATATTCTCTGTAAGCTTTCCTATAGAAAAATCAGAAAAACAGTCGTTATATTCTTATATTCCCTGTAAGTTTTTCTATAGAAAAATCAGAAGCACCAAAAGTCCTCGATATTTCAATTGTGATTCTTGCTATAGCAGAAGCAGAAGCGGATCGAGAAAAGTCCTCTTTAACACCATATATATATATATTGTTGGATTTTATCCAATGATAAATTTTGATAATAACAAACAAATTTTGGATTTAATTTGTCACTTAGCAATTTTAAGTTTTAGTTAAATTTAAAGTGACTCAAGCTAAACCGGAATTGATCAAAAGTAAGCATTCAATCAAATTATTCAAAATGGTGCAGACAAGATCAAATTGTACCAAATTGGATGTAAGTGCCACAACAATATTTTAGCGGACTTCTTTGCAATTCTGTCGGATTTGAGCCAATCAACCGAGTCAAGTTGACCAAGTTACCACATGGGTTTGATTTGAGCTTAACGCCAAATTAGGCATTATTTTTAATATGGTATGAAAGAGATTTGATATATGGTATAAATTCAAAAATAATTTTATTATGGCATGAATCAAAAAAATATGAAATATGATATAAATGAGTTTTACAAGTATGGCATTAATTCAAAAGTTTTTTATAAATGTGGAATGAATTAAAAAAGTTTTACATTTGTAGTATTAATTTAAAAGGATTTTACAAATTTTATATAATTTCAAATGAGCTTTTCAAATGTAGTAATATTTCAAATGTGTTTTGCGAATGTGGTATAAATTCAAATTTATTTTGAAATTAATTCAAATGCATTTACAAATATAGTTAAAATTTAAATTAAAATCAAATTACTTTAATCATGCTTTTATCCCATTTTTGAAATGGTGGCTAGCGTATTTAAAACGGGATCTGGATGCTGTTTGAAACACAACTTCAGAAAAATTCTCTAAGTCCTAATTGTTCTTTTATTTTTTAGCTTTGTTGAGAGGATTGTAATAGAAGTCTTGTAAAGTATGATTGTAAGCGGCTTTGATCTTACCCTGTTTAAAAGGTCAAGTAATAGTGATTAAATCGGTACCTTAAGGAGAAGAAGGATAGAACTGGAGTAGGTAGAAGGCCGAACCAGAATAAATCATCTGTGTTATCTGAGTTTGATTTTTTTTTCTTTTACTTTGTTGTGCAATTTTTATCTTGATTTAATTATACTTGAGTTTTAGTTGTCAACTAATTCGCCCCTCTCTTAGTTGCCATTTGATCCTTCGTATATACCTTAAGGGACTCCAAATTGAAGAAGGGGCTAAGGAGCTTTCTATTGGTGGCCCATGCATCTCCTTCGGCCAAAGGAAGTGCTTTTCCCATAAGCTGATACAGAGCTGGATGCTGTATAAGTAGTATGAAGTGTTTAGGGTCACTGAACATCTTCTTTATCAGTTCCGGTTCCGTCACCACTATCCTGGGCAATGGCCCGAACCAGAATAAGAAGTTCTTTCCTGCACAAAACAAAAAAAAAAATTTAATTCTCTATATTTATTTCTCATGTAAGTGCTCGCGACATTTTGACAGGTCTGAGATACGGACTTAAGAGTTATTACCAAAAGAAAAATTAAATCAGACTAAGAGCTTGATAAAGATTTAAAATTCAGAAATTTATTATCTAATATGATATTGATTAAGGACTTTGGTAATAATAAAACTTAACTAATAGAAAAAGATATTTTATTCATTTATTCAATGCTCTGCATATGGACGAAATGTATTGATTCCTAATATTAGATACCATTTTAAAGGATTTTAAAATATTAACTAGAAAAACTTAAGCTAATAGAGAACATGGTATGCTTTGTCTTTTTAAACTAAGAATATAGTTACCGACTGTCCCTAGCGCAAGTGGCAAAGGGCTTGATGGTTGGTACCCGAGGTCTCAAGTTCGAATCCTAGTTGATTAATATTTTCAGCTAAGTTTATTTCTAAAAAAAAATAAAGGAAATGAATATCATGCTACCTTTTTCTCAAAAAATTAAGAACATAGTTGGATGCATGAGCATTTCACTTCACACACACTCACACACATATACAGATGAATTGATGAATTGGAGTAATATAAACAGAGTCTGGCTATTATACTCTTATGAGTACGATTGCGTTCGCACTCATAAGTGATTTTCGAGGATAGAGCTTCCGAATCGATGATCCACACTGTTAAACATGATTTAAAGTATTTGAAACTTCTAGAAATCGAATTTCATAATTTTTGGACGTCATTTACCTTACGATCAAAATACCTCAAAATTGATAATTTTTAACGGTCGGTATGAAATACTTGCTAGTTTAACGGTGTGAAAAAATCGAAATTGATTGAATTTTGACAAAAAAATTCTATTCACTATATAGATAAAGATCAATAACTCTGATCTTAAATTGAAAAATAGGATCCTCTATTTTTAGGAGATCATGCGATTTTAACCATTTATTTTATGCCGCTTAGCGGATTTTATTATAATTTTGAAAAATTACAAAAATTTTCTTTTAGAATTTTTAAATGCTCTCGATCATATTTAACAGTATGGATCGTCGATTCAGAAGCTTCATCATCGAAAACAACTTATGAGTATGAAGGTATCTATAATCATAAGAGTATAGTAGCCCTACTCTCTCTCTCTCTCTCTCTCTCTCTCTCTCTCTCTATATATATATATATATATATATATATATATGGCAATTAAAACTAGTTTAATAGGGGTTTGTGGAATAGTAATAATTTAAGGGTAAAAAATTTGACAGTAAATATTATTCATATACTAATAGTATACTAGCTCAACTATATAAATATATATAGTTCGGCTACTATACTCTTATGAGTACGAAACCCATCTTCGTACTCATAAGTCGTTTTTAATTATAGAACTATCGAATCAATGATTCACACAGTAAAATATGATTTAGAGCATTTGAAATATTTAAAACTCAAATTTCATAATTTTTTGATATCATTTACCTTACGATCAAACTATCTCAAAATTGATAACTTTTAACGGCTGTTATGTGATACTTGCTAGTTTAACGGTGCAAAAGAATCAAAATTGGTTGAATTTTTTAATAAAAAATTATATTCGCTATTTAGATAAAGATCAATAACTCTGATCTTAAATTGAAAGATCCGATCATCTATTTTTAGGATGTCGTTTAATTTTAACCGTTCATTTTATGCCCGCTTGATGGATTTTATTATAATTTTAAAAAATTATGAAATTTATTTTCTAAAAATTTCAAATGTGCTAGATCATATTTAATAGTGTCGATCGTCGATTCGAAACTACATCATTGAAAATAACTTATGAGTACAAAGAGCTTTATACTCATAAGAGTATAGTAACCCTATTCTCTCTCTGTCTCTCTCGCGTACTCATAAGTTGTTTTTGATAATAGACTTTCGAATCGACGATCTATACCGTTAAACATTATCTAGAGCATTTGAAACTTCTAAAAATTAATTCATAATTTTCAACATAATTTACCTTACGATCAAAAGATCTCAAAATTGACAATTTTTAACAGCCGGTATAGAATACTTGCTAGTTTAACAGTGTAAAAGAATCGAAAGCTGTTAAATTTTTTATATGAATTCTATTCACTATCTAGATAAAGATCAATAACTTCGATCTTAAATCGAAATATCCGATTCTCTATTTTTAGGAAGTCGTTTGATTTTGACTGCTCATTTTATGCCTGTTTGATGGACTTCGTTATAATTTTGAAAAATTATAAAATTTATTTTTTACAAGTTTCAAATGCTTTATATTATATTTAATAGTATAGATCATCAATTCGGAAGCTCCATCATCGAAAATAACTTATGAGTATGAAGGGCTCTATACTTATAAGAGTATAGTAGCCCTACTCTATATGTATATGAATTGAGCTCCTATGTTCTTAAAAGCACAAAATCATTGGTGCTTGTGGGTTTTCGACCTTTGGATGAAGATTTGTAGGATTATGATAACAGTGGTTTTCTAGAGTTGAGTGCGTAGTTGGTAGAATAGCATGATCTAAAAGATGAAATTGGTCAAAGGGATAGATCTAACAGTGGAAAACTGATAAGCACCAAGTGCTTGATGCTTTTAAAAGCATAGGATCGGAGCTCAACTCATATATATATATATATATATATATATATGCTTTTAAAAGCATAGGATCGGAGCTCAACTCATATATATATATATATATATATATATATATATATATATATATATATATATATATATATATATATATACATGTATACGTACATACATATACATGTATACGTACATACATATACATGTATACGTACATACATATACATGTATACGTACATACATATACATGTATACGTACATACATATACATGTATACGTACATACATATACATGTATACGTACATACATATATATATATATAGTCCAGCTAGGGTGCTTCTAATAGCACAAGTATTTGGTGCCGCCAAGTTTTCCACCGTTAAAATTATTCTTTTGACCATTTTCATCCGTTAAATTATATTATTCAATCAACCACCCAGTCAACTCTAGGAGACCACTATCATCCTAATCGCACATCTCTTCATTTAAGGGTCAAAAAACCTAATAGAACTAATGACTTAGTGCTATTAGAAGCATTCCAACCTATACATATATATAGACACACGCACGGTCATATACATATGATCAGAAATAAAGAAAGAGACCAAATTAAACACCAACCATATTTATTGATCCAAGGAGGCAAGTGGGGAAAGATATGCTGGACCAAGTTGTGCCTGGTCTTGTTCTCCGAGCTCGGCGGCTGCAGCGGCGGTGGCGTCGGCGACTCCTCCTTCGCGCGGCAGTAGATAACCGCGAGCTCCTTCAAACTCCCTATAACTGGCCTGTATTGTGGCCCTCTTATACCTTGCTTATGGAACTGCTTTTGGATCCTTGAAGGGTTCCACCACAGAACAAAAAGGAGCTTTTGGAGCACAAAAAACACCAAAAAGCTCAAGGAGAAGTAGATGATCTCAAATTTATCCATAGTTATGTATATGCTCTTCTTAGTTATGTTCCTTTGGTGGATATATACATATATGTAACATGCCTTTGTGTCCAAGTATATATAGTGGTAGGGATCATATATATATACGTATGTTGACCAAAATTATAAGGAGGGTGAAACTAATATAGTATGTATGTTCCGTAAGTATGTATATGAGAGTTAATTTGAAGAGAAACAAGATGGTGTTATTGTTAAGTTGGTGCGTTCTTTTGAACTTGGGTTGAGTCAAATTAATTAACCCATCAAATTGGTTCATGAAAAATGGCATAGGCTAGGTCTATGAAATATATTAATTAATTTTGAAGTTGATTTTCGTTCATGGAAGATACGTGTTTACTTACACAAGATTGAAGATATTACTCGGATCGCACGATATCAAAAGCATAGTTAGTTTATGCTACTCAAGACGAGTATTAATTATCAACAATATTGGTTGACTTTGGCGGGGCTCATTAGCATTATATATGCATGTGCGGGGATGTGAACAACGTGCACCCTCTAATTAATTTGCAAACTGCATGCGTTGGATGACAGAGAGAGGCTACTCTAATTAATTTGCAAACTGCGTTGGATGACAGAGAGAGGCTATTATTCTTCCGATTATCATCAACTAATTAAGAAGTGGACAACTGGATAACTGGAAGGACAACTCGGAATCACGGATATTGAACAACTGGATAACTAAACTTGCCGTGCTGGTGGGTAATTTGGGAGGCTAGGAATGGGGCCATTTTTAGGAAGTTACAGTCTGATCCTTTCCTTACGGTTTTTAAGTGTAAACAGTTGTTGAACCTTTGGAAGCTGACTCTTACTTCGGCCGGGCCCTAATGTGCTAGTTTGACCTAGATTGCCTTTTTTTCTTTTTTCTTTTTTCTTTTTTTTTTTTGTCGATTTCGCTCCCTCTGAGGCCCTTGTTGCCTCACTCCTGTAGCTTAGTTCATATTTTCAATGAATGAAGCGGGTAGCATGCTACCTTTTTCTCAAAAAAAAAACTTATTAAGAAGATATAAAATATAAGCTTGTATTTTGTTTCTTTCTATAGTGAAATATATTTCTCTCGCTCTCTCCGTGGAGGTAGGCAATTGTCGAATCACGTAAATATTGATTTCTTCTTTCTGCATTTATTTTTCTTGTCGTTCAGATTTCTTTGTCTTTCATGCATCTGTGTCCGTAAAATATGAAAAACGATCCATTTACTTCCTAACTAGTGGTATCAGAGCAAAAAATTCACGCTATATTAGAGATGTCGAAGGTCTCGTCTTCTAAGTTTGACGTGGAGAAATTTGACGCGTCTGTAAATTTTGAAGTACAAAATATTTAAAATTTTATTTTGTAATTAATTTTAGAAACTAACAATTGTTTCGCCTAATATGATATCGCAAGGTTTAAAAAAAAAAAATCGAATTCAGATATGAAATTGCAATACAGGTTCTATATATATATATATATATATAGAGTTGAGCTAGAATACTATTAATAGTATTTAGCCCATTTTGCTATCAAGTTTTTAGCCTTAGGATAAGTCCCTTTGATCATTCTAGCCATTGGATTAAATACTATAACCCAGTGGGGACCACTCAACCCTAGGGGGACCACTCAATCCTAACAAACAACTATTATCTCAACCCTACGATTTTTTATCCAAGGGCTAAAAAGTTGGTGGCAAAAAAGGGCTGGTGCTATCGATAGCATTCCAGCCCACTCTATATATATATATATATATATAGGCTAGGGCTGCTATACTCTTATGAGTATAAAGTCCTTTGTACTCATAAGTTTTTAACCGTTGGATGAAGAGATGTGCGGTTAGGATGATAGTGGTCCCCGGTTAGGATGATAGTGGTCCCCTAGGGTTGAGTGGGTGGTTGGTTGAATAGTATGATCTAACGGATGAAAATGGTCAGAGCGGTAGATCTAACAGCCAAAAACTTATGAGTATAATGAAGCCTATACTCATAAGAGTATAGTAGCCGGACTCTATATATATATATATATATATATATATATATAGTCTGGCTGGAATACTATCGATAGCACCAAGCACTTGGTGCTACCGAGTTTTCCGCCGTTAGATTTAACCCTTTGACTATTTTCACCCGTTAGATTATATTATTCAACCAACAACTCACTCAAACCTAAGGGGCCCACATCATCCTAACCGTACATTCTTTCATCCAAGGGCCGAAAATCTAATAGCACCATCAGCTTGGTGCTATTGATAGCATTCCAACCTAGTTCTATAGTATCTATATATATATATATATATATATATATATATATATATATATATATATATATATATATATATATATATATATATATATATATATATATATACCTACATACATACATACATATATAGTACGGCTACTGCTCTTATGAGTACGATCATTTTTGTACTCATAAATTATTTTTGATGATAGAGCTCTCAAATCGATAATTCATACCGTTAAATATGATTTAGAGCATTTGATACTTTTAGAAATCAAATTTTATAATTTTTCGACATCATTTACCTTACGATCAAAAGATCTCAAATTTGACAATTTTTATCGACCGGTATGGCATAAAATGAACGGTCAAAATTGAACTACCTCCTAACAATAGATGATCGGATTCTTTAATTTAAGATTAGAGTTATTGATCTTTATTTAGATAGTGAATAAAATTTGCTATAAAAAATTCAACCAATTTCGATTCTTTTATACGGTTAAATTAGCAAGTATCCCATACCGGCCGTGTCAATTTTGAGATCTTTCGATCATAAATTAAATGATGTCGAAAAATTACGAAATTTATTTTCTAAAAGTATCATATGCTCTAGATCATATTTAACGGTATAGATCGTCAACTCGGAAGATCCATCATCAAAAGTAACTTATGAGTACAAAAGGGTCTATACTTATAAGAGTATAGTAGCCCTACTCTCTCTCTATATATATAGAACTAAACTACTATACTACTGATAGCATCAAATCATTACTATCAAGTCATTGGTGATATATATATATAGAACTAGACTAGACTACTATACTATTAATTGCACAAAGTCATTGATACTATTAGGTTTTCGGCTCTTGAATGAAGGGATGTGTAGTTAGGATGATAGTAATATTCTAGGGTTGAGCGGGTAGTTGGTTGAATAATATGATCTAATCGGTGGAAATGGTCAAAGCGGTAGAGCTGAGGGCGGAAAACTTGGTAGCACCAAGTGCTGGGTACTATTGATAGTATAGTAGCCTCAAAATCGACGATCGGTACCGTTAAACATGATCTAGACCACTTAAAGCATTTAGAAACCAATTTCAAATTTTTTCGACATCATTGGCCTAACGATCAAATGATTTCAAATTTTGTGATTTTAATGGTCGATATGAGACGTTTTCTCGTTTAACGGTGTAAAGATATCCAAATCAATTGAATTTTTGTTAGAAAATTTTTTAAACTATTTAAAATAAGATCTATACTCTTGATCTTGGTTACAAAACTCCTATCATCACTTTTTAAAGGATATTTATTTTCAGTCGTTCATTTTTGTGTCCACTTGATGGACAAGAAAATAATATCGAAAAATCATGAAATTTAGTTTCTAGATACTTTAAGTGGTCTCGATCACGTTCAACGGTGTCGATCGTCGATTTGGAAGCTCCATCATAAAAAATAAGTGGGTGACAACGGAGTTCGTTTCCTATCGATAGCATTCCAGCTCAACTATATATATATATATAGTTGTTTACAGATAATGGGGGCTAATTCAAGTGAACCATGTGAGAATATACTAAGCAAGGAAAAATTCCCTTGTCTCGTGCAGTACTTCCTCAACTTAACATATAATCTTCTTCGCGAAATTCTCTTCATGAAAAAATATAATAAATTAAGGTACTAATAAAGTATTCTATCTCTCTCTTAAAAAATTAAACAAAACTGTCAGAAAGCCAAAAGACTTAAAAGGAAAAATTAAAAAAAGAAAGGAAAAAAAATATACAAAGACCCCCTGAACTTTAGTTCTACTTTTGATTTGGTTCAATAAATTTAAGGCTTATTTGAAATGCTCGTTCTATATTTCTAATTTTTGCACCGCAAAAGGGCATTTGGATAAAATAGAGGCTGTTATGGAGGGTGTAGACATTTACTTTATTGGGGCGTAACATTAAATACATGTAACTTGAAGGGCGTAACTCAAAAGTAACATGTCCTTTTGTCCTCATTTGCACCATGATGCCATGGCATGTTATATACTTGCAGCATACATGGCATGCACCAATGATGTGTTGGGAACTGAATGGATTCGTTCAGCAATTGCCTAAGTTTACGGTGCATGCCATGTATGTATGCACGTGTATACATATATGACATGCACCGTAAAACGTTTCTGAACTATGAATTATTTTGAACCAGTCATCCAACCTTTCAAAATTCGTGCATACATACATGACATACACCGTAGAACGTTAGTTCACTATGGACCATTTTTGAACCAGCCATCCAACCTTTTAAAATTTTATTTTTACTATTCAACCTCTGTCCAAAACAATGAAGAGAAAAAGAGAAAAGTTAAGATTAAAAAACGAAAAAAAATAGGAGCTGGGTCCTACCCCAACCTGCCCCATCCAAGTTCACATAATAGCGCCACCTGGATAGAACTCACATTTCATTAGATTTGATAGATAGATGTAATTTAAACTATTTAAAAGTTATATATAAAAAATATATATTTTAAATTTTTATAATAAAAGATAGGATAACTAAATTGGATTAATTAAAAAAGGCTCAAATTTTTCAGTCTAAATTAGTGTAGAGAGATAAATTAAGATTAATGGCTTGTTTGGTTTCACATAAAACTCTGAAAAATAATTTTTTTGTGGAAAAGAGTTTTTGAAGGAAAAAAAAATTTACGTTCTTTGGTGTGTGGTTTGTAGAAAAGTAAAATTAGTTTTCAACTATACTTGTTTTGTTTGAAGGAAAAAAATAAATAAAAAACTATTTTATATTTTTATTATATATTTAGAATTATTTATATCTTATAATTATAATTATATATATTATTATTATTATTTGTATTTGTAAATTAAATAATATTTAAAGTTATATTATAGGATAAATATGTAATATACTATATACTAGTTATATTTAATATTATATATATATATATATATATAATGAAGAGGGAGTGAGAGAGGTCCATGCGGTCCACGAGGTGAAATGGACCTTGTGGACGGCGTGGTGCGCTCAAGCTGTGAGCTGAGTGTTTTGCCTTTGGTTTTCTTTTTTTTGCTTTCTTTGAGCGGAAAACCAAAACCAAAACTTTTCCAAGGATTCGTAAAATATTTTTCCAAACAAATTCTTTTACCGACAATTAAATATCTGAAAAATTATTTTTTACTAAATAAAATAATTTTCGAGATAATTTTACGAGCAACCAAACATATCCTAACCAAAGAAAGACCGGCTCCTTTCCCGACCCTACCCCCTTCCGGCTGGACCGCCGATTTGGTCGGTTCGGACACGCGTACAAACCCACCGAACGAACAGAATTTTTTCTGTACGTTCAAGACGTCGCAATCAATACAATTCAAGAGTTCTAAACAAGAACAAAATTTATATACATATTGTATAAAAAAAGTATTATACAAAAACAACTAATACGATAACCAAAGCGTTCTACGATTCTATATTTTTTCATGCTAACACAAGAACTAAGCAACCCAGCTAAAGCTCGCTCACGCCCACCCCCATCCCCAGCACTCTCTCTTACAACGCCACATGCATAGAATGACTGAAAATTAATAATAATAATAATAATAATAATAATAATAATATATTATTATTATTATTATTATAGATTATAGATGCTAGTTAATTTGGCCACAGCTGGCGTGCGCACGTTGCTCACGAGTCACGTCCCGCACATGCATATATAATGCTAACTAGTTAAGGCGCGCGATGCAGCAGGAAGATAATATTATAGTTATTTTTTAAAATATATATATTTTTATATATGCATAATTATATAAGTACATAAAATTAAATATAACTAAGCAGAATAAAAAATAATTAATGAATAAAACTCAAAATAGAAGTAAGAAAGTTGAAAGCAATTATAACTAAAACAATCAACCAAATAGGAAACTAATAAATTCGAAAGCAAAGCAATGCATAAAAAAAAAAAAAAACAAACGCATTAAACTTACAATCCGAAATACTGACGATAGAAATTGTACTCTCATAGCAATTTGAAAGTAAGCACAAATTACAGTCGAAATACCAATCTTTTGAGATGATGATACAAATATTCAATTTGATAGCTCAAAGCTAGCTGTTCATATTTATCTAAATTAAAATTATATATTTAAATTTCAAATTAAAATTTAAATTTTGAATGCAAATTCAAATATCAAAATAAAAAAAAAAAATTCAGATATCAAAATAAAAATAAAAAAATTTAAGTTTGAAATCAAAATTTAGATTTAATTTAAAATTCAAATTTAAATTTAAGTTCAAATTATAATTCAAAATTCTGAATTCTAATTATTTTAAAATTTTAATTTTCATATTAATTTCATATTTAAATTTAAACTTTTGAATCTTTATTTTTTGGACTTTGACATGTAAAGAATACTAAAGATAAAAAGTAGTGGAAAGATTGGGTACTAATATGCAATTAAAGATCAAGTCTTATTTTAATATGAATTTCGAATTTAGATTTAAAATTTAAAATTTTTTATTTTAGAAGACTAAACTGAAAACTATGCAAAGTTTAGGGGTTAAGATTACCTTGTAGAAAAAAGTCAAGTAAACGCTAATATGGCAATTTTCTTAAATTATAAAATTACTTGTAACGGCTGGCACGTAATCATAATGAAATTAAGAGATTGAAAAATTGCTTGTAAAAAAATAATTATGAATCAAAGTAAGAAAATAATACAAAGTTCGAGACCATAATATAACTAACATTTGATTAAAATAGATGTGGGCCCACAATTTTTTTCAAAAAGAAGAAATCTTTTTTAGGATTCCAATTTCATATATTTAATTAATTAAATATTAATAGAATATATATATATATATATATATATATATATATATATATATATATATATATATATATATATTTTGTTGGCGGGACCCACCACCCACCCACACCTCCCCTGTTCACGTGGAGGCAGGGGAGGCTTTGCTTCCCCCAATTCATAATATTATATTATTATATTATTATTATGAATAATAATAATAATATATATTATTATTATTATTATAGATTATAGATGCTTGTTAATTTGGCCACAGCTGGCGTGCGCACGTTGCTCACGAGTCACCTCGCGCACATGCATATATAATACTAAATGAGGTTCGGTCAAAGTCAACTAATATTAATTAATAGCATAAACTAACTATGCTTTTGATACGTGCGATCGAAAAATATCTTTATCGTGTGGAGCTAAAGATACAGTCAACCTCGCATAGGTAAACACGTATCGCCCACCGTTGTAAAATAGAGCTAAGACCAGACGAAGTGCTTTGGAGATGAAATCGATCTATTCTGTGCTTAATGACCGGGTACGAAAAATAACAGAGCTAACAATATTTGAAGCCTTACAATATCTATTGAAGATGAGAGGATGGATTGGAAACACAATGTATTTTTTATGCGGGGTTGAGGAGGAGATAGTAGACCATTTATTCGCACAATGTGTTTTTTCTAGATTCCTAGTGGTGACGATCCTAGAGGGTTATACATATATACATATACATATATATACTAATTAAGTGTATACATATATGCATATATATATATGTATACATATATGCATATATATATATATGTATACATATATGCATATATATATATGTATACATATATGCATATATATATATATATATATACATATATGCATATATATATATATGTATACATATATGCATATATATATATGTATACATATATGCATATATATATATATATATATATATATATATATATATACATATATATATATATATATATATATATATATATATATATATATATATATATATATATATATATATATATATATATATATATATATATATATATATATATATATATATATATAATTTGAGATAGCTGATAGAAAATGGAGATGGTTATACATATATACATATATATATACTAATTAAGTGTACGTGCAATTGTGCAAATGCATGTAATAATTATTTTAATAGCTATCTTAGGTTAATATAAATTTGTCTATCATATTTATTCAAAAATTTAAACAATAAAAATTTAAATTTAAAAAAGTTGATTCATCTATTATATTCTATTATAAAGTATTTGTCATATCCTAATTCAAATTTAAATAATTGTTGCCGACAATAATTATAAAGTTCTATTTTTTATTTTATAAAATTTGAGTTTAGATCGTGAATTAAATTTAATTTCGGATATCAACTTTAAATTAACAATTAAAAAAATAAATTTAAGTGAATCAAAATTAAATTTTAAATTTTGAATTAAAGATATATTAAAATTTCTATACTTTTATTTTAAAACACATACTTAAATTTTTAGTTTGTTCTAATTTAAAAAATATACAAAATATTCAATGTATAGTTAAAAATTTAACCCTGAATTTAATAAAAAAAAAAATTTTTAAAACAAATAAGATTAAAAAGCAAATATATTTTTGAAATTAAATTTAAATTTGATTGTTGGTTGCAATCAATAAAAAGTAAATATAACAACTAAATATAAATTGATAAAATTGAGATAAACTAATATATTCACCTAAAAAATATATATATGAAATATTTTCAAGACTATCCTTTAGAGAAAAAAGAATTAAAAATTTGTTTTGTTACGTTACTTATCTAACGTAAGAAAAAAGTGGAACTAAAAGTTTATTTTATTTTATAATTAAAGTTTATTTCGTTACGTATATATTCCTATCGGTTCCTATTCTTATCTTTATATTTCTATTCTTTTTTTTATATTTTTTAAAATAGACTTGTCGACAGATCGAAATTTAAAATATGTGCTTTATATATAGTATAGATAGATATTTGATTAACATTTAAAATCAAATAATATTAAATTTTAGATATATATTTAAAATTAAAATTAAATTTAATTATTGATTGCAGGTAAAAAAGATAAAATTATAATAAAATATTGGTAGATAGAATAAAGATAATCTATAAATGAATAAATATAATCTATAAATATTCACCTTAAAAAAAGATATTGAATAATAAAAATATTTAATAAAATAATATTAGCAGTTGGAGAAAAAAGAGGAACTAAAAGTTCGTTTCGTTAGGTTACTTGGATCTATCCACAGATTGAAAATTTGAAATACGTGTTTATATATATATATATATATATTGTGTGTTATTAGGAGCACGGAGGCCTCCGTGCTCATAAGCTGTTTTCGATGATGGGACTTTCGAATCGACGATCGGTTCCATTAGACTTGATCTAGCGTATTTGAACTATCTAGAAAATAAATTTTACAACTTTTCAATATCATTTACGTAGTGATTGAAAGGACTCAAAATCAACGGTTGAAAATAAAAATCTCACAAAAAGTTATGATATAGTACTAAAATTTTCGATCAGAGATATTGATCTTGTTGTAGATAGTATAAAAAATTTTCTATCAAAATTTTATTTGATTTGAATACTTCTACACCGTTAAACTTACAAACGGCATACATCAACCATTAAAAATTGTTGATTTTAAATTCTTTCGATCATTAAATAAATAATATCGAAAATCTGCAAAAAATATTTTCTAGATAGATACATCAAATATACTATATCATGTCTAACGAAATCGATCGTCGATTCGAAAGTCCCATCACCGAAAACGACTTAGGAGAAGATGACGGTGGAAGATGGTGGAAATAACAGGTTGGATGGTAAACGTACACCAATATACTAGAAAAGAAAGAAAAGTTTTCGTTTTCTTAAAAAAAATTTAAAAACGACAAGAAAAGTGTTCCGTAAAATATTAAAAAAATTTCAAAAAATATATTTTTCCTACGAACCAAATACACAGAAAAAAAAGTTTCAGCTTGAAAAATAAAAGAGGTATTTTTCAAGAAACCATTCAGGCTCTTAGCTGAAAATAAAAACTATTTTTTTCCTTGTTAAAATCTATAAAAAAGGTTTTCCTAATAAATTCTTTTTACGAGCAACCAAACAACCGAATATTACTTTTCAACCAAAAAATATATTTAAAATAATTTTACAAGTAACCATACACACGCCCTTATTAGTCACTTCTAACTGCTGCAGGTCAAACCGACCGTCCCTAGCGCAAGTGGCAAAAAACTTGGTGGTTGGTACTCGAGATCCCGAGTTCGAATCATAGTTGATTCACATTTCTAGCTAAGTTTATTTCTATAAGGGGGCGTTTGGTTCGGGTTATTCTGGCAGGATTACAAGCAATCCTGCCAGGATTACTGTGTTTAGTTCATCCGGTATGTAATCTGCTCGGTATTGCAGCATTACAAAAGGTGCAAGATTACACCAAAAATATTACCGAGGGGGGGAGGGTGTATCTTGCATTACTAAAGACAAGTAATCTTGCATTTGTATAAAATTACAAGTTTACCCCTCCAACTTTCGAAACCCTTTCAATACGTCATTTTAAAAAATTTTAATTTAAAGTTTTGAATTGTTAAAATTTGAATTTTAAATTTTAAATTTTAAATTTTAAATTTTAAATTTTAAATTTTAAATTTTAAAGTTAAAATTTTAAATTTTAAATTTTAAATTTTAAACTTAAAATTTTAAATTTTAAAATTTTAAACTTTAAATTTTAAATTTTAAATTTTTAAACTTTAAATTTTAAATTTTAAATTTTACATTTAAATTTTAAATTTTAAATTTTAAATTTTAAATTTTAAATTTTAAATTAAATTTTTAAATTTTAAATTTAAATTTTAAATTAAATTTAAATTTAAATTCTTAAATTTTTAACTTTTTAATTTTAATTTTAAATCACAAATTTTAAATTAGAAATTTTAAATTTTAAATTTCTAAATTTTAAATTTTAAATTTATATTTTATATTCTAAAAATTTTAAATTTTAAATTTATATTTTAAAATCTAAATTTTAAATTTTGATTTTAAATTTTAAATTTACATTTTAAATTATAAATTAAAAAATAAAAAAAATAAAATTATTTAAATTTAAATTTAATAAAAGAATATTTTTTGCAAACAATAAAAAAAAAGGTTTGTCAAATATAACTGAGGGCAATTTTAGAATAGACTATACTTTATTATCAAGATTACCGAATTTTATAAATTGAACCAAACATAGTAATCCTATATATACTGTAATCCAACATCATATTACTGCATTAAACCAAACACAGTAATGCAACTTCAGTAGTAATCTAATTCAGAAATTCAAGATACCTGGATATGTCGACATACTCTGTAATACTACATAACTCGAACCAAACGGGCCCTAAAAAATAAATTATGATTCACTTTTTTAACTAAATTTATTTCTATAAAAAATAAACGAAACGGGTAGCTTGCTACTTTTTCTTCAAAAAAAAAAAAAACTGCTGCAGGTCAACCTTCCCCTATAAGTCAACCTTCTTCTTTCCTGTAGGCCCGGGCGAAGTGATCACCTCGAATCTCACATGTCAAACCCACTTGTGCCAAAGATACCTTGCACCATAAGTTAAAAGTACTATAGCAATAAATGCAATCAATCACGTTGAAGCACCACAGCATATGCACCACACACTCTCTCTCTCTCTCTCTCTCTCTCTCTCTCTCTCTCTAAAAAAAATAGAATAAAATAAACATGACTAATTATTAACTAATGCATTTAAATTGTACATGACTAATTAATCATGTACACTATGTAGCACGAGTGCAGCTCCTTACTAAGTTTATTTATCTCTTGACCTTCAAATTTGTATTGTCGCCGGCTCATATGATTAGCTCAAGGTTGATGATTAATATGGATTCTAAGAAAATGGTAGGCTCGATAAAAATTGAATGAGGAAGTGAAGCGCACGATATTGAATACTGATTTTTTTTTAAAAGTAAAAATTTAATCTGTTTGGACCGTCTTTACTATGAGATCGTCGGATCCACCATTCAACACCAGATATATCAAAACCCTACAAAGAGAGATCCAAGCATTAAAAGGCCACAATGATGTGTGTTATTTTTTCAGTGTAATTGAAAAACCTATGGTCTGATATTGAGACGCATTATCATCTAAGTTAAAATGGTTTGGTTTTCTTGGTTTTGTGAATACAATGTATGGATATTTTTTATTTGTGTTATTTGCATACACGTCCCCACAAATATAGTGAATAGTAAAAATATCCCTGCAAAGTTTAACTTTTGCAAAATGTTCCTGCAAAAGTTCTACCGTCTGTAAAAATATCCCTACTGTTATACTCTGTTAGAATTTTTTAATTAACCATAGTTAAATTCTTAACTCTCATTAGTTAAGAAGGTCAAATGACCCTTTTACCCCCATCCTCTTCCTCTTCCTCTTCTTGATCCGCCGCCCGCTCCCGCCGCTCCTGCCGCTCCGCCGACTCCTCCGCCGCCGCCGTCGCATCCCCACCGCCCTCGTCCGCCCCCTCCGCCGCCTCCTCGCCGCCCTCGTCCGCCCTCTCCGCCGCTGCCGCCGCGAGGTCGGCCTCCTCCTCGACCACGGTGGAGATCCGCGGCTCGAGGCGCCGGATTTCGGCGAGGATGGCGCCGTCACCACAGAGGCCGAGGGACTCGAAGTCAAGCTCCGCCACCCGCCCGGGGGAGGGTGGACGGCGGCGAAGCGGAAGGGGAAGCGGGAGCGCCGCCGCCTTCTTCTTCTTCTTCTTCTTCTTCTTCTTTGTGAGGGTAAAAGAGTCATTTCACAGACTCACTGTTAAAAAATTAACAGTTCTCTAACAGCAACTGACCAGAGGGATATATCTGCAAGAATTAAAACTTTTGCAGAGATATTTTACAAAAGTTAAACTTTGCAGAGATATTTTTGCTATTCACTATATTTGCGGGGACGTGTATGCAAATAACCCTTTCTATTTTGATAGTATAACTTTGTTCCCGAACCTTTCGTCTAACCAATTTTAGTTATTAAACTTTTTCATGTGCGCGGTTGAATTCTCTTATCGCTAACTAATTCTTAAATAAGTTCTAAACAGTCTCCTGTTATACAATTTCATTCTTGACTTTTAAAAATAGTGATATTTTTTATAAGAGAAGGATTAAAAGATTCATCGTACAAAAAAAATAGTTAAAGAAAAAGGACTTGACTTTCAACCATGTGAGTAGAACCAGCTCATAATTAAGAAAGTAAAGAAATTATGAGTGTAATGTGTTTAGCTAATATTTAAGGGCATTGTATTGTACTAATAATGATCTTCTATAATTAATGCATGTGGGTTTAACAAAATATACAATCATATATATGATGGAATATTGTACTCCTACAAACCGTGGCTTTTAATTAAAGTTATTATAATTTGTTGAGAATGCCCATATGCTGTCATTGGCCAGTTTCTGACCCCACAAAAAAAAATAAAAACAAAAAGTTTTGGGTCGTAGAATTCGGTATTTGAAGGGGGAAAAAAAATATTTAGGATTTTTTTTAGTGGAACATGAAAAGTTAAAATATGCAAATATAAAAATTCTAAACTGAAAAATCTGCATGTGTGACTTTATAAATTTGTAATAATTGATTTTAGAAAATAACGATTGTTTGGCCTAATACAATATTACGAGGTTAAAATTTTTTTCGAATTTAGATATAAAATGAAAATACAGTTCAATATATATATATATATATATATATATATATATATATATATATATATATATATATATATATATATATATATATATGCTAAATTACAGAAAATTCTCCTGTCAATACCCGCTTTTTTACTTTTCTCCATATGATTTAAAAATCTACACTTTGCCCCCTTGTAAAATAAAAAATGTTCACTTTGCCCCCTGCCGTTAGTGCCCCGTTAGGGCGGGGGTGCGCGAGCGAGGGCGTGAGGGGCAGAGGCGAGGCGGGCCATTTCTGCCTCCGCCTCCGCCGCCGCCGCCTTCTTCGGAAAGGAAAAAAAAAGAGCGAGAAAAAAAAAGAGTAGAGAGAAAAAAAAAGGAGAGAGAAAAAGTAACCAGGGTATTTTGGTCAGTTTACTAAAAATTCGGACCGAATCTGCAAAATCAAAAATAGCGATTCAATTTTACAAAAGCCCAAAACTAGTGAATTTTTTATGCAAATTGGCCTTTAATTAAAGTTATTATAATTTGTTAAAAATGCCCATATGCTGTCATTGGCCAGTTTCTGACCCCACAAAAAAAAACAAAAACAAAAAGTTTTGGGTTGTAGAATTCGGCATTTGAAGGGGGGAAAAAATGTTTAGGATTTCTTTTAGTGGAGCATGAAAAGTTAAAATATGCAAAGATAAAAATTCTAAACTGAAAGATCTGCATGTGTGACTTTATATATTTGTAATAATTGATTTTAGAAAATAACGATTGTTTGGCCTAATACAATATCACGAGATTAAAAAAATTTCGAATTTAGATATGAAATTAAAATACAGTTCAATATATATATATATATGCTAAATTACAACAAACCCATCTGTCAATATTCTCTTTTTCACTTTCCCCCTATCATTTAAAAATCTACACTTTGCCCCCTTGTAAAGTAAAAAATCTCCACTTTGCCCCCTGCCGTCAGTGTTCCGTTAGGATTCCGTTAATAAAATATTATTATATATTTTTTATACCCAAAATACCCTCGAGTCCCCGTCTCCCTCCTCCTCTCTGACTTCTTCCTCGACTGGACCCACCACTTCGCCGCCGACCTCGCCGTCCCCAGCCTCGCCGTCGGCGTCCTTCGCCGGCACGGCCGCTGGGGGCCCCCCGTCGTCTCCGAGCTGTCCAAGCTCCGCCGTGTGCTGCCCACCCTGGTGGCCGAGGTCCTCCGTTTCCCCCGGCCCCGCCTCCCGCCCTCCCTCTCCACCCCCTTCTTCCTCTAACAAAATATACAATCATATATATGATGGAATATTGTACTCCTACAAATTGTGGCTTTTAATTAAAATTATTATAATTTGTTGAAAATGCCCATATGCTTAGGGGTGGAAACGAGCCGAGCTCGAGCGAGCTTACCTCAGCTCAAGCTTGGCTTGAAATTAATTTCGAGTCTAAATTTAGGCTCAAGCTCGGCTTGAAATTAATTCGAGCCGAGCTCGAGCGAGCCTAACTTCGAGTCGAGTGAGCTCGAGCTCTAAACGAGCCGCTTGAAATTCTTAACATCATGCAAAATATAGTTTAATTTTTATAAAATATTATCTAAAATTTGAAACAAAAAAATGTCTAATAGTTCAACGTACAAAATGAATGCATGAAATACGGTATTATAATATTAAAAAAATTAGAAGCGACTCTGCGAGCAAGTGAAAGAGAGAGTAAGAGAGCAATTAGAGTAGAATTTTGTTGGTTTGATTTTGTGGGCCAGCAAATATACCCAATAACCTAAAATCTATACACATATGATTAAAATATATATTATATATTATTATATATAATTAATATAGAGTTCGACTATTATACTATCGATAGTACTAAGCGCTTTGTACTATCGAATTTTTCGTCGTCAGATCTACCCCTTTGATCATTTCCACCCATTAGATCATAATATTCAATCAACCACCTACTCAACCCTAGGGACCACTATCATCCTAACGGCACATCCCTTCATCCAAGGACCGAAAATCTAATAGCACCAAGTGTTTGGTATACTATTATTATATAATAGCCTAATTAGGCTACTATACTATTAATAGTATAGTAGAGTATAGTAGCCTAATTAGGCTATTAGATAATAATACCAAGCATTTGGTGCTATTATAGATTTTCGGCCCTTGGATGAAGTAATGTGCGGTTAGGATGATAGTGGTCCCCGGTTAGGATGATAGTGATTTTCTAGAGTTGAGTGAGTGATTGGTTGAATAGTATGATCTAACGGGTGGAAATGGTCAAAGAGATAGATCTAACGGCGGAAAACTCGATAACACCAAGCGCTTGATACTATCAATAATATAGTAGCCGGACTATACATATATTCGAGCTTTTCGAGCCTAATTCGAGCGAGCCCAGTAATGCTCAAGCTCGGCTTGAAATAAATTTTGAGCTTTTTTTTCTGTTCAAGCTCGATCGGCTCATCTAATTTCGAGTCGAGCTCGAGCGAGCCGAATATCGAGCCAAACGCGAGTCGAACACGAGCCGGCTCGCTCATTTGCCAGCCCTACATATGCTGTCCTTGGCCAGTTTCTGACCCCACAAAGAAAAACAAAAACAAAAAGTTTTGGCTAGCTAAATTTATTTTTTTTTTAAAAAATAAACGAAGCGCTACCTTTCTCTAAAAAAAAAAACTTCGATACTTTCGACGACCGTTGAAATGCATGCATGCTTTTGTCGGTATCCACAAGACAATGAAAAAACATTGCAAATATGCAAGATAATATATATATATATATATATATATATATATATATATATATATATATACATATATATAAGAGAGAGAGAGAGAGAGATTCTCTTTACATTCATAATTAATTGGATCTAGGAAAAAATAATTTTTACATTTTTACAAAAATAAAAAAATTAAAACTTTTCTACACAATATGGCTGCAGAAACAAAAATGATGATGATAAGTATAATAACAAGAACAAAAACAACAATAATAATAATAGTAAATAATAAGATAGTCAACTTTCACGACAAACTGATCAAATTTAATAAATCAAATTAAAGTCAGATAAAAATAATGATAATATATATAGGATTGGAAGAAGTAGAATTACTAATTTTTAAAACAATAATGAGTTTTTCTTTTTGAATTTAGTATTTAACCCGGCCGTTATTTAGTATTTTACTCGGCAAGCAATAATCAAGCATTTAGTGAGTAAAATAAGCTAGTATATAAACTCTTACCATGAAAGAAAATCAAAATAAGCTTTGTCAATTTAATTCCCATTTTAAGATTATATTTAGACCTAATACATGTATCTTTTCTCTCTTCCAATATATTTACTATTTACTATTAGTTCGTATAGCATGAGCAATAACTAGTTTATTGACAAATTAATTTTTTGGGTAACAAAAAATATATAGAAATTGCAAAGTGAGTATAAACTAAATTAAGGACAACTTCAATAAACAATAACAACAATAATAATAATAATATTTTCCAAATAATTTTCTCAAATAATATTTTTTGCAGAAGCTTAACTGTTATGCACATCATGTGCACAAGCTCTTACAAGTTTTGTTTTGTTTTGTTTTGTTTTTACTTTAATGCGTTCCAAGATAGAAAATTGTGGAATTGGTCAAAAGATGGAGAGTTTTTATTTTATTTTTTTATGTATTACTATTTTAAAATAAAGGAGTCGTAATTTGACATCGTACAAGCATATGTATATCGCCTAGTTCGAAAGATTCGAGTTAACATATTATAAATGGACTCTTCTAAAGTTTCTTTTCCTTTACTTTGAGCGATGACCGAGTACTTGGCTTAGAAGGATATCAATTAATAGTATTTGCTTACCAAATTAATGAAGGAAAATCGGTCGTGGAGTTACCAAGCACACCTCAAATCTACACAGCACACGAGTGCAGCGAAAACAGAATCTTTCGTAGACGTAAGATACGAGAACAATCGTAGAAAAATAAGCACGAGGATAACAAAGCAATAAAGAAAATAAAAGAATACAAGTTTTACGTGGTTCGGCCAACCATGAGTCGACCTACGTCCACGGATAAGACCACCTCAATGCGCTCTTCGATTAATTTACGGCACAAAAGTACAAAGAAATAAGATTGGATTACAAGAAACACTCTCTCAGGAGCTCTCTACGTTTTCCTCTTAGTTAGAGTATTTTTTAATAAAGCTTATAATCTAAAATATTAATTACAAGGATTTATATAGCCCTAAAATTCTAATTCTAGTAGGAAACAATTTTCGCCTTCCATCCAAGTCCGATTCATCTCTAGTCACCATATATCCTCTTAGGAATCCTTTTAGAAATCCTACTAAGAATCCACTTTAAAGTGATCCTAGACAATTCCTAATTTTTTAAAACAAGATTAGATCCAATTAGAGTCAAACTCTATATATCGACTCGAAACATAACTTTACATAATCCAACAACTAAGTCTAATTTTCTATTAAAGTCAAAGTATATATTTAGCAAATTAATTAACTAGTTGGGTTCTCTCTTGGGAGGGAGAGGGAGAGGAGAAATTATTGCTTAGACCTGGTTCACAAATTAGCCAAAAATCGGCCAAAAATCTAATTAAAAATAATTATAAATCGATCATTGAATGTGATTCGCAACATCTAAATAGCCAATATATATATAAAATATCAAAAGTTTTCGGAATCTATTAGCCCCTGTTTGGTTCAAGAATTAGGGGGGGGATAAGGGGTTATCCCCCCCCCTTATTCCCAAACAGAAAAAAAAACCAGTGGGGTTTGCTAACCCCACCTTAACGGGTTATCCTAGGATAACCCGTTAAGGGGTGGGGTTAGCAAACCCCACCCCACCCCTGGAATTGGGGCTTATTCCCGCATCCCTCGCATTGAGCACTGTAGCTCCGCCTTTGTTGACCGAGGGCATTCGCACTGTAGCTTTTTCCCTTTCCTCTTCTTCGCGGAGCGTTGCCGATACCCTACACAGTTCCTCTTCGCGGAGCTACGCCGAAACCCTACACTGTTCCTCTTCCTTTTCCCTTTCCTCTTCTTCGCGGAGCTTTGCCGAAACCCTACACTGTTCCTCTTCGCGGGCGTAGCCGAAACCCTACTGTTCCTCTTCCACGCTTCCTCCGCTGCGGGCGATATTCGCCGATTTCCTTCCTCAGGCGACGCGATCCGGCCGATCTGTGGGTTTCTGAGTGGATGTCTCTCGAATTCGACCTTATCCCCGCATCCCCGAGGCGAAGCTACTGTAGTTGCGCCATTTTTTCTTTCGCGGAGCTCTGCCGAAAACCCTAGCTCTACCACTGTTCCGCTGAGGGCCAAAATCGCTGTGGGTCCGGCTCCGATCTCGCTCCTCCTCTTGATTAGCGTACGGATCTGCCTCATCTCCGAAGTTCGCCGCTTTTCTCTCTTCATTGCGCCTATTCCCCTTCTTGCCTTCGCCGCGGCGTCAGCAGGAACCTTCGTGCTGCCACTTCTTGACCGGCTTCGGCTCCGATCCCCTTCTTTTTGCCGGTTAGCCTTCGGATCTACTTCATATGCCTTCGTTGTTTGAGGTAGCCCTGTAGTTGGATTTTGGAAAGGTATTTGTCGGCTATTTCTCTTGTTGCCTTCTCTGTCGTTGCCTCGTGCTGCCACTCCTTCACGGGCTTGTGCTTGATCTTGCTCCTGTGTGCTTACCAAATGGATGTACCTCCTCTGGCTTTGTTGGCAGAGGAAGTCCTGTAGTCGGATTTCGGTAGTTGCAGTCTTGCCTAATTCGGATCGTGCTACCTGCGCCACCCACAGGTAGGCTTTGTGCCGCCGTTTATTACAGTCTCGGCCTCCGATCTTGGTCCTTTTGCTATAGCAAGGTTTGTTTCCTGTGGCATTTCTTACTCTGTGGCTTTTCTTACGCATACACCTCTATCACAATGCTCTGCAATGCCTGATGTGCACAGATGATATATTTTATGACTGTTGAAAACTATACACTCTTGTTATGTGATGTTGTTTGGTTAGCAAGCTTTGTTTGATGACCACAGTAAAATTCGACAATTATATGAGCAATATTCAAGATGCAATTCGATGAATGCAAAGTCGGATGCCTATCCATCAAAATATTTGTTTACCCGATGCCGGCGATGATGACGGTTTCCATTTAATATTTGAAGGACGGCATAAATTGTAAAATTTGTGCAACCCCATAGTAATTGGAAACCAAATGAGCCATACTACTGACGCCACTACATTTCGGGCCTACGGCAAAGTAATTTAAGTAGAATATGATTGCAACTTCGCATTGCTCGATTGCATGTTGAATATTGGTCATGTAATTGTTTACTTTCGTTTCGTGACTAAATGAGACAGCCTGATTTTATTTATGTAATATGTATTTCATTGAATAAAGCATATATGAGTACATGTTGTTATTTGTATGCCACCTTTATTTCATCTACATGGAGTATGTTTAAAATAACCCCTACAAACCTACTTCAAATTGAAACGTTTTAAATAGTTTACATATAGTTGTTGGGTGTAGTATAACCAATATATGTACATCTATTGTATATCTTGTAAATTTTCTCTGCTATTGTATATGCATGGTCTACTTCTTTTACATATGTTACTCTATGTCTAACACTAGATTAAGAACTATTTACTCAATCTCATGCACCCGTGAGGATGAACTAATTTTGCAACTACAGATGCGTGCTTTCAAGAAATTTTCTACGTCCTTTCGTAACGAAGGTGGGTTGCCGGAGAACTCACGAAATGAAATGCAACATATTGAGGGACGAGCCAATAATCAAAATGAAACAAGGAGAAGAACTGCTAATTGGACCGACTCATTGGATTCATCTTTGTTAGGTCTAATGAGGGATGAACATAACTTAGGTAACTATGTTAATGGGACGTTCACAACCATAGCGTGGAATAGGATCGTAAATCACTTCAACATTGCGTATAAAGTTAATCTCAACAAGAATCAAATGAAGAATCGATTGAAAGTTTTGAAGAAAACTTTCCAGACATATAATTGCCTTGCTAATAAGAGCGGATGGGGGTGGGATTATGAACGCAACATTCCGACAGCAGATGACCCAAGTATCTGGGCTGCTGTAATAGCGGTAAAGTTGAAATAACTTGCATTACTTTTTGTGCCAATTGACTTCCTTTTATAGTATTATATTGTTATTATCCTTTGTTCAGGACAATCCAGTGTACGCCAAGTGTAAGGATAAACCATTTCCCGCCTATAAGGACCTCGAGTTCCTTACTGAAAAGACAACCGCTACTGGAAATTATGGATTTTCCACTAAAATGGTCAGTCAGCCTACAGTAGAAAGCTCATCCGGATCATCGCCCGGTGAGGACGAAAGTCTTATTGGCGAGAGAATGTCAACCTTTAATCTCTCACCTAGTCCATTTGAAGCAGGGTCATCAGGTGCCGGCTTCAATGCAAATGATGGACGCACTAATCACTCACGCTCTGCAAGCCCTCCCCCGATGCAAACAACTGCCGGACTAAATGCTAGTGGTTCAGGCCATAGCTCTGGTGGGAAAAGACCTCGTTCTCCACCACCCCCAAATCCGCAACGCAAGCATGCATCTTCTGGTGGTGCCCGAAAGAAGAAAAGTGATCTCGCGACTGAGGCGATTGCCGAGATGGTCCAAATTGGGAAACAAAAACTTGACCTCGCGCGCCAATTAGTTCACAATGAGATCACCAATCGCCCTAATATTCCATCGCTTGAGGCATGCATTCAGCGAGTTTACAATCTGCCAGGAATAACTAATGAAAGGATCTTGGCAGCAGGGGATGCTTTGAAGGATGATAAGAATCGGATCTTCTTTATGACTATGAATGACGACCTAGCATTAATGTGGATTGATCGGCAGATTTCACAACAAAATTTATTGTACAAGCAATTATTTCCAGGGATGTAGTCCAAGGAAATTATTGTTAGGCGTTGTTTGTTGCTCTGTGTCCAGTTTCCACTAGACCTATCTTTCTATGTATGTTGTTTAGTTGGAACAATATTGTCTGTATGCATGTTATGTCCAGGGATGTAGTCGAAGGTCGTAATGTTAGGCGCTGTTTGTTGCTCTGAGTGTTGTTTCCATTAGACCTATCTTTGTATGTCTGTTGTTTAGTTGGAACAATATTATCTGTTTAGGTTTGTTTATTTCATATATGTTTCTAATTGGCTAATCTTTGCGTAGGCTTGTTTTTCATAACAATGTCATAGTGATGCTCTATGTTTGTTAATCTCTTTTTACGGCAATGAGTTAATTTGTATTCAAGTTTTTGTTCTTGATGACTTTTGTGTTGCTAAAGGCAGTGATGGACGCTTCAGATTATCGGTTGCTATTTTCATCCGAAACCGTAAGAAATATTATGACACTTTTAGATGAAGATGATGAATGTTGGGAGCAAGTGTTTCTAATGCTACTTGAACAAGGATTTTGCCACCCAAAAATACATTGGACAAGCAACCATGTCGAACTCGGCCATTTTCTGGACATCATATGCTATGTGATATTTTTTTAGTGGTCATCCAGAACGCTGCTTTCATCACTTCCGTATGAGTACTTCTACATTTATTGCACTCCGCGATGAGTTAGTCGGGAGGGGGTTGATAAGTAGCACAAGAAATATGACTGCTGACGAACAGTTAGCAATTTTTTTATTTTGTGTCGGCCATGGTGTGGCGAATAGGATTCTCGCAGAAACATTCCAACATTCCGGAGAAACGATTAGTAGACATTTTAACAACGTTCTGCAAGGTATTGTGATGTTGAAAGATGACTATATAATATTGCCGGAAAATAATGCTCCCGTGCATCCAAGGATTATGGATAATCCAAATTTTCACCCTTTCAAGGTAAGCTATCATGCAGATAGGTAAATTAATTTAGCCAATTACATGATTGATACTAATTTTTGAAAAAATTTGTTTTCGTGTGTTGTAGAATGCTGTTGGTGCGGTCGACGGGACACATATTCCAGTAGTTGTTCGAAGAAGCAAGCAAGCTCGTTTTCGTTGTCGCAAAGGGTTTACATCCCAAAATATGATGGCTGCCGTCTCATTTGATCATAATTTCGTATTTGTGTGCACAGGTTGGGAAGGATCTGCTGCAGATATGAGAGTACTTCGATGGGCGTGCGAGAGTGGTGGCTTCGTTGTTCCCGAAGGTAAAATATTTATTTTTCTTCCCTACAGTAAATGTTGGTAGTTTTGACGTTGCATACTGAGTTATATAACAACTTGTAATGCACAATTATCACAGGTAAATATTACTTAGTAGATTCGGGATACGCAAATACAGATAGCTTTCTCGCCCCCTATAGAGGAGAACGTTACCATATTAGTCAATTTGATGGTAACACACGGGCCCGCATACATCGAAATCCACGAGATCTGTATAACCACCGGCATGCTCAGTTACGAAATGTGGTGGAGAAGACATTTGGCATTTTGAAAAAGCGTTTCAAAATACTCAATGTAGCAACACCATTTCCATATAAAGTGCAATGCTTGATTGCTATGGCATGTTGCGTGATACATAACTTTATTCGCCGTCACCAAGCCAATGATAGTCTATTTTCCGACGAGCCAGATGCACAGGACGCAGAAGTTGAAGATGAAGAATCGACTTCTTTGGGAGGAAATGATGATTCCCGACGTGGCGAGAATCTTCGTGCTAATATTACAAACCAATTGTGGAGTTGTAGAACTTAGTTTGGTATAAACTTGAATTGTATTGATATTTGGTAAAACTAAGTACAATGCTTGTATTGAATTTGGACAAAACTAAGATCATCATGGGTGAGATGCATGTAGTTTGTAATGCTTGCTTATTTATTTCTTTGCATTTTAGGAACATGTAATGTTCATATAAAGTTATGTGGCATTCGTGTTTGCGTAATTTTATGACCATAATGTTGGTAGATCATGTTGGTAGTTGTAGATATTATATGAATCTTTTATAGTTGTTATCTTACAAACTGTTTTGGTTGTATATGTAAGTTTGTTTGATTAAATGTGTTGTTATCTTTGTAACTGTTGGTTGATTTGACAAAAAATTTTCGATATATAAATGTTGGTGTACTTAGTTATATTGGTTAAAAAATGTTAATAGTTTTTTCGGTCTTGTATTATGTGAGTGTTGAATTAATTTTATTTTACAGTGAAACGAACTTGTATGTTGAATCGTACTATTATTTTCAAACAAATTGTTACTTGATTTTTGGTCTTTTCATGTAAGTATGAACCATCTTGCCATAACTATAATTATCTGCCAATTGTTTTCATATATAGCTAACGGTTTTGTAAACAAATTGTGTAAAGTATTTTGTAATATGAACGCAAGAATTCACTATAGGCAAAAAATTAAATTTAAATAGATTTGTGTAACATTTTGATAATTGGAAGGTCAAAAAAGAATAGTAAAAAATTATATTGGTAACAAATTATGCTAAAATTTATTTAAATTTGAACCTCCCAAAAAATAGCAATCATCTAAATTTAATTGAAGAAAATAAAACCTCTTATTTACATACATATACTGTGAGGGGTATTTTCGTCATTTTATCTCTATAACCACCCACTATCTTTCTTATTCCACCTACTCCAACCAAACACTATTTTGCTTATACCTGACTAAACCCAATTCTCAACCAAACACTATTTTGCTTATACCTGGATTAAACTCAATTCTCAACCAAACACAAAATTACTCTATACCCACTTTAACCCTCATCTTATACCTATCCCTGGATTAACTAATTCTTATTTAACCCCGAACCAAACGAAGCCTTAGGAGTTAGGAGAAACAATATTGTTGCTTTGAAGAACACGCAGTTTGCTAACAACTATAAGTTTTAGGTCCCATTTGGTACCAAATGGTTGTCGTTTGTGAATTTTCTTTTAATTAGCATAAATTTTATGTGACAGAATGTGCGAATTAATAAACGGTAGAGTCCTTGTGGAGTTGTGGTTTATGCATTTAAGATATTTATTTGATAATTAAAAATAAAATTTTAATTTTAATTTTTCTCGCTTTTTTGTGCATATATAGAAGATGCTTTCAAACATTATCTAGCCTAAGTTTATCGCAAATTAATTAGCTATTTTGTTAAAAAAGATAAGTTCCTTTTATTGGCACATTAGACCACTTAGAATTTTCTTTTCATATAAATTTTTTTGGATATTGTAAATCACATATATATATATATATATATATATATATATATATATATATATATATATATATATATATATATATATATATATATATATATAGTAGTTTCAAAATACTTTTAAGAGAAAGGTTTAATAAACCAGTCCACATTGGACCAGGTCCATGCAATGATTTCTCAAGAGAGAACCTCCTGTAGCGGGAGCAACGCTAGGTTTACAATCTAAAAAGAATTGTAATTAATTCTTTTTAAGCACTAACATTATCTCTCTCTCTCTCTTCTTTTTTTTGTCGACAAACTTCAATTTGCCTTTCTATGATTTAGTGTATTTTTACTTTGATGATTCAAAATTTTATTTTTAACTTTTATTATTTCACCGGATGTTTCTGTCGTCGAATAGGATAGTAAAGTAGAATGTTTGAAAAGCTCTATAGGTACTAACGTTTTAACGATGATAAGTCTTTATAGTAAAACTAAAAAATAAAATCATAGAGTTGTTGAGTGTAACGCAGAATAATAAGGTAATTAATAACATGCTAAACTACTGTACAGTAAGATAATTAAATTAAAATTGAGACTTAGCATTTCTCTTTGCGGCCACCACCACCATCTATATATATATATATGTTAGATGCATGCCATTACAATCTCGAATTCCAAACGAAGAAGAAACTAACTAATTACTCCACTCCATTCAATATAGGTACGTAGCATGGAGTTAAACGACTCTCTCTCCCTCCTCATATCCTTTTTCTTCGTGATCTCTCTACACCAGCTCTACAAACACCTCTTCAGATCTTTTCGCACGAGCGACAACAAGAGCTGCTGCAGCGACCACGTCGCGGCCCTGCCGCTGCCGCTTCCGTTGCCGCCGGGGCCGAGGCCGCTGCCTCTGATCGGGAACCTGCACCAGCTGCTGGGCGGCGCGGCCCCGCACGCGGCGCTGGCGCGGCTGGCGCGGCGGCACGGCCCGGTGATGAGCCTGCGGCTGGGGAGGAGGGCGACGGTGGTGGTGTCGACGCGCGCGGCGGCGCGGGCCATGTTCACGGAGCACGACGCGGCGCTCGCGGGGCGCACGGTGTACGAGGCCATGCGCTACGGCGCCGATGCCGGCGCCGAGAACGAGAACGAGAACGAGGGCTCGATCATCACGGCGCAGGTCGGGCCCGCGTGGCGCATGCTGCGCCGCCTCTGCGCCACCGGCTTCTTCGCCGCCGCGCGCCTCGACGCCCTCCGCGGCGTCCGCGCCGCCTGCGTCGACCGCCTCGTCCGCCGCCTCCGGGCCGCCGGCGGCCGCCCCGTCGACCTCGGCCGCCTGCTCTTCCTCACCGCCTTCGACCACACCGGTAATATATTTTTGTCGGGTCGTTGGCGCTAACCATTAATCCCAAAAGCTCGAGCCGTTAGAAATACGCAACCAATTCACTTAAACCGTACAGATACAGCGTTCACGGGTCTCGATTGTGACTCGGCCCCATCAACCTCACGTCATTTCGAACATGACTCGGTCCAACATAATCTCACGCCCGCCACAAGGCAGGATGCTGACCCATTTAAGCCAACAATTTTACATTTTTTTATTTTTATTTTAAAAACCCACCATTCTCTAAACAGCTTAATTATATATATAGCTGATTTTAACTCCCACAAAAAAAGGGGAAAAAAAAAAATTACAACACCATTATTTAAAGGTCTTAAATTTTATATTAGTTTTATTATTATTATTATTATTATTTTTTCTAATGCTAAATTATTTTAAGAAAAATTTGACTAAGCTTTAGAAAAATAAGTTACAAGTGGACGAAGAGTTGTAAAATTTATAACCCTTTTTGAGTTGTAGTGAATGAAAGAAGCTTTTGAATCGATGTGAGAGGGAAAAATAAAATAAAATAAAATAAAAATATCATGCCGCGTTAGGTTCCACCCTACGGTGCTTTAAATTTCGTGCAGACAAAAATCGAGAGGTATATATAAAAGAGTGCATCCAAAATAACGCGGCTGATGGAAAGAGTCTAATGCTAGCTATTTGTATATTCAAAAGTTATGTATATTTTAAAAAGTTAAATATATTTTTAAAAAAATTAATATTAAAAATTTACTGATAAAATTAGTGATAAAATATTAGTTTCTGAGTGACACGTGGCTCAAGAAATTTAACTTAGCATATAAGTTTTTAGAGAAAGACGATTGTTCTGCGTGTGTGCAGGTAATCTCGTGCTGTCGCGGGACCTGCTGGACACGAAGGAAGGCGAGGAGTTCTTCTACCACGCGGGGCGGATAATGGAGCTGGTGGGGAAGCCGAACGTCGCCGACTTCGTGCCGTGGCTGCGGCGGCTCGACCCGCAGGGGATACAGCGCGGCATGGCGGTGCACATCCGGCGAGCGCTGGAGATAGTCGGCGGGTTCGTGAACGCGAGGGTGGCGGAGAGGGAGAAAGGAGTGCGGAGTGGGGACGAGAAGAGGAAGGATTTGCTCGATGTTTTGCTGGAGTTCGAAGGGAATGGAGTGGATGAACCATGCAAACTCTCTTTCGACACTATCAACAAAGTTATTGTGGTAAGCGGTCGCATAAAAAAAGAGCGTAAGATTTACATCCAATTCTTGCAAAATATATCGTATATATCAACCATATATTAGTTTAACTTTTGCATATAGCTAGGCCTGGCAAATGAGCGAGCCGGCTCGTGTTCGACTCGCGTTCGGCTCGATATTCGGCTCGCTCGAGCTCGGCTCGAATTAATTTCAAACAAGCTTGAGCCTAAATTTAGGCTCGAAATTAATTTCAAGTCAAGCTTGTGTATTACTGGGCTCGCTCGAATTAGGCTCGAAAAGATCGAAATATATGTATATATATATATATATATATACACACACATATATATATGCTAGGGCTATTATATTTTTATAAGTATAGACCATTTTATACTTATAAATTTTTGGCCTTTGGATGAAGGAATCGATGTGCGATTAGGATGATAATGGTCTCCTAGGATTGAGTGGGTGGTTGGTTGAATAGTATATGATTTAACGAATAAAAATTATCAAAAGATAGATCTAACGGTCGAAAATTTATGAATATAAAGGGGTCTATACTTATAAGAGTATAATAGTCGAACTCTATATATATAATTATATATAATATATATTTTGTATTTTAATCATATGTATATAGAGTTTGGATTATTGGGCCCACAAAATCAAATCAGTAAAATTTTACTCTAATTGCTCTATCTCTCTTTTTCACTTGCTCGTAGAATTACTTTTTCTAATTTTTTTAAATATTATAATATCGTATTTCATGCATTCATTTTGTATGTTGAACTATTAGACTTTTTTGCATCAAATTTTAGATAATATTTTATAAAAATTAAACTATAGATTGCGCGATGTTAAGAATTTCAAGCGGCTCGTTTAGGGCTCGAGCTCGCTCGACTCAAAGTTAGGCTTGCTCGAGCTCGGCTCGAATTAATTTCAAGCCGAGCTTGAGCCTAAATTTAGGCTCGAAATTAATTTCAAGTCAAGCTTGAGCTGAAGTAAATTCGCTCGAGCTCGGCTCGTTTCCACCCCTACATATAGCCACATTTAATCTTATATATCTAAGGATCGATGGCTCAATATATCTTATTACCCTGGGATCGAAGGATCCTCAAATAATTTTTTGGTAAATACACACAAAATTTATCTGAAGTATGCACCATTTTGATTCAGCTATCGAAGCTTTCACAATTTTGATTTTATCATCTGATCTTTCATTGTGTTTGATTTGAATCAGTTAACAGTATTTTGACTTTAAAATTTAAGATAATTACTTATTTTAACGAATTTATAGCTGTAAAAATCGTATGAAGTATACTAATTAAATCTACAAAAACAAACGACACATTCAAATTTTGAAATCAAGGTATTATTGACTGACTCAAATTAAATAAATTGAAAGATTAAATAATAAAATTAAAATTTTGAAAGATTGGATAGCTGATTCAAAATAGTCTATAATTCTGATAAATTCTATATAATTTTATCTAAATTTTTTTCAAGCAAACTAGTCTAATTATCATCTATCGCATGAAAAAAAAGCTAGCCAATAGATAGGCCTAGATCTTTATTTAACCTTGCTCTGAATTTAAATTATATGATATTATTTTATAATGTTTAAAAAAGTATCTAATATAGACTCTTTAATCATACATAGCTACACCAATTTTTTTTTTTTTTTTGAGAGAAAGGTAGCACGCTACCCGCTTCGTTTATTTTTTAAAAAAATAAACTTAGCTAGAAATGTAAATCAACTAGGATTCGAACTCGGGATCTCGAATATCAACCACCAAGTCTTTTGACACTTGCGCTATGGACGGCGGGTTAGCTAGCTGCACCAAATTTTGTGTAGCCTTTTTAGGATTTATAGGTAGAGACAAAGCAAGTGCGTCGTTTTCACCAAAAAAAAGTAGCCACATGTCACGACATATATATACACCCCTCGCTTCCATTAACCTTGCACCTGTCCTTTCACCTGCATAAATTTATTAATAATTAATACAGATATTAATCAATTGTAAACAACATATAAGTTCGATTGATATTATTATGTTACATAGTTGGGTCGTATAAAGTAGGTGATTAAAAATTACTTAAAATAAGCAATTAATGATAGAAATAATGGCTATGTTTGGTTGAGGGATAAAATAGGAATAGCCCACTTTATCCCTCTAATTCTTCCAAACACTAAAGAGCAATATGAGTTTATTTAATTCCCCTCTTAACGAGTTATTTTAGAATAACCCGTTAAGAGGGGAAAATTGCTATTCCACTCTTTTGGTGGAATAGCAATTTCCTCTCTTTATACCTCTACTAATATAATAATAAAATATTATTAATCAATATATTATATTATATTTTATTAATTAATTAGCTAAATTAATAATTAACTAATTTAACAATAAAATATTATAAATCAATATATTATATATTATTATTTTTATTAATTAATTAGCTAAATTAATAATTAACTAATTTAATTAATAAAATATTAGCTAAATTATTTTGACCAATATAACTAATTAATTAATTAATTTTTTATTAATATATTAATTTATTAGCTTAATTTGTTAATTAATGTCCTATTTAATTTTAATTAACTGTACTCCTCTAGCGTTTGGATGATTTTTTTTATTATTTTGACTAATTTAATTATCTGATTGTTATTAAGTAAGTAAGTAAGTAATTAATTAATTAATTAAATTATTTATAATTAATTAAATTATTTATAATTAATTAAATTATTAATTACTAATTAATTTATTAATTAATATTTAGGAATATTTAGCAATATTCATGATTAATTAGTGAATTAAATAAATTAAATTATTATTTTGCATTAATTAATTACATAAAATATTATTATGTTAAAACTATAATTATTTTTATCCTTATTATTCCAATCTAACCATCCAAACGCTATTTTTTTTATTCCCGAAAAAAACTCAATTTTTACCCAAACGCAAAATTAATTTTATCCCTGTTTATCCCAAGAATTATACCTATTTCAGGAATAATCTAAAATAATTTATTCCCGAACCAAACGGGGCCTACAGAGCACGTGAATTTCTCTCCTTTTTACAATGAGCTGTCGATTTGAACAACGTACGTACTGTTTCCGCAGCTTCTGTTTAATTTCCTGCAACTGAATATGTAACATGAGAAAACTATGCACGAGAAAACTATGTAACATGCATGTATATACCTAGAAAATCGATGTACACATGATACATCTTATCAATTGTACGTATAATTTATTTTAAAATTTTAAAATAATTTTTAAATAAAGTGTAAAAATTAATAGAATATAATAATATAACAGCGCTTAAAAAAAAAAGAGAGATTAAAGTACGTACAGTACAGTAAAATTTAATTAAGCTTAAGAATAATTATCAATAGATGCTAGAGCAGGTAGGGCCGTCAACGAGCCAAACATGAGTGAGTTGGGATCGACTCGTATTCGATTCGTTTAATAAACGAGCCGAGTCGTGAAAATATCAAGCTGAAAAATTCAGCTCGTGTTCGTCTCATTAATAAACGAGCCGAACACGAGCCGGCTTGCGAACAACAACTTAATTGCCAGCTCTATTACTGAGTAAAATGCTGAAAAAATTAAAAAATTAAAATTTAATATAATAATTAAAATTTATAAACGATAAGTCTCTTTACATTTGGATTGGTTTATAATCCAAATAATAGAACACGAGCGAACTAATTCCAGCTCGTATTCGAATTGTTAAGATTTTGAGCTGAAAAATTCAGCTCGAAGGCTCCTTTATTAAACAGAGCTCATTTCGAGCTGAGCATGAGCAGCGAGCTAGATTGCCGGTCCAAAAGGGGCAGCTGATGAAATTTAAGAAACTATACAGGAAATATTCATCGCGGGGATCGACACGACGGCGGGGACGCTGGAGTGGGCGATGGCGGAGCTGCTGCGGGACCGGTCGGCGATGGCGAAGGCCCAGTGCGAGCTCCGCAGCGCAGCCGCCGCCGCCGCAGACGGCGAGCTCGAAGAGCAGCAGGTGATGTCGCTGCCGTACCTGAGGGGCGTGATCAAGGAGACGCTGCGGCTGCACCCGCCGCTGCCGCTGCTGGTGCCGCACCGCGCCGCGAGGGGTTGCGCCCTGCTGGGATTCGGCGTGCCCGAGGGGGCGCAGGTGCTGGTGAACGCGTGGGCGCTGGGGCGGGACCCGCGGACGTGGCGCGAGCCGGGGCGGTTCAGGCCGGAGCGGTTCGGCGAGGAGGGGGAGGCGGGCGCGGTGAAGTACAAGGGCCGCCACCACGAGTTCATCCCCTTCGGCTCCGGCCGCCGCATGTGCCCCGCCGTCCCCCTCGTCTCCCGCCTCCTCCCGCGCGTCCTCGCCGCCCTCCTCCTCGCCTTCGACTGGCACCTCCCTCCTCCCGCCGCCGACGTCGACATGGCCGAGCGCATGGGCCTCTCGCTCCGCAAGGCCGTGCCCCTCGCCGCGGTGCCCGTCCCGCGGCGCAGCAGCACGTGATGAGGCGAGGCGCCCCCGCCGCGAATTTTAAAGCAGGGTGCATGCGTGTGTGCATGCAAGCTAGTATATTATTGATTGAACATGAATAACGTTTACTATCAACTTTTTTATTTTTAGATTATCACTATTCCACCAATCCTTACTAAAATATAGGCATCCAATTAATTGTAAAAAAATTGATAGTAAACAATATTCTCGTACTATCAATAGTATTCTATCTTCTATATATATATATATATAGAATTGACTGAAGTACTATTGATAGTATGAAAAGAGTGTTTACTATCTATTTCTTTTACTATTGGATGCTTAGCGCTGAGCGGTGGTAGTTGGAATAGCAGTAATCCAATAGTGAAAAATAGATATATAGTAAATACTATTATATATATATACTATCAATAATATATTAGCTCAACTCGATCTCTCTATATATGTATTTCTATATTGTGATTTGATTCCCGTTGTTTTAAGTCCGAATACTTTTTATGTAAATGGCAATTTAGGCTCTAAGAATTTAAGATAAAAATATGTATATTGTTAATGTTATTCTATGTTTAAAAATGGTTAACTATAAAGGGATCGGACAAGGCCGTGCGTTTTGGCTGATACGCTGAGTCGAATTATAATTGGCTCGTCGAATCGGCAGAGACTGTTCGATCAAGGGGCCGCTTGTTTAATCTGTAATTGCCGAATCGGGCAACCGATTAGAATGGCGTGGCCTAAATGCACTCTTCTTTCGAGTTTTGAAAGATCCGAAAAGTTAAAATCGTTCACAATATTTCTTCTGCAGTTCTGTAAAATGGTGGCATAAGAAACTGCGAGAGAAATCGAACATCGCTTGCTTCTTCGGTGGTGGTTCTTACTGTCATTTTTTAATATCTGAGAAGAAGAGTTTCAAACGACTTTAAACTTTTCAATCTTTCAAATTAGCATGAAAGACTAGTCCGGGGACTTCATTTAAAGATAATGCTATATATAATAACTTTTTGGGCTCCTTCCTTATTATATTCGAGATTAAAGTACAATATATATAAAAGTTCAGAGTCAGGGGAAAATATATATATGAATAAAATTGCAATATCGAAATAATACAGGGACTATATCTTGTATCTTGTGAATAGCCACCTATTTTATTCGCTTGTTATTTTCGCTAGTGTACCTAGTGCTATGTACAATCTAAGTAGTACCTTATGAATCGCATGTCGTGGTGACACGTGGCAATAGTCTGTGCATGTTATCTTAGGAGCCAGCACCAAAATTATTGTACGAAGAAATAATATTATTATTATGCCCCTTTGAATTCAAAGCGTCCAATCCAATAATAATATATATTAATATTAATGTATACATATTGGTATGTTAAGGATTAATTATATATATATATAAAGTTCAACTATGCTACTATCGCTAGTAAACGGCTCGATTTACTATCGTTTTGTTTTCGATGATAGAGCTTTTAAATCGACGATCGACACCGTTTAATATGATTTAGACCATTTAAACTATTTAAAAATTAAATTTCATAATTTTTTGACATCACTAAGCGAATGATCAAAGGGTCAGAAAATCTGTAATTTTAATGACCGATGTAGTGTGTTTGCTCATTTAACAGAATAGAAGAGTCCAAATCAACTAAATTTTTGTTAGAATATTTTTTAAACTATTTAAAACAAGATCTCAATTATAGATCTTAAATACAAAAATTGTATCATCACCTTTTAAAAGATATTCATTTTCAGCCATTCATTTTTTGTTCATTTGATGGACAAGAGAACAATATAAAAAAAGAGTAAAATTTGATTTTCAAATAGTTTAAAAGGTTTAGATCATGTGTAACGGTGCCGATCGTCAATTTGAAAGCTCTATTATCTAAAATAAATCGATAATAAATTGAATCGTTTACTACCAATAATATCCTAGCAAAACTCTCTCTCTCTCTATATATATATAATATTAAGAAAAAAATAATTATTTTTTTCCTTTTTTTTGTTTAGTTTATATGCGCGCCGGCAAATAAAATGGTACCGGATTAATTTGTTTTTTGATGCTTCATAAAAATTGTTGATGCTTGATTAGCCGCAAAGAGATACTTGGAAAATTTATTTTATAAAAATTATTCTAAATAGGGATAATAAAATCTAATCAAATATTTTTCGGATCAAATATTTTTATCTTATATAAAAGTACAAGACAGTTTATTTTTATAAGACGATTTATTTTGTATTATATTTAAAAATAAAATTATTATGTAGCTCTTAATTATATATATATATATATATATATATATATATATATATATATATATATATATATATATATATATATATATATATATATATATATACACTGTTGGCTTAAATGAGCCGACATCATACTTTGTGGGGGGAGGCCAGGTTGGGTCAAGCCACGTTCAAAATGGCGTGAGCATGAGTTAGGTCAGGTTGTGTTCAAAGTGGCGTTAACCTGATTGGGCCCCGTTAATTAAAAAAGTCGAAAAAATATTAAGAAAGTTACAACAAAAAAATTAAAATGATTTTTTAAATAAATTTTTAGTTTCTGAACTTAATGTCAAATAATTTTCAAATTAAAGTAGCTTTTAAGATAAACCCACCAAGGGTTTAGATAACCTTGTGAGTTTTTAGTATTAAAAATAGAATAAGATAAAATAACTAAGAATCTCAAAAACGTTAAAATTAAGAGTTTGAAAATTAATTTGACATTAAGTTGAGAAGCAAAAATTTTATCTGAAAAAATATTATAATTTTTTAATTATAATTTTTTTATTTTTTAATATATATTAGAATTTGTCTAGAGATATAAGATATGATGCTCATGTGAATCTCACGGTCTCATATGGCTAATATTTGTCAAGTGATCGAAATGACTCAAAATCAATATTTTAATGATCGATGTCAGCCGTTTGTAAATTTAATGATACAAAACTTTATAGATCAGAAAAAATTTTGTTATAAACTTTCTTATACTATAGAAGATAAGATCAAACACACCTGATATTAATTAAAAAACATGTTGAAAATTTTCAAAAAACTTAAAAAATATATAGAAGAGCCACCTTGTGGCTCAGTTTGTCCCGACACAAATTTATTCGGACCAGGGGCTACGCTGAGCCATAATCTTAAAATAAAGTGGCCTAGCACGGTACAATACGGTGCGGTCCACATTACACCCCTAAAAAATGCTTTTCTAAGGGACCAAGCCCAAGCACAAACCCAAAGTGTGCTTGTATATATATAAATATGGCAGGGCTGCTGTGCTCTTAGGAGCACGGAGGCTCAATTCTAATGAAGAAAATCGTCGATTCGAAAATTTTATTATAAAAAAAGGGCTTAGGAGAACGGAGGCCTTCGTGCTCCTAAGAGCACACAAGTCCTACTATATATAAGTCGAGCACAAGTTAGATTTTTTCAACTCGGTATTTTAAGGAGTCACCTCGTGTTTGACTTGTTTAATAAACAAACGAATACGAACATGCTCCAAACTCGCTCATGTTTGGCTTGTTGACGGCCCCAATTTGATATTTTATCCAATTTTTTTTCGAGTAGAGATAATTAACTAATATTTTTATTGCTTTAAATGAGCTAATTGATGTTAATTACTTGTCTCTTTTAGACTATGTGATTCCACAAGGAGCTGATATCATACTACACCCTAGCTGCAGCACATTTGGATATATGAATCAGTTTTTGAACTCGGGTACCAACTATCAGATTCTTTGTCACTTCGCTATGGACGGTCAGTAGTTTTTCAAATTTATTGTTTCGTTATTAAAGGATTGATTTGGTCGAATCTTTTTGCAATGCAAATGGTCTCTATTTGATCACTGTGATTCAAGATCAGTTTTGTTGAGAATTTGCTTGCTATTAGTGATCTTTTATCAATAATGTAAAATAGCTATTTTTATTTAACTACACTAATTAGTATATGATTGGAAAGATTAAATATATTATAACGATAAAACAGAATGACATTCAATTAAACTCCAATATATTAAAAAAATATTCTATGCATTCCAAAAAGAGTTAAACTTGAAATTCAAAGCAGGAGCAAGAGGCAAATATTTCAAGTCTCAATAAATCTGCTTAAAAGAAGATGTTTCAAAGAAAATAATTTAGATGTGGTATATTATATACCCAAAAATAATAAGTAATATACATATATCTCAACATGGTATCAGAGCGAGCCTTCATATTTAACTCACTATAATACCATGTCAGAATATATAAATACTACTTTATTCACACACAATTACAACTAAGCCAAATAAGAAATGGGTGTGGTTTTGTTTGTTCTCCAATGTGGGACTAAACATTTACCATCAATCCAAGACCACAACTGTTTCCTTTATTAATCAAAAGCTGATAACATGTCCATTGTATAATTCTGTTACAATTGATACTCAACAAATTAAGAAGCAGATACTAAGGCTCTACATTTCACAAACAATACATACATTTGATTCGCGAGATCATATTCTCGTGAATACGATCTGCGCCCCCTTACCGGGCTTCATGATGACGCTGTACGACGGCTCGTGTTTGTAGTTCGGAGACACCACAAATCTAAACTTCTGCAACAGCATTGCTAGGATGATCTTAGCCTCCATCAAGGCGAAGTTCATCCCTATACATATTCTCGGACCGAGAGTGAACGGCATGAATGCCATTGGATGCTTCGCGGCCTTAGCCACGCCCTCGGAGAAGCGGCTCGGGTCGAACACGTCGGCGTTCTCGCCCCACAAGTCCTTGTCGTGGTGTATTGCGATTATGGGCACTATGAAGCCTGTTCCCGCGGGAATGGTTAGGTTTTCTAGCTTTGTGTCTTCCTTCACTCCGCGGATTACTGTCGGGACCGGAGGGTACAGTCGGAGAGTCTCATTGATTATCATGTTGAGCTGTCAGCACAATCACCAGAATACACACAAGTGCTATTAGTGTTTTTTGTTCCGGAATTGCAAATCAATTGGCGGGCGCATAACGCAAAAGATGCTTGATTTTGAATCCTTGATGGTGGATTCGGCACATACATTAATTTGCTAACTTTTAAGTTGCCATGTTAATGTTTTGTGATTGTAAACTCAAAAACAAGCATGCTTCATTTAATTTTAGACTATGGTTTGATCACTGAATCTATACAAAGAAGTTGGATGCGATTCGGAGTAACTTACTATCTTGAGTCGGCTAAGAGTCTCAACGGAGGGATTATTCCCTTTGAGCACTTCACTAACTTCTTCGCGAGCTTTCTCCTGCCACTCAGTAAATGTGCCCAGCATTACGAAGGTCCAGGACAGAAGTATAGATACGGTCTCGTAGGCAGCCACCGCGAAGACGCGACACTCTTCCTTGATTTGTTCGCGAGGCATGGACGACGAGAGCAGATAACCGAGTAAGTCGCTTTCTGTCGTATCTGTATTCGCGCCTCGTCTCTTGATGAGCTGCATCAGCAGCCTGTCCACTTCTTTTCTTAGCCAATTGCTATTCAAATTGAAGGATGTAGGAAGGAACCTGCATTCAGAAATAACCATCAGAAAGACTATATTGTGCATATACTTCTTTTTTTACAGCATCTGCAACACATCTGAGCTTATTATACTTGTTTTATTTTTAATTTAAAGTGATTTAGAAGAACATTTTGGATTTGAAATAATGTTATGTTACCTTGTGCCAGGAATGTAAACACTCCTCAATGCTCCTGCTATCAGGTTTTCCTGCTTCATTTGCAGATGGCCAATGTACTTCCCTTCCTTGGCATTCCTTCCGAAGACGACGGCGGCCGCGATGTTCTGAACGAGCTCTTCGAACTCGCTATACACGTCGGTTTCCCATTCGCTCGACTTCGCGAAATTGCTCCAAGTTTCCACCAATTTTTCTGTGGCTTCTACGACAATGTGTGACAGGCCCTGCACAATACAGTTAAGAAGAGTAAACTCAATGCATTCATCTTTCACACAATGAACTTTTTCTATTTCAATATATTTGAAACAAGGTTAAAATGCTCGGCACTGTAGTGCTACTTAATAAAGTGTTATCTGAGTAGTGCAGTTAAAAACAGTCGTTATATTCTTACATTCTCTGTAAGCTTTCCTATAGAAAAATCAGAAAAACAGTCGTTGTATTCTTATATTCTCTGTAAGTTTTCCTACAGAAAAATCAGAAGCACCAAAAGTCCTCGATATTTCAATTGTGATTCTTGCTATAGCAGAAGCAGAAGCGGATCGAGAAAGTCCTCTTTAACACCATATATATATATTGTTGGATTTTATTCAATGATAAATTTTGATAATAACAAACAAATTTTAGATTTAATTTGTCACTTAGCAATTTTAGGTTTTAGTTAAATTTAAAGTGACTCAAGCTAAACCGGAATTGATCAAAAGTAACAATTCAATCAAATTATTCAAAATGGCACAGACAAGATCAAATTGTACCAAATTGGATGTAAGTGCCACAACAATATTTTAGAGGACTTCTTTGCAATTCTGTCGGATTTGAGCCAATCAACCGAGTCAAGTTGACCAAGTTACCACATGGGTTTGATTTGAGCTTAACGCCAAATTAGGCATTATTTTTAATACGGTATGAAAGAGATTTGATATATGGTATAAATTCAAAAATAATTTTATTATGGCATGAATCCAAAAAATATGAAATATGATATAAATGAGTTTTACAAGTATGGCATTAATGCAAAAGCTTTTTATAAATGTGGAATGAATTCAAAAAGTTTTACATTTGTAGTATTAATTTAAAAGGATTTTACAAATTTGATATAATTTCAAATGAGCTTTTCAAATGTAGTAATATTTCAAATGTGTTTTGCAAATGTGGTATAAATTCAAATTTATTTTGGAATTAATTCAAATGCATTTGCAAATATAGTTAAAATTCAAATTAAAATCAAATTACTTTAATCATGCTTTTATCCCATTTTTAAAATGGTGGCTGGCGTATTTAAAACGAGATCTGGATGCTGTTTGAAACACAACTTCAGAAAAATTCTCTAAGTCCTAACTGTTCTTTTATTTTTTAGCTTTGTTGAGAGGATTGTAATAGAAGTCTTGTAAAGTATGATTGTAAGCGGCTTTGGTCTTACCCTGTTTAAAAGGCCAAGTAATAGTGATTAAATTGGTACCTTAAGGAGAAGAAGGATAGAACTGGAGTAGGTAGAAGGCCGAACCATAATAAATCATCTGTGTTATCTGAGTTTGATTTTTTTTCTTTTATTTTGTTGTGCAATTTTTATCTTGATTTAATTTTACTTGAGTTTTAGTTCTCAACTAATTCGCCTCTCTCTTAGTTGCCATTTGATCCTTCGTGTATACCTTAAGGGACTCCAAATTGAAGAAGGGGCTAAGGAGCTTTCTATTGGTGGCCCATGCATCTCCTTCGGCCAAAGGAAGTGCTTTTCCCATAAGCTGATACAGAGCTGGATGCTGTATAAGTAGTATGAAGTGTTTAGGGTCACTGAACATCTTCTTTATCAGTTCCGGTTCCGTCACCACTATCCTGGGCAATGGCCCGAACCAGAATAAGAAGTTCTTTCCTGCACAAAATTAAAAAAAAAAATATTTTAGTTCTCTATATTTATTCCTCATGTAAGTGCTCGCGACATTTTGACAGGTCTGAGATAGGGACTTAAGAGTTATTACCAAAAGAAAAATTAAATCAGACTAAGAGCTTGATAAAGATTTAAATTCAGAAATTTATTATCTAATATGATATTGATTAAGGACGTTGGTAATAATAAAGCTTAAACTAATAGAAAAAGATATTTTATTCATTTATTCAATGCTCTGCAAATGGACGAAATGTATTGATTCCTAATATTAGATACCATTTTAAAGGATTTTAAAATATTAACTAGAAAAACTTAAGCTAATAGAGAACATGGTATGCTTTATGTCTTTTTAAACTAAGAATATAGTTACCGACTGTCTCTAGCGTAAGTGGCAAAGGGCTTAATGATTGGTACCCGAGGTCTCAAGTTCGAATCCTAGTTGATTAATATTTTCAGCTAAGTTTATTTCTAAAAAAAAATAAAGGAAATAAATATCATGCTACTTTTTTCTCAAAAAATTAAGAACATAGTTGGATGCATGAGCATTTCACTTCACACACACTCACACACATATACAGATGAATTGATGAATTGGAGTAATATAAAAAGAGTCTGGCTACTATACTCTTATGAGTACGATTGTCTTCGCACTCATAAGTGGTTTTCGATGATAGAGCTTTCGAATCGATGATCCACACTGTTAAACATGATTTAGAGTATTTGAAACTTCTAGAAATCGAATTTCATAATTTTTGGACGTCATTTACCTTACGATCAAAAGATCTCAAAATTGACAATTTTTAACGATCGGTATGAAATACTTGCTAGTTTAACGGTGTGAAAAAATCGAAATTGATTGAATTTTTGACAAAAAAATTCTATTCACTATATAGATAAAGATCAATAACTCTGATCTTAAATTGAAAAATAGGATCCTCTATTTTTAGGAGATCATGCGATTTTAACCATTTATTTTATGCCGCTTAGCGGATTTTATTATAATTTTGAAAAATTACAAAATTTTTCTTTTAGAATTTTTAAATGCTCTCGATCATATTTAACAGTATGGATCGTCGATTCAGAAGCTTCATCATCGAAAACAACTTATGAGTATGAAGGTATCTATAATCATAAGAGTATAGCAGCCCTACTCTCTCTCTCTCTCTCTCTCTCTCTCTCTCTCTATATATATATATATATATATATATATATATATATATATATATATATATATATATGGCAATTAAAACTAGTTTAATAGGGGTTTGTGGAATAGTAATAATTTAAGGGTAAAAAATTTGACAGTAAATATTATTCATATACTAATAGTATACTAGCTCAACTATATAAATATATATAGTTCGGCTACTATACTCTTATGAGTACGAAACCCGTCTTCGTACTCATAAGTCGTTTTTAATTATAGAACTATCGAATCAATGTTCACACAGTAAAATATGATTTAGAGCATTTGAAATATTTAAAAATTAAATTTCATAATTTTTTGACATCATTTACCTTACGATCAAACTATCTCAAAATTGATAACTTTTAACGGCTGTTATGTGATACTTGCTAGTTTAACGGTGCAAAAGAATCAAAATTGGTTGAATTTTTTTATAAAAAATTATATTCGCTATTTAGATAAAGATCAATAACTCTGATCTTAAATTGAAAGATCCGATCATCTATTTTTAGGATGTCGTTTAATTTTAACCGTTCATTTTATGCCCGCTTGATGGATTTTATTATAATTTTAAAAAATTATAAAATTTATTTTCTAAAAATTTCAAATGTGCTAGATCATATTTAATAGTGTAGATCGTCGATTCGAAACTACATCATTGAAAATAACTTATAAGTACAAAGAGCTTTATACTCATAAGAGTATAGTAACCCTACTCTCTCTCTCTCTCTCTCTCGCGTACTCATAAGTTGTTTTTGATAATAGACTTTCGAATCGACGATCTATACCGTTAAACATTATCTAGAGCATTTGAAACTTCTAAAAATTAATTCATAATTTTTCAACATAATTTACCTTACGATCAAAAGATCTCAAAATTGACAATTTTTAACGGCCGGTATAGAATACTTGCTAGTTTAACAGTGTAAAAGAATCGAAATCTGTTAAATTTTTTATATGAATTATATTCACTATCTAGATAAAGATCAATAACTTCGATCTTAAATCGAAATATCCGATTCTCTATTTTTAGGAAGTCGTTTGATTTTGACTGCTCATTTTATGCCTGTTTGATGGACTTCGTTATAATTTTGAAAAATTATAAAATTTATTTTTTACAAGTTTCAAATGCTTTATATTATATTTAATAGTATAGATCATCAATTCGAAAGCTCCATCATCGAAAATAACTTATGAGTATGAAGGGCTCTATACTTATAAGAGTATAGTAGCCCTACTCTATATGTATATGAATTGAGCTCCTATGTTCTTAAAAGCACCAAATCATTGGTGCTTGTGGGTTTTCGGCCTTTGGATGAAGATTTGTAGGATTATGATAACAGTGGTTTTCTAGAGTTGAGTGCGTAGTTGGTAGAATAGCATGATCTAAAAGATGAAATTGGTCAAAGGGATAGATCTAACAGTGGAAAACTGATAAGCACCAAGTGCTTGATGCTTTTAAAAGCATAGGATCGGAGCTCAACTCATATATATATATATATATATACATATATACGTACATACATATATATGTATACGTACATGCATATATATGTATATATATATATATATATATATATATATATAGTCCAGCTAGGGTGCTTCTAATAGCACAAGTATTTGGTGCCGCCAAGTTTTCCACCGTTAAAATTATTCTTTTGACCATTTTCATCCGTTAAATTATAATATTCAATCAACCACCCAGTCAACTCTAAGAGACCACTATCATCCTAATCGCACATCTCTTCATTTAAGGGGCAAAAACCTAATAGAACTAATGACTTAGTGCTATTAGAAGCATTCCAACCTATACATATATATAGACACACGCACGGTCATATACATATGATCAGAAATAAAGAAAGAGACCAAATTAAACACCAACCATATTTATTGATCCAAGGAGGCAAGTGGGGAAAGATATGCTGGACCAAGTTGTGCCTGGTCATGTTCTCCGAGCTCGGCGGCTGCAGCGGCGGCGGTGTCGGCGACTCCTCCTTCGCGCGGCGGTAGATAACCGCGAGCTCCTTCAAACTCCCTATAACTGGCCTGTACTGTGGCCCTCTTATACCTTGCTTATGGAACTGCTTTTGGATCCTTGAAGGGTTCCACCACAGAACAAAAAGGAGCTTTTGGAGCACAAAAAACACCAAAAAGCTCAAGGAGAAGTAGATGATCACAAATTTATCCATAGTTATATGCTCTTCTTAGTTAGCTTCCTTTGGTGGATATACACATATATGTAACATGCTTTTGTGTCCAAGTATATATAGTGGTGGGGATCATATATACGTATGTTGACCAAAAATATAAGGAGGGTGAATATGTTTCGTTTAAGTATGTATATGAGAGTTAATTTGAAGAGAAACAAGATGGTGTTGCTGTTAAGTTGGTGCGTTCTTTTGAACTTGGGTTGAGTCAAATTAATTAACCCATCAAATTGGTTCATGAAAAATGGCATAGGCTAGGTCTATGAAATATATTAATTAATTTTGAAGTTGATTTTCGTTCATGGATGATACGTGTTTACTTACACAAGATTGAAGATATTATTCGGATCGCACGGTATCAAAAGCTTACTTAGTTTATGCTACTCGAGCAAGACGAGTATCAATTATTAATTATCAACAATATTGGTTGACTTTGGCGGGGCTCATTAGCATTATATATGCATGTGCGGGGACGTGAACAACGTGCACCCTCTAATAAATTTGCACACTGCGTTGGATGACAGAGAGAGGCTATTATTCTTCGGATCATCATCAACTAATTAAGAAGATATAAAATATAAGCTTGTATTTTGTTTCTTTCTATAGTGAAATATATTTCTCTCGCTCTCTCTCTGGAGGTAGGCAATTGTCGAATCACGTAAATCTTGATTTCTTCTTTCTGTATTTATTTTTCTTGTCGTTCAGATTTCTTTGTCTTTCATGCATCTGTGTCCGTAAAGTATGAAAAACGATCCATTTACTTTCCAACAAGTGGCATCAGAGCAAAAAATTCACGCTATATTAGAGATGTCGAAGGTCTCGTCTTCTAAGTTTGACGTGGAAAAATTTGGCGCGTCTGTAAATTTTGAAGCACAAAATATTTAAATTTTATTTTGTAATTAATTTTAGAAACTAACAATTGTTTCACCTAATATGATATCACAAGGTTAAAAAAAAAATCGAATTCAGATATGAAATTGCAATACAGTTTCTAATTATATATATATATATATATATATATATATATATATATATATATATATATATATACCTACCAGGCTACTATATTTTTTTTTAGTACGATCGTTTTGGTACTCATAAATCGTTTTCGATTATAGAACTCTCAAATCAATAATTCATACCGTTAAATATGATTTAGAGCATTTGATACTCATAGAAATCAAATTTCATAATTTTTCGACATCATTTACCTTACGATCAAAAGATCTCAAACTTGACAATTTTTAACGGCCGGTATGGTATAAAATGAACGGTCAAAATTGAACTACCACCTAACAATAGATGATCGGATTCTTTAATTTAAGATTAGAGTTATTGATCTTTATTTAAATAGTGAATAAAATTTGCTATAAAAAATTCAACCAATTTCGATTCTTTTATACTGTTAAATTAGCAAGTATCCTATACCGGCCGTGTCAATTTTGAGATCTTTCGATAATAAAGTAAATGATGTCGAAAAATTACAAAATTTATTTTCTAAAAGTATCAAATGCTCTAGATCATATTTAACGGTATAGATCGTCAACTCAGAAACTTCATCATCAAAAAAAATTTATGAGTACAAAATGGTCTATACTTATAAGAGTATAGTAGCCCTATTCTCTCTCTATATATATAGAACTAAATTACTATACTACTGATAGCATCAAATCATTACTATCAAGTCATTGGTGATATATATATATAGAACTAGACTAGACTACTATACTATTAATAGCACCAAGTCATTGACACTATTAGATTTTCAGCCCTTGAATGAAGGAATGTATAGTTAGGATGATAGTGATTTTCTAGGGTTGAGCGGGTAGTTGGTTGAATAGTATGATCTAATCGGTGAAAATGGTCAAAGCGGTAGAGCTGAGGGCGAAAAATTTGGTGGCACCAAGTGCTGGGTACTATTGATAGTATAGTAGCCGGACTCTATAGAACTATATATATATATATATATATATATATATATATATATATATATATAGAGAGAGAGAGAGAGAGAGAGAGAGAGAGAGAGAGAGAGAGAGAGAGAGAGAGAGAGAGAGAGAGAGAGAGAGAGAGAGTTGAGCTGGAATGCTCTCGGTAGCAAACGGGCTCTGTTGCCACCCATTTGTTTTCGATAATCGAGCCTCCAAATCGACGATCGGTACCGTTAAACATGATCTAGACCACTTAAAGCATCTAGAAACCAAATTTCAAATCTTTTCGACATCATTAGCTTACCGATCACATTATTTCAATTTTTGTGATTTTAATAGTCGATATGAGACGTTTTCTCGTTTAACGGTGTAAAGATATCCAAATTAATTGAATTTTTGTTAGAAAATTTTTTAAACTATTTAAAACAAGATCTATACTCTTGATCTTGATTACAAAACTCCTATCATCACTTTTTAAAGGATATTTATTTTCAGCCGTTCATTTTTGTGTCCACTTGATGGACAAGAGAATAATCTCGAAAAAGCATGAAATTTAGTTTCTAGATACTTTAAGTGGTCTAGATCACGACATTCAACGGTGTCGATCGTCGATTTGGAGGCTCCATCATCAAAAATAAGTGGGTGGCAACGGAGCTCGTTTGCTATCGATAGTATTCCAGCTCAACTCTATATATATATATATATATATTTGTTAACAGATAATGGGGGCTAATTCAAGTGAACCATGTGAGAATATACTAAGCAAGGAAAAATTCCCTTGTCTCATGCAGTACTTCCTCAACTTAACATATAATCTTCTTCGCGAAATTCTCTTCATGAAAAAATATAATAAATTAAGGTACTAATAAAGTATTCTATCTCTCTCTTAAAAAATTAAACAAAACTGTCAGAAAGCCAAAAGAGTTAAAAGGAAAATTTTTTAAAAAAGAAAAAAATATATATACAAAGACCCCCTGAACTTTAGTTCTACTTTTGATTTGGTTCAATAGATTTAAGGCTTATTTGAAATGCTCGCTCTATATTTCTAATTTTTGCACCGCAAAGAGGCATTTGGATAAAATAGAGGATGTTATGGAGGGTGCAGAGTCTGCAGACACAGACATTTACTTTATTGGGACGTAACAGTAAATACATGTAACTTGAAGGGCGTAACTCAAAAGTAACATGTCCTCATTTGCACGATGATGCCATGGCAAAGTTATATACTTGCACACATACATGGCATGCACCATTGATGTGTTGGAAACTGGATGGATCGTTCGGCAATTGCCTAAGTTTACGGTGCATGCCATGTATGTATGCACGTGCATACATACATGACATGCACCGTAGAACGTTTCTGAACTATGGACCATTTTGAACCAGCCATCCAACATTTCAAAATTTTATTTTTACTATCCAACCTCTGTCCAAAACAATGAAGAGAAAAAGAGAGAAGTTAAGATTAAAAAACGGAAAAAAAAAGGAGCTGGGTCCTACCCCAACCTGCCCCATCCAAGTTCACATAATAGCGCCACCTGGATAGAACTCACAATTCATTATTACTAGTGAAGGCACCCGCGCATCGCGGCAGGTCGATTCCGCAGAAATAAATAAATAAATAAAATTACAAAAAGTAAAAAAATGTATATAACTTTTTTGGACTATGATCCACTTTGAATCATCTATCAAATCTTTCAAAATTTTATTTTTACTATCGAATCTTTTTATATGTTAGATTTGGGTGAGTCAACGATATTTTGACTTCAAATTTTGAATGTGTCGTTTAGCTTTACAGATTTACATAGTATACTTCATGTAATTCTTGCAACTAATTAATTTATTAAAATAAGTAATTAATTTAAATTCCATCAATCTCTCTTTTATTTTTTTATTATACAATCTATATTTAATTGATCAATATTATAAAATTAATATTTATATTTGATAGATGTAATTTAAACTATTTAAAAGTTATATATAAAAAATATATATTTTAAATTTTTATAATAAAAGATAGGAGAACTAAATTGGATTAAAAAAGACTCAAAATTTTCAGTCTAAATTAGTGTAGAGAGAGAAATTAAGATTAAATGGCTTGTTTGGTTTCACGTAAAATTCTGAAAAATAGTTTTTTGTGGAAAAGAGTTTTTGAAGGAAAAAAAAATTTACGTTCTTTGGTGTGTGGTTTGTAGAAAAGGAAAATTAGTTTTCAACTATACTTGTTTTGTTTGAAGGAAAAAAATAAATAAATAACAATTTTTTATTTTTTATTATATATTTTAGAATTATTTATATTTTATAATTATAATTATATATATATTATTATTATTTGTATTTGTAAATTAAATAATATTTAAAATTATATTATAGGATAAATATGTATATAATATACTATATATACTAGTTATATTTAATATTATATATATATAATGAAGAGGGAGTGAGAGAGGTCCACGGTGGACCTCTCTCATGCGGTCCACGAGGTGAAATGGACCTTGTGGACCGCGTGGTGCGCTCAAGCTGTGCGCCGAGTGTTTTGCCTTTGGTGTTTTCTTTTTTTGCTTTTTTTGAGCGAAAAATCAAAACCAAAACTTTTCCAAGGATTCGTAAAATATTTTTCCAAACAAATTCTTTTACAGACAATTAAATATATGAAAAATTATTTTTTACTAAAAAAATAATTTTCGAGACAATTTTACGAGCAACCAAACATACCCTAATCAAAAAAAAGACTGGCTCATTTTCCGACTCTACCCTCACCCGGTCGGACCGCCGATTTGGTCGGTTCGGACACGCGTACAGACCCGCCGAACGGACAGAATTTTTTCTGTACGTTCAAGACGTCACAATCAATACAATTCAAAAGTTCTAAACAGGAACATAATATATATATATATATATATATATATATATATATATATATATATATATATATATATATATATATATAGAGTTGAGCTAGAATACTTTTGGAAGCACCAACCCCTTGGTGCTTCCACATTTTTAACCATTGGATCAATTTTTTTATTACTAATAGCCTTTAGATCAAACACTATTCCACCTACCACCACCTACCTTCATCATCCCAACCCTTCAAATCTCAATCCAAAGGCTATAAACCCACAAGCACCACCTCCTTGATACTCTTAGAAGTATTCTAGCTCAACTCTATATATATATATATATATATTGTATAAAAAAGTATCATACAAAAACAACTAATACAATAACCAAAAAATCCTACGCTTTTATATTTTTTCATACTAAGCAATCCAGCTTAAGCTCGCTCAGGCCCACCCCCATCCCAGCACTCTCTCTCTTACAACGCCACGTGCATAGAATGACTGAAAATTAATAATAAAAATAATAATATATATATATATATTATTATTATAGATTATTATTATTATTATTATAGATTATAGATTATAGATGCTAGTTAATTTGGCCACAGCTGGCGTGCGCACGTTGCTCACGAGTCACGTCGCCGCACATGCATATATAATGCTAATGAGATTCGGTCAAAGTCAACTAATATTAATTAATAGCATAAACTAACAATGCTTTTGATACGTGCGATCCGAAAAATATCTTTATCGTGTGGAGCTAAAGATACAGTCAACCTCGCATAGGTAAACACGTATCGTCCACCGTTGTAAAATAGCGCTGAGACCAGACGAAGTGCTTTGGAGATCGACCCCAGACGGTCGGTTCTCGGAGAAATCAATCTATTCTATGCTTAATGACGGGGTACGAAGAATAACAGAACTAACAAAATTTAAAGCCTTGCAATATTTTTGAAAGTAAAAGTGTTTTGTTGGCTCGTACTTAAGAAAAGACTCCTTACAGCAGATAAATTGAAGAGGAGAGGATGGATTGGAAACACAACGTGCCTTTTATGCGGGGTTGAGGAGGAGACAGTATACTATTTATTCGCACAATGTGTTTTTTCTAGATTCCTAGTGGTGACGATCCTAGAGGGTGCCCAACTCAGAAATCTAAAAAATGAGGTGACTTTAGTCTGGAATAGCTGGATGTCATGGAGCAGACCGCAGGCACAGCGAATTAATCTTATCAACCTATTAGCCTGTTTGTGGGTAACTTAGGAGAACATGAATGCAGCCATCTTTAAGAAGGTACTATCGGAACCTCTGAAAGCAGCTTATATTATCAAACAGCTTACGAGCCAGTGGGGGCAAAGTCTCTCAGCCAAAGAGCACTGGTGGTTTTTTTTTTTTTCGTCGTCACTTTAGAGGCCTTTGATGCCTCACCTATGTAGCTTAGTTCATCGTTCTAATGAATGAAGCGGATAGTGTGCTATCTTTTTCCCAAAAAAAAAAAAAATCAACTTCAAAATCAATTAATATATTCCATAGATCGAGTCTATGCCATTTTCATGAACCAACTTGATGGGTTAATTAATTTTGACTCAACCCACGTTCAAAAGAAGACACCAACTTAACATGACCGGCAAATGGGCAGGTCATATGAATATGGATAAAATTTATCCGTAAATTTTTAGGTAATTAACATCTTTACCCATACTCGCCCAGGACAAGCAGGTGGGTTTGCGGATTACTCGCAATTTTTTTTTTTTTTTTACTTTGCAAATGCAAAATACGTATATATAATTTTTAAAAGTATAACATAACTTATTGTTTGAAATATCATAACATATAATAACCGATATAAAATCTTAAAACGCATAAATTACATAATATAAAAGTATTTTATCATCCTAAATTTTTATGATATAAAATTAATAAAAAAATTCATGATTATAAAGTTAATATCGTTAAGATTTTATTTTTTTAATTTAAAAAAATATGCGGGGATCCGTAGGTACCCGTGAGAATTGCCCAAAATGCCCACAACTTAACGAATACCCACATGTTTTATTCATAATTTTTTGCCTAAGAAAAATTAGTATTCATATCCGCAAATTTGCAGATAACCCGTGGGTACTGGTAGAGATTGCCGAGTCTAGATGCACATGATAATGCTTAATGGGCTGGGCCTCAAAATGACATTTTAAATAGGAATCACTCACTCCATGTATATACTACACTACATACATTATTCACTCAATCTCAACACTCTCTGCACGAGAGGAATCAAGTGTTAGAGATGTTCCCTGCAACTCTTATTGCAGCAGCAGTAACTTATGTGATCTCTACTCCTGTTGTTCTACTGCTGCTGCTGCTGTGTCGGCGGAGCGATAATGCAAAGCGGAAGGCGTCGACGAAGCTACTACCGCTGGGGGAGATGGGGTGGCCCGTTGTCGGCTCCCCCTTCGCCTTCCTCCGCCCGCACCCTGCTGCCGCGCTCGGCAACTACATGACCCAGAAGATCTCAAAGTTATCCCCTTCTCTTTTACTTCTTTTTCTTTTCTCTCTCTCTCTTTTACTCCGAAGACGGTATTAAACGAAATCTAACCCTAATCAGCCATAAATATTACAGAATTCTTGTTTAATTAACTCGAAATAATAAAAGAAACGAAACAAGATTTTCAAAATTAATAAAAGAAAATCTAAAACTGCAAATTCGGAGGACTAAATGATTGAAGTTGGGTGCAAAGCTGAGCCGGTGCGTGCATGGGTCTTGAAAAGCTGCTTTCGGATTGGAAATGCACGCTAAAACGGATACATGTGTACAAAGTTATGACCGTTTTACTGAACTCAGCCGTCGCACCAATTGGGCCTCAATGGCTTTATTTTTATGTATCACGAACACTTCTATAGGCCTGGCGTGTCCGTGTCGGACATGCGCGTGTCCGTGTCAGACACGTGTTCGATGTGGACACTCTTTGGACGCACGTTCAATGTCGATCCATAGCACATACAATTAAATATATATATATATATATATATATATACATATTTTTATTTTACTTTTTTTTATGCATATTCAATATAAGATGATAAATATTTTAGTTTTTTAATGAATGCATACAAATTTTTTTGACAATATAAATAAATTATGTATGTTGCAGAATTTTTTTTCTTAAAATATATGAATTATCAATAAAAATTTTACTAACTTTCATTCGTATGAGAAATATAACAATATTTTACCAAAACTAACATTTTATATGTAATAAATATATATTATTATATTAATGATATTATATTTTATCAGCGGTTTTCATGCCGTGTCCGCGTCCTAATTTTTTGAAAGTTGCCGAGTTGCCGTGTCCCGTGTCAGTGTCTGTGACGCCTAGCTTTATTTCAACCAGATTTCGTCCGGTCCCGCTAGATCTCCATATATCCGAAGACTTGATCGTCCACATGATCAGTATATCTGCGACTGCTGACGAAAGTGCGTACATGTATATGTATACGTATGATATGTTCAGGTACGGTCGGGTGTTCACGTCGAAACTGTTCGGGAGGGTGTCGATCGTGTCGGCGGACGCTGAGCTGAACCGGCATGTGCTGAACAACGAAACACGGCTTTTCGCGAAGGCATGGCTGCCGCACGTCTCGCGGCTGATCGGCAAGCACTCGACGGTGCAGTCGGCGGGCGACGCGCATAAGCAGAAGAAGTCCATCATCCTCAGCTTCGTGAGCAGCGCCAGGACCCAGTCCTCCTTTGTCTGCGACGTCGAACGGCAGGCCGCCGCCCTAGTCGCCTCCTGGAAACGCCGCGACGTCGTCTACGGCGCCGACGAGGCCAGGAAAGTATGTATGTAGCCAACAAAACAAATTTGAAGGCCTATACAACCGCCGACGTATGCAAGTGATCAGCGACTGAGATTGAGCTTTCGATTTTATCACGTGCTTGATTGGTGCCTGATCGACGGAAAATAATTTGTTTGGTGATGAAATTCCAAATTGTTCATTTAAGACTACAGGATCCTTCACCACATGGACGTAGGATCTCACACCTCGAGACGTCATATTTAGTTAGAACAAACATTAATGTCGGACCCTTCTTCAACACTTAGTGGGTCCGAATATTTTCAGACATATTGGTTAAAAAGAATCTAACGCATATTAAGAAAGTTACAACAACAAAAAATTAAAATGGTTTTTTCAATAATTATTTTTTATGAATTTAATGTCAAATAGTTTTCAAACTTTCAATTTTTCAAATTAAAGTAGTTTTTTTTTTTTATAAAACTACCAAAGGTTTAGACAATCCTTTGTGAGTTTTTAGTATTAAAAATAAAATAAGTTTATCCAAAATAAAACAATTAGAATCTTAAAAATTTTAAAATTAAGAGTTTGAAATCAATTTGACATTACAAGTAGTATATATTAAGAGTTTGAAATTAAGAGTTTGAAATCATTAGAAAAGCTATTATACTCCAAAAAAAATATAAAATGACATCATCAAGCAGTATATATTAAGACATCTTTGAAATTGATCCCTCAACTTCAAATCTTTTTTAACTATAGAAATTTCACAAGTCAGGATCCAAATCCGGATGTGAAATATCGGGATACTTTGGATAGCTTTACTTAATCATTTATTTATTTATTGGCAGTTTTCATTCTATGTAATATCAAAAAAGGTGATGGGAATGAACCCAAACAACCCCAAAACAGATGACTAAGTAACGCATACATGGACTTAGCCAAGGGACTTAGCCAAGGGGTTCTCCTCAATTCCAATTAATTTGCCCGGAAAAACATACTACAAGGCTTTAACGGTAAAATTCCTATATAAAAATATGGGTAAACTTCAAATACCACCCCTATGATTTCACGCTTTCTCATTTTACTGCTCTATGGTTTAAAATGTATCATTTTAGTATCATATGGTTTATTATTTTTTTTTCTTTTCGTTAGCATTCCTTATAACTCTCCGTTAAATTATATATAAGAAACTTCAGATACCTCACATATGGTTTATCGAATATTCACTGTAGTACCATGTAGTTTACCAAATTTTCACTTTAGTTACTTGTGGTTTTAACTTTGTCACTGATTTAACGAAAAAATTAACGGTGGGAATAACGGAAAGAGAAAAATAAAACCACAGAATACTAAAGTGATATGTTTATGATTTTTTTTAGTGGAGCACAAAAAGTTAAAATATGCAAAGATAAAAATTCTAAATTGAAAGATCTGCATGTGTGACTTTATATATTTGTAATAATTGATTTTAGAAAATAACGATTGTTTGGCCTAATACAATATCACGAGGTTAAAAAAAATTTCGAATTTAGATATGAAATTAAAATACAGTTCAAATGATATATATATATATATATGCTAAATTACAGAAAAATTTTCTGTCAATACCCGTTTTTTTACTTTTTTTTTCTATAATTTAAAAATCTACACTTTGCTCCCTTGTAAAATAAAAAATATTCACTTTACCCCCTGCCGTCAGTGTTCCGTTAATAAAATATTATTATATATTTTTATATACCTAAAATATTCTCGAGTCCCCGTCTCCCTCCTCTCTGACTTCTTCCTCGGTTGGACCCACCACCTCGCCGTCCCCCGCCCCCACTATCCCCAAACAAGAATTTTGGGGGGTGGGGTTTGTTAACCCCACCCCTAACGGGTTATCCTTGTTAACCCCATCCCTAACGGGTTATCCTGAATAACCCGTTAGGGGTGGGGTTAACAAACCCCACCCCACACCAGGAATAGGGGTGGGAATAGCTCCCACCCCTAATTTTTTTTTAAAAATTACATTTCAATTTAAATTTTAAATTTTAAAAATTTATAATTTAGAATCTTAAAATTAAGAATTAAAATTTTAAATTCAAAAATTGATAGATCTAAATTTTAAATTTTAAATTTTAAATTTATATTTTAAATTTTAAATTTTAAATTTTAAATTTATATTTTAAATTTTAAATTTATATTTTAAATTTATTAAATTTAAATTTAATATTTGATATTTTTAAATTTAGATTTGATATTAAATTTAAAATTTAGAATTTAGAACTTTCAATTTTTGAATTTGATATTTAAAAATTTAAATTTAAATTTTGTATTTTTGAAATTTAAGAGTTATCTATTTATATTTAAAATTTTAAATATGAAATAAAAAAATTTAAATTCAAATATAATAATTGGGGCGAAATTATTATTTTCTATTTATAAGTACCCACTATTCTTCTTATTCTTCTTATTCTATTTTATCTATCCAAACGCTATTTTTTTTTTATTCCGAAAATAATTTAATTATCATCCAAACGTAAAATAAGTCTATTTCAGGCTTAACTCTGAATTTAACTCTATCCCTGGAATAACTAGTTCTTACTTAATCCCGAGCCAAACGAAATCTAAAAAAAAAAAAAAAATTACGTGCAACTAAATAATAGAATATTACTTTTCAATCGATATATATATATATATATATATATATATATATATATATATATATATATATATATATATATATATATATATATATATATATATTGACAATTTTATAAGTTACCAAACAAACCCTTATCAGTCACTTCTAACTCCCCTCCCAAGTCAACCTTCTTCTTTCCTGTAGGCCCGGGCGAAGTGATCACCTCGAATCCTGTGCCCTCTTAACTCACTAGTCAAAAGTCAAACCCACTAGTCCCAGAGATAAACTTGCACCATAAGTTAAAAGTACTATAGCAATAAATGCAATCAATCACGTTGAAGCACCACAGCATATGCACCACTCTCTCTCTCTCTCTCTCTCTCTAAAAAAAAAACAAATAGAATAAAATAAACATGACTAATTATTAACTAATGCATTTAAAATTGTACATGACTAATTAATCATGTACACTATGTAGCACGAGTGCAGCTCCTTACTAAGTTTATTTATCTCTTGACCTTCAAATTTGTATTGTCGCCGGCTCATATGATTAGCTCAAGGTTGATGATTAATATGGATTCTAAGAAAATGGTAGGCTAGATAAAAATTGAATGAGGAAGTGAAGCGCACGATATTGAATACTGACTTTAAAAAAAAGTAAAAATTTAATCTATTTGGACCATCTTTACTGTAAGATCGTCGGATCCAGCATTCAACACCAGATATATCAAAACCCTACTAAGAGAGATTCAAGCATTAAAAGGCCACAATGATGTGTGTTATTTTTTCAGTGTAATTGAAGAACCTATGGTCTGATATTGAGACGCATTATCATCTAAGTTAAAATGGCTTGGTTCTCTTAGTTTTGTGAATACAATGTATGAATATTTTTTATAATATTTTGATAGTATAACTTCGTTCATGAACCTTTGGTCTAACCAGTTTTAGTTATTAAACTTTTTCATGTATTACGGGTCCACTCTAGTTATAAAGTAGTTGAATTATCTTATCAGTAACTAATTCTTAAATAAGTTCTAAACAGCCTCGTGTTACACAATTTCATTCTTGGCTTTTAAAAATAGTGATATTTTCTATAAGAGAAGTAATCATCGTACAAAAAAAATAGCTAAAGAAAAAGGCTTGACTTTCAACCATGTGAGTAGAACCAGCTCATAAGAAAGTAAAGAAATTTTGAGTGTAATGTGTTTAGCTAATATTTTAAGGGCATTGTATTGTACTAATAATGATTTTATATAATTAATGCATGTGGGTTTAACAAAATATACAATCATATATATATATGATGGAATATTGTACTCCTACAAATTGTGGCTTTTCATTGAAGTTATTATAATTTGTTGAAAATGCCCATATGCTGTCATTGGTCAGTTTCTGACCCCACAAAAAAAAACAAAAACAAAAAGTTTTGGGTCGTAGAATTCGGCATTTGAAGGGGAAAAAAATGTTTAGAATTTTTTTTAGTGGAGCATGAAAATTTAAAATATGCAAATATAAAAATTCTAAACTGAAAGATCTGCATGTGTGACTTTATATATTTGTAATAATTGATTTTAGAAAATAACGATTGTTTGGCCTAACACAATATTAGGAGGTTAAAAAAAAATTCGAATTTAGATATAAAATTAAAATACAGTTCAATATATATATATATATATATATATATATATATATATATATATATATATATATATATGCTAAATTACAGAAAATTCTCCTCTCAATACCCACTTTCTTACTTTCCACCCTACGATTTAAAAACCTACACTTTGCCCCCTTGTAAAATAAAAAATGTTCACTTTGCCCCCTGCCGTCAGTGTCCCGTTAGGGTTCCGTTAATAAAATATTAGTATATTTTTTTTATACCAAAAATACCCTCGAGTCCTCGTCTCCCTCCTCCTCTCTGACTTCTTCCTCGACTGGACCCACCACCTCGCCGCCGACCTCGCCGTCCCCGCCTCGCCGTCGGCGTCCTCCGCCGGCACGGCCGCTGGGGGCCTCCCGTCGTCTCCGAGCTGTCCAAGCTCCGCCGCGTGCAGCCCACCCTGGTGGCCGAGGTCCTCCGCTTCCCCAGCCCCCGCCTCCCGCCTTCCTTCTCCACCCCGTTCTTCCTTTGGGCGTCCCGCCAGCGCCTCTTCCGCCCCTCCTTCGCCTGCATCAACGCCCTCCCTGCACGCCTCCCGCCTGCCCGCCGCCGCCGACCAGGTCCCCGACCTCATGCTCGCCCTCGGCAAGCCCCCCTCGGAGAAGCAGCTCGACGTCCTCGTCCGCCTCCACTCCCGTGCCCGCCGCCCCCTCCGCCGTTTCCGCTCCGAGTTCGGCCCCCGCGTCTTCCTCTACAACCGCGTCCTCCACGCCCTCGTCGCCATCGGCTACCTCGACCTCGCCCTCTTCCTCCACCGCGACCTCCGCGCCGACGGCCTCAGGGATGACGCCCTCACCTTCACCAGCCTCGCCAAGGGCCTCTGCTGCGCCCTTTCCTCGACCACTTCCACTCTCGCAGCGGCGGCGGCCTCGGCATCTGGGCCTCGGGGCCCCTCGAGCCCGCCGGCACCTTCGGCGCCCGCAGCGGCGCCAGCTCCGTCCCCTTTGCCGAAGATAAACAGGACGGAGGGACATTTTGGTTATTTTGCCATCAAAGTTAATACCGTACCCCCATGTGTACATTTTTTTATTTTATAAGGGAGCAAAGTGTAGGTTTTTAAATGATAGGAAAGAAAAGTGAAAAAGCGGGTATTGACAGAAAAGTTATCTGTAATTTAACCTATTTTTTATAATATTTTGATAGTATAACTTCCTTCATGAACCTTTGGTCTAACCAATTTTAGTTATTAAACTTTTTCATGTATTACGGGTCCACTCTAGTTATAAAGTAGTTGAATTCTCTTATCCGTAACTAATTCTTAAATAAGTTCTAAACAACCTCATATTACACAATTCTATTCTTGGCTTTTGAAAATACTGATATTTTCTATAAGAGAAGGAATCATCGTACAAAAAAAATTGTTAAAGAAAAAGGGCTTGACTTTCAACCATGTGAGTAGAACCAGCTCATAAGAAAGTAAAGAAATTATGATTGTAATGTGTTTAGCTAATATTTTAAGGGCAATGTATTGTACTAATAATGATTTTATATAATTAATGCATGTGGGTTTAACAAAATATACAATCATATATATATGATGGAATATTGTACTCCTACAAATTGTGGCTTTTCATTGAAGTTATTATAATTTGTTGAAAATGCTCATATGTTGTCATTGGTCAGTTTCTGACCCCACAAAAAAAAACAAAAACAAAAAGTTTTGGGTCGTAGAATTCGGCATTTGAAGGGGAAAAAATGTTTAGAATTTTTTTTAGTGGAGCATGAAAAGTTAAAATATGCAAATATAAAAATTCTAAATTGAAAGATCTGCATGTGTGACTTTATATATTTGTAATAATTGATTTTAGAAAATAACGATTGTTTGGCCTAACACAATATTAGGAGGTTAAAAAAAAATTCGAATTTAGATATAAAATTAAAATACAGTTCAATATATATATATATATATATATATATATATATATATATATATATATATATATATGCTAAATTACAGAAAATTCTCCTCTCAATACCCACTTTCTTACTTTCCACCCTACGATTTAAAAACCTACACTTTGCCCCCTTGTAAAATAAAAAATGTTCACTTTGCCCCCTGCCGTCAGTGTCCCGTTAGGGTTCTGTTAATAAAATATTAGTATATTTTTTTTATACCAAAAATACCCTCGAGTCCTCGTCTCCCTCCTCCTCTCTGACTTCTTCCTCGACTGGACCCACCACCTCGCCGCCGACCTCGCCGTCCCCTGCCTCGCCGTCGGTGTCCTCCGCCGGCACGGCCGCTGGGGGCCTCCCGTCGTCTCCGAGCTGTCCAAGCTCCGCCGCGTGCAGCCCACCCTGGTGGCCGAGGTCCTCCGCTTCCCCCGCCCCCGCCTCCCGCCTTCCTTCTCCACCCCGTTCTTCCTTTGGGCGTCCCGCCAGCGCCTCTTCCGCCTCTCCTTCGCCTGCATCAACGCCCTCACCCACTCCCTGCACGCCTCCCGCCTGCCCGCCGCCACCGACCAGGTCCCCGACCTCATGCTCGCCCTCGGCAAGCCCCCCTCGGAGAAGCAGCTCGACGTCCTCGTCCGCCTCCACTCCCGTGCCCGCCGCCCCCTCCGCCGTTTCCGCTCCGAGTTCGGCCCCCGCGTCTTCCTCTACAACCGCGTCCTCCACGCCCTCGTCGCCATCGGCTACCTCGACCTCGCCCTCTTCCTCCACCGCGACCTCCGCGCCGACGGCCTCAGGGATGACGCCCTCACCTTCACCAGCCTCGCCAAGGGCCTCTGATGCGCCCTTTCCTCGACCACCTCCACTCTCGCAGCGGCGGCGGCCTCGGCATCTGGGCCTCGGGGCCCCTCGAGCCCGCCGGCACCTTCGGCGCCCGCAGCGGCGCCAGCTCCGTCCCCTTTGCCGAAGATAAACAGGACGGAGGGACATTTTGGTTATTTTGCCATCAAAGTTAATACCGTACCCCCATGTGTACATTTTTTATTTTATAAGGGAGCAAAGTGTAGGTTTTTAAATGATAGGAAAGAAAAGTGAAAAAGCGGGTATTAACAGGAAAGTTATCTGTAATTTAACCTATTTTTTATAATATTTTGATAGTATAACTTCCTTCATGAACCTTTGGTCTAACCAATTTTAGTTATTAAACTTTTTCATGTATTACGGGTCCACTCTAGTTATAAAGTAGTTGAATTCTCTTATCCGTAACTAATTCTTAAATAAGTTCTAAACAACCTCATATTACACAATTCTATTCTTGGCTTTTGAAAATACTGATATTTTCTATAAGAGAAGGAATCATCGTACAAAAAAAATTGTTAAAGAAAAAGGGCTTGACTTTCAACCATGTGAGTAGAACCAGCTCATAAGAAAGTAAAGAAATTATGATTGTAATGTGTTTAGCTAATATTTTAAGGGCAATGTATTGTACTAATAATGATTTTATATAATTAATGCATGTGGGTTTAACAAAATATACAATCATATATATATGATGGAATATTGTACTCCTACAAATTGTGGCTTTTTATTGAAGTTATTATAATTTGTTGAAAATGCCCATATGCTGTCATTGGTCAGTTTCTGACCCCACAAAAAAAAACAAAGACAAAAAGTTTTGGGTCGTAGAATTCGGCATTTGAAGGGGGAAAAAATGTTAAGAATTTTTTTTAGTGGAGCATGAAAAGTTAAAATATGCAAATATAAAAATTCTAAACTGAAAGATCTGCATGTGTGACTTTATATATTTGTAATAATTGATTTTAGAAAATAACGATTGTTTGGCCTAACACAATATTAGGAGGTTAAAAAAAAATTCGAATTTAGATATAAAATTAAAATACAGTTCAATATATATATATATATATATATATATATATATATATATATATATGCTAAATTACAGAAAATTTTCTTGTCAATACCCACTTTCTTACTTTCCACCCTACGATTTAAAAACCTACACTTTGCCCCCTTGTAAAAGAAAAAATATTCACTTTGCCCCTTGACGTCAGTCTCCCGTTAGGGTTCCGTTAATAAAATATTAGTAAATTTTTTTTATACCAAAAATACCCTCGAGTCCTCGTCTCCCTCCTCTTCTCTGACTTCTTCCTCGATTGGACCCACCACCTCGCCGCCGACCTCGCCGTCCCCCGCCTCGCCGTCCGCGTCCTCCGCCGGCACGGCCGCTGGAGGCCTCCCTTCGTCTCCGAGTTGTCTAAGCTCCGCCGCGTGCAGCCCACCCTGGTGGCCGAGGTCCTCCGCTTCCCCCGCCCCCGCCTCCCGCCCTCCTTCTCCACCCCGTTCTTCCTTTGGGCGTCCCGCCAACGCCTCTTCCGCCCCTCCTTCGCCTGCATCAACGCCCTCACCCACTCCCTGCACGCCTCCCGCCAGCCCGCCGCCGCCGACCAGGTCCCCGACCTCATGCTCGCCCTCGGCAAGCCCCCATCGGAGAAGCAGCTCGACGTCCTCGTCCGCCTCCACTCTCGCGCCCGCCGCCCCCTCCGCCGTTTCCACTCCGAGTTCGGCCTCCGCCCCCGCGTCTTCCTCTACAACCGCGTCCTCCACGCCCTCGTCGCCATCGGCTACCTCGAGCTCGCCCTCTTCCTCCACCGCGACCTCCGCGCCAACGGCCTCAGGGAGGACGCCCTCACCTTCACCAGCCTCGCCAAGGGCCTTTGCTGCGCCCTTTCCTCGACCACCTCCACTCTCGCAGCGGCGGCAGCCTCGGCATCTGGGCCTTGGGGCCCCTCGAGCCCGCCGGCACCTTCGGCGCCCGCAGCGGCGCCAGCTCCATCCCCTTTGCCGAAGATAAACAGGACGGAGGGACATTTTGATTATTTTGCCATCAAAGTTAATATCGTACCCCCATGTGTACATTTTTTATTTTACAAGGAAGCAAAGTGTAGGTTTTTAAATGATAGGAAAGAAAAGTGAAAAAGCGGGTATTGATAGGAAAGTTTTCTGTAATTTAACCTATTTTTTATAATATTTTGATAGTATAACTTCCTTCCTGAACCTTTCGTCTAACCAATTTTAGTTATTAAACTTTTTCATGTATTACGGGTCCACTCTAGTTATAAAGTGGTTGAATTCTCTTATCCGTAACTAATTCTTAAATAAGTTCTAAACTGTCTCATGTTACACAATTTCATTCTTGGCTTTTAAAAATAGTGATATTTTCTATAAGAGAAGGATGAAGAGATTCATCGTACAAAAAAAATAATTAAAGAAAAAGGGCTTGACTTTCAACCATGTGAGTAGAACCAGCTCATAAGAAAGTAAAGAAATTATGAGTGTAATGTGTTTAGCTAATATTTTACGGATATTGTATTGTACTAATAATGATCTTCTATAATTAATGCATGTGGGTTTAACAAAATATACAATCATATATATATGATGGAATATTGTAGTCCTACAAATTGTGGCTTTTAATTAAGGCCATTTTGCATAAAAAATTCACTAATTTTGGGCTTTTACAAAATTGGGTTGTTATTTTTACTTTTGCAGATTCAATCCGGATTTTCAGTAAATTGATCAAAATACCCTTCTTATTTTTTCTCTCTCCTTTTTTTTTCTCTCTCTTTTTTTTTTCTCTCCCTTTTTTTTTTCTCTCCGAAGAAGGCGGCGGAGGCGGAACGCCTCGCCTCTGCCCCTCACGCTCTCGCCCTCACCCTCGCCCGCACACCCCCCCTCCTCGCCTCTGACCCCGCCGAGGCCATGCCGCGCCGCGACTCTTTTTTTTTACCCTCTCCGACCCTCCTCCACCCGCCGTCCCCGGCGCCACCACCAACGACAAAGAAGAAGTGCTTCTTGGGGCCGAGAAGCATGCCGGCGAGGGAGGGAAAAAATGTAGTTACACTCCGGCGAGGGCGGTGGGTCGTGACAAAAAAAATTGTAGAGAAAAAAAATAAACATAAAAAATATTATTTCCCTACTGAAAAAACAAAAAATAGAAAAAAGGAAGAAGATGATAAAATTGCACTTTTAAAAAAATTACACTATTTTAAAAAAATTATACTGTTTTAATGAATGTTGCACTATTTAAAAGAGAAATTATACTCTTTTGAGATGAAATTTACACTCTTTAGGCCAACGTTGCACTATTTAAAAAATTTTGCACCATTTCTTTCTTTTCCTCTTCTTCTTTCTTCTTCCTCCACTCTCCACCTTCATCCTCCTCTCTCTCTCTTTCCTCACACTCCCAAAATAATTTTGGACCGGTGCGGTCGAAGTCGGAGGAGGAGGAGCGGCAGTAGTCAAGGAGGTCGAAAAGGTAAACGGGAATGAAGGAGGGGGAGGCGTCGGCGGTGGCGCGCGGGGCGGTGGCGGCGGGGCGGGCGGACGCAGGGGGCGCGGCGAGTGCAGGGGCACGGCCGCGGTCGCAGGCGGGGGCGCAGGGCGCACAGGGGACGCGCTCCCTGCGCCCGCCCCGGAGGAAGAAGGGGGTAGAGGCGAGGCGGGCCGTTTCCGCCTCCGCCTCCGCCTCCGCCTCCGCCTCCGCCTCCGCCTTCTTCGGAGAGGAAAAAAAAAGAGCGAGAAAAAAAAAAGAGAGAGAAAAAAAAGAGGAGAGAGAAAAAGTAATCAGGGTATTTTGGTCAGTTTACTGAAAATCCGGACCGAATCTGCAAAATCGAAAATAGCGATCCAATTTTGCAAAAGTTCAAAACTAGTGAATTTTTTATGCAAATTGGCCTTTAATTAAAATTATTATAATTTATTGAAAATGCCCATATGCTATCATTGGCCAGTTTCTAACCCCACAAAAAAAAACAAAAACAAAAAGTTTTGGGTTGTAGAATTCGGCATTCGAAGGGGGAAAAAAAATGTTTAGGATTTTTTTTAGTGGAGCATGAAAAGTTAAAATATGCAAAGATAAAAATTCTAAACTGAAAGATCTGCATGTGTGTTATATATTTGTAATAATTGATTTTATAAAATAACGATTGTTTGGCCTAATACAATATCACGAGATTAAAAAAATTTCGAATTTAGATATGAAATTAAAATACAGTTCAATATATATATATATATATATATATATATATATATATATATATATATATATATATATATGCTAAATTACAGAAAACTCATCTGTCAATACTCGCTTTTTTACTTTTTCCCTATCATTTAAAAACCTACACTTTGCCCCCTTGTAAAATAAAAAATCTTCACTTTGCCCCCTGCCGTCAGTGTTCCGTTAGGGTTCCGTTAATAAAATATTATTATATATTTTTTTATACCTAAAATACCCTCGAGTCCCCGTCTCCCTCCTTCTCTCTGACTTCTTCCTCGACTGGACCCACCACTTCGCCGTCGACCTCGCCGTCCCCCGCCTCGCCGTCGGCGTCCTTCCCCGGCACGGCCGCTGGGGGCCCCGCGTCGTCTCCGAGCTGTCCAAGCTCCGCCGCGTGCTGCCCACCCTGGTGGCCGAGGTCCTCCGCTTCCCCCGCCCCCGCCTCCCGCCCTCCCTCTCTACCCCCTTCTTCCTCTGGGCGTCCCGCCAGCTCCTCTTCCGCCCCTCCTTCGCCTGCTTCAACGACCTCACCCACTCCCTGCACGCCTCCCGCCTGCCCGCCGCCGCCAACCAGGTCCCCGACCTCATGCTCGCCCTCTGCAAGCCCCCCTCGGAGAAGCAGCTCGACGTCCTCGTCCGCCTCCACTCCCGCGCCCGCCGCCCCCTTCGCCGCTTCCGTTTCGAGTTCGGCCTCCGCCCCTGCGTCTTCATCTACAACCGCGTCCTCCACGCCCTCGTCGCCGTCGGCCACCTCGACCTCGCCCTCTCCCTCCACAGCGACCTCCGCGCCGACGACCTTAGGGAGGACGCCCTCACCTTCACGATCCTCGCCAAGGGCCTCTGCTGCACCCTTTCCTCGACCACCTCCACTCTCGCAGCGGCGGCGGCCTCGACCTCGGCATCTGGGCCTCGGGGCCTCTCGAGCCCGCCGGCCCCTTCGGCGCCCGCGGCGGCGCCAGCTCCGTCCCCTTTGCCGAAGATAAACAGGGCGGAGGGACATTTTGATTATTTTGCCATCAAAGTTAACACTGTACCTCCATGTGTACATTTTTTATTTTATAAGGGAGCAAAGTGTAGGTTTTTAAATGATAGGGAAGAAAAGTGAAAAAACGGGTATTGACAGGGGAGTTTTCTGTAATTTAGCCTATTTTTTATAATATTTTGATAGTGTAACTTCCTTCCTGAACCTTTCGTCTAACCAATTTTAGCTATTAAACTTTTTCATGTATTACGGATCCACTCTAGTTATAAAGTGGTTGAATTCTCTTATCCGTAACTAATTCTTAAATAAGTTCTAAACGGTCTCATGTTACACAATTTCATTCTTGGCTTTTAAAAATAGTGATATTTTCTATAAGAGAAGGATGAAGAGATTCATCGTACAAAAAAAATAGTTAAAGAAAAAGGACTTGACTTTCAACCATGTGAGTAGAACCAGCTCATAAGAAAGTAAAAAAATTATGTGTGTAATGTGTTTAGCTAATATTTAAGGGCATTGTATTGTACTAATAATGATCTTGCATAATAATGCATGTGAGTTTAACAAAATATACAATCATATATATGATGGAATATTGTACTCCTACAAATTGTGGCTTCTAATTAAAGTTATTATAATTTGTTGAAAATGCCCATATGCAGAAACTGGCCAATGACATATGCTGTCATTGGCCAGTTTCTGACCCCACAAACAAAAACAAAAATAAAAAATTTTGGGTTGTAGAATTCGGCATTGGAAGGGGAAAAAAATGGTTAGGATTTTTTATTAGTGGAGCATGAAAAGTTAATATATGCAAAGATAAAAATTCTAAACTGAAAGATCTGCATGTGTGACTTTATATATTTGTAATAATTGATTTTAGAAAATAACGATTGTTTGGCCTAATACAATATCACGAGGTTAAAAAAAAATTCGAATTTAGATATGAAATTAAAATACAGTTCAAATAATATATATATATATATATATATATATATATACATATATACATATATATATATATATATATATATATATATATATATATACATATATACATATATATATATATATATATATATATATATATATACATATATATACATATATATATACATATATATATACATATATACATATATACATATATATATATATATATATATATATATATATATACATATATATATATATATATACATATATATATATATGTGTGTGTGTGTGTGTGTGAGAGAGAGAGACATATTGTTGTTTTAAAATAATGGGGGCTAATTCAGATGCACCATGTGAGAATAAACTAAGCAAGAAAATACCCCCTTGTCTCATGCCTTCGAGAAATTCTCTTCATGAAAAAACATTATAATAGAAAATGCTTTTAGCTGTTTCCGTTTTTTAAGCTACTAATAAAGTATTCTCTCTCTCCTTCTTACTCTCTCAAAAAAAAAAATCGTTACTCAACGCTTTCACAAACGTTGGGGTTATTCTTGCCGACGCTTTAAAGCATCGCTAGTTATTATTTAAAGAACCCTTAAGTGCAATATTTGTTGTAGTGTTCTACTTTCGATTTGACAATTAGACCACTAAATTTTATCAAATAATTCGATAGATTTAAGGTTCATTTGAAATGCTCATTCTATATTTCTAATTTTTGCGCCGAGGGGCATTTCGGTAAATAGAGGCTGTTATGGAGGGTTAAAAATATAAACATTTAGGGTATGTTTGGTTCGCCTATTTTTCATCCAAAAAATCGGAATCGAAATGTACGATTTCGTTTGTAGTTGTTTAGTACGTGGGAGTACCATTTCAATTCCAATTTTCGGGTGGAATGGAAATTCTCCAACCACTCCTTTTTCCATTCCTGCCTAAAATGCTGGTTTGAAAGTTGAATCTATCCGGAATGGATGTTTGTTAGAATTAAATTAAATTTTTAATTTTTTTAAAATTAAAATATAAGTATAAATTTAGAAATTAAATTTATAATTTAAACTTGAATTAAAAATTAAAGTTCAATCAAGCATTTCAAAAATCTAATTTATAAAGTTAAATTTAATTTAAATTTATTCAAAATTTAAATTAAATTTTATGGATCCAAATTGTAATTTTAAGTTTGAATTTGAATAAATTAAAATTTATATTTATATTTTGAATTATCCACTCAATTCCAATTTTTATTTTTTTAAAAAAATTATTTGAAATTTTGACATCATTTCAAAATTTTAATGTAAATTTTTAATATTTAATTTTCAGTTTGAATTTAAATTATAAACTTTTATGTTTTGAGTTGCGAGCTTAATTTTAAATTATTTTTATGTTTTATATTTTATATTTTAATTTCAATTTTATTTTAATTATTTTTTCAATAACTAAATTTTTTTTGTATCCCAACCAAATAATAAAAATAGGAATCTAAATTGTTTCCGATTTCGATTCATTTCGATTCCGATTTCCATTCCGATTCCTATTTTAAACCAAACGTGCCTTAGCCCCTTACTTTATATGGAGCGTAAGAGTAAATACGCGTATGTTGAAGGGCGTAACTCAAAAATAACATTTTCCTTCCTGTTTGCCCCCATTTGCACAATTGCACCATGATGCCATGGCATGTCATGCGCGTGCATACATACATGGCAGTGCATACATACATGGCATGGCATGCACCAATTGGAAACTTGATGGATGGAGGTTTTGGGATTAATGGTTAACGCCAATGATCCGACAAGTGGTATCAGAGTCAGAGGTTACGGGTTCGATTTCCGTATGCTGCAAATATGTGCAGGTGCTGGAGGAAGGATTGTTGGCTTAAATGGACCAGCATCTTGTCCTGTGACGGGAGGTCAAGTCATGTTTGAAATGGCGTGAGACTAGATGGGCCGAGTCATATTTGAAGTGGTGTGAGGCTGGGTGGACCGAGTCATAATCGAGACCCGTGGGCGCTGTATCTGTACGCTTTAAGTAAATTGATTGCGTATTTCTAACAACTCGAGCTTTTGGAATTAATGGTTAGCGCCAACGATCCGACAAGTTTGACAATTACCTACATTTACGAAAAGAGCGAGAAAGATATATTTTACTATAAAAAAATAAAAATATAAACTTATATCTTATATCTTTTTAAGTAGAGAAGACGAATTCGAAGAACATTAATTAACCGAGACTTTTATGCCGCACATGCATATACAATGCTAACGAGCTCGGTCAAAATCAACGAAATATTAATTAATAGAATAAACTAACTATGCTTTTGATACGTGCGATCCGAATAATATATTTATCGTACGGAGCTAAAAATACAGTTCAACCTTGTATAGATAAACACGCATAGTCCACCATTGAAAATCAACTTCAAAACCAATTGATATATTCCATAGACCTAGTCTATGCCATTTTTCATGAACCAACTTGATGGGTTAATTAATTTTGACTCAATCCAACTTCGAAAAAAGGCACCAACTTAACATGACCAGGCAAATGGGCGGGTAGGATAACCTGCGGGCGGGTCATTGTACCCGCATAATTTATTCGTACATTTTTTGGTAGTTAACATTTTTATCCATACACTTCCACAGACGGGTGGACACGTGGGTTATCCGCAAGTTTTTTTTTTTTGCTCCTATACTTTTCAAATGCAAAACATGTAGATTGTTCGAAATATCATAACATATAATAAACAATATAAGATCTTAAAACGCATAAATTAGTATTCATGACCAGGCAAAATATTCACAACTTAACGTGTATCCATCTATTTTATTCATAATTTTTTATGTAAAAAAAATTAGTATTCATACCCGTAAATTTGCGAATAACTCGTTAAAGTACGGGTGGAAATTGCCCAAGTCTAGATGCACGTGATAATGCTGAATGGGCTGGGTCTCAGAATGACATTTTAAATAGCAATCACTCCATATGTATGTATATGTATATATACTACCATGCATACATTATTCACTCAATCTCAACACTCTCTGCACGAGAGGAATCAAGTGTTAGAGATGTCCCCTGCAACTCTTCTTGCAGCAGCAGTCACTTTGGTGATCTCTACTCCTGTTGTTCTACTGCTGCTGCTGCTGTCTCGGCGGAGCGATAATGCGAAGCGGAAGGCGTCGACGAAGCTACTCCCGCCGGGGGAGATGGGGTGGCCCGTCGTCGGCTCCACCTTCGCCTTCCTCCGCCCGCACCCCGCCGCCGCGCTCGGCGACTACATGACCCAGAAGATCTCAAAGTTATCCCCTTCTCTTTTACTTCTTCTTCTTTTCTCTCTCTCTCTCTTTTACTCGGAAGACGGCATTAAAAGAAATAAAATCCTAATCAGCCATAAATATTACATAATTCTTGTTTAACTCGAAATAATAAAAGAAACGAAACAAAATTCTCAAAATTAATGAAAGAAAATCTAAAACTGCAAATTCGGAGGTCTAAACGATTGAATTTGGGCGCAAAGCTGAGACAGAATAGTAAAACAGTTAGATGTGTGCGTTTCGAAAAACCGTTTCCGGATTGGAGCTGCACGCCGAAAATTGTCACATGCATGTGAAGTTATGGCCGCTTTACCGAACTCTGGTCGGAGCGGCACCTTTCGACCGTATTTGCCCGGTCCCGCTTCTCCATGTATCCTAAGGTCTGATCGTCCGTATCAGTATATCTCTTGAGCTCGAAAAGCTTCAACAACAGTGCTGTTTGAGTAGAGTTATATATTATAGAACAGGCACAAGAGGTTTTTTTTTATAATTAAAATACATTCTAATAGGCAAAGTTGTCGAACTTTATGTTTATCAAATGCTCTACTAAAAGTGATTGCGTACGAAAGTATCTGTATGTATATGTACATTTATTGCATGTTCAGGTACGGTCGGGTGTTCACGGCGAGACTGTTCGGGAGGGTGTCGATCGTGTCGGCGGATGCGGAGCTGAACCGCCACGTGCTGAACAACGAAACACGGCTTTTCGAGGGCGCGTGGCCGCCGCACGTCCCGCGGCTGATCGGCAAGCACTCGACGGTGCTGTCGGCAGGCGACGCGCATAAGCAGAAGAAGTCCATCATCCTCAACTTCGTGAGCAGCGCCAGGACCCAGTCCTCCTTCGTCCATGACGTCGAGCGGCAGGCCGCCGCCCTCGTCGACTCCTGGAAAGGCCGCGACGTCGTCTACGGTGCCGACGAGGCCAGGAAGGTATGTATGTAGCCAATAAAACAAATTTGAAGGCCTAAACAACCGTTGGCGTACGTAAGTGATCAGCAACTGAGATTGAGCTTTCGATTTTATTACGCGCATGATCGGTGCTCGATCCACGACCAAAATTTGCTTGGGGATGGAATTCCAAATTGTTCATTTAAGACTATGGGATCCTTCTCCACACGGACGTCGGATCTCACACCTCGAGATGCCATATTTACTTAGAACGGGTATTAACGTCAGACTCTCTTCAACACTTAGTGGGTCCGAATATTTTTGTAACCGTTGATTAATAAGAATCTAACACATATTAAGAAAGTTACAAGAAAAAAAAAAGAAAATAGGTTTTTTAATAAAATTTTAGTTTCTGAACTTAATGTCAAATACTTTTCAAACTTTCAATTTGTCAAATTAAAACAGTTTTTTTGATAAAACTGCCTAATGTTTAGACAACCCTTAGTGAGGTTTTAGTGTTAAAAATAAAATAAATTTATCTAAAATAAAACATAAAAATCTTAAAATTAAGAGTTTGAAAATCAATTTGACATTTTAAGTTCAAACACTAAAAATTATCTGAAAAACTATTTTAAAATTTTACTTTTATTTTTTTGTAATTTTTTTAATATATATTAGGATTTAATTCAATATGTAAGATCTGATGTCCACGTAGTGATGAATCTCAGAGTCTCAAAAGAACATTTGAAGTTCCATCCTCAAGCAATTTTTGACTACGACGGACTTTGAAAATATCTTTGACAAAACTCGTAGGCTCTACATCAAAAACTCTCTCATCATCCATATCAACGATCGGCTTCATAAAACTTGATTTACGGTATTTAAAGTGCCTAGAAAATAAATTTTATAATTTTTCGATAGTATTTACCTAATGATCGAAGGGCTCAAAATTTAATGATGTAGAAATATTCAAATCAGATAAAATTTTAATAGAAACTTCTTTATACTATCAAAAACAAGATAAACACCTCCAATATTGAAAAATATTTAAAAACATATATAGAAGAGCCACCTTGCGACTCAGCGTGCCCTGGCCCAGATTTATCATTTATCTGGATCAGGGGCTACGCCGAGCCATAATCTTAAAATAAAATAAAGTAGCCTGGCACGGTACGACACGGTGCGGTCTACATTGCACCCCTAAGAGATGCTTTTCTAAGCGACCGAGCCCGAGCCCAAGCCCAAAGTAGAGATATATGGCACTAGATCCCACATTAAAGTCATGATGAACTAATTAGTCTAATTTGGAAATAACATATATATATATATATATATATATATATATATATATATATATATATATATATATATATATATATATATATATATATATATAGCTTGAATGATAACAAACATGTCCATTTAATTGCCTTAATTTCAATATATATATATATATAGAGAGAGAGAGAGAGAGAGTGTGTGTGAGAGAGAGTTCAGCTATTATACTATTAATAGCACCAAGCATTTGATGCTATTAAATTTTTCGCCGTTAGATCTACCACTTTGACCATTTTCATCTACTAGATCATACTATTCAACTAACCACCCACTCAATTCTAGGACACCACTATCATACTAACCGCACATTCCTTCATCCAATGGCTGAAAATCTAATAGTATCAATAACTTGGTGCTATTAATAGTATAGTAGTCTAATTCTATATATATACTACTTAATCTGTTAATCATTTATTTATTTATTTATTTATTTATTTGCAGTTTTCATTCTATGTAATATCAAAAAAGGTGATGGGAATGAACCCAAACAACCCGAAAACAGATGAGCTAAGTAACGCATTCATGGACTTAGCCAAGGGGTTCTCCTCAGTTCCAATTAATTTGCCCGGAACAACATATTACAAGGCTCTAAAGGTAAATTTCCTGTATAAAAATACAGATAAAAACATACAGAACTTATATGAATTATGGAGCATTTTGAATCGACAATCCAACCCTTTAAAATTTTGATTTTACTACTCAACCTTTCAACAAGTTTAGTTAGTATATTTCATATAATTATAAGATTAATCTGTCATCGACCGACTCAAATCAAACAAATTGAAAGGTTGAATAGTAAAATTAAAATTTTGAATGGTTGGATAGTCGAATCAAAATGGTTCATAATTTTCAGATAAGTTTCTATACGTTTTTACGTATAAAATATGTTTCTCATCTCTCAAGTATATTCCCTCCTTTAGTGTTAAAAAATGTACGTATATATATACATATATATTTTTCGCGGGATTACAGGGAAGGGCGTATATTGGAAAAACGGTGGAGCAGAAGATGGAAGAGAAGAGCAGAAACAAAAGAAAGGGAGTCGACGAGGAGGACGACTTCGTCGACTGGATGTCGAAGAATACGTCGTACTCGACGGAGGAGATGATCGACATCATTCAGGGCCTGACTTTTGCCGGTCATCATACGACCGCGCGGACTTTATCTTTAGCATTCTATTTTCTAGCGCGTTGTCCGAAAGCTATTGAGCAGATGAGGGTAAAATTGCACAAATATCGTATTAATAAGTTAATAGGTCAAAAACATATCGAACTTACATAAGCTATGAATCATTTTGATTTTCTTACCCAACTTTTCAAAATTTTGATTTTACTATCCAATTTTTCAATTTGTTTGATTTGAATTGGTCAATAATACTTTGACTTTAAAATTTGAACGTGCCGTATCTTTCTACAGGTTTAGTTATTATATTTCAAGCAATTATCGCTAATATAAATTTATTAAAACAAATTATTAGCTTAAATTTAAAAATCAAAGTATTATTAACTAATTCAAATCAAACAAATTTGAAAAGTTGGGCAGAAAAATTAAAATTTTAAAAGATTGAATATCCAAATCAAAATGGCCTATAGTTCAAATAAGTTATGTATATTTTTACCTTAATATGTGACAGTATTTGAGGGGGAAAAAGATAATAAGTTTTTTTTTTATTGGATTGGAATTAATTTTCTGTGCGGTTTCAGGAAGAGCGCGTTCGATGTTTGAAATCCAAGAGTAAGAATGGAGGGAGCAACCTAACATGGGATGATTACAAGGATAGCGAATTCACCCAAAATGTGAGCTTCCAATAAAAAAAGATTAGAAAAAAAAAATTCTCTTTCTGTTGAATATAAATATTAAAAATTATCGTTCTTTAGTAGCTCAAACAATTGGAGAATACCGATTGTATGACATAGTTTAGCATGATATCAAAAAAAGACAATATATATATAGAATTGGGCTGAAATACTATTAATAGTATTTGAGTTTTTTTACTATTGAGTTTTTAACCTTTGAATAAAAAATTGTAGGGTTAGGATGATAGTAGTCCCCTAAGGCTTAGTGGTGGTTCCCTCATGGTTGAGTGAGTAGTTGGTTGAATAGTATGATTTAAAGGGTGAATTTGATTAAAGTGTAAATCTAACGGCTAAGAAATCGATAGCAAAAATGCTCAATTATTAACAATATTTCAGCTCAACTATATATATATTTATATAGAGAGAGAGAGAGAGAGTTAAGCTGGAATGATATCAGTAGCAAACGGGCTCCGTTGCCACCCATTTGTTTTCAATGATGGAGCCCGTTTGCTACTAATAGCATTCCAGCTCAACTATATATATATATATATATAGTTCGGCTGGGATACTATCGATAGCACCAGGTGCTTGGTGTTATCGAATTTTCTGCCGTTAGATTTATCCCTTTCATCATTTTCAACCATTAGATCATACTATTCAATCAACCACCCACTCAACCCTAGGAGACCACTATCAATCTAATCGGGGACCACTATCATTCTAACCGCATATTTTTTCATCCAATGGCCAAAAAATTAATAGCACCAATGACTTGGTGCTATTAATAATATTCCAGTCAAATTATATATATATATATATATATATATAGTTGAGCTAGAATATTATTAATAGTATTTGGCTCCTTTTGGTATCAAGTTTTTAGCCGTTGGATCAATCTCTTTGATCATTTCTAACCATTGGATTAAATATTATAACCCAGTGGGGACCACCAACCCTAGAGGGACCACTCAACCCTAAGGGACTACTATCATCCTAGCCATTCAATTTTTCATCCAAGGGCTAGAAACTTGATAGCAAAAGAGGCCAAATACTATCAATAGTATTTTAGCCCAATTATATATATATATATATAGAGCTAGGCTCTTATACTATTTATAGTACCGGGGCTCCGGTACTATAGTCTTATTTTCAGTCTTAGAATGTTCAAATCGACGATCCATACCGTTAAAACTGATCTAAGGTATTTAAAGTTTTTAGGAATAAAATTTTATATTTTTTCGATATAGTTTACTTTACGATCAAACCGTTTCAAAATTGTCAAATTTCAATGGCTACTATGGTGAGTTTGTAGTTTAACGGTGTAGAAGAATATAAATTTATTCAAATTTTGATAGAAAATACTTTAAACTATCTAGATCAAGGTCAACATCTTTGATCTTGAATTCAAAAGTCCTATACTCAAATTTTAAAGATCGTTCAATTTTCATCGTTCATTATGATATGATTTATTTACTAAGTAAACGATGTCGAAAAAGACTAAAATTTTATTCCTAAGCACTTCATATACACTAGATCATATTTAATGGTGTGGATCGTTGATTTGAATACCCTAAGATCGAAAACTAGATTATAGTACCGCTGCTCCGGTACTATAGATAGTATAGTAGCCTAATTCTATATATAAATATATATATAGAGTCCGGCTACTATACTCTTATGAGTACAATCGCCTTCGTACTCATAAGTCGTTTTCGATGATAGAGCTTCCGAATCGACGATCCATACCGTTAAATATTATTTAGAGCATTTAAAACTTCTAGAAATTAAATTTCATAATTTTTTGACATTATTTACCTTATGATCAAAAGATCTCAAAATTGACAATTTTTAACGGCCGGTATAGGATACTTGCTAGTTTAACGGTGTAAAATAATCGAAATCGGTTGAGTTTTTGATAGAAAATTCTATTCACTATTTAGATAAAGATCAATAACTCCGATCTTAAATTGAAGTATCCGATCATCCATTTTTAGGACGTCGTTCGATTTTGACCATTCATTTTATGCCCCCTTGATGGACTTTATTATAATTTCGAAAAATTATGAAATTTATTTTCTAGAAGTTTCAAATACTTTAGATCATATTTAACGGTGCGGATCGTCGATTTGAAAACTCCATCATTGAAGACAACTTATGAGTACGAAGGACTCTATACTGATAAGAGTGTAGTAGCCCTACTCTATATATATATATATATATATATATATATATATATATATATATATATATATATATATATATATATATATATAAAAGAACACGAATTTTTCAACTTTAATGTTGCAACACTATTTGCCTTGTGAAGGTCATTAGCGAGACTCTGCGACTCGGAAATGTTGTTAGGATTCTCCTCAAGAAAGCAAGCGTAGACACCGAATATAAAGGTACTTCGCTACAATTTGATATAAGGCTAGCAATTCAGCTCGCTGTTTGCGAGTCAGCTCGTGTTCAGCTCGAGATCGATCGCTCGTGTAATAAATAAGCTGAACACGAGCTGAGTTTTTTAGCTCAAAACCTTAACGAGTCAAACACAAGCTGGAGGCGACTCGTTCGTCTTCTCGGCTCGATATAGCTCGAATATATTACAAATTTCTACTATTTGGATTATAGGCCAACTCAAATTTAAAGAAATCTATAGTTTGTAAATTTTCATTATTAGATTAAGATTCTAATTTTCTAATTTTCGTTCAACTTTTTTTTTTTTTAGAAAAAAATTTTCGTTCAACTTTTCTTCCGGTAGTAGGACTGACAATCTAACTTGTTGTTCGCGAGCCAGCTCGTGTTCGGCTCGTTAATAAGCAAGCCGAGTACGAGCTGGATTTTTCAGCAAGGTATTTTGACGAGCCAGCTCGCGTCTGGCTCGTTTAATAAACGAACGAATACGAGCCGGCCCCAGCTCGCTCGTGTTCGGCTCGTTGACAGCCCTAATTTGATATTTTATCGCTTTTTTTTTCTAGTAGAGATAATTAACTAATGTTTTTATTGCTTTAAAGAGCTAATTAATGTTAATTACTTGTCTCTTTTAGACTATGTGATTCCACAAGGAACTGGTGTCATACTACACCTAGCTGCAGCACATTTGGATGAATCAGTTTTTGAAGATCCTTATGAATTCAATCCATGGAGATGGGAGGTGAGCTCTTAATCAAAACCAGCTTCTTCCAAAAGCACTTCCAATTAGTACAAAAACAACTCACCCCCCCTAACTGATTCATCTTGTTTCTTCTACTTTGTAGACTTTATCTGATACTAAGAAGAACAGTTTCATGCCATTTGGTGGGGGACTGAGACTCTGTCCAGGTAGAGACCTAGCAAGGATGGAAATAGCAATATTTCTCCACACACTAATCCAAAACTACAATTTTGAGTTAATTGGACCCGATCATCCGATGGCGAAGCCACAAGTCGATTTCCGTAATGGTTTACCGATTAAGCTTAAACCGGTGGCTAATTAATGTTCACTAGTGAAATTTGATTTGGTTTAGTTGTGCCTATGTATCATCACCTGTGGAGTGAGTACTCCTACATGTAATAAGTTTAGATGAAATGTTGCGTTTGCTTTGTAGAGTTTTACTTAAATGTAGGTGTCTATGAGACTTTGGTGTATTACATTAAATAAAAGATTGACTTTTTATGTAATTTTTCTTCTCTATTTACATTTGTTGTTAATTTAGATTTGAACAATGCTTCAAGTATCTCAGATATCATAATTAAATTTGAAAAAGTAAAATATTAAAACATTGTTATCAGATAATGTTGGAGGATTGTTCAGAATCTAATTGACGGCTATTCTACATTTTTACGACGGTCAAAATGATGGGTCTCGGACGCATAAACACATTAAACTTAATCTACAAGTATATTCAACAATTGTAAAAGTAAAACATTCTTTCTTAAACTCAAAGTATCAAATCAATGTGGGAAATGAAAAATATCAAAATATATAGGCACCTCAAGGGTCACAAATCCTAGTGGTTGAGTTGCTTTGCTGTCTAAATTATTCCTCTAAATTATTCCTCTTTTGTAATCAGAAGGTTTGTTTAATCAATTGTCCTCATCTATCAATTTAAATTATAATAATATTAATAATAAATTAAATTCTCAACAGCTACATAACTAACTAAAATATTTTTACAAAAAAAAAAAAGGCCACTGTCACAAAAAAATCAACCTTGAATAATTAAAGCCCATGTATTCCTAATTCAAGACACGTTAAGGTTATAGAAACAACAAAACCTTACACAACCCATTTTCTAGGAAATGATTCTCAACTCTTGTTTTCTTCACAACAAAAACAACCCCATTTTATATTCAATGAGAAAGAATCTCAATCCTCTAATTTAGAACTTGTCCATGTCAATCAATAGTATAAAGTCAAACATCTATCTCAATTTCTCTTCTCTTGTAATCTTATTATAAGATATTGACCAACTCTAAAGATTCTTCGATGTAGAAGATAAATCAAAGAGGCGAAAATAAGGATGTACAACACCTGGTAAAGGAGATGGCGATGATTCTAAGCGCCTTCGTTCCAGATATGGCTACTCGATTGGGAGAGTTGATGAAGAGCGAGGTAACGAAGCTTTTGGGCATTACAGGAGACGCAAAGAAGCTTCAGAGAAGGCTCGAGATGGTAGCGGAGTTTCTTGAGGACGCTGAGAAGAAGAAGACGCAAAACGACAATATCAAGAACTGGTTGAAGGAGTTGAGAGAAGCCATGTATGAAGCTGATAACATCATTGACCAGTGTTGGATTGAATCACACAAGCACAAAAGCAAGGGACAACAGGCAAGTGCAATACTACACAAGTTTCATACTAGAAGATTTAATGATAAATGAAAACTATATATAAGTTTAGGACATAAGTTGGATTATTGTTATTTTCTGAAGAGTTTAAGATCGATGAATTTAAAGTGTTCGACTATCACTGTTCTGATTTTGGTTTTGCATAGATGTTTTTTTTTTGAGAGAAAGGTAGCACGCTACCTGCTTCGTTTATTTCTTTTTAGAAATAAACTTAGCTAGAAATGTGAATCAACTAGGATTCGAACTCGGGACCTCGGGTACCAACCACCGAGCCCTTTGCCACTTGCGCTAGATGTTATTATACGAAAGACACCTTTTTTATGATAAAATCTTAGTGAATGATCATTTCTTGTGTGTCTAGTTTAGATTCATATTTCTAGAAATATTTCTGACAAATCAACTTTACCATTCCTCAAACATCTTGTAGATTAGCTATGAACTTTAGGGATATTCTTTATCTGCGCAGGGGCGTCCGCTATTCCCTGTAGTTTCTTGCTGCGACAAAGTTGAGCTTCGCTACGAGATTGCGAACAATCTAAGGCATCTAAATCAGAAAGTGAATGCAATCTTAAAGGGAATATCTCAGCTCCAGCTAACATCAATAGTGCTCAATAAGCAAACAACCAAATTAAGTCGTAAAACGTCTCAAGTGCTCGAGTCTGACGCTGTCGGAACAGATATGGAGACTGATACTGATAATTTGGTTAAGATGTTAACAGAAGAAGAGGATCACCTTCTCTTCGCGATAGTCGGGATGGGTGGGATTGGAAAGACGACTCTTGCTAAAAGGATATATGATAATGAAAGAATAAGGGGTGCTTTCGAAATAAAATTATGGGTCTGTGTCTCGAAAGACTTAACGGATACCAGCCTCCTCACGGAGATCATCGACTTAGCTGGCGGAGATTCTACTGAGGCAAGATTTATTGCTCAGCTTGAGCCCATTTTGGCGAAAACAATAGCACAAAAAAGATTCCTGCTGGTACTCGATGATGTATGGGACGCACAAATTTGGGAGGATTTGTTGAAAACTCCGTTAAAAGATGGCGCTAGAGGCAGTAGAGTTTTAATTACAACGAGATACAAAAGTGTCGCTAAGAAAATGGGGGCTGTTCATGTCCACAATGTAAAACAATTGTCGACCGAACATGGTTGGATGTTGCTCAGTCGAACGGTAACTCCGAATGAGGAGGAAATTCACAATTTGAGAAATATTGGGAAAAAATTTGTCGGGAAATGCAACGGCCTTCCTTTGGCAATCAAGACGATAGCAGGTGTTTTGAGAACTAGGGAGCGAAGTAAAAAAGAATGGAAGCGAGTCTACGAAAGCAAATCATGGTCTTGGAAAGAGCTTCCTCCTCAGGAAGTAATGGGAGCTCTTTATTTGAGCTACAACGATTTGCCGCCTCATTTGAGACAATGCTTTCTCTATTGCTCATTATTTCCTGCAGATCTTACTATTAATCGACGCATTCTTATTCAGCAATGGATCTCAGAGGGATTTGTTGAGATGAAAACAGATGATTCTACGCTAGAAGAGATAGCAGAAGAGTACTGCAATGAATTAGTAGTACGAAATCTGCTGCAAATAGAGCATGTATACCATAACGAGAAAAGTTTCAAGATGCATACCCTCTTACAATCTTTGGCGCAGTTCCTCTCGCGAGAAGAAATTTTCAGGGACGATCTCGAATTCGACCTCTCATCAACGACTCGACGCGTATCACTCGCGAGCAAAGAGATAATGGGAATCCCCGATGAAGTCAAAAAGCAAGAGAGCCTCAGAACACTGCTTCTTTCCATGAACCCATTAAAAGGTGGTGGCTTGGACGACGTCTTTGTAAAGCTTTGTTACCTCCGCGTCTTAGACCTTAGTGAAACGGTAATCAAGCAAATTCCGGAAACATTGAGAAATTTAGTACACCTTAGATACCTCAATCTTTCTTCGACAAGGATTAGAGAGATTCCCGAATCTATTAGGCATCTATGGAACCTTCAATTCTTAGGCCTCAAAGAGTGTAAGCGGCTCCGCGCCCTTCCGAAGGGACTCGAACAGCTAAGAAGGCTAAGAAGCCTTGATCTTGCAGGGACTGAGATCAGTGGTGTGCCATTTAAAATAGGTAAGTTGAAACTCCTCAACACGCTATTGGGCTTCGTCGTGAATGGTGCGGTAGCGTCCAAGGAAGAGCTAAATGGGTGCACTTTAGAAGAGCTCAAGCATCTTTCGGAACTTAGAACACTCCAAATAGTGAACTTGGAGAGGGCCATGAACCATATCGATGCACGGGGGGCGGAACTTAAGAACAAGCCTCATTTGACGGAGCTCGAGTTAGGTTGTAGCAGCGAGAGCAGAGACTATCACTCATTCGAGCTCCCGACGACCATAAAAAGAGTTGAAGAGATCTTCGAGGAGCTCTGCCCCCCACCATGCTTGGAGTCTCTTAAGATCGCTAACTACTTCGGCGCAAAGTACCCGTCTTGGATCTCAAATGCTTCCCTTCCGAATCTCCGTCGACTCGATCTTATTAATTGTAGGTTCAGCCGACAGCTTCCGCCGCTAGGGCAACTCCCCGAATTGAAATTCCTGTCCATAACAGACTCTCACGTAATCGAGGCCATCAGCGACGAGATGGTAGGGACTGAAGAGCATGTGTCATTTCCCAAACTGGAAAAGTTTCACATACGAAACATGGACAATTTAGCAAACTGGTCCGGATTCGAAACCAGGGCGCTCCCACTTCTGCAATCGTTTCAGCTCGAAAGCTGCCCTAAACTGAGATCCTTACCCGACGGCCTCCAACACGCCATGGCGCTACGAGAGTTATGGGTCGTCGATGCGAAGAGTCTCGAAGTCATTGAGAACCTCGAAACACTCGAAGAACTCGGCGTGTGGAACACGCCCGGATTGGAAAAGATCGCAAACCTCCCCTCCCTCAAAGAGCTCAGCATAAGCTACTGCCCTGCATTGAAGACAGTAAAGACGATCTGTTCGCTACGACGAGTGCACATTTACGACTACGACATGCAGGAAATTCCGCAATGGGTGGGATTAAACTCCTCGAGAATTCGCTCATTGGATTTGGCATGCTCAGATGAACTGCTCAAGAGGTGCACCGTCGGCGGCGCGGATTGGGAGCTCATTAAAGATATCGAGCATGTTCACGGGTATTCGAACACTCGCGCCTACTTCTCCTATAAAAGAAGCACCTTTAGCTTTGATACCAACATTGAAACTACACCACCACCACCACCACAAGAAGAAGAAGAAGAGAGCTCTGCACAGAAGATACAAGAGAACGGTGTTGCTGCGAACAAGCAAAATGCCGAAACAAGCTGCGAATCGCCGTTAAATGTAACCCTGCATGAACCACAAACTAACAAAGAAGAAGAAGTTGTTCATACTACCAAAGATGCTTCTTTGGTACCCGATTCTACGCCTGCGAATTCAAATTCAAATTCAAATCCAAAATTTGAAGTTGATGAAGTGGCTGTTCCTTCGTTGCATAGCAACGCTCTCTGCGGCATTTCGTCGAACACCGAGGAGGACGTGTTCGTGGACGCCGCAGCAAGCTTTGGTCCAATAAGAGGAGGCCACGTGGAGGCTCCGGCGTCCGAGGTGGCACCGCCCCCTCACCGTCCCCGCCGCCGCCGACGACGACGACGACAGGATGACGTGGCGGCGGATGCTCCGTCCGCCACGTGGCGAGCGGAGGGGGCGGAGAGTGTGAGGGATCGGCTCGTTCTTGTGCTAGTATTTGTGTCCATTACGCAGCTGTTCTTTTCGTTTTGGTTGGTTTCGAGGGTGTTGGATAAGTAAACACCGTTCTCTTCGTTGTCGTTTTGGTTGGTTGGTTGGTTTTTTTTTTTTTTTTTTTTTACGTTGGGGTTGTAATGTGTATAATTCTATGTATAAAGTTTGGTTATTTGAGATATTATATGGATGCTAGATTAATTAGGGTGCCCAAATGAATGGTATTGGACTAAATTATATCATTCGTAATTGTTAATTTGTACTCAATGATTTATAAAAAATATATATATATATATTTATGACAACCTAATAGTCCCACATGAAATAATATAAAGTGTATAAAAACCTTGTAAAAATATGAGTGCCACTGTGTTGGACCGTTACAGCATATTAACAATCCTGGAGTCTCTACGCGTACAAAACAATTAGGCCATGTTTGGATGCACAGTAAAAAAATTTCATGGAGTTTAAATACCATGGTATTGGTCCAGATGAAATGTGGAATCCTGTAACTCCAAAAAAATTTCATGGGTTCATTTTAAAAACTGTTTGGATACAAATTATACAATTCCATAGCATTTCTAGCAATCTTAACCATTATGAACTTTAAATTTAAATTATTAGGTATTTGGATTCACATTGCACGATTTCAAAAGATTTCTACAAACTGAAAAATTAAAAAATTAAAAATTAATTTTAAATTTTAAAATTTTAAAATTAAAATTTTTTAAATATAAAAATCTAAAGTAAAATTGAATTTAAAATTTGAAAATTTAAAAGTTATAAATTCAAATTTAAATTGAAATTTGAAATTTAAAATATAAATTTTCAAATTTGATATTTTCAAATTTGAAATAGAAAATATAAGTTTAATTTTAAATTTCAAATTTTAAACTTTAAAAATTAAATATAAAATTTTAAAAATAATTAAATTTTAAATTTAAATATTAAATATTAAATTTTATATTTTAATTTAATTTTTAAATTTAAAATTTAAATTTAAAATTTAAAATTTTAATTTAATTTTTAAATTTAAAATTTAAAATTTTAAATATAAATATAAATTTTAAATTTAAAATATAAATATAAATATAAATTTAAAATATAAAATAATAAATTTAAAATTTAAATTTAAAATTTAAAATTTAAATTTAAAATTTTAATTTCAAAATTAAAATTTAAAATTTGAAATTTGATAATAAAAATTTAAAATAAAATCTGAATTTTTTTTTTCAAATTTCAAACAAATTTCAAATTTCAAATTTTTTGAAAATTTTCATTTTTCATTTGAATTGAAATTTGAAATTTGAAAATTAAAATTTAAAATTCGATATTTGAAAATTTAAATTTGAAATTATAAAAATAGAAAATTGAAATTTAAAATTTGACATTTAAATTTTTAAAATTTAAATTTTTGATATTTAAAATTTAGAATTCAAAATTTAAAATTTAGAACTTGATACATTTTTAGGGTAAAAGAGCCAAAGAATAGTGAAATTTTTTTTCTTTGGTTGGATTGGATTGTAACTTTACTCTATTTTTTAGAGTATAGTCTAACTATACTCCAAAAATTACACTATTTTTTTTACTCCCAAACGCTTCATAGAAAATTTTTTCTACAGGCGTAGCATAGTTTAACTATGCTACGTTTTTAGGGGTATCCAAACAGGGCCTTAATAGAGAGAAATAAAAACAAACTTTTTTTAAACACCAATTCTATATAATTTAATATTATGAAAGAAATTTTTTTTTGTTGTTATTAGTTAGCTTATAATACATCCGATCAAGTGGTATTTAAAAAAATTTGAAAGCTAAAAAAATATTTTTTTTCAAGTTTTTATTTTTATTGTCAAAAAAAATTTTGAATGATAATATCTTAAACACTTACTATCCATTCCTACATCTTTTGATATACAATTTTTTAAAAAGAATAAACAAACAAACACGATACCAAACAGGATAACACCCAACAAGGCTGATTGCAATAATTCACAAAGATCGAGCCAAAAATTACAATAAATTAAAATTTGAGAACTAAAATATCACGTCTCATAGTTTAAGAACCAAAAGTGTAACTTTGACAAATTTTGTAGATAGATAAAAAAAAAATGTAGAGCTTATAATAATAATAATTCTCAATAAAGATACTCATTTCTCACCCAAAAAAAAAAAGTAAAAATAAAAATAAAAGAGAGAAAGATATACTTAGGGCTCATCTAGTGTTGCTGTTTATATTATTTTTCTTAGCATAAATTCTTTGCAATGGAATGTGCAAGCAAACAACAGAGCGCTTGCAGTATACAAATCTATAATATTTTACTAAACAACAAAAAATAAAAAATTTAGCAGTAACTTTCAGTGATGCCTTTCTACATCGAGCAACGACATTGAGCAACGACAAGAACGAAAATGTCCACCAGTCGACAAAGTCAACTACATAGTTTTTTTTTTTTTCCTTTTTTTTTCGAAAGAAGAAAATAATTGCAACAGTACCAATCGAGGACTAAATATCCGGAATTGTTCCAGAAATTGGATATGGCCCAAATTATAAAATGTGAGCTACATACCAAAATTAAAAAGCTACTCAAAAGAAATAGGATAATGCGAGGAAGGAAATGTTTGAGTTACCAGTAACCTTTCACAAAGAGCAAGGGAAAAGTCTAAAAAACTGTTATTATTCGCTAAATTCTAATGTCGGATAACATTATCATGAAAATAAAATTTAAAAGTATAAAAAAAAAAAAAAAAAAAAAAAAAAAAAAAAAAAAAAAAGAGGCACTAACTTTCCCCTCTTGGGTTAACCCAAAGACATTTACCCTACAAAAATATCTCATGAAGAGATATCTGCCCGAAAAAATGATTTGCTGGGCATTTTGCCCTAGTGTTATGGACTCAGTAAAATGTATGATTCAAGACCATTTTGATGAGGGGAAGCACCAATTAAAGGCTTTGATCTTGAAAGCAATTAAAGAGAGAAGTTTTTAAATATAGAAATTTGACTAAAAAACCTAAGGAGAACTCACAGCTCAGACTTGGATTCCGTATCTTCATTGTTGTCACCTTTTGAACTATCGGGTGGAGGTGGAACTGACTCGGGTAGCTCTAGTTGTTCCCCTAAGATTTTTGCAGTTACTCGTCTCCCCTCCGCATCGAGATCAACCCACTCAGATATTATTCTTCTAGCACCCTTCGGAAAAGAGAGAACAGATTTAAACAATTTGCAATTTGGAAAAGATAGTGGAACATATAAAAAAATTAAAAATGAAGAGTTAAACTACCTGTAGCTTTGGCTCCTTTGTCATGGGATTGTTGCAGAGATCAATGGTCTTTGCCCTTGACTTTGTCGCGTTCCCACACCAAGACTCACACCATAGCCATTCTTGTGGGAGAGAGAATATCGGTACTGTGTGCTGCGCATAGTTCGGAAGGTCCTGTATACAGCAGATGTTTATAATAATTCTTACAATAACTGTGCAAAGCCAAAGTAGCAGCAAGTTCAACAGGTTCTGCTAACCGAGCAGTATAAATTGGGTAATAATGCAGTGATAAATGTGACTTGTCATCGTGATCACATTCTTTATTATCAGAAATATCATATTTGAGATATCAGTCTCATCCTGTAAGCTTACTACGTATTGAAAAAGAAGCAATTGGGAGAAAAATGAAATATATGGGTTCATCTCAAGTTCAGTTAAAAAACCTCCGTCAAGTTGGTGACTAGGCTTTAACAGAATATATGACTGAAAAAAAAAACAAGACAAAACAAAACAAAAGGCGAGTAAGATATCACTCTCATCCTCTAAGCTTACTATGCGTTGAAGATCCTTTTTTTCAATATGAGACAACAGAAACAGATTAGTATATCACACGGACAAACAGAGCACATTTGTCCTAGCTGCAACTTGCAATAAGCAGAAGGAAAGGGGCACGATACTCCAACAGCAATTCACTAGTTTGAAGCCGCATGGAATTAAAGACCATCTTTAAAAATACAACTGGTGGATATGCCAATACATCTTATGCAGTGAAAATTTATATTCTCAGAGGGAACAACATTATGGCCATGACTGCTGTAACCATAGATGTAGTTTCATTCGTCTATGTACTTGTAAAGTAAGGCTTATAAGATATGTGAGATTTACCATCTTCCAAATTGAATAAACTCTCAAGAACTTTACCTGATCAAGATTGGAGAGACTATTCGGATCCTTGCTGAGGGTTTCATAATAGACCCTCAGTGTATCACCAGCCGCCATTTGCCGAAACTTGACCAGATCAACAACATATAAAGCACTGTAGATCAAGTGTTAGTGCACATCAAATCTTAACTGACCAAAACGGAATAACAAGATGAAAAATCCATGTACCTTATATGGTAGGCTTTTCCTCGTAAATGATCCTTCCAGAAACCCTTTTACAAGAAAACATAGAGCTTCAGAATGCAATGCTAGAAAAAAGAAAAAAAAAAAAGAAAGAAAGAAAGAAAATTTCTCTAAATTTTCTATAAAGATCTAGAAGTCCATAGTTAATAAGGGTATTAACTTGTCTCCAAAATCGATATCCGTCCATCTCTTTATTATTGTCACAGAATGGTGTATACGCAAGAGGCCTCCCTTTGAGATCCATGTCATAGAGCTCTCCCATGTCTGCTCTAACAACTTGATCTGCATCAACAAAAATTACCTGCACAAAGTGCCAGGAGGGGAAAATGGAGAAGTCATTCATGCTTACGTAGGCATAAAGATGTTTAGAAATACTTGCATATAAATGTACCCTAGATTTTTCCCAACTTCAAAATACAGCCAGCAGTTTGTTTAAAATTTTTCATACAGCCAAAAAAAAAACTAGCCACTAAATTTTTGAGAAAAAAGTAAGATGAATAACAATTAACAGTGATGTGAGAAAATTTCTGAAAACCTTCTTGAGCGAAAGAGGAAATATGACATCAAGAAATAAGATTTTATAAGCCCAAATGATCCGCTGCTTCTCCTTCTGTTTGTGCAACCATGTGGGCCACTTGTAGGTGATGAGCTCGTACTCAAATCCATACTCTTGTGCCATATATGGTATAACATCCTACATGTGGAGTTAGAAAGTTAGCAGGCAATAGTTTACCACATTACTAGACCAAAAAAAGAAAAAAACACATAAATACCTTGAATGGAGGGGAGAGATAATTTTTTATGAACCAAAATTTGACCGGTCGTTGAGTATTCTTAAGAACACTCAATATCATGATCTTGAGGAAGCGCTCATAGCTGCATAATTAAGAAAAATTATGAAATCAAAGTCGTAAATTGTCATTCAAAGAAGAATACGCTAACAATGGATCAGTGTATACATGGTACAAGCCTGTGAATTCAGAAAATTCCAAAAAAAAAATGGAAGACAAAATAGCTTGACCCTTTGCGCTTGCTTGAATAACAAATATTCTGAGACAACACTTTCTGAGGGGAAAAAAAAAGAAAAGAAATTGAGCTATCTCATATTTGACTTTATAAGTCTATACAGGTTCAAGTGCTGTTTGCATTCTTGTGCAGGGAATCACGAGAACAATGCCAGCTACATTGATCATAAAAGATGGCCTACTACAATAAACAGTGGGACATTCTTAAATGGATTCTTGACTCCACATTTAGATGGCTGCAGTTGTGGATTCTTAGCTCCCTGTGTTAAGATGGCTGCACTGGTTGCGTCAACAGTTAACCTTTTTCGTTTACCTTTTCCTGTGGGTGTATGAGGAGAAAGAAAGGAAAAGGGGGGGGGGGGGAGCAGAAGTAATCCTATGGTCCTATGGTCTAAGTATGCCTTCGGTCTCTGCAACCCTGCTGCTAAGGATGAGAGATGGACCAGAAGTAAGACAGCTCAGGCTGTTGTTACATGCCAAATGAATGCAGGTCGATTGCACTACAGCAGCAAATGCAGCACAGGCAAACTTATGTACAACAAAAACAACTCCTTATAGCCATATTCGATCAGATAGCATAGGAGAGCAGTAATATCATAACTTTGTGTCATACATTGCCCTCTTAACAGACTCTGAATCTTAGTATTTAAAAAAATCATAAGTTAGTTTCAAGTGTCAACAGAACAGAATCATTCATCACCTTTCTAACAGACTCTGAATCTTGAGTTTTATATGTTTTCTCTCGTAGAATACTTGACATGAGAGTTACAGATTCTGAATCATGAGTTTATATGGTTTTACTGGTAGAATATTTGACAGAAGAGTTACAGATGTACAAAATGGTTGCAAATAGGTTTACTATAAAGTACTATTGAGGACAAACTTTTAAAAAAAAAAAAGTGATTTTCCACTTACAGGTGTCCAGAAGCAACAGAAAATATATTAATCGTCTCCCCATGCCTTCCACCCTTCACATCCTGAAATGTAAAAATTCATACCAATATTATTGGCAACTTTCCACCAAAAAAAAAAAGAATAACAATATTACTACTCTCAGATGCCGACATGCATATCTAATATCATTCCTTGAATATGACAAATTACTCGTTTCTGTAATCTATCTTCTTCATTTTTGCAAAGACTTGAAGATGATTTAATATGTTTTTCGTAACCAATCGCCTATTGACAGGAGCTACTAGGTAGCAGATGATTACAGATTATACAAAAGTGTCCTCAGAAAGCTTGGTTGATGGAACACCGATAATATGGCATATCTATAGAACAAAATTAGTTTTTCTAGTTAGAAAGGAAAATTTTGCTTTGCTGCACTCTCCCATGCACTCAGATTCCATCCCTAAACAATCTTTCTACATCTTGACTGTTTTCTTCGGAATCTACTTAGTACTGAGTGAACAAATTTGTTTTATTTAGCTTCTTTACTGTGTTTTCTTTGATATTGGAATGTAACATCACCCTAAAATAATATAAAAACAACAGTTGCTGTCAGGAAAACAAAATAAAAGAGAAGAAAGCAAATAACCAGGCTAGTCTCATTTTGCTTTCTTGACGATCCATTTCCACCAATCAACCCAGACGCCCATTTCAAAATATTGGTATTCCACCTGTTATTGCTTTCCTGCAGAACAACAACCATGAAATAGTTAAACATTTTAGACCTTGAAAGAATTGTTTTTTGACCTATAATTTGTACAAGAACAAACCTTCTTCTTTTCCTGAAGTTGGTCGTCATCAGAAGCATTTAACAAGTCCTCGTGTTCCTTTCCTCTTCTCTTCTCAACCTCTAAGTGTATAAGTTTACCCCTGAAGTCATTTATAGTAATAAGCTTCGAAGACGGATAGGATTTATTTCCATTTCCAGTTTCCTTCAACATGTAGAGTTCTGAGCTTCGACCGGGAGCAAGCTGTAGATACCATACCCCAGGAGAAACTTTCATTTGCCAGTAGCCCAAGTTTGCCATGACAAGTGTATCTACCAAATGAGGCTTTTGTTTTGTACCGAGAATCAACTGGAGTCCTCGGGGTGGGTCCCGATCCTTTTCTGAACAGTGACCTGAAAGACAATATCTTTTAATAAGATTCTGTCTCAATCACTCCAGATCCTAAGCCGACCCGGATATGTACTATTTTTCCTTATATCTATCAGATTCCTCATAGGATCAATCTAACATCAAAGAAGGAGCTTTTACATTAACATCTATATACTGATAGACCCATGCTTATAACAAAATCTTGAAGGTATCGGTGGTATATAAGTAAGAGAATTAAGTTTTTAAAGGGCACATAAAAGATGATTCAGATTTTACAGAGGCATATGTGTAAAATTGATAACTTATAGGGGAATATTAGCATATCTTCCATTAAGGAATTAGTTAAACCTGTCAGAAGAAGTGCTTCAAGTTCAAACACTGCTTGCAAGGTCCTCACATCATGTAGGTTCTCTAACAAAATATTGTCCAAGTCATGGCTGATAGAATACAAAAAGTGGCATCAGTTAAACTTAATCAGCTAATTGTCTTCTTCTGATACCTTCATTTAGTAAGAAAAATAATAATAATTAAGCAACTTACATGGCAACAACTGGCTCAACAAGCCATGGTTCCGGGACATCAATGTTCATAGTGAGCATTTTGGACAAAGGCATATTTGGAAAGAATGCTTTAGGGCCATGTACGGAATAATCGGTGGTGCTGTAGTCATCCTAGATTATAAGGTTAAGTTAGAACAGAAGAAAAGAACACACGTTTTAGTACTAGCAAATATGATTATATACCATTGAGGGAAGAACAAATCTGTAGTAGTTCTTCAAAGGAAGGTCCGCAAGAGAACTCTGCAAAATTTACACTCGTAAGAATATAAGTATTTACAATTATTTAAAGTAAATTTTAAGCATATCAAAATCTGCTGCTCTTCTCTTGGGAAAGCAAAAACATTATCATTGCCATCCAAGCACATTCCTACCAAAATGTAGTTAATTGGAGCAAAATCCAAAATTGAGTAGTCAACAGAATCGACAAATCAATAAAACCGACTGTCAATTTGGCATCAACTTTTCAGAGATTTGTGCTAGGTGAATTCTTGTGAACCTAACTGAATATTTCTAAATTTGCCTTTTTAAAAAGTGTTTATCATATAGAGACGCCAACCACCAGAACAACATTGTTCCGACAATTAGGCCCTGCATTTCTCAAAATATCATTCTCAACTTTTGATGCCACTGAACCAAATTGCATGCGAGTATATTTACTCAGTACTAACCAAGTCGCTAATCATCTGAAGCAGCCAGAATATCTCTAATCATATCAAGCTCTTGCCATAGTGAACAATCAGATAAAATGGACTACTACGAACACCTATTTACCACTCATTTTCGTTCCATCCAAATTATCTGAAAAGTCAATGAACTAAATTAATATGTTTCAGGTCTGAGATGTCGGCACTATTTTCAGGTAGATATGCACTCACAAATCAAGCACTCAAAGGGGGGGGGGGTTGGAACCCACCACCTCTGCCCCAAAGAAAAATCACAACAAAAAATAGAAAAAATAATAACAATAAATGAAGAAAAAAGGAAAAAGGGTGCTTGAAAACTATCTAAAAGCAAAGTGGAAGAAGACAGACATTTGACCTAAATTCAAGTGTCAGAATCCATTTTTACAATAGAAGACCCAAAACACAATGCTTCTATTATATCATCATGTAGTATGTGATATATCAGGACTCCCTAAAACTACATTTAAATGTTCTCATGGATAGCACAATCACCATGGAGATTCAACACAGAACATAGGATCATATTAGGTACTTACAATTGGATTAAGCACAATTCTCATGCTAGGGTGAATGCGTCTCCATAGTACCAAGAGAAGTGGAGAAAGCTTTTGCCCAGCAGGACTTAATGGATCAATAACAGCATCGATGTGTATACTTGAATTCACACCATTTAGAATGACAGCACTGAAGGATAAACAGTATTAGAAAAAATTGTTCTATAATAATTTTGTATTTACATGAGTTCTTCCGCTGCCGAACTTAAAGAGAAAGCTATTAATAAAAGCCTGTGCATGCTTTTCATGGTCCGAAGTATCTGTTAAAATAAAGGGCGAATCTTAAAAGTAGCAATAGATAGCTCACCTGTGTTCTCCATTTAGAACTTCAAAACGTGCTCTCTCTGAACTTCGCTCGCGGATAGACATCGATGATGAAACCACCATAACAAGATCACTATAAAATTTGCTGCACACAGGCATTACAGGCAGGTAATAAGCTATGAAAAATGTTTACAATGGATACCGTGACATAACACAATCTAGTCCATATAATGCAGAATCAAAAAGAGGAAAGATATGTAGAATGCATGCAATTTTTACAATGTACAAGTGACAAAAGGGCCAACAAGGGAGCTTACCTTGTTAAGTAGTCCGGATCAACATCTGCCCACTCCACCTCTTCAATAATGTCTACAATGTATTTTATTCGTAGGTTATACTCCACAGAATCCAAAAGACCAAGATCATCACTTAGGAAGGAGTTCCCGTCATTTAAGGTAAATATCTGCGACAATGATAGCCAAAGAAGATGAGTAATAACAAAAATGTATTTCAGGAGATATCAATGTGTTCTCAGAAGCTTAAAAATAAAAAGGATAATTGGCAACTGAAAGACTATCCTGAGAAAAGAAGCCAAATATAGATTAATGAGACACAGAAAGCTCACCCGTCCATTTGTAATCACAGCATTAGAACCAAATTCAAGCCCAAGCTGCCCAAATAGAAAGTTTGAAACCTGCACGATAATGAACATTGTTAACTTGACGGAAGTTGTTAACTTGATACTTGTTAACCAACATATGAACAACCGTCTATCAGAATTACCAGCATATGAACTACTAATAAGAGACCAGGGAGCATCAATTATAGAGATGCGAAGTCAAATTTCAATGATAGGCAAGTAGAAAGCACCAGAAGTATCAATAGTTTGTTGAAGTGCAATAAGTTAATGTGTTTCCTTTGTCATGAAATAGAGTACCCGTAAAATCAATATTTGTTATGTGCAGTAATATGTGCAGAGAGATCAGTAAATAACACCTTTGCAAATATGACACAAGCACGAAACAAATGTTACGATTATATTTATGTTTTTTTACAAAGAAATGTTAGGATTATCAAACTGACAACAAATCAAATATTCAAATACATTGAACATGACTAAAAGCCAGATAAAAAAGCACCTCCATATGAGAAACTATTGCAAAACACGAAGAAATTGTATACTTACCTTATCCCTTTTTTCCTGATCCTTATCAAGAGAAAAGCTTGTGAAGATTGCTTCATACTCTTCAACTGGGAGTCCATTTTCCCCAGCTAGTTCATAAACCTTTTCCGAAATTATGCTGATGCTATCAGAATCCACCAAAGACCCAGACATGTACAAGTTCTCATAGAAGGTGCACAGTTCATGCAGGAAGTCGAAGACTTTCTCCTTGTTACTTGAACCAGCAACATAAAAATCAATGGAAAGAGATCAGGCAAATGAAATCTCCATGAGGATCAAATATAGGAGGAGAATTACATTTCTAGCATAAATCCAACACGCACAGTACCTGAATGAGGAGGCAGTCTTTTCAAAAATCTTATCTAAAAGGAAAGCAGATTTTGAAGCATCACCAGTGGCATAGAGCAGCAAACCAATGCGGGCTCTTTTAGATCCTCCCATCTATATGAAGCCAACAAAGACAAAAGGTAAAGCGAAATTCGATCAAAATACTATGATAATCACATGAAATAACCATTTCTACCAGGTAACGTATCCCCTCATGCAGCACTTTTAACCCTGACCTAGAAGCAACATTCACAGCAAGAAGATGTGTCACTGGCTTCAAATCATCCACAGCTGCAAAAAGATCAGAGAATCATTAAGTTACAATCAAAAAATACATGGGAAATCAATACCGTCTAGAGCTGCAATTCCTGAAGGAAACTTACTTCCATGAGGATGTAAGTAGCTAATATCATGAAGTACAGACTCGCTCTGAAGAAACGATGCAAAGAGGGAAACAAACTTTTTCTTGCCCTTGCCGTCTCCAATAATCTAGTAATAAGTTCCATCTGGTTACAACTTTGAAAAATAACCAAGTGAATATGCTGCAGAAAAATAGTTACTTACAGATGGGTTGTAGCGTTGGTAACCACTCTCCGAAAGGAACTTGTCTAATACATCTGTGTGAGAGTTGATATGACCATAATAAACTTGTTCTTGAATCCTGGGAAGTTCTTCATTCATAGCATTCATGGTGGAATCCTACAGAACAGCTCTAAACATGTGATAGTATGCACAAAATATTCAGAAAGCAAAAACAAGCAGTTTATACAAATCAGCAACAGCACAACACTACCTACCAGCTCAAACTTAAGACTGCGAGACCTATCAAATTTAGTTCAACAATCTTATTACGGACTCCATTCGCATAATTATTTTACTGTTTACCACTGAAAGTTAATAATAAGATGCTATGTAAAGCAGTCTTGGCCAAGGACATTGTCCATCAACTGGATCTTCCAATTGATTTTATGCCTTAAAATATCATGAAATGAGTTTCATGAATTTCCTCCACACAAACTAATCACACATACTATAGAAATAACCTTTTTTAATTGCCTTTTGATAGGAATATTTACCATACATAGCATGCAAATAACCACACTTTCAATCACTAATGTAATGACCCAGCCCACTAACACTAATAACTCGTTGGGTCCTAAACTACTAGCCCAAAATGCTTAAGCTATTATTATTTAGGTCTCTAAGCCTTATATTCCCAATCATATTCCCTTTCCCATCTGATGTGGGAGCATTCCATTGAGCGTCACGACTAAGCAACTTAATGAACAGCATTTGAGTACATATCAACACAAGCTAATGGGGGGAGTTAGAAAAAACAGAAAAGAGAAAGAAGAAAAAAAAAAGAATCCTAAATTAACCTCCTCCTCTATTATAAAAACATGTCTGCAAGTTAGACCGTTGCAAAATTCCCAGCTCTAAGAACTGTTCACCTCCATAACTAAAACATTTTTAAAAACATCCTATAACATGTTCAGTCTGACCATATTGGAATATTACCATATTCAATCATATAGATTTTGTGCCCTAAATTATTTGCATGAATGCTTCATAGTTAATCAAAATTGGTAAGATCTACCCATTTGAACAACCCTAACAAACAGGTATTGTGTAGAGAAATTTAGGTTCATCATAGTTAATGGAAAAAGATCCAAAGATATAACAGACTAGGGTATGATAGAATGGGTTTTGCAACCAATTATCAAATTTGTTAGAACCCATAAAGTTTCATGCTGGTAGGTAGATCAAGGCATAACTCACCAAATAAGAGGCCAGCTGTCAAACTTAGGAGGCAAATAAATTAGCTGGAACCATTCATATTAGTCAAAGTATATAAGAAAAGGTTGAAAAATAAAAAAAATGCTTCTCCATTTCAAAAGCATTTAAATGAACAATATAACGAAATTCGATCATTGGAAGCTTTCTTCATGAGGCTATGCCACAAAAGAGGAAAACCGCAAGGCATTTATGCAACCAGTTCATACATCACAAGAAACTATAAATGAAATTCACAGCACCACCTATGAAAGGATACTGAATATTTTCCAGGTTGTAAAAAGACAATTTAAATAGGAATTAGGAAAAGAAAATATTTACCTCGGTTGGTTCATACACAAGGCCATTCATCAACAGGCAGCACCGAAGTTTAAATAAACCTTGCTTAAAAACAACAAGGGAACTCTCTTCAGCAGCCTCTTTATATTTGGTTTCTTTTTCGATTTTTAGTAACACATCTTGAGGAGGGGATTTAGCCTTTGACCTGCAGAATACAAAGACATATAAGAAGAGATGGAAAATTTGCTAAATCTAGTTTAAGAGCAAAAGAGTTTTCTACAACAAAATGAGGTAAATTTTTAGTATGCCTACTTACAACAAAGTATCAACAAATGCTCCTTCAACATGATGTGCTTCAAGCATTTCTTCATTAAAATCATCAACATCACTCCATTGTTTTTGTATCTAAAGAAAGAAGAATCAAAACAATAAATAAGTCCATTTGATTTTCCATCAAATTCCAATAATAAAATCAGCTCCAGTAATAATGAAATAACCAAGAATACAAAGTGCACCAAAGGGGTTCACAAATGTACTCAATTCATGACATCTGGAGTTCATGTTTTGAACTCCAAAGTGAATACGAAGGACCAAATTATTATAAACTAGTGTCCAAAGTATCTTGTACTTGATATGTTTAAATCCATGAAACATGAAATCAAAATCTTAGAGCTATAAAGGCATCAGAATGTAAGAAGGAATTCAAGCCCCACCAATGCATTGTAGTACCAGCAACCCATTGGTTGACAATATCAATAAATTGCTTTAAAAGTAGGTTTTAGAAAGTATAATTAATGTATTTGTTTAAGTACTATCTCCATTTTCAATAACAATGGAGCTCAGAATGGTCTACGCTCACGGGGATAACATACATTGCTAAGAAACTCGAAAGCCAAATGGGTTGTGTATGTTTCTTTGATGTACAGGAAAAGACGTATTATCTGCAGAACACAAAAAAGGAATATCAATGGCCAAGCCATAAGAAGAAAGTGTAAATTAAAAAGCACAATTTCGGCAATAAGCAACATAAATTCTAAATTACTAACAAAAGAAATAAGATCAGTAGAAACAAGCGGCGGATAAGCAACATAAAATTTGAACTGACAGTGCACCATAACAAACCAAAAAAATCAGAGTTAGCTACAAATCACGTTTATCAGGCCAGGCACAACGTAGAGCTTTGAAATTAATAATGACCTACCATCAGAAAAAAAAAGATAATCTTACGTGCTTGCTTAAATTTCAAATGATTCACCACCAATTATGCATTTTATACCAGAAAAAACTCCAATTATAAAGGTGGTGAAGTATTCCCAGAAATATCAGAATTTGGCAGTGAATAGTGAAACATCGACATCTACATCCAGCTAATACTCAAACCTTCTAATAATAAGTAAAAGAAATGTCCAGAACATGCCTATAACTGCTAAGCTGATACACCAAAATAAAGTTGAAGAAACTTGGGAACTGCACTACATGACTTGTCTCTTTTTCAGAGCTATTTTATTTAGAATCTCAGCGCATAAAGCATTAAAAACATGGAAAGGTACCAAATCCACTGAAGAAAACATTTCAACAAGGAAAACAGAAATCGTCATGTAAATTGAGCCCGTGGAGTGAATTAAAAAGAATAGCCGCCGCTAATATTTGATACAATACGGTATGCATAAACCATTATGGAAGATTCACCTATAATCTTGGAATAGTAAGCAAACGCAATTACATGTCTAACTGCCCAGCATTAACATTTGCTCCATCACATTTCAGTTACAGTAAAAACTTCTTTGATAAAAGAAAAATAATAGCACTAAGCACCAATGTTTCGGCCATGCATTACAGCCACGCACCAATGTCTCGGCCATGCATTACAGCAACATATTTCCAACATGTTTTTACTGTGAGCTCGTTAATCACCAATTTCACTTCAAATATAATAGAAATTTCGAAATTACAGTAAAGGAAAGAAGATTACCAAGCTGGAAATATCTTCCCTATTTTTGGTGCCATCCTTTGCTGACAACGACGGAAGATTGCCATCATTTTCTTCAATAATGTTGACTAGTTTTGAGGAGTACAGTATCACTCCAAACCTCATCGGTACACTACTTTGATAGAGAGATAGAATCATGTCGATAGTCTATAAAGTTTGGCAAAAAAGAAATGAAAGAACAAGAGTACTCACATGGTCAGCACAAATTTATGATGGAAAATTCAGAACAATAAAAGACTGCATAAAAAAAGAGGGGAAACATGCCTCGACGCCACAAGGTGTAGCAGGATCAAGTACATAAACAGCATGAAACAAATTTTTTCGTATGTAGTGGAGCTGACCGGGAAATACTGGCATTAATATCTACATAATCAAAGAAAAAGACGGCATTGTCAAAAGGAAAAAGTTTAAGATAACAGTGCCTGCAAATTACCACCAATAAAAATGTGCATTTATTGTTTAAAAGAAAAACAGATAGTGAAACCTCATTGATGTTACTTCTCCACCTCTTGTACATATTATCTTCCTCCAAGTTATTAAGATAGTGAACGTGAGTAGAACGAAAATCAACACGAAAAGCATTAGAGTCGACTGGTGGTGCTGCTGACAACAGCTTCTGAATGGTGCTTTGAGGAATCTGAGATATAAATATGTCAATTGAACTGGTAGCAATATTGGTGAAATGAAAATCTAAACATGAAAAGAAAGCCAATAAAACTTTGAAGACAAAACAGGACAAGTATATAGAATGGAGTTGGATTGGATCTGCAGGTACAACAACTGTGTTATTAGAATAATACATTCTACAGCAGGAGTACCAAAGTAAAAGTCATGCTGACTTTCCAAATAGTCCCCAAATTCCTAATTTTGGAAGAACATAAATGATAAGTCATTGCAGTTCTTCGAATTGTCCTCAAGTCATCAACCAACAAGACAACAAGATAGAGTTTCGTCAGAGTAAAAATATTCACCTGCACTTTCGAAAACTGATCGGCCAGCGACAATTCTTCATGAACCAAATCCATTAACCTACAAGACAAGAAAATATATGTGAATAATTACAAATAGTTTATAAAGCAGACACTAACAAGTAATGCATGTATCTGCCACCTAAATAATGTAGTGCTGTACAAGCACTAAATTTCTTTGCACACTAACAAAAGGTCATAACCACCTCAAGAATTTTAAAAAGTAGTTTTTTACAAGCCTTAACCAGTTAAATTAAAGCGCATTCAAGTTGGTAGCAATAATGAAATGTATATTTTAGTTCTTCGAGTGATATTAAAGCACGTCAAAGTGCATAGGTTATAGCAGGGGCAACGAATGAATCCCTGTCTAAACAAAAATCTGTAGATGCAATATATATATTTCTATAATCCAACAGTGGAAGAGTATTACAGGTAGAGATCGATATCCTCGATATTGATTAGGGCACCATTCAAGGCCATTAAAGACTTGCCAGGTGGGACCATTCGCTGGTTTGCAAGTATTTCATCCTTGATAGAGGCATCAAGCTGAACACGGGAAGTGCAACTCAGAAGATATATTAGCAACAATATCAGATGCTTAATTGCTTACAATATAGGAATTTCCAGAAACCATCTTACCTTCATGCGAGATAGTGAAGAAACTATACTGGGAAAGTTTTGATTGATTTCTTGCATTGACTGTAAAGGATCAGATGCATGAACAATCCTTTGTGCAGTTTGATGACCCAGGTCTGCAGCAGAAGATATAAAGTTAAATGCAGGCAGCACATCCTTCAAATGAATTATGCATACTCCAGTCAATGAATAGAATTATAGAAGATAAATATTTGGGATCAATCACGAAAATCAGTACCCTTCAGTTCCCAAACTTCCAGCGTGTCGGATACTGTTGATGATAATAAGTAATCTCTGAAAGCCATGATCTCAGTTGTAAGCTCTGGCTTGCGTTCCTGAAGATCCCAATTCAGAGAGAGTAGAGTATAAGATTCTGTTTCATGGCTACTTTTATAAATCATAGAAATCTCCTAGCAATGTTTAATCTTACAAGAGTTTTAAGAACAAACCAAGATTTTGGAAATGATAAACCCTCTAACTTCTTGACTAAGGTCTTCAGTCCTAGAATCTTCTGAAGCAACACCTGCGGTATACAGAATTAACTGAGTATTTCCTTAGCACAAAAATGAAAAAAAAAAAAAGAGTGGCACAGCCAAATATTTCACAAAAGAAGATTCTGTACAGTAAGACTCAAACTAGTAACATGGTCGTAAAGACAACAGAGCACAGTCGCAAAATGCACAAGCATGTCGATTTACCAGTCAAGTTTTACTTGAAGATACATACTACAAGAGTTTCGATATCTACCATCTATAGCTCATTATCAAAACAGTAAAAACTAAAAAATAAATCATAGAACCATTAAACAGCTACAGCTAACCAGCATGGGATCCTAGGAAGGAGTATTTTAGATGAAAATGAAAGGCAAATAGATCTATGTGTAACTTCATCAAGCAACCTTTGTTTACTGCAGTGTCATCCATAGCCTTGTACTCCATGTTTTTCAAAGCAAGCTCAACCCCATAACCAGCCAAAGTAACTGCATCTACAGAACCAACGGCACTGCAATAGCTAGACTTAGCTTGGCATCCAGACGGCAGCACAGGTCGCAACACATATTTCACTTTTCCCTGGAAGCAGGAAACAACTTGTTAAGTAGATACATGAAGAATGGCACAAAATAAAACATACATGATGACAACAAACTGTAAGAATTTTGATTAAACGCAGCTGTGTTAATATCTTTCACCGCTACACATGAAAAATGAATGCAAACAAAGCGTGTATAGTTTGTAACTCGTGACTGAAGAATCCCCAAACCTAGTATTTTACCTTTTTAGATGCCTCCACTAGGATAACATGAAACTCTTTGAAGCACTCTGTCCCAACAGCCCCATATAATATAGCAACTGGACCACTAATGCTTGAATGGGGGTAAACGTGATCAAATTCAAAAAGCTCAGGCTGCTCAGAAGAGTCCACAGCTCTGTTTCAACATTCTTGTTCTAAGTCTCCAGTAGTATGATCAAGATAAATTAAAGAAAGCTTAGATAGTAGGCAGACATAATTTAGCAATAACAAATGCAACTTACAGTTTGGACGAGTCCTCAAGCCATTGAAGTAGACCACTCACACTAGTAAGCAGCACATTACCAGTATCTACCCAACAACAAGTTCCTCCAGAAATTGGATTTGTATTTTTCTGAAAATGCTCTTCATTAGCATCATTATTGGCTTGCTCTGATTTGTCATAATCTGAAGAAAACAAAGAGTCCTGCGCCAACTTTCTATATAGCTCTAATCTAGGTGATGCTGACCGCAGAGTTAGAGAGAACTCAAAAACTGATCCCAAAGATTCACTTAAAAGTGACTGTGCATCCTCAACGATTTTCTGGAGGCAACATTTGGCTGTCAAGCATTCAGAACCTTTAGCTGGCTCTATCCAAAGATCAATGAACTCCCAGAACAGGTTCTTCCATTCTTTAGAAAGCAATTCGCTGTCATGATAAAAAGAGTTTTCAGTTACCCATCAAAATACCTTTTTCCTTGATTAACAAGGTGTATAATTTAAAGCTTTTCATCAAGAAACTCTTACATTTTCTAAAAGCAACAAGCTTCAAAAGTCAGTTCTTCGATGCAAACATAAACTATTTAATAACAGAAGGAAAAAAGAATGTTGAAAATCAGTAACTCGTGGTTATAAATGGCAGCCTTAGGGTTTCGAGACACTTCATCACTTCATCTTTCGACAATTTAACTGATTCCAGTATAATGTGTTATATGGTCAAAACCTTAATGGTATAAACCATTTCCAGCACGAATTTCATATCCAAATGATTCAAGAGACACACGAACAAACAAATGCACTTACTAACCTCAGATCTAAGCACACTTATACCATGTAGCCCATTAACATGTATTAATTAATCCATGTTTGTTGTGCAATTATTTCAGTAGGCAATGTGCCCAATGCAATGAAAGGGTGTTCCAGCGTGAGATAGAAAGTTGGTGCTTAAGTATAATTCACGATCCCGTTGCCAAGTTTCGTCAAATTGTGTCCAACTCACAGTATACTAGTTATCTCAACATCTTAATTCCAATCAAAATGCTTCCTTTACTACTTCAATCAAAGAGTCTACAGAATTAAAAGTAAAAAAATTACACTTTAAGGAAGAAAACGCTACTAATTACCCACAGAAACACTGAAACATGGAGTAAACTGAACTACAGGATTAGCAAAACCACCACAAACCAACCGAATCTGATATGATGCGATCAAGTGAATAGGATTAGAGAGTTTAAGAAGAGATCATACTTGGCTTCGAGCAACAATGGAGTCCCCGCCCACTTCGCCCGGAGCGACGCTTGGACGTTCTTCGGCCTCGGGGTCTCTGCGCCCGCGAAGCCGAAGAGAAGGACGAGGAAGACGAGGAGAGAGACGACCACGGCCTTGGAGAAGGACGATCTGAGGCGGAGCCCCTCCATGGGAGCGCTTCGACTTCGGACGCGGGATCAATAGGCGATTATCAACGCAGGATAGATCCCATTTACGGTTAGGGTTAGGGTTCGAGAGAGAGTGTGGGAGAGAGAGAGTGGAGAGAGAGAGAGAGAGAGAGGTTAGAGAGATCCGACGCGAGTGGACTTCGCCGCCGACCTGGTCGCGAGGGGCGCATGCGAACGGGGGGAATTAAAAGGGGTTTGCATGAAAATAATTAAGCGGGATTAATCGTAGCCGTTCGATTGGTTACCAAGTTTCTACGGTGTGTTTTGGTCGTGCATCAGCAGGGAACGGATACGATCCCACGGATGAGATTGGCCGCGTGGTTTGTCGACGGTCGAGATCACATGAAAATAAAAAAATAAAAAAATTCAGTAGACCGGCGAAAGTTGATTTTTTATTCTTGGTATTCAAGTAAATTAATTTGTGGATTAGTTTTTGAATAAAATTAAGATAAAAATCTTGCAATGTGGATCATTTTAAGTCGACTATATAATAATTTAAAATTTTAATTTTAATTTTTAATTTTTTAATTTTTTTTATTTGGGTCGGTCATAAGAGTAGTACATGTACATTTTTACCAACTACGTATTTTCAGAGCCCCGCTTATACGGCTAGGGAGAAAAAGGAAAAAGAATAACATTTGCTTTTATTTTGGGACCAAAAAATAAAAAATTCTACAGAGGTAGAGCGAGAAAGGAGAGCGAGAAAGGGGAGTGCGTGGAGAGAGAAAACTAGGGTTAGTCGCCGTGGAACATCCCCTCTCCTTGCTCTCTAGGGTTTCCGATCGGATTCTGCTGTTGATCTCGCTAGGGCGATGGTGAGGGGATCGATCGGGAGGCTCGTGAGCCGATCTCTCTCGGTCGCGGGGAAATGGCAGCAGCAGCAGCTGCGGCGCCTCAACATCCACGAGTACCAGGTCTCGATCCCGTACTATTTTTGCTATTTTTCCTAAAAAAAATTTTTAACCTAATCGTTCTTTGTTTTGATCGGATTTGATGAAGTTTCCGGGGAGAAAATAAAGTGTGATTTGTCTAAGAGATTTCGTTTTCGTTTGATCCGATCTCGTAACGAATTTGCTAATTTTGATCGTTTTTTATGGTAGTTGCCGAATAAAGATGGGTTAAAATGTACTGCACGCTGTTTTGAAATAAGCCTCTTAACTATTGTTCTTTGAATTGGCTGATTTAAGCGATTTTTCATTGATTAAATTGGGTGTTTTGTTAAATTTTATAGCGATTTTATTAATTTTAACTGTTATGAACACTTCTTTAGCTGATAGAATAGTAGATTTTGTTAACTGTTAATGAATAATAACTAATGGAGCTGTTAGATTCAACGAATCGCTGATTCAATTTAAGGAAATAAATCAAATCTAAAAAAAATAGTTGGGATATAATTCATTTTTTGTCTTGATATTTTTGTTTTGATTCATAATGCTTTTGCGGCAGGGTGCTGAATTGATGAGCAAGTATGGGGTAAATGTTCCAAAGGGAGTGGCCGTTTCTTCTGTTGATGAGGTTAAGGATGCTATCAAAAGCTTCTTCCCTAATGAAAATGAGGTAATCTTCTTCAGTATCTACTGCTTACCTCTAACTAAATCCACCCTTAGTTGAAACACTTTGTTCCCCTAGTAGTTCTTCTTTCGTTAATATTGTACCTGTTCTTCTTTTCCTATTTCATAGCTGGTTATGTTGTCAATTTCCATTGTGTTAAAATATCTTCTATTGTCTATGCTGCAGGTTGTTGTGAAGAGCCAAATTCTTGCTGGTGGAAGAGGATTGGGAACCTTCAAAAGTGGACTGAAGGGTGGAGTGCATATTGTTAAGACCGAGGAGGTGGAAGATCTAGCAGGTCAGGGGATGTTTTTATTGTATCCATTTCCCCCCCCCCCCCCCCCTATTTTTGGGTCAAATTTTGATGTTTAGATATGTAAAGTTTGAAGTTGTATCTTCTCAACTTGGGGACTTAAAATTTTTCTTTTAAGGAATTTTTTACAATAAAGGAATCATGTGAGATCAGCAGAGTGTTTTGTTGGTAGAATGAAAACTAGGGCCAATTTGGTTAGTTGAACTCCTTCATTTATTTTTACAGGTAAAATGCTTGGCCAGATTCTTGTCACCAAGCAAACAGGTCCGCAAGGGAAGGTTGTGAGCAAGGTGAGGATCAGTACTCTTGAGAACATTCTTTATTTATCAATGAGGTTTCTCTGTAACTAAGCTAGCCTGTGCTAATAACTATACTAATGTTTGCTTTCTTGGTATATTCTGTAATGAATTGTGCTCATATGGAGGGCCTAAGTTTCTGGAACCCCTTTTTTTTATTTCAATCATAGCATACAGTGAATAGCTCTGCAGTAAACCAATTATGTTCTTTTTTGGTGTGTGTGCATAATTTGTTTAGCAGCTTGCGCATCTTTTAATCTGTCGTAGACAACTGTTAAGTAGTTTTTGCAGATTGAGTTCTTATTTTGTCTATCTTTTTCTCCTTTCCTTCCTTCCTTTTTCATTTTTTGATACTTTTAGCTGAAACCATTATCTTTGTATTCTTTTAGAGATGCTGAAATTGTTGTATAGTTCTTGATTGTGCTTGTAAGTAGTTGATTTGGATCCCCTAAGGTTTTCATACTTTATCTTATATGCTATTTCTTTATGTTTTCACCTCAATACGACTGATTGACATGTAAGCTTGCTGGTTTGAAGTTGCTTCTTGTTTATGTTTATTATCATATCCTTTTTTTTTTTGGTTATCATTTTTTGGTATGGGAATGCTACATTCTGTTCCTTTGGCTTTTACAGGTTTACTTGTGTCAGAAGCTATCACTTGTTAATGAGATGTACTTTGCTATCACACTTGATCGGATAACTGCTGGTCCAGTACGTTTTAAATCCAATACCTTTTTTTTTTTATTACTTGCAACCTCATGTTACTTGAAAGACATAATTATTTTCTGACTTTGCATGAGTGTAATTAAGCTTCTTTTCAGTTCCTGTATTATCTTTCATAATTTGTTGTCACTAATCTGCTCATGGAACATCATGTATGTACTTATATCTCAGTCTTTCCGTTGGAAAGTAGGTGGTTTGCTTTTATTAAGATCTGCCTTAAGGTAGAGCCGCTAGACCATCCTCATTGTCCTTCTCTTTCACTATGTGATCACCAAAACACTACCAGAACTTGTGAAAGCTTTCGAAAGAATGGCCTAATTTTGCAACCAACTTTCAACCCTCAAGTGACCTTTATCAGGAAGAAATTAGTGGTTTTCAAGGTTCCCCAGTTGCTTTATTTTCTCCCAACTATCATAATATTACTCCCATCTATTATAATTTACGGTTTTAGACATGCTTTTACACAGAGTAAATGTTGCTCTTCACAGCTATGTCCATCTTAGTATATTGTTCACCTTTAGACATGCTTTTAGACAGAGTAAATGCTGCTTTTCACAGTTATGTTCATCTTAGTATATTTTTCACACATTTATGTGGTCATAGACATGGCTGAAATATTCGCAGGAATCAGATGCATATTCTTTTTCTTTTTGATGTAATTCATTATCTGTTTGGTAGATTTTGAGCCGCTCTTCTTTAGCATTATAGCTAAGTACTTCTCTGAGTCGGCGTTCTTGTTTTCAGCTCATTATATCTTGCAGCAAGGGAGGAACTAGCATTGAAGACCTTGCAGAAAAGTATCCTGATATGATCATTAAGGTCATCTTTATTTCTTTTTTGTCCCCCAATTTATTCCTAGAATGGGTTGCAGGTTGATTTGATTAATAGTTGCTTAACAACTGTATGAACTGGCTTCTTAACTTATATATCTTTCAATTGCCAGGTTCCTGTTGATGTTTTCAAGGGAATCACAGATGAAGATGCTGCTAAAGTTGTTGATGGTTTGGCACCTAAGGCAGCTGACAGAAATGCTTGTATAGAACAAGTGAAAAAGCTGTATGAACTTTTCTGCAAATGTGATTGCACATTATTAGAGGTATGCAGTCAAAAACCTATTCTACTTTTGGTGCATCTACCGTATGCTTGTTTGAACTTTTTTGTTCCTAATCTTTCTTTTTTTCAGATAAATCCGATGGCTGAGACATCTGATAACCAGCTTGTAGCAGCTGATGCAAAGTTGAACTTTGATGATAATGCTGCTTTTAGACAGAAGGAGATATTTGCTCTTCGTGATCCAACTCAAGAAGACCCCAGAGAAGTATTGCCTTGTTATGATTTTGCTCGGACTTTTGCATATAAGTTCTTACTTTCTCCTGAATTTGTGAAACATACTGTGTCTTATAACTATATCCAAACAGCATATTTGTTATTTCATGTAATTCCCAGAGCTCTTCTAATTTCATTAGGTTGCATCATGGTTAAAGAGAGAAATTATGTTAGGTTCTTAATATTTCTATACATCTGGTTTGCTAAATTTGCTAGAGGACACCTGTTTATATAAATAATACACCGGAAGATACCTTTTATACAAAATGTTATTAAGATAGCAGATCTTCAGTCCATAAGTTTCTGACAGAGTAGTTTTTTATATTAGTTTTATGTCTCTTCTTATATTATTTGTATCTTTGATATTTATAATATATATATTTTTTTGCTTGTATATGGCAATGAGATAAGTACTAATCTTAGAACTGGCTTACTTGACAAGTATCTAGAAAAGGGTGATAAAAGGTGGAGATAGATAGCTTAAAGTAAACAAACTTTTTCTCATGTAGTTTGATAGGTGATTGAAACAGCATTTTAACAGATATGTTACATTACATTAAATACAATATTTATGACAATGAGCTCTCTCTCTCTCTCTCTCTCTCTCTCTCTCTCTCTCTCTCTCTCTCTCTCTCTCTCTCTCTCTCTCTCTCTCTCTCTCTCTCTCTCTCACTGATTTCACATAAGCAATTCCACTTGGATTTACTACATGCATGATGTACTATGTTGACTCTTATTCTTTCATAAAGGGCTAAACATGGATTTGCTATTGGTTTTGTACTTCATGTCTGGCTAGTGAAACTGATAAACCAGAACATTTCTTTGGAACGTCTGACATTGAAATTTCTACATTTGTTTCTGAATGACTCGATGTCGAGTTGTCTTTATTTACCATTCATATTTTCGTTCTTGGTCCCTCCTTGCTTTTCCAGGTTGCTGCTGCCAAAGCAGATTTGAATTATATTGGGTTGGATGGAGAAATTGGTTGCATGGTGAATGGTGCGGGACTAGCCATGGCTACAATGGACATTATAAAATTGCATGGAGGGACACCTGCGAATTTTCTTGATGTTGGTGGCAACGCATCTGAAGGCCAGGTATATGTTTTGTTTCAAGATCTAATGTCCTTTAGAAGCATTGTTGTTTAACAAAGTGTTATATAAAATAATTATGTTAAATGTTGATTGAAAATTATCATCATTGATAATAGATTCTCTATAGGAGGATTTACTTTGGATCGCTTGTCCGCTATATGCCTCAGATTTATTTTATTGTGTGAATGTATGATATCTTCTTTTATGGCAATATCTCTGCTCAGGTGGTGGAAGCATTTAACATATTGACATCGGATGATAAAGTTAAGGCAATTTTGGTGAACATTTTTGGCGGAATCATGAAATGTGATGTGATAGCAAGTGGAATAGTCAATGCAGCTAAACAGGTTCGTAATTTCGCATGCATAGTACAAGTCGGGAAAAGGTCGGGGACCGATGGTGCCAATTAACGCTATTTTATTTCTCAGGTTTCATTGGAAGTACCTGTGGTCGTTCGCTTGGAAGGCACTAATGTTGAACAGGGGAAAAGAATTCTTAAGGTACGGAACTGTCCGATGCGGTATTGTATCTTGTTCTTCTTATTAAACAACAATACTCACCGATGTTAATTATTCTGTTGTACAGGAAAGCGGAATGACCTTGATCACCGCAGAAGATTTGGACGATGCAGCGGAGAAAGCTGTGAAAGCTGCGGCAAAACCCTCCCAGTGACATTGTTCTCGACAATTTTTTTTTTATATAAAGGAAATCCATCGCAGTGTTTAGATTACTGGAGCAACAACTGTGAAATTTGGCATCGGAGTTTTGCATTTTTGAATCTACTGAAATCTCAAGATAGATTTATAATAAAGTATCGGGGTACAAATTTTGAGCAACCTCCGTGTTCGGCGAGTGTTTGCTCTGCATTCGTATTTTGATTTTGTTATTGCAAAGTTACACATGTATTTTTCTTGAAGGTGGCTTTGTTGGTTTACCGCCTATCTTGTACTTCTTGTTCCCATTCTTCAGCTTTTCATTTTATCTGCAGTTGCGCAGAACAAACCTTAGGCTATTTGTGCTTGATCTGTTTTTGTTGAAGGATAGAGAAACTCATTTTCCGCGCATACAATTGCACGGAATGTACCCATCTTTTTCGTTTGTTTTGTCGCTGTTGTCGTCGTCGTCATCCGCTTAATGAAGCAAAAACAGCTTTTAACATCTGTTTTCTGAGTCTGATAAGTTTTGGAGCATGTCTTAGGACTGTTGAAATATTTACTCGTGTTACAATATACAACATTATCCGTGTTACAAATGCTCCAAATTTTGAAGTAAATTTTTTCTATATTCTAAAAATACAAGACTTTGGGAAATGTGTAATGCATTATAAATTATTCATTTTATTAAAAATTTTGTTTCTTTTCATTATAACGGTTTTATATACTTGTCAAATAGGCGTAAATATGTACATAGACAACAATGCGCCATCATGGATTCATGGATCATGAAGTAAGGACTAAGTTGTGAATAAAACAAAACTTAGGGACTAAACAGTGCAATTTACACAACTCACAACAACTGCAGTGCTCTACTGGACCTGGTCTACAGGTTAAGCATGAATTATCCCGAAAACCGCAGAACCGGGTCCACGGATCCTTGTAGCTCACATAATACCTTCCCTGTCCTCTCTCCCTCTCCTCTCTCTCTCTCTCTCTCTCTCAAAAACTCTCTTGCTCGGAAGGCTTCGGGATCAGATCTCGCAAAACCCTAGATTCGCTCGTACGTACGAATCTCTCACCCTCTCCCCATTTCGCACTCGAATCCACCTCTTTATAGCTTTGGATCTTCGAATTTGTTCCGATCTCTTTTTTCACTTGCTTCCGATTTGTGGATCTATTTCCTCTCGAATTATGATGCCTTCTAGATCTGTTTGAACTAACTCGTTGGATCTCCACCAGTGGTGGTTGTTTTGTTTAGATCTATAGGGTGTAGTTTGGTGGATTGGAGTAATGGGTGCTTTAATATAAGGTTTTGATCTATTTAGAGTTTACGATGTTGGATTCTGATGCTGATTTTTGGCATTTGCTTCTGTAATGATGCTATTTTTTGTCACTATGATGATAAGTGTTGATGCAGTTTAGGTTTGGTATGTTGGATTCTGATGCTGATTTTTGTCATATGTTTCTGTAATCAGTCTAAAATTGGTCATTGTGATGCTAACTTTTGATGTGATCTAGCTTTATTATGTTGGATTCTGATGCTGATATTTCTCATTTTGTTTCTATTATCCATGCCAGAATCGAAGATCATGGGCCATGAATTCAGAGACTACTCAAAGGTTGGTCGTTTTGAACTTTTTGCATATTTTTTTTCTGCTTCCTCTAATTGTGTATTTCTCTAGCATTCTGATGCTTGGTTCCTTGGGTTTTACTTCTTAGGCTAAAATGTATGGAGACTACCTCAATCATAGGCCATTTTGAAAGTGGCCTTCCAACCCTTTTTTTGATTGACACCCCTTCAACTTTTAATTGCTTGGATCTGAGTCATTTTCCTAAATAGAATTGGAGATTCGTTAAAATTAATGGTTTCATTCTTTATCAGCCATTGAAGTTAATGAAATCCGAGCTCCATCAGCAGGAAAAGCATTCAAAACAGTTAAGTTTAACTGAATCAGTATTGGATTTAAAAACAATCTCCAATTTATTTGTTGAAATAACTTAAATCAATAGAATAACAATTAGGAATGTGTCAATCAAAAGAAAAGTAATTGAGAGATCTAATTCAAAATGGCCAAATGTAAAGGCTGAGGGTTCCTGTACATTCTTATCTGCTTCTCATAGAACTAAAGTGTATAAATTACCAAACTGGGATATAGGTTTATACAGGAATTAAGTTGAGGAAACTAGCTATAGCAATTGATTTGACAATTCTATCCGCTAAAATATTCCAGGATATATGGGATATGAAGGGCTTTAATATCAGACATTGTGCTTTATAAGATGTAATTTGTCAATCTACTAGAATGTAGGACTTATTTCAATGTTGGTTGCAGATCTAGTTATTTATTCTGTCACATTACTTCGTAAGCCTGTTAATATTTTTCCTTTGAGTCTACATAGGACAGCAACAATGTAAAGGTTGTTTTACGGAACAAAAATTCTATAAGGGGCCTTGTAGAAGAATCTCTAGGTAGGTTGGATGCCAGCTATTCACTTCGTAATTTGGTTTGATCGTGTGGATTGAAAGGACGAAGTGAATGAACGACATCCTAATCACCTTACTCTAACTCCTGTGCTTTTCTCTTATGTGTGGCCTACTTTCGCTGATTCACTTGATTTTGAGCTTCTCTACCAGACTACGTTGTTTTCATCATATAATAGAGCAAAAATTAGAAATAATGTGGTTGATGGTAGTTTTAGAAGGTTTGATCTCCTATTATTTAAACTTATCATGTTTCACTACTGCTCATTTATATGTATATGTTTTTATATATCTCCTTCATTTGTCCTTTATGAACATTATCGAACCATCTTTTCTATCTAGGAGTCTTGCCCTTCCGTGAAGAACATTTTACTTCTGGATTCAGAGGGGAAGCGTGTGGCCGTCAAGTACTTTTCGGATGATTGGCCTACTCATGCTGCAAAGTTGGCCTTTGAGAAGTCTGTCTTCACAAAGACTTTGAAGACAAATGCACGCACAGAAGGTGATGCATTTATGATTTGGTTAGAGATTCAGTTTTATGTGCATCTATTATTTTATTGTTTACATGAAAGCCATTACTCTCTGCATGTATGCCTGCGTGAAGTAGCATGATTCCCTACATGCAGTTTAAATTGTATGCATGCATATATGCACACATGCTTACATGCATGTACAAATCATTCTCTATCTGTATGTGATTGTCTTCAAATTGTTATATTTATTTCATGTGTATGGTAAAGCGACAGTGTTCATCTAGGATATAGGATATATGTATGTGGCTAGTTGAATTGTTGTCTATGCACATATAACAACAAGCTATGATTGCACAATAGAATGGAAGCTTTGTGATGATCAATCGCACTACGAATTCCTAGGCAGAGGTGATCTTTGATTACATAATTTCTATCACGTGAATGTATCTTTGATTGCATCAATAACATTGGACAAGGCGATTCAAATCAAGAGACTCATTAGTTCATTCATGAATGATTGATACTTTCAGATGGCTGATCATATGGAACTCTTTTTCTCACTTGATTTAATACTAAAACTTCTTAAGGTCTCATCTATTCCGTAGATTTTCTTATGCTGTAAATATGGTCAGTTAAGTCTTTTGGCCGAATTTGTGTCATGAACTTGTTGGTTCAAGCAGTGTTTTAAATAGCGGCCGCTATGCCCGCCATAGCGGCCGCTATAACGGATTTTAGGTGCTACCGCTACGCTATAATATGTAAAGCGGTATATAGCGGATCGGGTTCATAGCGGCCGCTTTAGCGGCATAGGGCCCGCTAAAGCGGCCGCTATAAAGCAGTTGGAAAGCAGGCGCTATGAGTCCAAACCTTTAAAAAGTGCAAACGGGTTAAAATGGCTTATCGGGTCGGATTCTTAAATGAAATATAAAGATCAAACCCTGTCCCTCATGAATAAGATTATAATTATTTACCTAAGATATCCTTTTTGACATCCATTTACAAATTATTTAGATTGTTAATGGATTATAAATTTTCACGTTTTATGTCTTTTTGGTTTGCTAAATATTTTAAAGTTAATCTTAAACTCTTAATAGATATTGACACTAGCAAAAAAAGAATGATTAGTTTTCTTTTCTTCAAAATCATATGTATCTTTTATAAGGTTAAATTTGCTTTTATGAAACCCGCTATGGGTTCATAGCGCCCGCTATGGCGCCCGCCATCCGCTTTCCGCTATGAGACTCTCCAAACACTATGTACCCGCTATCCGCTATTTACAACCTTGGGTTCAAGGCGCTAACCTTTACAGTCAGCTTCTTTTTAATCAAAGAATGAAACTTTACCATCTAGAGTTTTATGTCACAACTTCAGCTTCTATGCTATCTACAGTCGAACGGAAATTTGTGAAGTCTGACGGCCAATTACCATTGTTCTTTTGCAGCTGAGATAACAATGTTTGACGGTTATCTCGTTGTCTACAAGTTTATTCACGACCTACACTTCTTTGTTACTGCGGGTGATGACGAGAATGAACTCATCTTGGCGAGTGTTCTTCAGGGCTTCTATGATGCTGTTACCCTTCTCCTGAGGTCTTGCACTCTTTCTTTCTCTTCTTTTTTTCCCCCCCTCTCTCAATTTCGTTCAGTACTTAGCTGTTTTTCTTAATGTGCATTTCCTTTGCTCAGGAATGATGTTGAGAAGAGGACTGCGCTTGAAAACTTGGACTTGATTCTTCTTTGCATTGATGAAATTGCTGATGGCGGGTATACATTCTATAGTTTTCGTTTACTTCCTAAATCAAATTTATATTCTAGTCTGTTAAGCGTTAACTTTACCAATATAAGATAAAGGTCAGTTGAGCAGCTGGAATGCGTGTACCTTAAACTAATAAAATATCTCTGATGGTAACTGAAGATTATCTCAAAATGCAAACTAGAAAAGCTCGAAGTACCTAGTAGTTATAATTGTTAGATTCATCTAAACAATAAGGATTTGACTCTGTCACTCTGATCAAGCTAAGTTCTGTACAATAACCAATATCCATATTTTCTCCCGGTGTTCTGGTGAAGTCAGGGCTTGAATTAATTGTGATTTAAATATGTCTATATAAGTTCTCGGGCACCCGTGCTGGAACTTGCAGTGTGAATATGTCCTTAGCATTCCCGGCGTTCTTTGCATTATTGCAGGATAATCTTGGAAACAGATTCAAATGTCATTGCCGGAAAAGTCGCGACTAACGCCGTTGACGGTGCTGTTCCCTTTTCGGAGCAGGTAATTTCCGTATTCATCCTCAGGCCTTGTTTGTAATGTGTTCTCCTAATGGCAGTATGGCACTGCTTTGATGCTTTAAAGCTTTCAAAAAATCCGAAAAGCGCTTTAAATTTCAATTTCTGCTCCTCCTCTGCTAATAGAATGGTGGTTGGAAACCTGGAGCGGAGCTTCGAACTGCTTTAGGGTTTTTTTTTGCATTTAGGAGATGCATTTCTAAACTTGGCCTCAGTCGATAATTCATACAAATTATATAGATTTCGTGATTCTTACGGAATTTTTCTACTGCCAGACAATCTCGCAAGCTCTAGCTACAGCAAGGGAGCACCTCGCGAGATCTCTTCTCAAGTGATGGGTTCGACGGCTCTCTTCTCTTCTCTTCTCTTCTCTTCGATTATAAATTTCAGTGGACAATATACCTTTGTGTAATGAAACCTCAATTATTCACTTCTCGTTGTTTGTACTTGACCTGATAGTTTTACAGCTCTAATACGCAGGAGTGCATTTATATTACTGTTCAAGGTGAAGCTTAAAAGTGTTGTCTATGAAGTGCCAATATTAGGTGTTGAAATCTCAAGAAGCTGCTTCTTAGGGCATGTTTGATAAACCGAAAGTGGATTGTATGTAATGCGCGATCTCCAAATGCAAGACCTGCGACCAAAATGAATATGTGATTAGTAATTTCGATCGAGGAAAGAGACCCATCGAACTATTTGATGAAGTAGAGGGACCTAATTTACAAAATAAACAAAATTTACGTCATGCTTGGATCAATGCCTTAATAACTTATCCAATAATAATTTATTTGGTATGATAAAATGTCTTGACGACGCACATGGTTGGTACCTGCCAGGTGATGTGATTTATCTTTTTTTTTTCCGGAAAAAAGAAATTGAAAGGCCAAATATGGTATTTCAATTTAGACATTTAATTAGGTGTTTTATCCATCAAATATTATTTAATTATAAAAAAAATTAGAATAAAATATTCATACATAGGATTTTAAATATTTACTAGTGTAGTGACCCGCGCGATGCAGCGGGTAGACATTATTATAGTCTTTTTTTATCATATCTACTAAATTTTCTCCCCCTTATATGTTGTGTTTTAGAGAGTAATCTATTTTTTTTATTTTTCAAAATACTAAATTTTGCCTTGTTTTCAATTTCTTTTTGTAATATTCAATATATAACTTTGATTTTTTACTGTAAATTTTGCTACTTTTTTTTCTTCTATAATTATACTGTTTGATTTTATTCTTCACTCTGATTCTAATTTTAAAGCTTATTTTTATTCTTCATTTTCACAAAATCATCATTACTTAAAGATGGATTAGCTGCAAAGAATATGAAAAAATTTCATCGGATTGCATAAGAATTTTTATTTTTTCAACATTCCTAATTATGTAAATAAGTAAAAATATGTACATTAAATTTGAAAATCTTATCAAAACACAATTGAAAGCATAAAGACATTATTAAATTAATTGAAAAGTAATACATAAGAAGAAAAGAATGAAGTAGAACTAATAAGTAAAAGTAATAAAAAAAAGCAAGCATAATAATAGCTGTCTATGCACAAAATACTGTGACAGTAATAGCAAATCAGAAGTAATGAAGTAAAACAACAATATCTTTTTGCAACCCAGAGTTACAGTAGAAAAAAATAGTAATAGCAGAAGATTAAGTGCAGTAGTAAAGAAAATTAATTAGAATACATAAGATGTAGAACTTAATAGTAAAAAAAATAATTTGAAAAAAAATAACAAAAGAGCCATAAACAAAAGCAAGAAAAAAATAGACGAAGTTATAACAGAAGAATCACCTAATAAAAAGAAGAGTTACAGAACCCAACCAGCAAAGATTTAAAAACGATAGTGCAGCTAAGAATCGAAAGAAGCTATAAAATTAATATAAGAAGAGAAACAAACGGATAAATTAAAAGGAGCCAATAATGTTGCTCGAATTTCTGCTTCTACTGCAGCTGTTTCTACTGCATCTTGAGCTATTTTTTTCTTTTATTTGTTTTCTTATATAGAAAGAAAAAGAGTACAAATATAAGAAGAATAAAAGGTTATTTCTACAATTGTGAATGATGTATATTATTGTGTACATGCAAAGTAAAAAACGAATAAAATTCTAAATCATAAAATTGGCAGTTATTTTTACTCTAGGCTTAGACATTCAATAAGCTTTATAAATAATCAACAAATGTAATTTATACATTTTAAATGCTTTTGAAACGAATTGTATCGGAAAGTATAAATTGCCTCAGTAGTTGCTTCATCGGTTGTTGAGAGAAATCAATAGTTGCAACAATTGCACAATTACCATCCGAGCTGCCTTATTATATAAAATATTTGTTGATATTTAATCATATAATTTATTTTTCATCATCACAAATAATGTAAGGAATAAAAAATGTATACATTAAATTTGTAAAACTTATTAAAAAGTAATTAAAAGCAAAAGGTAAATATTAAAATAAGCAAAAATATATATTTGAAACTATATAGAAATATCTTAAATAGTTCTTTATAATTAGTAAGCGAAAGTTTAAATTGAATAGCTCACTAATTTCTAAATTAGAGGATGTTTCTATACATCTTCCTGGTTATTAATTTTGCTTAGTTTTTACGAAGCATAGGTTTAGCAAAATAAACTTATTATGGATATATCTTTATTCTATAGCGGGCACATCTAATTTGAATAGTTCTCTAATCCATAAAATAGAGGATATATAGTAATTATTTTTTTCCCCAACAAATCTAAGAATATAGTAGGTAAATTAAATTAAACATATATAAAAGGGTTATGAATAGGGGAGCTTACAGATTCAAAATCGAATGATCACAGAAGCCAACAAAAGCATGCAAACTGTACAAAAGCAAAATTCAAATTTATTAAAAAAAATTATATGCATAGAGCAGGCAAATCAAACTAAATATATATAGAAAGATTACGCACAAAAAAGCTTATAGACTCAGAACCTAATAACAACAGAACAATCACCAATAGTTAACAGATTCCTAAGTCAATGATATATCAACATTATTTTTGAAAAACTTTATATGATGGATAATCGAAGTTAACAAATTAAATAACAAATAGAAATCAACGATAAAAACCCTTCATGTCATGCCAAATTAAATATACTACACTTCAAAATAGAGGAACTGTTGCAGCCAATTGCGATCAATTTCCTGAGATGATAGAAATAATATTCAGTATTAAAAAATAAAAATTTATGTTGCAGGCAAACTGAAAGCCTGAGGGGCAGTGAGCGGGATAGGATAAAGTGTACCAGAATCATAAGATGAAATAATTTATCTAGCAATAATTATTAAGGTAAGAATTCGTAAGCAGATACCTTTAAAAGACAAATATGTAATTATGCACACATACCGTCTATATAATTAGTCGTGCTTTTGAGATACTCGTTCTCATGTTCATCATAAGATTCATCTACTTGACAATTAAAGCAAAGCGAGCAGCACATTATACTCTTCTTCTTCATGCCTCTAATTTGTGGTGCACGTACCTATTAGACCTGGCAATATATCAAATCATTAACCATTATGAAAACGTTAAAAGATCGAAAACACATTTTAAGAATCAAAACAAAGTAGAAACAAATGTGAAAAAAGGCACTACATTAGCACTCAGGTTAAAAAAAAAGTTGCAGATTTTCTATGCATGCAATGGAAAGATATATACCTCCAAAAATTTCAAAGCAACTTTCCCAACTTACATGTCCTGTCCCTCCAAACATAAACCATCTCATTTCACTAAACATGTTTTTGATTTTTGAATAATCAGAAGCAAAATAGATTGGTAATTACATATTCTAAAATCAAAAGAAAAAAAAAAAAAAAGAGATCCTAACAGAGCCCGATTTTATGAGTTGGAAATTTCAACACGGCAGAGAAGGCCCTCTCTTTCCTCTCCAAGGGGTGGCGCGAGGTGCGCGAGTCCGCGGGCTCCGACCTCCGCCTCATGCGTGCCGGGGCAAGTTCCTTCAAGTCCCTCGCCGATCGCGAGCCTGAGAACCTCCTCCACTCCGCCTCCGCGCTCTCCGACCCGCCGTGGCTGCTCGCGGCGGCGGCGCCGTCATTGTCTTCCTCAGCGGCGACATGGTCGTCCTCGATCTCGGAGCTCGAGATCGTGAAGCAGATCCGGCCCAATCTCTTGGAGATCCGGCGCGTGTACTCATCGCCGGAGGTGGTTGCTTTTAAGGTATCAAGAGGAGACGAAGAGTCCGAAAATGAAGCGGCAAGTTAACAGCCGAAAAGGAGCCGAAGCGGCCTGTGGGAAGCACCCATTCGAAACGTCTTGTGAGAAGCACCCGTTCAAGGAATAAAGTGGTGGGTCCCACTTGCCAGGTTGAGGAGAGGGACTAATTTATATGGATGTATTGACATGTGGGCCCAATATTTCTAAAATTAAGCTAAGTATGCCACGTGGATTCTCAATTACGGGGATTAATAATAGTTAATAGTAATAATAGTTAATAGATAGATAGATTTCAAAAATAGGAAAGTTGATTCTCTTTGTACATCTTTTACTTTTCTTTTCGAAAAAGAAAAAGAAAAAGAAAAAAGCCATCCGATCAAAGGGTTTTGGCCTTCACTATAATCCACCCTTCTAACTTCTTATTTAAAATCGCCCCCTCTCTTTCTCTCTCTCTCTCCATTGGAAATTGGTGAACAATGAGTTGGGAATCCTCTGAAGCAACTGCGACGGAGGAGACGCAGAGCTCGAACTCCGATGATGGGAGAGCCACGGAATCCACCAAGCCCTCTAAGGTTCCGGTTTTTCCTTTGGACACATGGATGCAATTATTTACTCCGTGTTGTATGGTTTTTTTTTATAAAAAAAAGTGATATCTAAGTATTTGTTTTCGTACTGTTGTTAGGTTTCTCTCCGGATGTATGAATATATTGTTCTTAAAATTTATTTTAAAACTTTGTAGTATTTGTTAGATGCAGTGTCTCATTAAGATCCAATTTGTATGTCTGGATAAATTATCTAAAGATAACTCTATTCGAGACAATCACACTCCTCATCTACCAAATATAAGTAGCTTTTGAAATAAATCAAAGAACTAATGCCAATAATCATGCATCCAAAAATGGTCTAAATGTATAGAATGACATGCATACCATATTCAGTTACGAATCTTCTTTTTTTGAAATAAATTAAAAACTTTATACGTGAAATATGCTGTCTTACCAAATCATCGGATGCCGAAATCTTTTAGGGAGCGAAAATCAGACTCCTTATTGTCAATCATACAATAAATTCTTAATACATAATAAGTTATCATTGAATAACTTGTTCCTGGGAAAAAATATTTTATTTTTTTCGTAAAATATAACTTTTACGGTCCTACTGAAAAACCGAGAAGCGTATATCTTTATACTTTTGCCTCAACTTCTTTTGTGTCAATGGCATTAGATTGTTTTCAGTACCAAAGATCCCTCTATAAGCGTACTTTACCTCTACCAATTTTTCACTGGTAGTTGATATTCAAATTGTATTTTAGGGTTTTCTAATGTTTTATATAAGATAATAGAATTACTGAACGGTTAAAACATCGATCTAATAGAGAACGAACAACAAACTTTGGCTTTACAGAGTGACGGAGTTTAAGATTGGGTTGAATAAAAGATCGATGTAACAAAAAACGGGCCAGAAATATATTTAACAGCTGTGATAACAGATCTTTAATGTTTAGGCATGGTTATGTTTTTTGTTCTTGCACCTTCGCAATCAATAAAGGCTAAAATATAGAAAACTCTATTGTAAATAACTGTTTTGTCCTCTTAAAATTTCAAAAATATTTTCAGAGAATTACAGAGTTAATGGAGAGGGCAAAATGACCAAATTACCCTTATTTGTTTTATAAAAAAAAAATTAAATATATTTCTATCATTTTCAAAGGTATTTTCTGTATAAATTATAAAAAATTAGACGAAATAGTGGCGGAACCTTGATGGAGGGGGGCTAAATTCGTCAACTTAAAATTTTAGGGAGTAAAATATAGGTTTTTGAAAGTCAGAAAAAAAAAAGTGAAATAGCGGATATTTACAGAAAGATTTTCTATGTTTTAGCCATTAATAAATGAGATCTTCCTTGGACAATCTTGTTACAAATGATTGCCCTTTTTAAAGAATAAATTGTAAATGCTTGATTGGATTTACTAACACAACAAGTTGTTGGCCAAGTAAATTGTACACTAAGGATGCTTATCTATAAAGCTATATTGATTTTTGACAAAGCAATATAAGAGGCATATCTAGTGGAGTCATAAACACAGATTATGAAAATTTCACACTTGTAATCTTATGTTGAGAAGCCGAATGCTAGAGGGTCTATATTCGCGATATACCGTCATTTCTGGTGATTCTGTATGAAAGGAAAAAAATGTCATTTTGTGCAATTTTAGCCACTGATTTAGTTCCTGCAGTTTCAAATCTCTCTTTGTTTCTTCTTTCAGTTGTCTGCTCATCCTGACGATCTTTAGTGCTGAACTGCAGATCTTTCTGAGGTGGATGAAAATAGTTTCTGTAGATGTCGACGGCACGAGCACAATCAATGACATCAAAGAAAAGGTTTGTGCGGCGGAGGGAATTGGCGCAAGGCGGCAGGAGTTATTTTTCGCTGGCACTCACTTGGAGGGGGATAAGACGCTTGCAGATTACGACATCCCGCTTAACTCCACTATCAACCTGTACGTCACCGACGGAATGCAGATACTTGTCAAAATACCATCGAGAGAGAAGACGATCGAGTTGAATGTGAGGAAATCAGATACAATCCTTAGCGTAAAAGACGGCAATCTACGAAAAGGAGGGAGTCCCTTCAAAACGGCAAAAGGTCATGTACTTAGGCGAACTTCTCGAGGATCACCAGATATTAATCGCATGCGGTGTAAAAGAAAATGCGACACTTCATGTAATATTGTGCCCGACAGATGAGCTGCATATCTCCGTCACGATTACGCCTACCAAAACCATAGAACTTCATGCGAGAAGCTGGTATAGCATCGCGGACGTCAAATTGATGATCGAAAACTTGGCGAGTGTTCCTACGCAGAACAAGAGAGTTTACTATAGTGGAAAGTTGCTTCAGGAGAATCTTACTTTGCATGATCACAAAATCACCGATAACTCGCTTCTCGAATTGAAGATATCTCCAGTGCAGGTCTTCGTCAGGACGTGGGACGGCAAGACGTTGACGGTGCTGGCGATACGGTGGCCGACGTCATGGTTAAGATCGAACAGAAGCTGCAGCACAAGCTGGAGAAGCACTATCTCGTCCACGCGGGATCTGTTCTTCAGAAGGAAAAAACTCTCGAAGGTTGCGGTGTTGTTGGCAATTCGACGATACATCTCCTAGTTCGCCTCCCCTCATGAGTAGGCTACTAAAATAGGCCGCGAAGGCGAACGCGCAAGAGTACGCAGAGATCTGAACACAGGAAGAGGTTCTGATAGTTCTCTGACTGCGCGAACAACAGTTGATTCAGTTCAGGTCTGATGCTGCTGTTTCTTTTTTTGGGGGGGATAATTTCAAATACCACCCATATGGTTTCGTGCTTTTTCACTTTAGTATCATGTGGTTTAAAACGAATCACTTTAGTACCCTGTGGTTTGGTTATTTTCTTTTTTGTTATCTTTTCGTTAATTTTTTCGTTAAATTATACAGAAAAACTTTAAATATTCCACCTATGATTTATCGAATATTTACTTTACTATCATGTAGTTTTAACTTTCTCATTAATTTAACGAAAAAATTAACGAAAAAATAACAAAAAGAGAATAACCAACCACAGGGTACTAAAGTGATACGTTTTAAACCACATGGCACTAAAGTAAGAAAGTACGAAATCATATGGATGGTATTTGAAGTTGTCCCTTTTTTTTTTGGCTACTTTTGGCTACTTTATCAACTATGGGGGTGTTTGGCCTAGCTTTTCAGAAGTGATTCTGAGCCCAAAATCACTTCTGAGCTCAGTAGAGCGTTTGGCAATGACTGCTGAAAAATCTGATTCTGCTTTTCAGAATCAGAAAACTGATTTTGAAGGCTTCAGAATTAGAAGCAGAAAAAAACTGCTTATCCAAAACTGATTCTGCTTTTGGACTCAAACTTCAAATTTTTATTTTCATTTTAGATTCAAAGTATAAATATAACTTTAAATTTAAATTTTGAAATTTTAAATTCATATTCATATTTTTAAATTTCAACTTTTTAAATTTAAAATTTAAAATTTAGATTTTAAATTTTAAATTTAAGTTTCAAATCTCAAACTTTAAATTTTCAATTTCAAATTTTCAAATTTTAAATTTAAGATAAAATTTAAATTTTGACATTTTAGATTTTAAAACTTAAATTTAAAAAATTTGAAAATATAAAATATAAAATATAAAATTACAAGTTTTAATTTTCAAATTACAAAATTTTAATTTTAAATTTTAAAATTTAGATTTTAATTTTAATTTTAAATTTCAGGATTTAAAAATTCAAATTTTAAATTTTAAATTTTTAAATTTTAAATTTATTTTGTCCAAATTTAAAATTTAAAAATTTTAATTTTAATTAAAATTTAAAATTTAAAATTATTTTAAAATAAAATTTAGTAAAAATATTAATATATGCAAACATCAGAAAATTTTTGCCAAACAGTTTTAGAAAATCACTTCAGAAAAATCACTTTTATCTAAACTCAGCCAAACGCTCTACAGCTTTTCATCAAAATCACTTCTCCAAACCAAAATCACTTCTGCAGAAATCACTTTTCCAGAAGCTAGGCCAAACAGGCCCATAATCTCCCTATATGTAATCTGATGCTTACGATGGTTTGGTAAAAATGCATCTTGTGATTTTGTCGTGGCCTAACTTCAAATACACTTCCAGTCGTTTACTTTTTTTTTTTTCTTAATTTGTTATTCTGTAGTTTTAACTTAATCATTTAAGTGTTGTTTTCAACTTTCGTAATCACCAACCGTTGCTCTTTCCATTCGAAGCCCCGTGCGAAACGTTCGTATTTCGATTTAAGAAGGGAGAGACCCTCCAAATGAGTGAGCATAAAGATCTTATTTGCAGTTTGGCTATAATTGTAAGAGGAAATATTTTGAAAGGAGAAATGTAAAGTCCGGCTATTGTGATATCAATAGCACCAAGCATTTGGTGCTACCATATTTTCTACCGTTTTTCACCTTTTAAATTATACTATTTCACCAATCACCTTTTTTTTGAGAGAGAGAGAAAGGTAGCACGATACCCGCTTCGTTTATTTTTTTAGAAATAAACTTAGCTCGAAATGTGAATCAACTAGGATTAGAACTCGGAACCTCAGATACCGACCACCAAGCCCTTTGCCACTTGCGCTAGGGACAGTCGGTGGTCATGCGATAGTTAAAAGCATAGTTTTTATGTTTTGAAAGACCCAAAATATTTAAAAGTTTTTGTAATTTTTTCTCATCCAATGATATAAAGTTGCAAAAACAAACTGGCGCTGAAAAAATATGTGGTTACAGAAAAAAAAAAAAAAAAAGCATACTCCTCTAAGGGAGTTCTTGGTTATTAAAATACCCAAATCGAATTTTCTTGTAGATTTAAATCTTTACATATTTTTTTCCTAAAGAAAATAACAACCCAAATTAATTACCAGAAAAAGGTTGGGAGTACGATGGCAACGCAGTATAATTTGGTTTAGATAACAAACATACAGAACTTATCTAAACTATGTATTATTTTCAGTCGGCTTTCCAACTGTTTAAAATTTTGATTTTATAACTTAATCTTTTATTTTGTTTGATTTAAGTCAGTAAACGATATTTTGACTTCAAAATTTAAGCTAATTACTCATTTTAATAAATTTATAGTTGCGAGAATTATATAAAGTATACTAAATAAATTTGTAAAATAAACAATACAGTTAATTTTGTGGTCAAAGTTTTCTTGACCGACTCAAATCAAATGTATTAAAAGTTTGAATAGTAAAATCAAAATTTTAAGGTATTGAATAACAGACTCAAAATAACTCATAATTCTAGAAAGTTGTGTATCTTTTTACCTTTGGTTGATTGAAAAGAATGGCAATCTGTTTAAATAATATCAAAGGGCAATTTTTTTGGCCAAAATACAAAAAAATCTCATATAAATACCCATTTTATATGAGTATATTTTTTCTTCTAAATTTTAAATTTCTATATTTTTACCTACTTAAAATTTCAGAAATATTTTCAGAGGTGTACAACGTTAATGGAGAAGGTGAAATAATCAAATTATTCTTACTTATAGGAATTTTTTTTAATTTTTTTTGTTATTTTTAAGGATATTTTCGATTCAAATTATAAGAAATGGATGAAATAGTAACCGAACCCGAAGGAAAGGGACTAAATACAATAACTTAAAATTTTGAAGAGATAAAATATAAATTTTTGAAAGTGGGGGGAGAAAAGTGAAAAAAAATAGGCTAAATTACAGAAAACCTCTATTTCAATACCCGTTTTTTCACTTTTCCTCCCTGTCATTTAAAAATCTACACTTTGCCTCCTTATAAAATGAAAAATATTCACAAGAGGGTACTGTAAATTTGATGGCAAAATGACCAATTTGCCCCTCATCATCTTAGTCTTCTCCCTAATACTACTGAGGATATTTTGGGTATAAAAAATATATAATAATATTTATAAACGGAATCCTAACGAAACACTACACTGACGGCAGGAGGCAAAGTGACCATTTTTTATTTTATAAAGAGTATAGTGTAGGTTTTTAAATGACAGAGGAGAAAAGTAAAAAAACGGGTATTGATGGAGAAGTTTTCTGTAATTTAGCCCAAAAAATGGATATTTATATGGAGTTTTTATGTATTTTAGCTTTTTTACAAAAAAAATTATATAACGAAGGGTAATTTCGTAATAAAACTCCTCCTTCCTACCCCGCTCTAAGTCTCCAACCTCCCCACTCTCTCCTCCCCCATTTCTCCCTTCGCTCCCACGTCTCCGCGTCGTCGCCTTTTTCACCCCCCAACCCCCCCCCTCCAAACCCTTCAAATCTCTTCCCCGATCCCCTCCCCCCAATATCTTCCCCGATCCCCTCCCCACCATCTCCTCCGATCCCCGAAAAGGTACGAAACCCTAATCTTTCCCCGTTTTTCGCACTTCTGATCCGCTTTTTTCCCCGTCAAAATCCATCGAATCTCACTGAATCTCGGCCCTTTTCGCCGAATCCAATCGCATTTCACAAAAAATTTGATGTTTGTTGATATCCAATATCGGGAGATCCCAGTGGGAGCTTCAGGAGATCTTCGTTAAGATTTGAGTAGTTCATAGCAATTTTGCAGATCTTGTGATCGCATTTTGTTATTGGAGAGGTGTAGATTATTATTATGTCGAGCAAGATTTACCAGTTAAAAAAATAACAAGATTTGTAGAGAAAAGGATCTGAAGAGGTTTGCAACACTCGGGAACTTTTCAATTTGTCTTGCATATGATCTTCTTGATTCTCATTAAAAGCCATTGGAATGCCGTTTAATTTAAGGGTTTTTTAAAAAAAATTGAGATAAATCGCACTTCGCAAGATTTTGATACTTGTGTAGATTGATCTCCAATGTTAAGCGAGAAGATGTCGTCCTCCTTTGACGAAGAGGAGGCGTTCGAGCACACGCTTCTGGTGGTGCGCGAGGTGTCGGTGTACAAGATCCCGCCGCGCAGCACCAGCGGCGGGTACAAGTGCGGTGAGTGGCTCCAGTCCGACAAGATCTGGTCGGGGCGCCTCCGCGTGGTGTCGTGCGGTGAGCGGTGCGAGATCCGCCTTGAGGACCCCAATTCTGGTGATCTCTTCGCCGCATGCTTCGTCCTCCCTGGCCAGCGCGAGAACTCGGTCGAGACCGTGCTCGACTCGTCCCGCTACTTCGTGCTCAAGATCGAGGATGGCCAGGGCAAGCACGCCTTCATCGGTCTAGGGTTTAATGAGCGTAATGAAGCGTTTGATTTCAATGTCGCGCTATCTGACCATGAAAAGTATGTTAAGAGGGAGCATGAGAAGGAGGCGGAGGGCGAGGAGAGTGAGGAGAGACAGATTGATATCCATCCTGCAGTGAACCATAGATTGAAGGTATGAGTACTTATACCATACGCACATTGGTGGTAGCGATGCATATAGTGACACTAAATTCTCTATATAACATTATTCAGTTGCTGAATCTTAGAAACTAGCAAAACATACTAGTTACTTGGTACTGGTGTTTCTGGTTATTAGGTTGTTATATCTTTTAGCTTTTTAACTGTTATTTCTGGCTGTGCATGTAAATTTTTCGCCTTTTAGAACTACTATGCTCTATTAGGATGTTAGAAGCTTCTTTTGTTTTGTTCCGCCGACAGAGTAACAAATGGACTGCGCTTTTTGAGTTTAAATTTCAGCATGTGTATTGGTTGATACGGAATTTCTATTTTGTGCTCGTTTCTACTTATAAGAAATGTACACCGTGGGTAATATGTCCATGGGCTCTTTGTAGCTATCGAAACTAACACTCTATAAGTTAAGTTTTCATACTGTTGTGTAATGCTTTCCTAGTGGAATTATTTCGTAATGGATTGGGTGAGTGATGTTTGCCAATTGTTTCTTTATATAAAGGTGCTTGCTGATGAAATTATCTTGTCCATGCAAGTTAATTAGCCTACAGGTATAAATCTAAACGTGCTTCAGTAAGTTTTGATATTTCATGGTAGGATTTCTTTCTTTCTTATTAATGAGGTGATGTTGTTCCTTGTCCTCCTTCGTCCGCCTTTAAGTGCTTTTCGTATGTCAATGTATGGCACCTTGCTTGCATCCCTTATACATACAAAGCTAGGGTTCTCTTTTGATGTGATAATTTTCCTTTTCTTCTGTTCTTCTAGTCTTGTTTGCCGACTAATGCATTCTATTCTTCCCACTACCATTATCCTTCTTATACATAATCTGATCATGCTTCTTCGTTCTTTCTGTTCTTTTTTTTCTTTTTTTTTCTGTTTTGGGTATTGCTACTAATCAAGGAAGGAGAAACCATCAGGATAAATGTGAAGAACAAGCCGACTAGCGGGAGCGGTATGCTTTCGGCGGCTGGAAAGCAAAAGGGGTGTGGGCTTCTCGCACCACCTCCTGGTGCAGCCGGAAAGATTAGGACTCCTCTCCCACCCCCGCCTAATGACCCTGCAGTTGCCAGGATGACTGCGGGACAAACTGCTGGACTGAAGCCTCCAAAAGAATCTACAAGGCGCGGTGCCGATTCCTTCTCTGATCTTTCGGCTATTGAGGTTCTTCTTAAATCTTATACCTTTCTTCTTCTTCTTTTCCATTCTCGTAATCTTCTTCGTGTGTGCACACGAGATCGCATGCTCAGGTAATAATACAATCGGTATTGGTTTCCTGTTTACTTAGGTTCGAGGCCAATAATACAATATTTCTCTGGGCATTGTTATGCTTTCTTTTCCGCTCTAAATTTTTGAACGTCAAAAGAACTTAAAAACAGGATTTGTTATTTTTGTCATTGTTGTGGCAAACTCTTTCAGCTGTTTAAACTTAGGAAAGTTACTACCGTATGCCTTTCGTTTCCGAACAAAAACCTTCGAAGAGCTTTGAAACAAACCCTCAAGAAAGAAAACAAAGAAACCCATTCCTTAGGTGCTTTAGCCTCAAATACCACGAGACGAGGGAGGGGACAAGGATATACATATGCTAAAACATGCCCATTGTTTGGTTGCGTGTATTATTAGTCTTTAAAGGGGTTAATCTCTATCTACTGGGTTTCCGTAATTGGATTGTGATACACTTTCGACGTTGGCCGACACCTTGAGTATCGTAATGTCATGACTTCATCCTTTCCACCCTGACTTATCATTTACTTGTGATTTTTCAGCGAAGCCTACCGAGTACGACCGGATCAGGAACAGCGAAGAGTACAGCATCTGGATGGGCGGCGTTTTGAGGTCGCACTACTATCTTTGTTCATAAGCTTTGTTCGAGGGAACAAGACAGATACCAAGCTGCAATCATGTCCTTTTTCCCTTCCCCCCTTTAAAATCAGATAGCGCATTTGCAGGATTTGCATCCTCACTCATACTCTAATAAAATTTACAATAATATGCTACCTTCTTTCTTCTTCTTTTCTTCTTTTTATCCTGTATGGGTTAGGAGCTCCGGATTAAGATGTATATGAGTTTGCTGTCACTCTCGAATGCACGACCATACGGGCAAAATTTCTTGTATATTTATGTCGGAACGACAGTTCGGCGCCGCTCATTACCTCTTGAATTTGATCCCGTCTTTGTCCGATTCGATTTGCCTCTGTATCTCTTTCCAGTTATTTTCATTCTAGTTGCAGATTGTTCTCACCGAAAGGCTTGTGCTGGGTGGCGAAGCAGGAAAACATGGTTTATGAGTGTTGTTCAAATAGAAGATTATTTGATCTATTTGGTGATAAGGTTCTTTTATTTGGGGATATATTTATATGGGGCAATTGCTTATATACCCCTGAAAAGTTTTCGACTTTCTGATTTACCCCTCTTACGAGGTTAATATTGAAAATACTTTTTTTACATTCCAACCTATTTTCAATATATCTTTAGAGTTAAATTCTGTTAGTGAACTGTTAGCAATAGCCGTTATCTCTGTAAAATTATTATTTTGTCCTTTCAAATATACCCTTCTATCATAATCAAAAAATTTTTATTTGCAAGAAGTATTTTGATTTTTGTTCTTTTCAAATCTACTATTACTAACTTTTCTTATTTACTCTTAAGTTAAGGGTAAAAGAGATATTTTAATTTTTTTTAATTCTGGTAGATATTTAACTCACGTTTAATCCAGGTTAACTTAATGGGTGGTAATTGTAGGAGTATTTTTGAACAATGGAGGAATATATGAGGGGTATTTTGGAAAGAAAAAAAAGTAAGGATAAATAAGATATTTTCTAAATTTTCAGAAGTATATAGGTGATTATCCCTGTTTATATACAGCTTCAAGTTGGCCCAGAAGCTTTCTCAGAAGCAGTTTCTATTTTGACATATATGCAAATGATTTTGGCATGTCAGGCGGGACTCGAACTCTCAGGATCTTCTGTTCAATTTGCTAATATTAATACACGGCTTAAGTTGGATTCTGAAAAGTCTGACGGAACTCGTACTCGGAACCTTCTGTTCAATTTGCCTTCTGTTCAATTTGACGATTTACGTATACAACTTTAGTTGGCCCAAATGCTTTCTCAGAAGCAATTTCTATTTTGACGATGTATGCAAATGATTTTGACAAGCTTGGTCGAGATTCGACCTCGATTTTCTGATCTGATATAATACCAATTTTTGTGGAACAATCTATCATTCATTTTTAAAAACTTAAGCTATTAAAACTTAAGTTACCACTTACCATGTACAGTTTAATATTTATATATTCAAAACATTCCCATGATGAATCTTATTATGTGACATTTATAGCCTAGTATGGTAATGCCGCAGTCAAACACACGTATTCGATGCATTAGAGTAGTAGAATTTTCTTCTTCTTTTTTAGAGTTTGATATTTTATAGAGTTTCTTCTTGTGCTACAAAATAATGATAGAAATTATGGTAATAAAAAAGCACAAAATATAAAAGAGATCGTCCCTCGGGTGTCAACGAGCCGAACACGAGCTAGCTCGTTAAAGTATCGAGCTGAAAAATTCAAATATTCAACGAGCCGAATACGAGCTGACTCATGAATAAAAATTAGAAAAGATTAAAAAGAATATATGTAGAAAATATATTTATAAGATCTTATTCATTACATTTTGATTTAATAGTTGAAATTTTATATAGAAATGAACCATTTTATAATTGAGTTGGGCTTTATATTTAGGTTGGCTAAAAATTAAATAATAAAAATTTATATTATATATATAATTATTTATTTATATATATAAATATAAAATATATGTATTCGAGCTGTTATCGAGCCGAACGCGAGCGAGTTGACTCCAGCTCCTGTTCGGCTCGTTTATTAAATGAGCTGAAAATTTTAGCTCGTGCTCAGCTCGTTTACTAAACGAGCGATTCGATCTCGAGCTCATTCGAGCCGAACACGAGCTGGCTCGCGAACAGCGAGTTGGATTGCCACCCCCTCACCCCTAGTCCCTGCTGTGGGACTCTGTGCTTCGTCAACAACACGGAATTCAAGACAACGTGAATGTCAAATTATATGGCCTTATTATTTTATATTATTTTAATTTCATCGGAATAAAAGTTTAACAGAGACTTTGACAATCCCCGATATGTTCGTCGACCAAATTGCTTTGAGATCCGTGCTGATGGCGGCATGGAGTATTTGTAGCACTAAGGCAGGTGATCTACCGGATGACCAACACTTGAATAGGATTGGCAATTCAGCTGGCTGTTTGCGAATTAATTTGTATTCAGTTCGAAACGAGTTCGAAATCGATTGCATATTTGATTAACGCGAATACAAGCTAAATTTTTCAGCTCGAAATCTTAAACGAGCCAACACAAATCATCGCTTGTGTTCGGCTTGATTGACCTACACTTTGAGTGTGCCTCGAGAAGGAACGGGCGTATGATCTACGTATACGAGATAGAGATTTTAGTATTTTTGTACGCGTTGTGTACGATGTGGGCCCCACATTTTGCGGACCCCACGTATTAGGCTCACAACCGTTATATGTAACCGTTACATTGAAGAGCCACGTGGGATCGAGATTATGGCCTGGACCTGTATTTTCCAACTTTAAAAAGGCTTGTTAAAAACATTAAATATAAATAATTAAAATGTGATCTGCATTATTAAGAACGTAATTATTGCAAATATATTAGCTGGGCATTAAGTGCTCACAAAAAATAATAGTACCCTATAATCAAAAAATGGTTGCTTCTAATGAATTTGTTATTATTAATTTTTTTTAACTCTACGATTAAATTAAGGATATAATGATTGATTAATATATATATATACTAGTTGAGTGTAGTACAAATGCACGTAACAATTATTTTAATAATTATTTTAAATTAACATAAATTTTTGAATCATATTTATTCAAAAGTTTACATAAAATATTAAATAATTAATATAATAAACTAAATATTAGTACATAGTATTAAGATAATTTAAAATATTCACTGTAAAAGAAAATTATATTGAATGATATAAAAATATTTTAATAATAAAATATTATTCCGTAAAGAAAAAGAAGAATTAAAAGTTTGTTTCATTACGTATCTATTTCTACTGGTTCCTATTCTTATCATTATATTTTTATTCTTATCTTTATATTTTTTTAAATAGGTCTGTCGACGGACCGAAATTTGAAATACGTGTTTTTATATATAGTATAGATAGATATAGATATTGGTTGGTAAAAATATGTAGCATTTATCCGATTTATTAACCATTTTGAATCAACTATTTAATCTTTCTAAATTTTGATTTTACTATACAATCTTTTAATTTTATTGATTTGAGTTAGTCAACAACACTTTAACTTTAAAATTTGAATGTATTGTCTATCTTTTTAAGTTTAGCTAATATATTTTATGCAATTCTCGAAACTATAAATTTATTAAAGTAAGCAATTAAATTAAACTTTGAACTCAAACTACCGTTGAGTGATCCAAATCAAACAAATTGAAAGATCGGATAGTAAAATCAAAATTTTAAAAAATTGAATAGTCGATTCAAAATAGTGCATAGTTCACGTAGGTTCTGAATGTTTTACTTTTTTTTTTCCCTCTCCTCATAATTGCTTTGTTCACCTATCTATATCTATCTATTTTCTATACATTATTTCTCCTAAATTTGCTACATGGCAACTTTTTCTTCATTGTTGAATGTAGGCTCCACCTTAAACCGGCTCAAGTCATCTATATATTTCCCTTTTTTTTGTTTGAAGCGAACTGAGTTTTTCTCTTTTTTTGATTGAACCGAACTGATCGTTGTTGAGAGTGGGCTCTCCCAAACCGGCTCAAGTATATGTTTTCCTCTTTCTTTGCTTGAACCAAACATGATTTTTCTCTTTCTTTACTTGAACCGAACCGGGTCAACCTATTGCATTGGGTCCAACCGGCCCAACTACTCTACATGTTTCCATCTTTAAGTCGGATTTTTCTCTTTCTTTGCTTGAACCGAATCGATTACTGTCGAGTGTGGACTCCACCCCGAACCGTATTTCCTTCTTTTTTGCTTGAACCAAATCGGGTCACACCTCAGAATTGCGCGTAACTGTTCCTCTTCCTCTTTCTTCTGTTGTTACCTCATTCATCGACAACATGAATCCCACCCCTCATCGTCGATTCTTTCATTGTCGTTTTCTCTTTCTTTGTCGCCATTTTCTATTTATTTTTTTTCAATTATCTATCCGTCGCATCGCACGAGTTACTACACTATAATGTACAGTGTACAACGGTGTAGGCAATAATTCTTAGATCTGGGGTTTAGTTTAAGATCCAATTAATTAATACCTTAATTTAGTAATTTAACCAATTAAGGAATATATAATATGTAAGTATATATATATACGTGAAGGGATCCGGTCACCGCCCGGTGAGCGGTAACCCTAGGAGCCGTTGCTTCGATGGAGCGGGAATGGCGGGCTCCTCCGACGAGTCCACTCCTCTTCTCCTCTCCGCTCCCCCCGATTTCTAGGGTTTCCTCCGATCCCCTCTCGCGTGCGGTAACCCGTATCCCCCTCCGATTCTCGCGTCCATTGCCCTAATCCCGTTCCCCGAATTTCCCATTCAAATCGCGCGCCTTAACTGGGGAAGCTTCCCCCGGATCGGCGCCTCGCTTCCTTTGTCGCCAAATTGTTTGATTAAATTTGATTTTCCTTTTTTTTTGCGGTTCTTTTTGTGTGATTTGATTTGGATCCGGGTGGATTCGGTGGATTCGGTCGATTTGGTTGAGTTGATTGGGTTTTGCATTTGTTGATTCGGTAATGGGATTTGGATTTGGTGGTGCCATGGATTTGATTCGTGTTTTGAGGATTTTAATGGTGTTGGAGTTCAATCCGTTCGTACATTGTAGAAAATAGTTGGCAAAATCAAGTTGGAGAATTGGATTTACAAGAGAGTGGTGTTGGAATTAAGATTTTCTCATCGAATTGAATTGGATTTGATATAATTTGTTGCGGAAAGAGATGGATTCGGCGAAGAGTTGGTTCCAAAAGCTGCAGCCTAAGGAGAAATCCACAATGAAGAAGAAAGATCTGCCACCCCATGGAAAAGAAGGAAGTGATGAGGCGCCGTCGAATGCTACAAAGCAACGAGTTGCGGCGGCTAAGCAATATATAGAGAATCACTACAAAGAGCAGATGAAGAATTTGCAGGAGCGTAAGGAGCGGTACGTGTGTCGCAATCATCAATTCCTTTCCTTTCTCATATAATTTTGAGCTTAAACTTGGATGAAATTTACAAATATATAGATATATATCCGTAGGGCATTTTGTTCGTTTACTTTCAAATCGAATTCATTGAATTGGACAAACTCGATTAGCTGATGCGTATTTGTTGATTGGTATAGAACCGGAGAACAAGACAGGGAGATTGGCTAATAGATTAGAAGGGATCGTAGTTCTTTTACCTTATTAATTCGTTGTCGAACTTTTTCCTAAAATTTTCAATATAATATTGGTCTCGATAAAATGGTAATGCTTTTTTCATTTTATTGTAATAAAATCATAATGCTTGTGATTAGTGGTCTATAGTTTAGTAAATGGAAGAATCAAATCCCTTTGTAGATTTCATTTGTGAAAACAAATGAAGTAATACTATGCTAAGTAAGGAAAACATATAACGGATTTTCAGCTTATTTTTACTTGTACTAGAATTCTAATTTTTGCAGCTCTGTTGCAGTTTTTAATGGTTCTACTGTAGGTAGGGCTATCCTAGAAGCTCTAGCTCACCCATCACAACTTGATAACTTTGAAAAACTTCAAAAATTCTTGGGCTAGATCACATTCCTGCATGACTTATTCAGTATTAACATTGTTATTTAGTTACTAAATTTCTGTGGCTAATTGTATTCTCATATTAGATTAAATGAGACAGTGTATGCAGTCTCCTTTTTGGTGAACGTGACAGATGCTTAAATGGTGCTGACTATGATCGCAATTGTTTTGATTGGGAAACTTTAGGAAAAGAATTGCAGTAGAGTTTCTCTTTTGGATCCTTTTGATCTTGATATAGTAAATTATTAGCTGTAATGATAGAATCTTTGTACAGGCGTAATAGTTTGGAGAGGAAGCTAGCAGATGCTGACATGTCTGAAGAAGAGCAGAACAATATTCTAAAGTACCTGGAAAGGAAAGAGACAGAATACATGCGTCTTCAGAGGCATAAAATGGGTGTTGATGATTTTGAGTTGTTGACAATGATAGGAAAGGGTGCATTTGGCGAGGTATATTTTTCTGCAAAACCACTAATTTTTCTGTTTTGCTTTGATGATCAGAGAAGGAGAAGATGATTTGTGTTTAAATTTAATGGAGTCTTTTTCACCTCTGTATCATGTAGTCTCTGCAATTTTGAATTAAAAATCTAATTTTTCATTATTCTTATCCTTTTATTTTATTTGTGTAAATATCCAAGTCTTCTTTCTGATGCTCTCCTTAGCAAAATGTAATGCTACTATGACTACTTGAAATCTATGCATTCTTATTTATGCATACCCAACCTTTTGGGCTTCTTCTCTGAGCTTTGATTAATGGCTCATTCGCACTTCTTCTTCTTCTTCTTCTTCCTCCTTTTTCTTTTTCTTTTCTTTTTTTTTTTTTTTGCTTTGCTGTTGTTATTCTTTTCTTCTTGAAATGTTGTGCATTAAACTAACTGTATTGCAGGTCAGGGTTTGTAGCGAGAAGACTACTGGCAATGTATATGCTATGAAGAAGCTAAAAAAATCAGAGATGCTACGTCGAGGACAGGTATTGATAGAATTATTTAATAAAGCTAAAAAATTCAGAGATGCTGCGTTGAGGAGTAGATTATCTGTCATGTATGTAATTATTAATTTACACCTTGAGTCAAAATTTGTTCAGGTCGAGCATGTTAAGGCTGAAAGGAATCTTCTTGCGGAGGTTGACAGCAGCTGTATTGTGAAGCTATATTGTTCCTTCCAGGATAATGAGTACTTGTACCTTATCATGGAGTATTTACCCGGTGGTGACATGATGACTCTTCTTATGAGGAAAGATACATTGACCGAGGATGAAGCCAGATTTTATGTCGGTGAGGCAGTTCTTGCAATAGAATCTATCCACAAACACAACTACATTCATAGGTTCGTCAATAGTACTCAAACAGTTTTTTTAGTACTTATTCCTTTGACCTATACCATAGCAGTAAAGCTTTTCTTCTTTTTTTGTTCAGAGACATCAAGCCTGATAATCTGTTACTAGACAGATATGGTCACCTTAAGCTGTCAGATTTTGGATTGTGCAAACCATTAGATTGTAGTAATTTTCCAAACTTACATGAAAAGGATATTTCACAAGGGAAGAACTATAGTGGATCTTTACAAAGTGACGGACGACAATCTTTGCCAAAAAGGACTCAGCAAGAACAACTGGAGCACTGGCAAAAGAATAGAAGAACTTTGGTCAGTACTTCTGTGATGCTATCTCCTTTTTGAAACCTTAGTGCCTGATTAATTGTGCTTTTGGTTTTGGCAAAGGAGTGTGCATGGTATCTCTTCCAAACAAGCCTGCGCTCTATTAGATTAACTTCATATACGGAAGTTGTCGATAATGAAGAATCATCTGCAAATATCCGTAGATTGTTCCTGTTGAGCATTTGATTGATGTAAGCGTAAATGAACCTCATTGTCATAGTCATAGAGGATAGACTATATTCCTGTTTCTCAATAGGGTTATACAGAGTTCTGCCACAGAGAAAGAGAAGGGAGGAAACTTGATATTATTTTGAGCCTAAAAGATTATCCTGATTCATACCAACATAGAAGTCAATCAAGAGGCAGGTTGCTAGTATTAGGATTATACTGGCCTTCTCAAAGCCTTCTCCAGCATTGTGTAGTTTGGCCAGAACACTTTTGATTGCTAGTATATTGTTGGCTGCAATTGGGCTCATTCAGATTTGAGAACTCAACCCTTTAAAATCACTCTAGGTATGAAAAGAATTTGCATGTAGGAAAGATGATAACTTTTGATACATGGGACATATCTTCATCTATGGAGCAAAAGTGGAGCTAGAGGAGTCAATGAAACAGAGTCTTGTCACTTAGATTATTTTGGCTTTAAAATTTAAATGTACCTTTTTGTTTATTATCTTTTCTAGTTAACGTTGTGTTTACATAATTTATTTCATTTTATGATCTGGATTTTCTTTTTCTTTTGTAATTGGATTTCCATAGGCTTACTCTACTGTTGGCACACCTGACTATATTGCTCCAGAAGTTTTACTGAAGAAGGGTTATGGGATGGAATGTGATTGGTAAGCCTTATAACTAGCATCGCTTATACGTGTTACACCTGTTTATAGTAGAATGGATGTTTTTGCCTTTTAGGTGGTCACTTGGAGCTATAATGTATGAAATGCTGGTCGGTTATCCACCATTTTACTCAGATGAACCTATGGCAACATGTAGGAAGGTAAATGTGAATATGGATGTGTATAATTGCTTTTTATGAATACATTTAGCCTTAGTTCAAACATGTAAGTTGACCTTCCTCTATTTCTCTCTTCCCTTCGAGTTTCATGATTTCATCTCATTCATCTCATTCATCCACTTGATAGATAGTAAATTGGAGAACACATTTAAAGTTTCCTGAAGAAGCAAGGATATCTGCAGAAGCAAAAGATCTTATCAGTAAGCTGTTATGCAATGTCGATCAACGTCTTGGCACAAGAGGTGCTGATGAAATAAAGGTTGCTATCCATTTTTATCTCTAAATCCAGTCGTACTGAGGCTCTTTTTTGAAGAATTTTACTCACTTTTATTTGCTATGTGAATTTTCACTCATTTTTAATTACTACGTGAATTTAGGCCCACCATTGGTTTAAAGGAACTGAATGGGACAGATTATACCAAATGGAGGCTGCATTTATACCTGAGGTTAAGGATGAGTTGGACACTCAAAACTTCGAGAAGTTTGAAGAGGTAAAATGTCATCCAATTGTCTTATTCTCTCTGTAGGTTCTTCATGGTCTGTAATAATTTATAAATAAATAGTGTCTTCTAATTTTTGTGAACCTTTTCTGCTGCAGTCTGCAGATCAGACTCAGACTTCGTCAAAATCCGGCCCTTGGAGAAAGGTAAATATTATCCTGTAGGTTCTTGACTTGCATCATTTCTTTAGGATAGGAAGTATTGATTCTTTGAATGTTTTATTTTGTTTATTAGCGGTTGGCTACCGATGTGTTGAGATGCTCGATTAGAAAATAGAGGGTGTTGTTTTTAGTTGAAGCCTACTTACAGGCCCACTTCTGCTTATGCATCCTTATCATAGGAAATAGAAAATAAGACCGGAAATGAAATTGTTCCTCATGGCAGAGATGGTACAGATCCATGGGTGAGGATATTGTATGACCGTGGATGAAGCCCAGAATGTCTTATACCTTGATAAACCCCATGTTTCATACTAAGGAATAGATGAATACGGAATGCAGCGATTCATTTCCTATTGCTCTATACAGGAATATTGACAATACTGAGCACTTGGCTTGCAGCTTATGTGCGTTACAATTCAGAAGCAACAGTACAACCCAAATTAAATTCTATGCTATTTCAATAAGGAATTATCCCAAATGTAGGAAAAGGATGCCAATGAGGTCCAGTGAAGCGTTAGCCATCATGAGAATCTGTCTTCGGCAGCTGCTTCCTTTCTGCTTTATCGCGTTTAGATTACTATAACATAATAACTTAATCCTACATGCAAGGATGTAAATGCCCATCGGCACGGGCCGTATCTATCGTGCCGTATCGTACTAACAAGATATCGGCACGATACAGACCCCAGTGCCGATGGCACAGTTCAAAGCAAGGATTTAAGTGCCGTGGCACGTGGTCGTGCCGGAAACTTGCCGGCACGGTGCGTGCCGGACCGTGCCGATGCGTGCCAGTCACAAAAAATATATGTGCCGACACGTAATGGCATGTAATATTTATTTTCTTTAGCAACAAAATATGCCAATTATTTATTATGTATTTTTATCAAATCTTTTAAACTTTATTGAGAAAATTACTTACTAATTTAAAGAATAGAGAATTTTGAGTTGTGCCATCGGCACGGGAGCTGTATCGTGCCGGTATCTTGCTGGCACGATACGGCCCGGTGGATACGGCCCGTGCCGATGGTCACTTAAAATCTTGGTTCAAAACTCTCTATTCTTTAAATTAGTAAGTAATTTTCTCAATAAAGTTCAAAAGATTTGATAAAAATACATAATAAACAGTTAGAATATTTTGTTGCTAAAGAAAATAAATATTACATGCCATTACGTGTCGGCACACATATATTTTTTGTGACCGGCACGCATCGGCACGGCCCGGCACGCACCGTGCCGGCAAGTTTCCGGCACGACCCCGTGCCACTGCACTTAAATCCTTGCCTACATGTCGTACCGATTATTTTCAACTTGTTTTTAATATGTTTATGTGTTACTTGACTCCTGCAGATGCTTTCCTCAAAGGATTTAAATTTCGTCGGCTACACATATAAGAACTTCGAGATTGTAAACGACAATGAAGTGCCTGGGATGGGTATTATTTTTTTGCCTTGGAATTCTCAAATTGCTGAGATTTCTTTAGAAACAGCTCTCCTGGATTGTGTCAAACTATAATGTATGCTTTTTTCGTTTTTCTTTCTCCAGTATCTGATTACCCTATCTTTTTTCGCCTTACAGCTGAGCTGAAGAAGAAGAGTAAATCAAAGAGACCAACTATCAAGTCTCTCTTTGGTACATTCTCCATTTCAAATTCTTATAACCAATCTTAACTATTTGGTTTATTTGCTCAACCATTTCCACATTTCCTCTAATTTATTTTCATTACATTTTCAGAATCGTCCGACGGTGATGACGAACCCGACGAACCCGTTCAAGGGAGCTTCCTCAATCTCTTACCTTCCAAACTCGAAGTCTCGAAGAGCCAAAGCTCATCATCTTAGAAATACTTGCAAACAATTTTTTTACTTTTTTTCTATTTTGTGCAAAAAAGAAAATCAGGTTCTCTTCAAGTCATTGTTGAATTAAGCAAGAAAAAAAAAAAAAAATCATTTGTTCTTCATTTGGGCAAATTATGACCTTTGTATATTACATCTTGTGAACGTAAATATTTTTTCTTCTTTTGTTTTATTGTCATTTATTCCTGTATTCTTTTGTCGTGTATAAATTTTTGTTTCGAACAAATTGTGTTGTGTAATTTTAGGATATGTTTAAATGAAAATATGTATTTTAAACCATCAAAATCGAGTTATTATGTAAATAAATTTAAAAAATAATTCTACTTTTTTGACTCGGTTCACGTAAAACTCTATTCAAATGCTTATTAAATCCTCTATTGACTCTTTCATTCGTATTTTTTTTAGTCTTGCTTTGGACTTTGGGCTTTATTCATAAAATTAAATTTCTAGCATTTGAATAGAGCTTTACGTGAACCGAGTCAAAAAAGTAGAATTATTTTAAATTTATTGGATAACGCTCAATCAAGGTAATTTATATTATTCTATATTTAATTTAAGGATAATGGTTCTGGTTCAAGTATATTCTTTTTTAAAGCGAGGATAAAATACGAAATTACTGTGACGCACAGTTGGTTGGTTACTGAGCTTTTTTTTTCAAAGGGAGGATAAAATATTAATTTACCACCACCTTCTACCGTAGTCGGTTGGTATCTCAATTGTAGTTGGTTGGTATCTCAAATCGCTGATATACAGGCTATATGCATACGTCTTTAAAAATAGGGTGATTTAGCCTTCAATTTTTCGGAAAAATAAAATATACGACGGGTATAAGGAAGACTCTTACGGTGAAATCTCTGAACTTGTTCAATTTTTTTTTTTTAAAAAAAACCAAGTTGTATTTCTAACTTGAACATGAAACAAAAAAAAGCAATCGTGAAAAGTCCAAAGAAATAAAAGTTATTGTTAAAGAAATCCCACTAATCGCTGATATACAGCTGCATACGTCTTTAAAAATAAGGTGATATAGCCTTCAATTTTTCGGAAAAATAAAATATATGACGGGTATAAGGAAGGCTCTTACGGTGAAATCTCTGAACTTGTTCAATTTTTTTTAAAAAAAAAAAAAACCAAGTTGTATTTCTAACTTGAACATGAAACAAAAAAAAGCAATCGTGAAAAGTCCAAAGAAATAAAAGTTATTATTAAAGAAATCCCACTAACCTACTTTAGATAATATAATATACGCGTATAAAATTCCCTCAACGTGTACAGCTTATATTAAAAATTAATATTTAGAAAAAAAAAGAAGAGGAAAAGCTTCAAGGATTGATTAGTAAATTGCTTGTAGAATCTTTCAATTCTAATATATATATATATATATAAATAGAGTTTTACTATAATACTATCGATAGTAAATGGTTCGTGCTATCGAGTTTTTCGCCGTTAGATCTATCCCTTTGATTATTTTTATCCGTTAAATCATACTATTCAACCAATCACCTATTCAACCCTAAAAGAACACTGTCATCCTAACTACACAGTCTTTCATTCAAGGGCCGAAAATCTAATAACACAAAGTGCTTTCTACTATTAATATATAGTAGCCTAATTCTATTTATATATAGAGCTTGACTGGGCTACTATCGATAGTAAACAGCTCGATTTACTACCGGTTTGTTTTCAATGATAGAGCTTCCAAATCGACGATCGGCATCGTTGAATATGATGTAGACTATTTAAATTATCTAGAAATCAAATTTCATACTTTTTTTATCTCACTGATCGAACGATCAAAGAGTCACAAAATCTGTAATTTTAATGACCGATATGATGTGTTTGCTTGTTTAACGGTACAAAAGAATGCAAATCAGCTAAATATTTGTTAAAAAATTCTTTAAACGATTTAAAACAAGATCTAGATTGAAACAAAAATTTATCATCACTTTTTAAAGGATATTTATTTCTAGCCATTCATTTTTTGTTCACTTGATGGACAAGAGAACAATATCGAAAAAGCATGAAATTTAATTTTCAAATAGTTTAAATGGTTTAGATCGTGTTGATCGATACCGTTCGTCGATTTGGAAGCTCATGATTCAAAATTTTGTACTAATTTTAATTATGTATTTTACTATTGTCACAAATTGGTCAAAAAAAATAGAATAATTATTTTGTAACTTGACCAGAATGAGCTAATGCACTATGTAAATAATAAATCTGAATACATATCTAAATTATAACTTAAAAATGCTTATTCTAAAAAAACCCAAAAAAACTCCATATCTCTCCGAGTTATTAAAATTAACAGTATATATTTGACATTTTCTTTAATTACATGAATCTCAAAATAAGCTTCTGTGGCGCACCAGTTCTCATTTGCACCAGAACTAAACAACCATCCAACATTTTATTTTAATTGATACATTAAAAACAATAATAAAGTATAAATTAAAATTAATACAATTTTGTATAGTAATAATTTCATGTGTATTACTATAAAGTTTTAAAATTATATATATATATATATATATATATATATATATAGAACTAGGCTGGAATACTATCAATAGCACCAAACTATTGGTGCTATTAGTTTTTTAGCCCTTGGATTGAGAAATATGTGATTAGAATGATGTGGGCCTCTTAGGGTTGAGTGTATATATATATACTCTATATGAGCAGGGCTGCTGTGCTCTTAGAAGCACAACAACCCTTGTGCTCCTAAGTTTCTAACCACCCATCAAATTTGATGGGTGGTTAGGAAGAGAGAGAGAAGAGAAATTGAGGAGAAATTGAGTGTCTCAATTTCTCCTCTCCTTAAATTTCTCTCCAATATCACTTCTCTCTCTCATCCCAACTACCCATCAAACTTGATGGGTGGTTGAAATCCTACTCTATATATGTATATATATATATTTCTATACTATATATAAAAGCGTATAGGAATGACAGACAAAATCAAAAAGGAATAAAAAAATATTCCTTACGAACGGTTATGATCAACTTGTTAAAAAATATCTTAAATAAGAAACAAACAATTATGATCAATTTGTTAAAAAATAGTATTTCTATTTATCTGTAAATCTAATCCTACGAACGGTTATGATTAATTTGTTAAAAATATTTCAAATAAAAATAAATGGTTATGATCAATTTGTTAAAAAATAGTATTTATATCCATCTATTTATTAGAATTAAAACGTAAGTGTAAATCGTGAATTAAATTTAATTTTTTATATCAAATTTGAATTTAAAATTAAAAAATTTTAATTACAGTTTAAAATACACATAAATTTTAGATTCATCAGAAATCAAAAAATATATAAAAAGTATTTAATGTATATAAAAAAGAATAATATAGGATATTACAGATATTTTCTAATAAAATATAACATATAAATTTATAAAATATAATTTTTATTCTAAATTTTTGGATAAATATGATATAAAAATTTCTATTAATTTGAAATAAATTAAAATAACTGTTACGTGCATTATCACGTACACTCAACTAGTGTATATATATATATATATATATATATATAACACACTAGCGAAGTGTACGTGCAAATGCACGTAATAATTATTTTAATTTATTTTAAATCAAGATAAATTTGTACATCACATTTGTCTAAAAATTTAGAATAAAAATTATATTTTGTAAGTTCATATATTATATTTCTTTGAAAATATTTGTAATATTTTTTTTTATACATTAAATATTTTTATATTTTTTTTATTTCTGATAAATCTGAAATTTAAATATGTATTTTAAGCTAAAAGTATCAAAATTTAATTCATATTTACTTTAAAATTTAAAATTTAATTTTGATCCACTATAGTTAACTTTTTTTAATTGTTAATTCAAATTTGATATCAAAAATTATATTTAATTCATGATTTAAACTCAATTTTAATTATGTAAAGTAGATTGATTGTAACCATTCATTTTTATTTGAGATATTTTCTAACAAATTTATTATAACCGTTCCTAGGATTGAATTTATTAATAAATAGAAATATTATTTTTTAACAGATTGATTATAATTATTTATTTTTATTTGAGATTTTTTTAACAACATGATCATAACTATTCATAGAAAATATTCTTTTTCTTAGGATTGGATTTATAAATATATATATGAATATTATTTTTTTGACATATGGAGAAAAAAGACGAACTAATAGTTTGTTTTATTACGTTACTTATCTTGCATACGAAAAAAAAGAATTTTGAAATGGGTTAGAGAAAAAAGAAGAATTTAAATAAAGTACAAATTTAAATTTAATCAGTTGTTGGCTATCTAGTTGGTGTAAATCTAAATTTGTAGAGAAATAAAATTTTTAATCCCACTAATTACCTCTTGGAGAAAAATTTAAATTTAAATTTATTTGTTACGTATCCATTTATTATGTACTCATCACTATTCACTAACGGTCTCTTATTTTTATCTTTACGTATTTATTCCCAACGATTTTCATTCTTATCCTTATATTTTATTTTTTTAAAATAGGTCTGCCGACAGACCAAAATTTAAATACGTGCTTTATATATAATATAAATATTTTGTAAGTTCGTAATTATCAAATATATTTCTCTAAAGCTTCAAAATATGCAAATATACTCCTATTAGTTGACTATAGTTCGCTGGACCGAGAAGTCTTAACTGTTTGGACCATTATGTCTTTATAAAAATTAGTTTTTTAAATTTTTTTAGAACTTATAATTTTATAGTTCACGCAGAATAATATAAAAGTTATAATAAAAATATTAGAATTAATAAATAATTTTAAATGTAATAAAAATTATTTATTAAAGAGTAGAATATCATTTTATAGAAGAATAGTCAACTTTAATCGGCCAACTAATCAAGAGAGATATATTTGCAAACCATATTATTTTGGAGTTTGGAGTCATGTTACTGTCATCCCGTTTTCTTGGTGGATCGGGACGGATTAATTTTTATCTTTTTTTTTTGAGAGAAAGATAGCATGCTACCCGCTTCGTTTATTTTTTTTTAGAAATAAACTTAAGCGGAAATATAAATCAACTAGGATTCGAACTTGGGACCTCGGGTATCAACCACCAAGTCCTTTGCCACTTGCGCTAGGAACGATCGATTTTTTTATCATATTTTTTGCTTTCATTTACCGGTCCATTCGAGGTAGGATGCGGCGAGAGCGAAATTTTGATAAATTCTTGACTGAATAGGATGGATCAAAAAAGAAAGAGGTGGCCACCTTTCGCTCCATTTCTTAGCGGATCGAACGTATTTTCTTTTCTTATTTTTGGCCCCCACTTAGCGCCCCGGTTGAGGCAGATCGGGCGGGAGCTCCACCAACCCGGATCCATTTGTTTCGCTAAGCCGGGGAGATAAATTAATAACTAAAATTTTATTGAAATAAGTATGTAATTTTATCACTCCGTAGGGATAAATATGCAATTAACCTTTTTTAATACATTTTCCTTAACTGAGCCACAACCACCAAACCTAATTACCTAACAACAAATTTTCAAAAAAAAAAATCGAAAAAAGGACGATTAAAATTTTTGCCCCCAAATCCAAAAATTCACCCCTTTTTTATATATATATAAATATATTTTATCCTCTCCCTTGTCGCCTCCGTTCTCCGAAATCGGTGAGAGGCGAGACCCAATCCTCCACGTCGATGCCGAATTGGAGCTTCGAGGGTTCGAATTTTCGTGTTTTTTGATGAATTTTGGCGTTGGATGATCGGATCGATCGACTTTGGAGCAACCGAATTCGATTCCGCGGCAATGTGGATTGATTCCTAGGGTTTTTGGCGCAATTGGGGGTGTGGATATATAAGGCATCGTTTTGATGAGAGGGGAATCAAACGTTCAAGATCGATCGTTTGCGGAGCAACGGAGTTCGATTCCGTAGCAATGTGGATTGGTTCCTAGTGTTTTTTTGGCGAAATTCGTTTGTGTGGATAGCCAGGGCATCGTTTTCTGGTGAGAGGGGGATCAAACATTCAGATCGATCGTTTGCCGAGCAACGGAGTTCGATTCCGCGGTAATTTGGATTGGTTCCTAGGGTTTTTGACGGAATCGGGGGTGTCGATTTCGAGCCCATCGTTTGTGGTGAGAGGAAAACCAACATTCAGATTGATCGGAGCATCGCAGTTCGATTCTGCAGTAATGTGGATTGGTTTCTAGGGTTTTTGATGGAAACGGTTCTAGCCCGTCGTTTTTGGTGAGCGGAAAATCAACATTCAGATCGATCGCCTACGGAGCAATGGAGTTTGATTCCACAGTAATGTGGATTGTTTCCTAGGGTTTTTGACAGAATTAGGGTTGTCGATTCTAGGGCATCGCTTTTGTTTTGGTGGGACTACATTTGGGATCTGTGGTGGATTCGTAGGTGAAAGGAGTTCCCTTTTCTTTCTTTTTTTATTCGGAAATTTGAGTTATTTTGGTTGCTATGGAGCACGTTATTGGGGGGAAATTTAAGCTTGGGAGGAAGATCGGGAGTGGATCTTTTGGAGAGCTTTATCTTGGTATGTGAAAAATTCTGAATTTTTTATGTAGTTGATTGTTCTTTTTATGTGTTTGCGATATTAAGATGGTTTAATGTGCTTTGTGTGCTTTGATTTGGTTCAGGTACGAACATACAAAGCGGAGAGGAAGTGGCTATCAAGTTGGTATGCATCGATAAACTTATGTATATTCGATGCTCCAGCTGTTTTTTATCTAGATATATATATATATATTACTTTTTTCTTCTCTCTTTTTATATTATAGACGCCAAAATATAGTGGATATTATATTTCCGAAGCTAACTGTATTGTTGCAAAGCTTTGAGTGCGTCGTATAATTGTTTCTGGTAATTAGAGGCAACAAGGATTCAGAAACTTTCATGAAAATTTTAACCTTGGCCGGTGTCAGTGGGATTGTTGGAGAGGCTCTTTTTGTTGCACTTAGCAACTATTGGACATGATATGTTATTCATCTTGAATCTTCTTTTTCATGTTTTTTTTTTTTTGGTTTTGCATGTAGTATGTATTAGTATGCTACTTTTATGTTTTGATGTGAATCATAAAATCGCAGTCCACTCTAAAGTCTTCTACCTCTTCTACCTTTTGGGTCTGGTGTTATTCTTGGAAGAGAGTTTGGTGTAGAAAACTAAGCATAGGATGATTCGAAGAAGCTGTTAATTTTATGTCGCATGTTTGTTTGAACTTTTTGATGAAGAAATTATGTTAATTTTAGATGCATGTCTCACTGGCTTTTATGCCGTTATTGTCAGGAATCTGTGAAAACGAAACATCCTCAGCTTCACTACGAGTCAAAGTTGTATATGCTTCTGCAAGGAGGAAGTAAGCTCGTACGGCATAAGCTATATCTATTTGTTGATAGTGTCAGTTTGTGAGTTAATCTTTTCATGCTTGACAAATGAAGCTGGCATTCCGCACCTGAAGTGGTTTGGCATGGAGGGAGAGTACCATATCATGGTCATTGATCTTCTAGGTCCAAGTTTGGAGGACTTGTTTAACTACTGCAATAGGAAGTTCACCCTGAAAACAGTGCTTATGCTCGCTGATCAGTTAGTAAGTACTTTTTATTTTTTTTTGCCTTTTGTCATTTATCTCACATTGGGAATGACATATTTGGAAAGATATTCGACTTTATCTTTGTTCCATCAGTGAGGTATATAAAACCCGAAAGAAATCTACTCATGTCCCTCAATCTGATTTGGAGCTGTGTCAAGGGGAATTCCTGTGCTTAATAAGAATGCTTAGTATACTTTCATTTCCTGTTTTCTGTGTTGACTTTGTAATAAATGATGCGTACAAAATGAGTCTTATACTCTAAAAATGTTCCTATGCTGATTTTTTTGCGTAGCTTAACCGAGTTGAATACATGCACTCAAGGGGATTTCTTCATCGTGATATCAAGCCAGACAACTTTCTCATTGGTTTAGGTCGAAAAGCAAATCAGGTTTGTAATCATTTCTTCCCTTTTTTGTCAGTTTCATGCATTAGACCAACTGCTGTTATCTCAAGAGCAGGGCAATTTTTTGGACAATAGGTTCTTTTTTTTATTTTTCTTTCCTTCCTTTTTTCCCTTTTTTTTTTGCTTTCATTCCATTTTGAACGTGCATCTGTCTCGGTAAACAATTAGTAGGGCATGCCAGATGCTATATTACCTAATTTCCCATTATTTATGATTCAAACAAGCTTCTGATGGGTCTGTTATAACTGCATTGGAATAGAAGTATGTCAGTACGTCTTGTAGAAATGTCATGGTAGTAGTCAATTAGAGAGCAAAAGTGAATCTACCTTTGTTCTCATATTAATGCTCTTATGAAGTTGTATAATTATGATGAATTATTTTGTTGACATAATACTCTCTAAGTCAGGTTTATATCATCGATTATGGCCTGGCGAAGAAGTATAGAGACCTTCAAACTCATAAACACATACCTTACAGGTAAAACATAAGTAAGTTGCTTTTATTAAACAAATTTTTTTTTTTATTGGCCTGCATATGTTCAGGACTTTAGATCACATACCATTCTTTCACCTGTTGTCTTATGCATGCCGCAAATTTCTCCTTCGTTCTTAAATTTTAATTGCCGTCCATCAGTAGACAAGATAGGTATGTCGAGTGTTTCCCTTGTACAGATGTTAGGGAATCGTCTCATCTCGTGCTTACTATCATATGCTTGCATTAAGTGCTACTTTGGAGTTACCTTTTATTTATTACGATCGTTCCATGTCTTTTGGCAAAATGGCCTTTCTTCAATTGTCTTTATATCTGTAACAAAACCTGTGAATTCCGTCTTGCATTTGCAGAGTGATTTGTTCAACTTTCTTAACATCATGTTATTCTTGTCGGTTGTTTTGAGTTGAATATGCTGCTATTGTTGGTGAAGCCAGAAAACCTAATGGCTCCTTTTTTACAGGGAGAACAAAAATCTCACAGGAACAGCGCGCTATGCTAGTCTTAATACTCATCTGGGAGTAGGTCAGTATTCTCATTCAGATTAATGATGCTAGATATGGATCAGTTCAATTGTGTTTCCGTAATTCAGGTCTTGTTACTCCCCCCCTCATGTTAAAAAAAAAGGAAATCACTTATTCAAGATGACATAGGAAGAACCTGCTGGTTTGTTATGATCTTATCAGGAGGGGAAAATTGAGATATATCGTGAGATCTTACCTGCAAATATGAACTCTTAATATCTGAGTGACATTAAATTTGCCGCTGTTCTCTTTTATATTTGCAGAACAAAGCAGAAGAGATGATCTGGAATCTCTTGGTTATGTGCTTATGTATTTTTTAAGAGGGAGGTTAGATTTATGACTATGTTTAGAGCTTATCTTTTATACATATTCTTTTGGCACGCTAATGTGGTTCCATTGTGCTATTCTTCTTCTCAGACATTTTAACTTGTGTACTCACTTGAATGCATTTCCCCATTGTGATCAGCCTTCCCTGGCAGGGTCTTAAAGCTGGCACTAAAAAGCAGAAGTATGACAGAATTAGTGAAAAGAAATTGCTTACTCCTTTTGAGGTACTTGCTCTTGCTTTAGTTCCCATATCTTTCTTATTTGCAGTGCAAAAGATAACCAGATGTATTTCACATTATTGTGATCAGGTGCTGTGCAAATCATTTTCGCCTGAGTTCATCTCATACTTCCAATACTGTCGCTCCTTGCGATTTGAAGACAAGCCAGATTACGCTCATTTGAAGAAACTTTTCCGTGACCTTTTTATTAGAGAAGGTATATAGCTGATACAATTAACAAATTTAGGCACTTTATGATGTAGAGACGATTAGCCTGTTTCATGAAGCCTGGTGCCGTAGGTTCAAATCAAGAAAATAGTCTCTAGGTAACAGGAGCATGGGCTTATTTGGTCCCACTGGAGCTTCTGCAAAAGTGCTATTTGACTGTAACTATTTAAAGAAGCATAATTGCCTTTCATTGAAATCTCCCCAGATGCTTCTTGATCCAACAGATAATAAATGTGGAGGCTTCAAATGGATCTTCAGCTTCTAGGACCCAAAAAGTTCATTTCATCTTCCTACCATAGCAAAATCTCCAAACTCTCTTTGTTTGCCTATTACCTGATTTCTAGAAGCTTGTTCTTTTTGGCGTAGAGATGCTGTTTTAAAAACCAGGGTAAACATGCACTATGGCTGCATATATCTTGGCCTCCTGTATAACCATTTGTTGGAGATTTATGTTCTGGAACACCCTTCACCCTTATTTGTTGTTGCTGCCGATTTATTTTGCCCTATGTAGGGTATTTTATATTATCCCAATTAAACGCATATTTCTTTGTGATATATTTTACAGGGTATCAATATGATTACGTATTTGACTGGACCGTATTGAAGTATCCTCAGATTGGTGCCAATACGAGATCACGAGTATGTCTTAGTAGTTTTGCCATTACGTATTTTTTTCCGTTAAGCTGGTGTCCTCTTATCTGTCTGGCGAATAACCGTTATTTTCTTTCTCATCAGCAGCCTAGTGGAAGAACAACTGCTGTCGGACCATCCGCAGAGAGGGCAGAAAGGACTTCAGGTTTTATATCCAGCATGTTCATTTCTTTTCCGGTAGTAAGCAGTTTCTAGAACTACAACGTAAGTTGTTTCCCTTTTTCCAGTGGGACAAGATATCCGTGACCGATTCTCTGGTGCGGTTGAAGCATTCGCTAGAAGGAATGCTTCCGGTTCCGGTCATCCTGGAGATCACTCCAAGCAGAAAACTTTAGAGGACTCGCGAATGCCATCTAAAGAGCCTGTAAGTTTTGACTTATCGAGGCACGGCGGTGTTCGCTAATTGTCAGACGCTCTTCGTTGTATTAACAGAAACTTCTTTGCATAATTTGTTAGGCTACTGATTTCGACAGAACACATGCATCCTCCTCTAGGAATGGGAGCGCATCTAAAAGGGCAGTGGTATCAGCGAGCCGGCCAAGTTCTGGAGAATTTAGCGATCAGAACTGCACAAGCCGACTGGTCTCCAGCGGCAGCAGCAGCAGCCGTCCGTCCACTTTTCAGCGGCTTCATCAATCCGGGGGCATGGAGAGTAGGTCATCGCAAGCGAGAAATGCGCAAGGCGACCCGAGCCTCCGAAACTTGGAGTTCCTCTCTATCAGCGCGGAGAGGCGTAAGTGAGGAATCAAAAGGAGAGGTGGGTAATAAACTAATCATCGGCGGTCGTCGCCGCCGGTTTCGGCAAGACTATAATAAGCAGTCTATATACGTGATTCTTTTGTCGCCTTGGAGTCTTAAAAATCGTGCATAGTTAACAAAACATATATCTTTATTGATCCAATTTACGTGCGAAACTGGTAAGGTATGAGTTGCAGTTGAAACAAACATTGTGATTATTTTGTGTTTTAGATGCTAAGAAGGGGGCATTTTAACCTCATTCGAAGGATCTTTGATGTGGATGCTATCTTGGGTCAGTGTTTATATTGAATTTTATTCGAATATAAGCTGTGTTCTACACTAGTTTGTCATTGGATGTGATAAAGCGTACCATCGCGATTTCCACTAAGAAGTATGTACACAGAGAGATCTAGAGTACCTCTAGAATTATATAGAATAGTTTGCTTTCACATCGTTTTCAGTGATAAAGTATTCGAATCGAGGATCGACACCATTATACACTATTGACCTAGAAGTGCAGTGTTAGTATTACATTCATTGGTACCTCCGATACGAACCATAGCTTTTCATTCTCAACTTGAAGAGGAACTACGAAACTCGGTCGACAAATAACTAACATTTCATTCGACCAAGTCACAAAATAGATGATCCTTTTCAATCTATGTACATCACTATTCTCAAGTACAAGGGATCTTTGATTTTCTTATATAATACATAAAACCTCATTAATTGGAAACAGGTGCGGAAACTGAAGTCGCAGAATCAACAGGTTTCTGTTTACGGATTTTTCAGACCAGCCAACCTCTTCACAAGCTCGTCCATTTCCGAACTGCAAATCGCATGTTGGTCATTCAGGGCAAAAGAATTGCTTATTGATGTATCACGCGAAAAAATGATAGTATATTGCTCAGTAATCATCTATTAATCATGAGTTTAATGCTATTCAATAATCATCTATTAATCATCCAAGATATTGCAGCAAACCTATTGTGATAGCCTAGATTGATTTGCATTTTCTATGGAACTAATAAAAATACATGGATATATCAAAGTATTAGTTCATTAGAATAGGATGCATCAACTAAATATGTTTAAGTCAAACAAGAGCAATAGGGAAAGACTCTATAAAGGGCCGTTTGGTTCAGGGATAATGAACACTGGGATAATTTTTTTATTCCTAAAATAACTTACTATTCCGGGATAGTCAGTAATAAAAGTAAATTTGTATTTGGTGTGTAATGCTGCTATTCTCAGAAATAATTTAAATTGCGTTTGGTTAATTTTATGGAAAAAATAAAGAATAGTGAAAAAAAGTAATGGTTAAATTTGATATAAAATATGATTTAATAAAAATTAATTTATTATAATATTTAATAAAAATAATTTATTATTGTTTCAAATTCTACTTCAACTTAAATTTAATAAACTTTTTTTATTATGATATTTAAGAATAATTTGTTATAATAATTTATTATAATAATTTATTATAATATTTAAGTACAAATAATATGTACTAATTTAGTACAATTAATACTTTTATAATAAAAATAATTTATCATAATATATAATATATCATATCTATATAATTTACTTTAATTCAATTTATAATATTAATAAAGCTTGGAATTAAACCTTGGAATAGCACTATTCCACCAAAAGGGTGGAATAATTTATCCCAAGCTATTCCGGGATAACGAGAATAGCTAGGTGTCATCGGGATCTTTTATTCCGGCCAAAAGAATGTTCCGTTTGGCGGAATAGTGGTCCAACTTGATTCTCACATAATGTCAGGATACGACGCAAAATTCACATCATGTAGGATGTACCTAAAGAGGGTTGTAATCCGGCAAGAAGAAGAGCTTTGTACAGAATTTTATAGTCATTAATCACGAAAGTCGACTTCTCATGTTGTACTTGCTATGCTGATATAGACAGTGCCCATGAAGTTGTACTAAGTAGATTATTCATTTTGAATGTGGTTATATCAACATAGGCTTTAATAACACACTAACATGTACAACAAAAGAGCTAAACATATAAGATATTAAAGAGAGAGTATTTAGAGGTTTTGAACCTTTCATCCATCTGAACCTTCTTCCCTGCAATTTTTCCTTTGGGAGCAGAAGACAGCTGCAAAAAGTTTTAAAAACAACAAAGCCAATTCGAGCATTACAACAAATTAGAGACGAAATGACGATGCCAGCCATTCTATCAGAAAATGCTGAAACAAACCTGTGATGCGACATCAACACCAATTTCATCAAGGACCTAATGAGAAAAAGGTCATGAAAAGATGGTCAGAACTCAGAAGAAATTGATATTTAATGGAAATTTAAATATCAGCAATACATTCTGTATCCATGGAACAGGGTACTACAAAAAAGAAACAGTAAGATACCTGGTTAGTGATTTCCACAGATTCTTCTTCAGCCTCGTCATCGTCTAAGACATTGTCGATGGAATCAGACATCATCTCATTCTGTGAAAGAAAGATATAAGAATAGGAGTCACAACTTTAGAAGCCAATTAGTGAATTTAAAAAGGAATCGGAATATAAATAACTGGAGAATAAATGGATTAGAAAAAATTGGAAATTATAACATCTAAAACACCAACTGTCTGAAAAATAAGGGTGAACGAGGAAAATCAATCTATTTCTATAAAAGCTATAGAGAAACAAACAGGACAAAAGAAATTCGGTCTACAGAAAAATAACTATTCATTGCGTAGAACTTCATATCATCAGATTAAATGTTTTGTAAAGCCATTGACGGAAAATTTTCAGCCTTACCGTCATATCAAGTTGTGCCGATTGTTTTTGAAATTCTTGCATGACCTTCATTTGCTTTGCAGGTGCCATTTGCTGCATTAATAATGACGTGCTCATCAATTGCGTGACCAATTTTCACCAAAAAAATAACAAGACATAAATTTTTAGAGAAATGAAAAACACTTTCGATCTTCTAGTAAACATTTTTATTCAGATCGCCGCAAAATACTTCAAAGTAACGGAAAAACTCTTAATCAAAATTCGTCATTTCTAAAAGTTAGGTTTGCAAGACCTTATTCATAGCTCCCATAGCCTTACTTGCACCTGCCATGCCGTTAGCCATTGCAGTATTTGCAAACATTGCCTGACAAGCAAATTTTACTCTAGTAAGGTCAGCAAGATTCAATGATAGAAAAATATAAAGAAAATTTTGTGCGCCTACCTGTGTATGGGTTGCTATACCCCGCATCTGGGCTCGATTTCCTTGTAAATTAGCAATTTGCTGCCTTAACCTAACAAGCTGACGGGCTAAACTTTTCGTTGCAGCCTGCGAATATAAAAGTAAGTGTAAGAATCAAGCTATATATTTTATTGAAATTATGATAAGTTTCAAGGTGTAACCTCTAAACAGTTACAAGGGAAATGATCATCATCAAACACACCTCATTTCCAGTTTTGGCAGTCCTCTTTATCTCGGCAACCAGCTTCTTTTCCTGTCAATTGCAAATGTAAAGAAAATTAGAGATAACAGATCAGCCAACAGCATCTCTGAAGAATCACAATGCTCTATAAGTTTCTCTCAGCCATTTCACACAGAATAGTTTCCCTTAACCTTGATGAGCCTAAAAGACAACAAGTAGTCACCGCGCTTGCATTCTTTTATTAAACGAATCATTTGGCATATATGTCGGTCTTTTTCTCAAAAAAAGAGACCGAGTTATGTAAAAAGAATATTTGATTGATGGATGGTTTTGAATATTTTGACCTCTACACAGGTGAAGATTAACCCATATTTGTCAACACCATCCATTCTCTATAATAAACGATGCTAACCATATATATCAAGTATCCACAGATGCATCAGTTTCATCTATATCTGAAAAGCAAAATATTTTACACCGACATATCATCACCTCGAAACATGCCTCAAAGCAGTCATAATTCAGTTCTAGCTAATCAATTCACATTCAGCAAAGAAACAATGACTGGTAACATGAATAACTTTAAAAGTTCGAAACAACAAGGCTTAATACAGGGCATTCCATTTATGTACCTCTAACTGCAAGGCTCCAATCTCCCTCTCGATACCTGTAATTTGACAAACGCATAATTACGGCAGTGAACGTAAACAAAGATTACACTAATAAACATCGTCATATCATTTGTATGATTAAATCCATTTCCAGCAATAACCTCAAAAGTTTCAAAACATAATTTTCCAAATGGAGCAGCATTAACGAATCCAGCATATTTGAACAAATATAAAGAGTAAAGATTGAATAGCTAACCAACTTAGAGATTCATTGTGAATACTAATTGGTCACAAGTAACTCATGCTAGGGTTTTTCTTTTTTTTTTTTTTTTTGATGACAAGTAACTCATGCTTCTAAAATCAAAGAGCTAAACAATAACAAATTAAATAAATCTACTTAAAAAACAAAAATAACGAATTAAAATTAACTACTTGTGATCTCATACCTCTTGTAGCATGCGACACCTCCCGTTTACTACTCCGAAGCGCCTCTGTACTCGCACCAAATTGAAATCTCATCACAAACATAAACAAAAAACTAAATCTAAATCGAAAACACGCAAATCAAATCATCCGATGATGCAAAAACTAAAATCCCTTAAAATTTTCCAAAAAAAGGTGCAAATTAAGGCATAATTAACCATCGACCGACCAGATTAGCATTGAATACGATTTCAGAATCAATAATACGCAAAAATTACGTCGAAATTACGAGAATTAGGGCATAATTCATTGAAAAAGATAAGATTTCGTACCTTTTGCCGTGGGTTTCTTCGCAAATAGACTCATCTCTTCTCCAGAGAACGGGAACGAGATCGAGAGATGGAGAGGAGAGAGATCGAGGTATGTGATATGATTAATTCTAAGAAATTAAGTTTAAATTGATCGAAAACTAATGTAATATATATATATATATATAATTCTAATGTGAACTCGTAGATAAATAAATAATAAATAAAATAAATAATTAGAAATATTGTGAGCGAAGTAAACGAAGGTGAGCGGTAAGTTAACGCCGAGAAATAATTCCATGCACCAGGTCCATGCACTGGGTCCATGCACCGGGCTTTTTAAACGCAAAATTAGAGGCTTTAAAATTAAAAAAATTAACTTATTAAATGTGGTCTATAGTACTCTATTTTTAATTTTAATTTTAAAAAATTGAGAGATTTTAAGCCAATAATTTATCATGTGAATTTTTTTTTGCTTTTTCAACACTGTTGTTTTGTGTGACTTTTTGATCACTAGGTTTTTAAAATTATAATTTTTCATAATTTTTTAAATAATAGAATATAGATTACATCTATTTATTTTTTTATTGTGTGTGTATACACCATACACACCGCGGTGCACGCAAAAATTTTCTCGTCCCCCGGTTTGGAAAATGAAAAGAGGGCCACGATCTGCTGGAAACCAGTGGCTGAACTCGGTGCATATTTAGGATTGTGAACCGCGCATGTTTCAGCCGTTCACTGCGTAAGGTAGAGACTAAGCGACGGTGCAGATTGAGATATGGAGTGGATGAACGGTTGATAGATTAGGCGGTGCACGATGTACGGATGCATCAGGTGCAGGCGATAGTGGTCAACCATATTTTAACTGCTATATTTGACCAAAATAGTTGGTGATGAAGAAGAAGAATATTATGTATTTTTAAAAATGGAAAATATTTTGGGCAACATTTTTGTACCTCCCTGTGTGCATAACCTTTTTTTTTCGCACAAAATATTTTTATTATATTTCCATCTAATTACAGAATCAGCTGATTCGAAAGCTGTATCACCGCTATCAAAAAAATGATATATGAATTTGTAGACTATGCGCCATCAAAGTCTCTTGTTATTTGGATTATTCCGTCACGGGACTTATAATTTTTTTAAAAAAATAATAGGCTTAAATTTTTTTTAAAAAATTATTTAAAAAAATTAAAAATTATAGTAACTTAGTTAAGTTTGGTTTATCTACTAAAATTAAATTAATTTGAAAACTTAAACCATGCCAATAAATTAAAAAAATGGTTGAAGTATAAGATCAAACCAAAATTTATAAAAATATTTTTAATACAAGTGTACTTTGAAAATAGGATAATCTTCAATTCGCCTCCGTCAGTCTAGCTCAATTTTACTTTATCATCATGTGGTCTATAATTTTATCTTTTATTTTTATCAAAAAAATCTATATCAAAAAGGGTAGCAAAGTAGTTTTTTGATAATCATAAAATATTACGTATAATTTTTTAAACTACTGTATGACAAAATAAAAATAAGCTAAACCACGTGATAGTTTAAGTGTATCTTTTTGAACTATAAGGTGACAAAGTGAAAATTAGCTGAACTAAAGGGGGTAAATTGAAGTTTTACCCTTAAAATTTTATAGAAAATATATATTTTTAAAATGAAAACAGAAAAATATGGAGAGAAATCCGTATAATCCGTGTATATTATGTATATATATACATATGTATAAAATACCGTAAGAATACGCTCCCTCTCTCTCTTTGCGCTTTTGCCTTTTCGAGGCAATTTTTCGCTGTTATATTGGTGGTGTCCGAGTACTCTTTTTCGCTTTTCCTTCGACGCTCCTCTCTCTCTCTCTCTCTCTCTCTCTCTCTCTCGTTTAGGGTTCGAGAGCTCGGAAGCCGACCCCCGCATCGCCCTTCATCGCCTTCTTCGTCGTCTTCGTCTTCGATCTCTGCGAAACCCTAATCCCCGTCGATCCCCGCTCGAGCCTCTCCGCTCCCCTTCCCCCTCCCGATCCCCTCTGGCCCCCCTGCCGCAATCCGCCGCGAGCTCGGCTCCGATTCATGAAGCCGCGGAGCCGGAGGAAGGAGGAGTCGCAAAGCTAGGGTTTTTGCGCGGAATCCGACCTCCCGAGGGGTGTTCCGTGGCCGGTCGCTGCGGCGGCGATCTAGGGTTTCGGGTTTGTGGAATCGCCCGGCCGAAAGATTTGGTCTTGGGATCGGTTTGCTGGTGGGGGAGGCGGTGGTCCTCGATCTGGCCTTATTGGTGTATGAGAGAGAGAGAAATAGGGTTCGATCGGGATGGAGGCGGATGTTGGAAGGGACGCCGCGTCCCTCGATCCGGAGCTGCTGCAGCTTCCCGAGGTTTCGTCGCTTGCGCTGAAGGAGAATCCGAGCATCGCCGAGTCGCTTTATTGGCAGTGGCTTTCGCTGCCGGAAACCTCCAAGCTGGTAACTTTTTTTGCTTCGTTCCGAAGAATGGGTCGCGTAGGTGACCCTAGATCAGATAACTGTGGTATATTTATGATGATTGCTGGTGTTTATTTCATCTATGAAATGCTGATTTTACAATCTAGGGTTGGTAACTTTATAGAGTGTGGCTCATAGTAATAACGTTCAATGCACTCTTCATAACCACAAAACTTGAGATGATCAGTTATGTATGATTATATTTGTGCATTAAAAGCAGACATGCGCCGTGTTCTATGCATTTATCTGTATCGAGAAACCAGATATAAATGCATAAAAAAGTGTGTATATTTGCATATTGTGGATGTACTTACTGGTTTATGGATTTGCTTTGAGATTAGTGTCCAGGCACTTTTGCATGCATTGCTGACTTCAGATTGACGACAGTAGGTGTATTCTAGGTGCCGTGTCAGGTGCCACGAGTCCAAGGCGTAACTATGGTTTTTCATTTTTGAGGGTTCTGCGCAAAGAAATGTTTATCACAATTGTTCAACCTAAAAACTTGCCTTGCAAAAGACATTATCTTAGGAGCAACTGATTATAGCCTAATATGACGACATTGCAGTTAAGTACGTAGGATTGCGGCTCTTCAATGTGAGAACATTCGCCTTGGGACAAGGAAGGCCGACTGTTGTATAATTTGTATAAGATAAAATATCAGAAAACTGAAAAGCAATTTTGAAACTCACTAATCAAATTGTTTAAAACAACGTAAGATACGCCAGATCAAATTAAAAACAGAAATTGAGAGGATGTGGAGATAAAATCGTTATTCTTCATCAAAATTTACGATTCCACCAAAACCAATCTACCTAGTAACCAAAACAAATAAAAGCAAAGAAATCCCAAATATTTCAGGCAGTGGAACTAATATAGGCATGTTTTGTATGTCACGTCAGATTGAGGCTGTCGATCACTTTGGTTCAAGTCCAAACTATATCACATGTTAAAGTTCATGTAACCTCAATCAACTAATTTCAGTCAATTAGGTTATAACTAAGTAGCTGGTTGAATTTAACTTCATATGGATCCTTTTGGTATAATTGGTGAATTGATTGGATTCATTGTCACAGATGGAAGCCCTTCTTTTGTCTGTATCGAGTTTTATATTGAATTCTAATTGAAAGTTGTCTCTCTTTTTTTATGGGCCTCTGAGAAAAATCTCGTCAATGCTATTTTTCTGAATTGAAATATCTTGCATTCAGAGCTCACCCTTTCTTTGCAAAATGTTGTACCTATATGGTGAAGTTGCAACACAGGTATGGAATGTTAATGAATTCGAGACATGAAAGTTTCATTGTCACCGAAGGCTAAAAAATAGCAGTTTTTTGTACTTTGATAAACTGACATCCTTAGAAAACACGTGAAAATTTATCTAGATGTAGCTAGCTAAATTTTGTCGCTCCTTGGCTACATAAAAGGGGACGCACTTGGATCTAGCTGGCTGATTAGGCAAACAAGTTCACTATAATATGTTGCAATAATCTCCAAGGCGCCTCTGAAAGGCCTTTTCTAGGACTCCGTCATGTGTAATTTGCTTTTGATAGCTATATTTATTTACTGTGTAAATGCAGCAATTATGAGCATTAACTTTGTGTCACAAATGTCACACCCTTTTCTGATGTAATTCTTGCATGCCAACGTTCAAATGCTGTATAACGGCAAAATGTTGCAGATGTGCCAATACCTTATTATTAGCGTTTTGCTGCAGGTGAAGTCTTTGATTGAAGACGCGAAAGCTGGTGTGACCTTAAATGCCCCTGGTAGCTCTAGTAGTACAAATGCTGCTGCAAGTAGCTCATTGCCTTCAATGTTCCCGGCCGGCAGTGCACCTCCTCTTTCTCCTAGAAGCACTTCTGGATCTCCTCGTGTTATGAGACGTGGCGCAGGAGCTGGACCTTCATCCTTCGGATCTCCACTAAAAATTGTTAGCGAGCCAGTGAAAGAAGTTATACCTCAGGTAGTCTATTATTAAAGCTTGCCACATTTGCGCAACAATGTTTGTCAAGCTTCGATTTGGGTCTGACTGGCACTTTGTATCTTTGTAGTTCTATTTTAAAAATGGGCGCCCACCTCCAAAGGATCTGAAAGAGCAATGCCTATCTAGAATTGATCACCTCTTTTTTGGTGGGGAGGGTCTTCAAATCCAAGGTGAATTATATTGCTAGCTTATCATTATAGTTGTGCAGTAATATTGACCCCCAATCTCTTAATATTCTTTTTGCCGATTTCAGAATTTAAATCCGTCGCAAAGGATATTTGTAAGTTACCATCATTCTTCTCCAGTGCTCTTTTTAGAAAGATTGATGTTGGTGGCACTGGAACTGTATCAAGGTATGGAATTTGTCACCTAGTAGTATTCAGTTGTCATTTTCTGAATAGTAGTCTCTGAATCTTTAGTAAACTTATTGGAAAAAAATTGGTAAGTTTGTAGGGTTTTTACTTTCCTGTTCTAGTTTACTCATTGCTATAATTGTAGTAATTTTGTGATGGAAGTACAAATTTTCTTTCATCTATGGACCTTATTATTACTCTTCACTCGGAGGGTATGTAGAATTGCATCGTATAATCTGTCAAACTTACTGCCTCTCTTTTACTTTAAGAAGGTAATCATAGCGTTTGTCCTCCGTGGCTCATTTCAACTTTTATTAACTTTAGTTATCTCACAGGCAGTTGTCCATTTAGTTAAATTAAAAATAATGCTATTTCTTGGAATGTTAGCTGTGATAGATACAATTACTTGTATTAAAAGCAATGCTATTTCTTGGAATGTTAGCTATGAAAGATACAATTATTTTTGCTTGATCTGCAGTATCCATAACTTTTTTAGTTACCGCGCCATGTTAATTTTATTTTTACACATATTGAAATGCTAGTTTTATCTTTTGAGGTTCTAGTTTCATGGACTGAAGATGAGTTGGTTTGATACCTGCTCTTAGGTGTTTGTATAATTTATCTTAGATATCGACCAATACTATTTACAAATTTTTGCTAGTTATGATTTTCTTCTAGCGTGAGAAAAAAACACGCACTTTATGCACTTGCTAATGCACTTGCTAGAAATCGAAACAGCGTGGGCTATCAAAGGTTCGACACTCTGGTGTGTAGCTCCTGTAATCTCCAGTTGCTACCCATCCTATCTCGTCAGCCCTTGCTAGTGGATGGTTGATCCTAAAATCTGTTGTTTTCAGGCTTTACTGCTTATAGATATCTTTTCTTCTCGACTATATAGTTTGGCTTTATTAGAAGCAAGCGACTGCTTTGAGTTTTTATGTGATGATTAGTTTGCTGGTTGTCACCAATATGGTGTAACTTTGTGATTCTTCTTTCTATAGCTGGTCATCGATGGGGTTTGTCGACTCCTTGGACTTGATATGATCAAATGTTCTTGGTTGGGAAGAATCTAGAGTTTACAGGGTTCTTTCTAGAATTATTATCTCTAGCTTCTTTCAGATTAAGATAAAGATTATTATTGTCGCTGCTAATATAGTAATTGTTTATGCCAAATTTGTACCTGATTTTTAGATCAAGCATTTTGCTAACCATCCATGCAGCTAATGTGAGAAATATAGATGGTCATTGATTATTGATTCCTTTTTTTCTTTTTTCACTTCTGGTTGATTGCTTGCAATTTTACCATTGAAGGTAGTATTATTTCTAGACTAAGCATTTTGTTAATCATCCATGCAGCTAATTTGACAAATATAGATAGTTATTGATTATTACTATTTCTTTTTCCTTTTCTGCATTGTTGCTTGCAATTTTACCATTAAAGGTATACGGTTTTGAGTAGTTTTTGCCTGTATTTTAAACGATTCAGGGATGCGTTTGTTGATTATTGGGTCAATGGCAACATGATGACCATGGATATAGCTACCCAGATATTTAAAATTTTGAAGAAGCCAGATCATAACTACCTTACACAGGTCAGCATTCCATGTCACACTATTTGTCATCACCAGTATTTCTTTTTCATGCAATCAGATCTTAGTATATGTGGAGCAATTTGTGTTTAAAAAAGCGCGTGCTCGCATAGGCGCCAGGCGACGCGACCTGGTCTAGGCGCGCGCTTCGGGCGACACGACCTCGCCTAGGCGCACGCCTCGGGCGAGGCGCTGGTAAGGCGCGCCTTGATATTGGGTTTGGATCCACTCTTATTGGATTCAATGGGTTTAAACAATTAAGAAACCATAAACCCTAAACCAATATGTTGAGAAACCCTAAAATTAAGTGGGTTTGGTCACCTCCGCTCGCTCTCTCTTTCTCGATCTATCTCCTAGTTGCTCTCTCTCTCTCTCGCTCACCTCTGCTCATCCGCTTCTCCACTTTTTCCCTCCCCTTGGCTTGCCTCTCCCCTCCCGCCGACTCCATTACCATCATCTCCCTCCGCAGCCTCGGTGCCACTGCCACCTTCCTCCCATGTTTTCATCTCTCTCTCTCTCTCTCTCTCTCTCTCTCTCTCTCTCTCTCTCTCTCTCTCTCTCTCTGTGTGTGTGTTGCATATATGTGGGAACAGGATAGACTGTAGTAAAATTTGTTTTTTTCTTAAACAATATTTCTCTTTTTTTTAAAGTAGAACATTGTTATACTCTCTCTCTTTATCTTTCTCTGTTTTTTTTAGTAGAACAATGTTTTAACTCTCTCTCTCCCCCCCCTCTCTCTCTCTCTGTTTTATTTAATAGAAATAGGGTTATACCCTATTTTAACTCTCTCTCTCTTGATGGGTGTAAATTTTGATTTTTCTTATACCCTGCTCTCTCTCTCATGTTATGTGGGAATAGGATGGAGTAGTATATATTTTTTTTAATAAAGTGTGCCTCACCTTTCTCTGGTGTGCGTCTGCGCCTTGCGCGTAGGCTCTAACAGCCCTTTGCGCTTTGGTGCACCTTGGGCTTTTTCAAACACTGGGGGCAATAGAACTTCTATGTACTGTTAGGGCTGCACATGGCTCAATCTGTCCACATATTGCTTGAGCCTGGTTTGGCTGTAAAGCAATCTTATACAAGCCTCTTATTTTGGCATGGTTTAGGAAATGAGCGAGTATGGAACATCTGATTTACTTTTTGAATAGGCTAGACTGGCTCGGAAGAGTGGCTAAAATAGTGAACAATTCATACTGGAGCAATCTTGATTATCTCAATTTCTTACTGTAAATTTGCATGTTTTGATTTACTGCATCTTATTATTTTAATTTAGTTTGACTTGACACTATTTAACTGATATAGGAGGATTTTAAGCCTATTCTTCAAGAACTCTTGGCGAGTCATCCTGGATTAGAGTTCTTACAAGGCACACCTGAGTTTCAGGAAAGATACGGTATGTTTCTCTTCCAGTTCGAAGATAATAGCAAGTTATTTTTCTTAATTTGTCGGCGCTCCTTGACCCTATAATGGGTCCTGTTTGACTCTGGATCATGGTAAAATTTAGCAAGATAATCTGAATAACAATGAAATTTTTTTAGAAATGCAATAACTAAGTGCTATGCTGCCTGCTCATTTTGGAGGAAGCGTCACAGTCCAACATTGAGGCATGACATATGTGCTATATATCTTGCGGTAACTTCAAATAAAACTGATTAGAGGTGGAGGCCATCAACATTTATAAAGACTTTTGGCAAAATGAATGATCAACTCTGAATTTGATTGTCTCATAAATAGCATTATGGGCAGAGGTCTACCTTATCATCGAGAGATTATTTATTGCATGAAAGAGTTTCCTTGTTGGAGAAGGGTATCTTAGGTACCAACAGCAAATCTATTTAGATTTTCAGTATGATTGGATGCTCTGCAAAACAGTACAGGAGGAAGAGGAGGAATAGGTGAAAATAGATATCCGGCGTTTTTCTTGGCTGTTCCTCAGTGTCATTATGGTTGTGGTATCACGTAGCTTAGCTCAAGCCTCAAACTGATAATTAGGTTGATTTAGTTTGCTAGAAATTGTAAAATTAGTCTCCTGGTAATCTTATCAAACTTAATTACATTTGCATATATGAATAGAAACTGGTTACACCTTATAGTGGCACACACAATTATTATATCAATATCAGAAGTTGTGGTCAAACTAAAAATAGAAAACTTGGTGCTGATGGCAAGAATTATTTCGAATCAACAAGGTAGTAATATTTACTACCATTAGCTAAAGAAAGAAGGAAAAATAATCTAACAAACTCTACCGGCTGTGGCATTGGAATATATGGATTCTGCATATTGAATTGACCGTCAGAATTGAGTCATGAACGGGGGAAAAAAAGAACAGACTTAATCATTGTTATGTAGTAACAACATCGAAATGATTATTATTGTAATATGCTCTGTTCCTTTCACGTGTTAGAACTTAGAACATATTTTTTTACAAACTTGAGTAGTTTGTTGGTAAGTGTTGCACTGGCTATATTCTTGCATTAAGTGTAAAATTCAGATTCAGCTTTTTGCCTATGCAGTACTTTATTCATGCTTAAAATTATTTCTACTATGTCAATAGTATGTGATCTTAATTTTTTTTTTCCAGCTGAAACAGTAGTATACAGGATTTTCTACTTTGTGAATAGAGCTGGAAATGGGCAACTTACTCTCAGAGAACTGAAACGTGGAAATTTAATTGATGCTCTGCAGCAACTGGATGAAGAGGAGGATATTAACAAAGTTTTGAGGTAATATATTTTAGTAAATCTACAGTTGATGTTCTGTAGAAACTATACACAATAATATCACTAATATTTTATTTGGAGCATGCGATTATAGTGATCTCTGTTGCTATGAAGTCCACTTCTTGTGGGAAATATTGTTGTTATCTATTCAGTTATCTTGCATGTGTTAGCCTGATTTTCGAGACTACATATGTAATATCTATCAAATTTTGAGGAACTTCTGGAAACCTTTGAAAATTTGTGTCTTGGCTCTGTGGGCTTTGCATGGCAAAATTTGAGTTTCCTGTCAATATTTACTGCATATTGATAATGTATTACGCATTATGTGACAATGTTGACTCTGAGGCTCTTAACTTGGAAAAATTGGTTTTCAAACTTTTCCGAAACTTTCACTTGGGTTTCTGTCTTTAAAGCAGACACATGACATCCTTACTTTTGATGAATATTACAATTAAGCCTGCTCTGTTGTCTTACTTTGAGTCACAGTGAACCTGACATGGCTGCTACGCCAATTTTCCCATCTCTCAAACTGACATGGCTGGCATGTCAGCTTGACAGTGAATCAATTTAAACCTGACGTGGACGGAGGATGATAGACAGGGCTTGTTGGAACCACTAGAAGAGAAGGACCAAAGAGAGTTGGGGACCATTAGCACAATTTACTCTTTTTAATTCCTATTTGCAGAAGAATTCTACTTTTTAAATCAGCACATCATTTGAACCCTTTGTTTTCAAGATCGCTGTTTAAAAGGTGACACAATGATGTAGTTTTTCTGAGATCACTTGTTTTGTGCAGGTACTTTTCATATGAGCACTTTTATGTGATCTACTGCAAGTTTTGGGAGCTTGATACAGACCATGATTTTTTGATCGATAAAGAGAACCTTATCAGATATGGAAACCATTCACTAACCTACAGAATAGTTGATAGAATTTTTTCACAGGTTTGTATTCTTTTCACACCCTTCCGTTTGTAGCATTAACTTAATGTTTTGGGTGATGGTATATTTTTAATTTTTTAGATGTTACCTTTGATATTTTTTGTGTTGCTGTGCTATAGATTCCAAGGAAATTCACAAGCAAAACAGAAGGGAAAATGGGTTACGAAGATTTTGTTTACTTTATTTTGTCAGAGGAAGATAAATCATCTGAACCCAGCCTTGAGTATTGGTAATTCACGCCATTCATTTGTACTTACTGATAAATACTTGTCCTGCTCCTGATGCCTTTGTTTTCAGAATATTATAATATTACAAGTCATCCTTGCATGTTAGCTTCTTTTTCACTATGTTTCTGCTAAAGCAGTAAAAGTTGAGAGAATTTTGTCACTAATCAAGAATGTTTATGTTTCTATATGAAGAGACTCATTTCAATCTGGATGTTCGCACCAGCAGTTTTTGTTAATGTTATCTTCTAATATTTATGTCTCTTAGTTAATGTGCATTGCTGATAATTACAGGTTCAAGTGTATTGATCTGGATGGAAATGGAATACTTACCCCCAATGAAATGCAATTTTTTTATGAGGAACAGCTGCATAGGATGGAATGTATGGCGCAAGAACCTGTACTCTTTGAGGATATTCTGTGTCAAATGATTGATATGATTGGACCAGAGGTTCTTCGCTTATATTCAAGCTACACTTAATCTTTTATATATCTGTGAACATTATTTAGCTGTTCTCCTAATGGCTTCTCTCTGTGCAGAATGAGTGCTATTTTACACTACATGATTTGAAAGGCTGCAAACTTTCGGGAAATATTTTTAATATCCTATTTAATCTGAATAAATTTATGGCATTTGAAACTCGTGATCCATTTCTCATTCGTCAGGTGACTGCAATCTGCCACTTTCTTTTTTCCCTTCTTTTCATGAGGAAGCTTTTTGAGAGCAATACCATGTGGAGGCACTGAATGATCTGGTTGTTTTTTCAGGAGCGTGAAAATCCAACTTTGACTGAGTGGGATCGTTTTGCACACCGAGAATATATTAGATTGTCCATGGAAGAAGATGGTGAAGATGCTTCCAACGGAAGTGGCGATGTTTGGGATGAATCACTCGAGGCACCCTTTTGAATTCTAACCAATGTGAGCAGCTTTTAGATTTTGGTATTGCATTATTGCTTCATGCTTGATGTTTGTTTTACTTTCCTATTTACAAAATGTTCTTGCTGTAGTTTCAACTTTCCAGTGTGAACAATATGGTAAAACGATGTTGTGGGAATTTCATGGTGTTAGGAAATAATTTTTGTATAAATACAATATGCACATGCATGCAAGGAGGGAGTTCTTTAAATTCACAATTCGCACTGCTGTACTTGATTTAGGCTCTTCAAGATTTTCTATAAAATAGCTATCACTATTTTAGAGGATAATTTTATAGTGCACTCAACAATATCACCTAATGAAAAGTGAAGTGCCGTAGGAGATAAATTCATACTTCCAATGGATTTTAAGAATGAAATTTCAATAATCAGTAGCATTTACACTATAATAACAGTACATCAATTTGACTAGTTCTCGTAGTCTTGTTTCTAATATTTTTTAAACCAACTAATTCTATGCCGTAATCAGCTACTGGTGCCTGAAGATGGATGGTCCCATGGAGAAGCTAGATTAAAGCTGGACCAAAAGCTGCTTAATATGAAGTGCTTGTTATTCCCCTTGGATGGATCTTTCCATCAGCATCCATTCCCCACTGATGAATAATTACAAATTTTGCCAGGCAGGTCTAATTCGCATCTGTATAGTCTCTAGTTGTGCAAAAAAAAATTTGTGCTTCCCTGGCCGAGCAAGTGACTTCTTCAGATATGATGATGATTAGGGTAACACCTCAATAATCTCGCGACGCCAAGAATTGGGGCTTTCTGATCCTTTGCTTCAATTCTTATTACATGGCCAAAAGAATCATCTGTTTATTGAATCGTTGGGGGGTTCGAAGCGACATTGTTGGATGGTTTGTTGCCGGTTTTTCCCCCCTTGCCCCTGTGAAAGAGTTTCCGAGTTAGCAGGTAATCGCAGTTTCAGTTTTCTTCTGGGATGTACTTTCTAATTGATGCGGTACATTGTTACATGTTGGCCTTTTCTACTATTGCTATTCTTTCGCTTACTATTATCGCAGAACAACATGTGAAGGAAAACAATTTATATTCGAATCTGTTAATTTAACCTTTTGAGTTCTGAGCAGTGTGCTTGTTATCCTGAAATGTTACTGAGGCATTATTCAAGTGTAGTTTTTGTCGGTTTATAGTCCTAATTATTTGGTTATCTTTACTGATTAAACTTCATTGCTTTATATTTCTTCAATCTACAGCAAGTCATAGCCTATGCAATTTTCAGCTCTTCTCACTCTTTGTAATTTTGAATCCTGATGCCGATGCCATTAGGCTTTTAATTAATGCTGAAATCATCCGCTTTTACTGCTCATCACTTCGTAATCTAGTAGAGATTTGTATTTTTGAGTTAGAATTAACTATCTTAATTCTTGGTTCCAAGCGTCTAAATCTCCTGTGCCTCTATGTCACCCATTAAGTTCAAATGTTCAATCATTTGAGCTACTCTCTAATGTGGATCAGCAAGCATAAATGTGTAGCTGGTTGCTCCAACCATCAGAGTCACACAATAAATGTTGACAAAGAAACTAGTGTTTGGTTACAGGATTTTTTTATATGAGGAATTAGAATAAGCATTGCTCAAACCGAAACTCGAGTTCTAAGGTGCTAATGAGGTTTATATGTAAAAATACTCTGTTGATTTTTTCTATCCAAAGTTATCAACGTAACTTAGGTAACAGAACAATCAAAGTATGCGGTCGCAAATTAGTCCAAATTTAGGGGACTGCAACAATTCTATGTGCAAGGATGGTCAAAGACAATTGGTGTTTAATAATTTGCAGTGTGGCTATGCAAAAATGATTTGGTAACTTGTTGCATAAATTATGTGGTCCAAATTTTGTCTATAACCTCTATTATTCAAGGCTGAGCTTATGCATTAGGGACTGTAGAATGTTGATAACTCTATTTGGCTTTTGCAATATATGTGATCCATAGATATGGTTTAATCATAGTGATTGAGGAAACTAAACAATTCTAAGCTACAGTGAAGCATTCCTAATGCAAATATTAGAGGATTTGATTTGAGGGACGAATTCGAGATTTTAAAGCAAAACAGATCTAATCTTGGTGGATTTTGATCCAAAACTAGTATTCATATTGTAGGTATATATCATGAGATTAATTAAATTTGTGTACCTGCGTTTTTCTCATGGAAGTTGTCTTTGAATGTTGGCTAAATCAAATTCTTGGTTCCTTTACTACTTCCTCTGCAAAGTGCTTTGAGGAAACTTTGTGTCCTTAGAGTGGTGTTAGAGTAGAGTTGTTAGAATCAACTTTTAAACTTTTACACTAAAATTGCTCCAATCAGCTTGGTAGAAGCAGAAGCTTCAATTTTTTAGGCCGGAAACCTTATTAAAAGTCAATGAGACGAATTCTGCCTTTTTTTTTTTTTCCTTTTTTTTTTTTTAGATTGTTGTCTTGAGAGAAAAGTAACATGCTATCCGTTTCATTTATATTTTTAAAAAAATAATTTTAAAAAAAAATAAACTCAGTTAGAAATGTAAAACAATTAGGCTTCAAACTTTGAACGTCGAGTACCAACTATCAAACTCTTAATCAACTGTGTTTCGTACAATTAATAAATAAAAATTCTCCTTTTAAGATAGAGAAGTTGTTGGAATAGTTAAGGCTAATTTCAGAAAAAGACTACACTTTGCCTCACAGAATGATTGTTTGGTAGTAGGTCATATTTCTGGGTCCCTTGTTGGCTCTATCTAATCTCACTCTTGTGGAGAAGTTGTATTGAGATTAATAATTTGAGGTAGGACCCTGTTTGGCTCAACTGGAGGCAGAAGTGCTTTTCCAAGAAGCCATAATACTTCTTATATGTGAAATGTTTAATAAGTCCTTATTAGCTTTTTTCATAAAAATCTTCCTCTTTTATGAAAGAAAAGCTTCTAAAATAATTTCATATGTTGAAACCTCTTTAGCACTACTATTTTGGGCCTTTTTGTTATTCTATTGAGAGAAATATTTAAGTCCTTCCCATTATCTTCCTTTTATGGCTAAAGCCTCCACTAAAAGCTTTTGCTTTTTAAGTCTTAAAATAGTACTTACATTTCCTAGGACGGTAAAAACTCTGACTACAGCTAAAAACAGAAGTAGAAGTAGGGCTAAACAAGTCTTGAAGCTGGAAGTGCATCTCCTATTCAGAACTCAGTCTCTGATGACAAATTTTTTTCTCCATTTCAGCTTCTTGCTTAGCTCGGAAGCTCTACTTTTGTTTCATTATTTTCAAGACATTTTGCTCGAGTTTTCGAATGTCGAAGTTGTTTCAGAAATCAGGGGCAAAATACATGCATTTAGATCTAAAGATTGCAGTCTTGCAGATGTGTGGTTGGTTAAGTAGTCAGTATTCTACAGATTATCTTGCTGCTTAACTATTATTATTATTATTATTATTTTGTTGTTGTTGCAAACTTGTTACACATTAAGGACCAAATTGAATGCACCATGTGCTTTTGCCTCCTCTTTTTTTCCCTTCACAAAAAGCCAAGCAAAGAAAATAGACTCCTTACCTTACAAATGCTACCATATTTAAGTGTGCTCGAGAGATTTTTTAGGGCTATGCTATTTTTTTGAAAAAAAAAAATACAGAGATCCTCTGAACTTTAGCTCTTTTGAAAATAGGCGTCTGAACTTTCAATTTTGATTATTATGTCCCGTCTAAATTTTTTATATTTCAATAAGCTCCTCTTCTTAAGTGAACTTATTAATTATACATATGTTTTGATTCGATGTCATGAACATACTTATGTAAAATATTAAAATATGATAAAATTTTATTTTTTCTTTTCCAACTTTGATAATTAAACATGATGATTGAAGAACAAGTTGAACTGAACTTTCAATTTTTATCGTTTTTAATACATATTAGAATACAAAAAATAGTACCCTTTTTTTGTGTTTTGAAGCTTTATGCAACTATATATATAACACATAGGACCAAAACGGTTATATAATTAATAACTTTAATTAAAAATAAGACTCTATTGAACTATTTAATAAAATTTATTGGTCTAATTGCCAAATTGAAAGTATAGGCATATGTTTACAAAGGAACTAAAGTTCAGGGATCTTTTTTTTTTTCCTTTTCTCTATTTCCCTTCTATGTCTTTTGGCTTTTCTGCCAGTTTTTTTTTTTTGATTTTTTAGAGAGAGAGAGAGAGAGAATACTTTATTAGTACCTTAAAAAAAGAAACAAGCTAAAAGCATTTTCTTTTATTATGTTTTTTCATGAAGAGAGTTTCTCGAAGAAGATTATATACTGAGTTGAGAAGCACGACTGCATGAGACAAGGGGATATTTTCTTGCTTAGTTGATTCTCCACATTATTCACCTGAATTAGCCCCCATTATTTTTAAACAACTATATATATATATATATATATAGGCTAGGGCTACTATACTCTTATGAGTATAGACCTTTTAATTTGTACTCATAAGTTTTCGGCCGTTGGATGAAAGAATGTGCGGTTAGGATGATGGTGGTCCCTGATTAGAATGATAGTGGTCTCCTAGGATTGAGTGGGTTGTTGGTTGAATAGTATGATCTAACGGGTGGAAATGATCAAAAATGGTAGATCTAACGGCCGAAAATTTATAAATATAAAGGGACCTATACTCATAAGAGTATAGCAGCCGGACTCATATATATATATTAGAAACTGTATTTTAACTTCATACCTAATTTCAAAGCGATCGTTATTTTTTAAAATCAATTACAAAATAAAATTTTAAATATTTTGTACTTTAAAATTTACTGACACCTCTCTTCAGCAAGAATTTTATATGAAGTCACATATGCAGAATTTTCAGTTTAGAACTTCTATCTTCGTGTTTTTTTTACTTTTATGCTCCACTGAAAATATCCTAAACACTGTTTTTTTTCCTTCAAATGTCGAATTCTACGACCCAAACCTTTTTTTTTAGGTTTTTTTTTGTTTTTTTGTGGGGTCAGAAACTGGCCAAAGACATCTAATGACGGCATATGGGCATTTCAACAAATTATAATAACTTTAATTAAAAGGCACAATTTATAGGAGGACAATATTCCATCATATGATTGTATGGGCCTGTTTGGCCTAGCTTCTGGAAAAGTGATTTCTGCATAAGTGATTTTGGTTGGAGAATTGATTCCAGTGAAAAGCTGTAGAGCGTTTGGCTGAGTTTAGATAAAAGTGATTTTTCTGAAGTGATTTTCTAAAACTGTTTGACAAAAAAATTTTGATGCTTGCATATATTAATATTTTTACTAAATTTTATTTTAAAATAGTTTAAAATTTAAATTTTAAAATTTGAAATTTAAAATTTGAAATCTGAAATTAAAATTTTGAAATTTGAAATTAAAGTTAAAATCTTAATTTTAAAATTTAAATTTTGAATTTTGTAATTTGAAAATTAAAACTTGTAATTTTAAATTTTAAAATTTTAAAATTTTAAATTTAGGTTTTATAATCTGAAATGTCAAAATTTTGAAATTATCTAAAATTTAAAATTTAAAATTTAAAATTTAAAATTTAAAATTTAAAATTTAAAATTTAAAATTTAAAATTTAAAATTTAAAATTTAAAATTTAAAATTTAAAATTTAAAATTTAAAATTTTAAATTTTAAATTTAAAAAATTAAAATTTTTGAATTTGAAACTTAAATTTAAAATTTAAAATCTAAATTTAAAATTTAAAATTTTAAAATTTAAAATTTGAAATTTGAAACTTAAATTTAAAATTTTAAATCTAAATTTTAAATTTGAAATTTGAAAAGCTGAGATTTAAAAATTCAAATATGAATTTAAAATTTCAAAATTTAAATTTAATGTTAAATTTATATTTTGAATCTAAAATAAAAATAAAAATTTGAAGTTTGAGTCTAAAATCAGAATCAGTTTTGGAGAAGCAGCTTTTTTCTGCTTCTGATTCTGGAGCTTTCAAAATCAGTTTTCTGATTTTGAAAAATAAAATCAGATTTTTCAACTGTCGTTGCCAAATGCTCTACTGAGCTCAAAAGTGATTTTAGGCTCAGAATCACTTCTGAGAAGTTAGGCCAAACACCCCTTATATTTTGTTTAACCCACATGCATTAATTATACAAGATCATTATTAGTACAATACAATGCCCTTAAATATTAGCTAACACATTACACATAATTTCTTTACTTTCTTATGAGCTGGTTCTACTCACATGGTTGAAAGTCAAACTTTTTTTAAAAAAACTTTTTTTATTGTACAATGAATCTTTTCTTCCTTCTCTTATAGAAAATGACCAAAAATAGAATAACGTTATGCGAGACGGTTCAGGATTTACTCAAATATTATATTACCGGTAAGAGAATTGAACCACTTTATAGCCAGGATCGAACCGTAATTCATGAAAAAGTTCAATAACTAAAACTGGTTAATTAGACGAAAGGCACACGAACGAAGTTATAATATCAAAATATTATAAAAAGATGTTCATATATTGTACTCACAAAACTAAGCGACTCAAATCATTTTAACTTAGATAATAATACGTCTCAATATCAAATCATAGGTCTCCCAATTACACCGAAAATATAGCACACACCATTGTGGCCTTTTAATTAATGCTTGGATCTCTTTTTGTTGGGTTCTGATATATCTGCAATGTTGAACGCTGGATCCGACGATCTCACAGTAAGAACGGTCCCAACAAATTAAAATTTTATTCTTTTTTAAAATCAATATCTAATATCGTGCACTTCACTTCGTCTGTCGGTTTGTATCTAACCTACCATTTTCTTATAATTCATATTAATCATCAACCAAACTTTGATAATTATACGCTTGTTCTTGAGCTAATTAATTTTAGGGATAACTTCAAATACCATTCCTGTGGTTTCGTACTTTCTCACTGTAGTGCCCTGTGGTTTAAAACGTATCACTTTAGTACCCTGTGGTTTGATTATTCTCTTTTTGTTATCTTTTCGTTAATTTTTTCGTTAAATTAATGAGAAAGTTAAAACTACAGGATAGTTAAGTGAATATTCGATAAATCATAGGTGGGATATTTGAAGTTTTTCTGTATAATTTAACGAAAAAATTAACGAAAAGATAACAAAAAAAGAGAATAACCAAACCACATGGTACTAAAATGATACGTTTTAAACCATATGGTACTAAAGTGAGAAAGCACGAAACCACAAGGTGGTTATTTGAAGTTATCCCTTAGTTTTATGAGTTGGCAAAAATACAAATTTGAAGGTCAGGGTATATATAAACTTAGTAAGGAGTTGTAGTAGTCATGCTACATGGTGTCCATGATTAATTAGTCATGTACAATTTTAAATGCATTGATTAATAATTGGTGATCTCATGATGTTTATTTTATTTTATTTTATTTTATTTTATTTGAGAGAGAGAGTGGTGCATATGCTGTGGTGCTTCCACTCTGGAGACACCCTACTCCTTCACCATCCATCAAAATCTAAAATTAAAAAAAGAATATCAAATAAATAATAATTGTGAGTGGCCTTTGTACTTTGGATTTAAACGTTTAATATTTAAAATTTCCCAAATCATTTCATAATTTTCTAGCCTCCCTTGAAGTAATATGAATAAGTTATTCATTTTATAACTAAATAATTTCCAAAGAATAGAGTAGTTTTAGTTTGAAATTTAATTAAATATATATGTACAAATTTAAGAATGAAAATGTTTGGGTGCAAAACTACAGAAACTTTTCTTTTACAGAAAACAAAAGGTAAAAATATATGGGGACTCCTCAACTATATGATATTTAGAATTGGCCCTTAGATATAATTTTGGGATAACTTCAAATACCACCCCTGTGGTTTCGTGCTTTCTCACTTTAGTGTCCTGTGGTTTAAAACGTGTCATTTTAGTACTCTGTGGTTTGGTTATTATCTTTTTGTTAATTTTTTTGTTAAATTAATGAGAAAGTTAAAACTACAGGATAGTTAAGTGAATATTCGATAAATCATAGGTGGGATATTTGAAGTTTTTCTGTATAATTTAACGAAAAAATTAACGAAAAGATAACATAAAAAGAAAATAACCAAACCACAGAGTACTAAAGTGATACGTTTTAAACCACATGGCACTAAAATAAGAAAGCACGAAACCACAGGGGTGGTATTTGAAGTTATCCCTATAATTTTTCTTATTTAACACTCTCCAGACAACTCAATCATAGTACATCAAAGTGAAAAAAAAAAAAAATCAATAAAGAAAAGGAACTGCAGGGACCTATTTCAAATTTCCCTTTAGTTGAGGTAGTTTCTGGTGAGTGGCATTTCTGATAATAAGCGAGAATCGTAGGGTCAAAATAGCATGGAGATCGCCGGTATCATTGTGGGGTCCGCATAGCCGAGTTGGACGTGCATGTGGGAACGGCATTACCCAGCTGTAGTATAGAGCCACCGCTACGAACCCATCTCGTTATTTTTTTTAAATCTCCGACACATTCTCTTGCTACGCCCTACGGGTACCCAATTGTGTACCCCAAAATGTCCCCCGTTGGAACCTTTACGGATGCGGGGGGAAAGAGGAGCTCTTAAGTTGATGGTTTGTATTTGTTTTGATATGTTTTCAAATTTTGTTTTATTAATTAACCCCAGATTTTGATTCTTATTTTTTGGGGGTGAGTTTAGAGGCTTTAATTTGAATTATATGTGTTCGATACGAAAGTGATAGTGTGAGAATCCAGATAGTTCTATATATAAAATATAATATGGCTAAAACTCTTAATACAGCTATAATATTTTGGGCGGTGGCTAGGTCCAAGAGGTTAAGAGAGTTAAGCGTGTTAGGGGCGTGTTAGAGCTAGAGTAGTCCTAAAATGGGTGACCCCCTGGGAAGTGGGACGTCAGAGTTGGTATCAGAGTCAATTTCTAGCCGGCAATGTGAGATGAGTCTTGACTGAGCCAAGATTGTATAGCGAGGAGAGCAAGACTCTCAGGTTGATGATTATTGTGGGTAGAGCGCGGCTCTCCCACAAGGTCAGTTAAGGCTAGCGAGACGAGTCTCACATCGCCTGATACTTGTGAGTCTGAGCCTGACGAGAACGTCATGGCTTAAGGGGGGAGAATGTGAGAACCCAGATAGTCCTGTATATAAAATATAATAGCGCTAAAAACTCTTAACCCGGCTATAATATTTTTGGCGATGGTTATATCCAAGAGATTAAGAGAGTTAAGCGTGCTAGGGTTAGAGTAGTTTTATGATGGATGACTTCCTGAGAAGTGGGACCCTGAAAAGTGGGACGTCAGAGATAGCATATCGTACAAATTGAACTTAATAGATTTAGACGTACGTGACTTCTTCGGTTCAATCAAAAGAAAGAGAAAAAATATATTTTTCTTTATATTTTTGCTCCATCTGCTTTTGACTCGATAATATTTAAGCCGGTCATCAATACCATAAAAATAAAAAATAAATAGTTGATTAAATAAGATAAAATGTTCATAGATGGTTTAGACGGTTATCAGTAAACAGGTAGGGTGACGATTTACGAGAGTTTAGTTAATTTTGAGGTATACTTGTTATGAAAAATACTGGTTTAACATAAAACTTAAAAAGTGGCACCTCCATTGGGATTATTACAAATATAATTAAAGGGGTTCCAATCCTATATATGAGTTGGTGGTAGAGATATTTTAAATAATTTCTAAATAGCTATTTTCTACTAGTCAAATGGGGTTCTAATCCTATAAATGAGTTGGTGGTGGAGATATTTTAAATATTTTTGGTATGATTGGTGAAAGAGACTAAACACCTTTAGAATAGAAGTTTGAATCTCACACTTTTATGTAGATTGTGAGATCAATGTCCTCTACAAGTCACCATCTTTCACCCTCCTTTCTCCAAAATATCTTGTTTAATTATTTTGGGTAAGCAATTTTCATTTTTTTTCTTTTTGATTTGTTTAAAAGTTAAACTAACATTTGGTGATTCTTTATCTTATGGATGTGGTATTTTTTGTGACAATTTATTCAAAAAAATCGACCGTCCCGACGCAAGTGACAAAGAGCTTGTTGATTGGTACCAGAGGTCCCAAGTTTGAATCCTAGTTGATTCACACATCCAGCTAAATTTATTTTTAAAAGAAATAAATGAAGCAGGTGGTATGCTGCATTTCTCTCTAAAAAAAAAGGACAATTTATTCAAAAAAACTTTTTAGTTTTGAGTTTGGTTTTGATTGTTTGTTTTACAAACTTGACTAAAATTTGAATTAAATTGATAGTTTTGAATGAAAAGTTATTTTAACAAAATGTGATATTTTTTTGATCTGCGAACCCCATGGGAATTGAAGTGGATTAACTAAGAAAATCACTAACGGCCAGTTTTTTTTTTTTCAGTCTCCATATGTTGGTAACTATTATGCCGATGCAAACACACCAAAGCGAAATCGAATCCGCAATCTCTACTCAGCATGGAAAGTATTTTACTAACCAAACTATCGGTGGAGGACTAAACGTTAGTAAACAATACTATCCTTGCACCCTATAAATAGGTGTAAATTATAATTATAAACCTTTCCTTCGTAGACTCTTTGTGATTTTTTTTTTAACTAAAATTTCAAAAGGGTTGAATGGATCCTCGGATCTATTAAGATATACACCCCTGTAAGGAGTGTACATATAATATTTTTCAAATGAGAGGGACAGGGCTTTTCATGCATTTTTATTTTTATTTTTAGCACCATTTTTATCCAAATGAAATACTATTTTCTTGATAAGGAGGGAGCTCCCAAACGCCGCTTCATAGGAGAGCCTCCGATCTATTACCGCGTGTAATTTTTCGCTCCCATCCAAAAATTCGTTAAGTATTTTTTCAACAAAAAGAAGATTTACAATTTTTGAATAAAGATAAACTTGATATGTGGTAATATATCAAATACAACTACTGACCGTCCCTAGCGCAAGTGGCAAAGGACTTGGTGGTTGGTACCCGAGGTTCCGAGTTCGAATTCTAGTTGATTTATATTTCTAGCTAAGTTTATTTTTTTAAAAAAAATACAAAACATATAGCGTATTTTCAGCTAAATTTATTTCTAAAAAAAATACATAAAATTGAGACTTCTCAGCAAGGCTTTATTGGAGAGCTTCCACTAAATTTTTTTTTCCTACTTTTTGGACTCTTTTCTCACCAAATTTCCTGCGCTTCTTATGAACAGAGTCTCTGTCAATTCACTCCTCTCTCTCTCTATTCTCTTCTCTCTCTCTCTCCCAATTCTCTTCTTTCTCTCTCTCTCTCTCTCTCTCTCTCTCTCTCTTCACATGTACATTGTGCACTTTCCTTTTTTACTCTTCTTTTCTTCTGAAGCACTTCTCCTCCCACCCCATTCCTCTCTCTCTCTCTCTCTCTAAAAGTTTCTCACTTCTCAACCACTCCATTTTGGCATCTTCTTCTTCTTCTTCTCCTCTCTCTCTTCCCGTTGGAACCACATTTTACCGCCATTAAAGCATCTTCCTCGAGCAATTCCCCTCCGAGTTCCTCTAATCGGGATTCGCAGGTAATGGTGCTTTGAGTAGTGAGAGATCTCCGCGTGTGAGATCTAAGAGGAGGAGACATAGAGAGGGGAGGGAGTGGAGAGGTGAGGAAGAGGTAAACATCCTCCGATCCTGCTACAATGAAGTCGGAGGCTCGGTTAGATTCGGCTATGTTCCAGCTCACGCCCACTAGAACCAGGTGAGCCCTCGGATCTCTTATAATTTTGGGGGTTTTGAATCCATGAATTGGAGATCCCGATGAGATCGGATCCAAAAGATGCGGTTTTTAAAGTGTTTTTTGTGTCTTCGGATCGGAATTTCGTTGATCTGATCCAGTAGGTGAGCGTTTTGGTGGAGTTTTACATGCTGCATTGTGTAGTTAAATGTTTTAGTTTTGGAGGAAGTGGCATAATTAGGGCAGTTCTACTGATGTTCATGCTGTTGATTTGTTTATGTAGTGGGAGTTCGTTTGGATTTAGGTGCTATGGAAATGCTCAGGAGATGATCTGATCATTTTTCTCTATTTTTTTGCTTGATAAGTTTGCGTTTGTGATGTTCTAATCCGGCGCTATGTTGAAGATCTGGTTACGTAGATCTGTTCACCGCTCTTGTGTTGTTGTGCACTGAATTGTTGTAGAAACAAGTCTAACAATTTCTTCTTAATTGTTACTTACTGAGAATATCGAAGCTGATTTGCTGTTCTTGAGCAACAGTGTAAAAGTGGGTATTTGTTGATGGATTTTTATTGAATTAGTCTCTTTTTTTCCCTGTTTATTAGGTGTGATTTGGTTATAATGGCCAATGGAAGAACAGAGAAGATCGCTTCTGGGCTATTTAAACCATTTCTCGTGCATTTGAAGGCCGCCAATGATCAGATTGCAAAGGGAGGTTATTCTATCACTCTTGAACCAGATCCTGAAATGGATGCAGTATGGTTTACTAAAGGCACATTAGAGAGGTTTCACTTCTAATTCTTAATTATACATGATTTCTTTCTTTTCTCTGCTACTTTAGTAACCTGTCTACTTCGGCTAAATCTGTGTCCATTTGGTAGGTTTGTTCGCTTCGTGAGCACGCCTGAGGTTTTGGAGCGGGTGACCACAATAGAGTCTGAGATCTTGCAGATTGAAGAGGCAATCATAGTTCAGGGAAATGAAACAGTAAGTAATTGAGATAGCCATTCATGCCTTTGTTTTTTCAAGTAAGATGACATTGTCTTAATTTTTTCTGTTCTACAGGTGGAAAATCGCCAAACCAAATTGACTGGATCCAGTGAAGGTACACTACAAATCTACAATACCTTGAATGCTTTAATAGTTATGTATTTTGATCCATGATATCAGTATAAGAGGCATTCGACTGGTTTCTCAATTTCTATTGAATTTATCAATAAACCTGAAATAATCCTGTGGATTTTAAAATATCTTGTGGTATAATATTCAATAGTTTGTGAAAAGTTTTGCTTGGTTAGCATGTGTTAAGTGGTCTCAGCTGTTGCAATGCCAGTTGTACATTTGCTTAGTTGTGATTTTTCTATTATGTTGCTGGTAATGACATGACATTTTCATGTCAGGAACTAAGTCAACTACTGATTCTGATGCAGATAAGGCGATTGTAATTTATAAGGTACTTGCAGAAAGATATTTGTCAGGAAAGATTGTAGTTCTTTATATACTAATCTTATTGTGATACTTGTTGATTCATGGCAGCCTGGATCACACCCACAACCGCCAGAGTCAAATGGATCCGCAGCACAGGAGGAGAGTTCAAAGTAACAACATCAAACATTCTTCTAATATCCATAATGCTTAAATGTGCAAGGGTAGATGAAGAGTAATCTCTACTACTCTGCATGAGAAACGAGCACAAATATTGAACATTGTGCAAATTAGCAAGGCGTAAAATAAACATTTGAAAATTTGCAGCTCACGATTTTATTTACATTATATTTTTATACTTTGCTTAGAGACTTGAATTTACGTGTGAGGAATACTGTTCGGCTCCTTAAAATATCTGGGAAATAAATTTATTTGTGTTTAAATACATACATCATGCTGTAACCAATTTGTTTTGCTATTGTTTTGTTACCTTGAGTGAAATTTTAGTCCAACATTCTGATACATTAGTTTTCTTGGGGCAGAGTTCACCTTCTGAGAGTACTCGAGACCCGCAAAATTGTGTTGCAAAAAGAGCAGGCTATGGCCTTTGCACGTGGTGCAGCAGCTGGTTTCGACGTGGATAACATGGCACATTTGATATCATTTGCCGAGTGTTTTGGTGCTGCACGCCTAAAGTAAGTCAGTGTTCCTTTTTAGCAATTTGGGCTTGTTATGGTCCAAACGTACCAATTATATTGTAGGACAAGGCTAGGGTAGCGAATCTTGTACTTGAGGGAGACACTACTTTTAAGGATGACAAAGTTGTCAGATATAAGTCAATGTATAAAAATCTACATAGATATCTGAAGAAAAAGAGCTCGGTTAATTTCAGGACTAGGAGGAGAATAAATGACACAAGTATTACTGAACAAATCTTGGTAAAACTTGGACATAAATACTTAACATTCTATTGAGCTTGTGTGGCTTGTTTTATCGTAATATACGTAATAACGTGGTAGCTCAATTGCGGCCTTGTAACTGTTTGATACAATGTTTAGTTGTTTATTTTCTTTTGGACTTCATGAAACAGGGAAGCATGTTTTCAGTTCATGGAGTTGTGGAAGAGTAAGCATGAAACTGGACAATGGATTGAAGTTGAGGCTGCAGAAGCATTGCATTCACAATCTGAATTTTCTTACTTCAATGCCTCCGGCATTGTACTCTCTGAAGATGCAATGAAACATAACCAGGAATCATTTCCTGTTTCTGGTGGTGATGCAAGCATAGAGAGTGCTGGAAAAGGTCGGTTTGCATTTTTCTTCTTTTTTGAAGCCTGGAAATTTTATGTTGTCCTCACACTTCATGCAGCTCTACCAAGAACACTGGTGGCTGACCAAAACAGACCTAATTTTCTTCAACATCTTCATGAAAATTGGGAGGTTGAATTCCTTGTATGTTTTCTCCACAAAAAAAAAAAAATCAGTTTTTTTTTCTCCCACTCTTCTAGTCTTCGGTGGCTCTTTTCTTTAATTCTGTGCTGGTAGTTACTGCAAGCATCTTTTTTTCGTCAATGAAAATAGAGTGCGCCATTCAGTTTTTAAGCCTTTCTGACTTACCTTTCATCTTGTTTGTGACGAAATGTAGCTGGTTTTTCATTTCGAAAACGTTCGGAAGATAGTCCTTTTGTTGTCTATAGTTGGAACCATTTGTTACTTATATAGAAGCACCACTCCTAGGAACACCTGCCTTCTCAATACTAACAACAAGCTGCTTCACTTTTCTTATCCTGTTATTAGATATAAAATCTTGAAATGCGCATGTGCATGTCTCGAACTCTCGATATATCCTCACAGAGTGACACAGTATGCATGCACATTGTCTCTGCGTGGTCTCTTTTTTCCTTTTCTGATAGTTGTCATTTTACCATTCTATCATTGTGACATATAAAGGTATCATTAAAACTTGCATCTTTTTTTCGTTTCTTAACATATTTGTAGATCAAAAGATCCCTCAAGATCCTCAGCATCCAGTGGGATCCCATCAGTACTTCCAGGGCCAGTATCATCAAACTGCTTATCCCCCATGGCAAATGCACCCCCCACCAGGCCCACCTATTTTTCCACCTTACCCAATGCAAGGCATGCCTTACTATCAGAACTACCCTAATGTCTATCCTCCGTATCCTCCAATGGACGATCCTAGATTCAACATGCAACAAAAATCACGGTCCAAAAGGCACTCTCGCAGTAGTAAAGATAACAATGATGTCGATTCGGAGGCTTCAGAGACAGGTGAAGAAGGTTCAGATCAGAGTGCCTCAGAGTATGAGAAATCTCATAAAAGGATTAATCGTAAGGGCAAGAAGAAGAAGAAGAAGCCTGGTGTGGTTGTGATTCGGAATGTAAACTATGTAGCATCAAAAAAGAATGAATCGTCAGGAAATGAATCAGAATCTGTTTCCGAAAGTGAAGCGGAGGATGAAAATGTAGATCAGCGTTCTATTTCCCAAGGGAAAAAACAAAAGAGCTCTTCAAGTTCTTCAAATAAAAAAGAGGGTCAGAAGAAATATACAGATTCTTTTGATGCAAGTGAGAGGGATGAAGTGGCTTATGGGCAGGAAGCAGATACAGGAACTTGGCAGGCGTTTCAGAGCTTTTTGTTAAAAGCTGAAGAGAAAACAAGAACTAATGATGGAGATATCTTTGCTGGTGAGAGAGATCCTCCAGCAAGGAGAAAAGAAAGTAAAAATGAAGATGACCCCATTCTCCCGGTAGAAAGAAATTCTGGAAATGTTCAGGAGCTCAAAACAGTGGGAATTGATTCGGTTGATCAAAATGGTATTAGGATGAAGCAGATCTCTTCTACTGATGAGATGCTGGTTTCGAGTGCAAGAAGGGGTTTCACAGATAGTCATTTGAAAGAAATAGAAGGTGGAGGAGGAAATTACCGGAGGGCTACCAGTGAAGAATTTATGATTTATGGACATGAAGAGCAAACAGGCAGGAATTCTTTAGACCCTTTAGCTGTTCATGACTATGAAATTCCCTCCAATAAGGATAGGAGTGCAAATAATTTAACAGATGAGTCCTTTGTGGTTCCTTTTAGGTCGGGCTCACCGGATCAGTTTTTACCAGAAAGACGAACTGCCATTGACATAGAGTCCGAGTTACCACCAGTTACTAAGAGGATAGAGGGTTCTTCTACTACGGCCAGAAATGAAGTTAGTTATGAACCAGAGGACTTGACCTTTATTCTTGAGCGTGGTGTAGAAAACATCTCTATTGGGTATGATCCGGCTAAAGACTATGAGAGTCAGATTATTATAGAAAAGTCTGTCAAGGTCGAAGTCATAAATGAAGAGGATATTTCAGCAAGCACCAAAGAAGATGTCAAAAGTGCAGAGAAGGACAAGAAGTTAAAAAATTCGCAGGATGGGTCGGAGAAGAGGAAGAAGGAAGCTGTGAGTAGGAAAGTGCAATCCTCAAGGTTTAACCCACTTGTCGAAGCCCAAAAACGTGCAGAAAAGCTTCGATTGTACAAAGCTGATCTTCAGAAGTATAAGAAAGAACAGGTACTTGTCCCTGTTTGCAAGCCAAGTAATTTGTCGAAACTTTTTGGCACTTTCTCTTTTTCAGTTAATTACTATTGAACGATTCTTTGGGTTCTAATTAAATGGGGATAACTTTTCTTTATCCCTGGTTATGCCATCAACACAGGATGATTAAGAAAAAGATCAATTATATGTTTGTATTCGATGTAAAAGTGAGGTTGTATTGATTCCTGGATACTTCTCATGGTACAGGAATTGATGTAGATAACCCAGTTTGAGAAGAACTATTATCATCTCTCAGATGTTGTTTTGTTTAACAGAATGACAATAACTTAAGTTAATCTCCTGCTGTGCCGGACATAGAACAGTGTCTAAGAGCTAGCACTATACCCACCAACTGGGCTTAAATAGGTTTCACAGCAAGTGCCCTCTATTTGGCAGAGTGCCTAGTCAGAAACAAAATAGTACATACCAATGTTATATTGTTAATGTTTGACTGAGAAACAGTTAGGAGTTAGGGCATGGGACAAATCAGTGTTCTCTTGCCCTTAATAAGGGAGAAAAAACTTTTTTGCATAATATGCATTCTGAAGCTTAAACTAGTTCTTTGGTTCCAACTTTTCATGATATTCTGTCTTTTATCCTTTACTGTATTGCTTTTGGTGATTAACGTCTGGAGTCTCTTCCAGTACCCAATATCTGACATTTCCAGTAAAAATGTTCAGCAAATTCATGTGTATGCCGATTGAATCTTTCCTTGTACTTCTTTTGCTCAGATTTTGAGAATAATCATTTTGAAAGAAAACAAATTCTTGCATTTAAATTTGACTTTGTGCCTTTGCACATTCTTCATGGATTAAATCTTTTGCCTTTTAGAAAGTTTTGTCCCAACCAAATGTGAATTTATTTATCTGAGATCATCAAGGATTAAAGGTGATTCATATTTCGAAAAGGATTAAAGGTGATTCCCTTAATTTCAGGAAGAGGAGCAGATTAGGCGATTGGAAGGTTTAAAGATGGAGAGACAGAAAAGGATTGCTGCAAGAAGCGGTTCAAATGTTGCTCATTTAACATCAACTCCTCAACAGGCCAAAACCAAATTGGCGGCAAAGCCATCTCCTAGTTCATTAAAAGGTTCAAAGTTTAGTGATGCAGATACTAGCAAATTAAATGGTAATGCACATGGAATAACTCGATCTGTCTCGTCATTATCTGAGATGAAGAAAGGAAGCAATGATGGAACACTGGAACAAAAAAAAGAGCCTCTCAGAGCAAAAAGTACGTTAAAGTCAGCTAGCTCTGATCAAGCACGCAGAAGAAGCATGCCGGAGGAGTCTCATACGAAGATATCTGCAATAGAGCAACTGGACAAAAGCAAGTTAGCAACTTTGCCTGAGCTGAAGATCAAATCACCGAAAGCTTCTTCAGAAGCTGTTCAGAATAAACCAGCTTCTAAAGAGCCATCGCAGAAAGCACCTGGAAGCAATACATCTCCAGCTTTGGAAAATAACCAAGTAAAAAGTGCTACTGAAAAAGCCCCTAAACTTAGCATCAGCGATGACAATGTGGTGATTGAGAAGACTGTTGTAATGCTTGAGAATGAGGTGATCCCTGCTCCTCTAGTCCAGCCATCTGAAGAGACAGTTGATGTAAGAGATAGATCTTATGAGGATGATAACAAAGAGATGACTGCAGTGAATTCAGGATATTTGGCTATTAATGACGACCGGAAAGCTACTAATGATAATATAGTCGACGAGCTGAATTCTTATGAGGTACGAGTTGTAAACTAAGATTCGAATAATTCTTGATTTTTAAGGTCCATTTTTCTTTAATCATACTAGTTTACGGTTATTGAATAAACAATATTGTTATTTGTTCACTTCGAGTTCCATTGTTGAATTAGGAAGAAAACAAGTGGTTCATCTGATGCTTCATATTACCTTCTCTTACTATGCAAGCTGGCATTACTATGAATAGTGCTTTTTGTATCTTTGCTGAACTACAAGTGGTAGCCTCGATCCTGATTTAAGTAGTGAAGCCTAAAGGGCTTACCATTCATTCTAAGAGAGACTACGCTTGAATCCGCTTCTCCTTGAAGACAAGTTAGTGGGTGCAAGAATTCATCTTATGTTCTGAAGTAACCTTGTAAATATTTACACAAAATTCCCCTGCAAAATCTTCCAAATCTTTGAATTTCATGCAAGTTCACTTGGTGAGCTTTCTAAATGAAAATTCAGAATTTTACGGGAGTATATGAAAATCAATGATTTTGCTGGGTTATATACGTCAAAGCCCTGTAATTCTTGAATGAGATAGATATGCTTGCTATTATCAGGTTATTATTGATTACTCGAAGGAAGAGAGTCAGGAAATCTCAAGCCCCAGTTCCATTGTGAAACCTTATGAAGCTGACGATCCTCCCACCAGGGATTCAGCAAACCCCGAAGCACCAAGTATTAAGACACCAGAGTTTAAATTCCCAGAAATGAAGTCAATAGATCAAACCCCTGAAATATATGAGAAGCCTCGAAGCAAAGAATCAAAAGGGTTCAGAAAGTTGTTGAAATTTGGTAAAAAGAGCCACACTTCAGCTTTAGGTGATGATGCCCTCGACTCTGATGCATCGTCTGTAGATGATCTGACGGCAGCTTCAGTTTCAGCCAGTGATGGTACGTCGGTTTCCTACCATCTGGTTCATTTATGTTTATAAAACTTCTTTGGGATATTTATGTATATACCCTGCAAAATCATCTACTTACATTGTATACCCCTGTAAAAACATCTCATTGTTTATCTGTCCTTTTAGAACATAAATTCCTACAATAATTTTTTATGCTTGCTCTTTCTGTATGCATCATCCCATAAGCTTTTACGATACTGCTAAAATCTAAAGCCCTTTATCTCTTTCTTTTTTTCTTTTCTTTTTTTCTCTTTTCAACGCAAAAGCCTGTTTGAGATAGAAATGTCGAAGCTAATGATGTTTATTTTAACTTTATCCTGACCTACTTTATTCATAAAAAGAGTCAAGTTCTAATTTCTAAGTACAAAATCCAGAAAAAGTAGTCGGACAGGTTATATTTTCAGGCCTTGGTGCAAACTACAAATATGTATCCTCTCTCCATTTTTATCTTTTATTTGATAGATCTTTGTTCTTATTACAGTTCCCATACTGAAGAATCTCATCTCTCAAGATGATACTCAAGCTGCAGCCACTTCAACTAAAGGTACGAATTCATAATGTTATTAAAACCCTCCCTAATTACTGGAAAAATATTTGGACAACCCTAACCAAGTAAAGCTTCTGATGAAAAGATTCTATTGAGAATCTATTATGTGAATATTAGGAGTTGTTCTCGACTAGCCGTTCCTATACTGGAAAAGTTCTTTTATCATTCAAATTTGCTGTTTATGAAAAACTACTCTTCTGCAGTTTCTCGGCCCTTCTCCCTCTTGTCGCCTTTCCGCAGCAGAAGCAGTGAGAAGAAGATCGCGTACGCCTAAAAGACGCAGTTGTATGGGTATTTGTCGTGTGATTATTTATATTACAGTATCTTGTAAACAGTAAAAGCTTGTATTGTTGATAATTCATTTTCTTTGTTTGTTACCATGAATTTGTTTGTAATAATCAGAGTCAGCTGGATACAACAAAAGTTTTGTTGGATGATGAACAAAAACCACCTTAAAGAAATAAATTTGTAGAGTAATTCACTTTTGGTATGTGCAAAATTTCTTTCATACCATTTTGTGCGTTTGACATTGTGATGTATAATATATATTGCATTAAAAGGTCTCTTAATGGTTGAATGTAACTCATTTTGGAATTACCAAGTTGGAATTATCACATACAATTTATTTATTCTTTTCATCGCGTTTGTCATTTTTACTTAAATTACTAAATTTCAGCTTGATGTGACCTTAGTTTCTTCGTGTGTCACTCGATAATGCGTATGTAATTAAACTTGTCACTCTCTATATAGAACACGTCACTATCCACTAAAGAGAAGAACATCTCTATTGTATGATATGACAATTGTGATATGTTAGTACTAGATCTCGGATACAATCTTTATTGATATTGTAATTATGAAATTTTGTAATGCCTAGTTTGATTTGAGGGCTTTTTTTTGCAAATGGCCCCTTAAAAAAAATTATTTTAAAAATAGCCCTAAAAAATTTATAATTATAAAAATAGCCCTACTTCTGCCACGTAGGCGCCACGCAGGCGCCACGCGGTCGGGCTGGGAGGTGGGGTGGCAAATTGAACACGGTGAATCATTCACCGTGTTCAAACACGGTGAATGGTTCACCGTATTTCTTTTATTATTCGTGCGGATTGATCTATACTACTTTTTCGGGGCAGTATAAGTAACTGAACACGGTGAACCATTCACCGTGTTTGAACATGGTGAATGGTTCACCGTGTTCAACTTGCCAACCCGGCGCCCACCCGCCCGCGTGGCGTTGACGTGTGGCGCCTGTGTGGCAAGGATAGGGCCATTTTTATAATTATAAATTTGTCGGGGCTATTTTTAAAATAAATTTTTTTTAGGGGGCCAATTGCAAAAAAAGCCCTTGATTTGATGATATGGTGATTAAAAATATTATTTTTAGAGAAATACTTTAATGCACTATCATAAGTATTAAAATCTAACTCTTAATTAGTAAAAGGTATAGTTAGATTTTACATAAAATAATATGTTGAACAAATTACCGATTTGAATTAGTTAATATGACAATATTGAAAAGAAAAAAAATAGTAGTATATACCGAACTTGCTAACATCCTATAATTATTAAATATCTTATTTACTTTTTTTTACTTACCAAATTAGATAATATCCAATTTGTTAAGTATCCAACTTAAAAATATATTGAATTTTAATTTAATTTTTGAACTTGGTATTGTAATGTAAAATTTTAATTTTGAAATTTATTTTAAACTTTTAAAATTTGAATGTAAATTGTACTTTTAATCTTAAATCCAAATTTTAATTTTTGATTTAAATTGAAATTTTGAATTTAAACTAAAAGTTTTATTTTCAATTTGTGTTTTATATTTTTTTAAAAATGAATTTGATTTATAATTAAGTTTTTTATATTGTTTTGAATTTAAATTTACAGTTTGGTTATAATTTGAATTTCAACTATTGTTGTAGGTATTTGAGAAAGTCATAATATTCTTAGTTAGATAAAATCGATTTTGTGGACCAAATTATTTTGCAAAAACCAAAATACCTTTTAAATAAGTACCTATGCCACAATAGTAGGTCACCTCTAGAGTCACATTACATCTCAACCATTTATTAAGAAAAATAAATGGTCAAGATTTATATGGTGTATTGAATTATTACTCTTATTTTTATACTATTTTAAAAATATTTTTAATAATTTTTAAAAATCTATACAATAAAATTATAATTACAGTTGGCACAATAAAAGCTCGCACCTTCTACGGTATAGAAATAATATTTTTTTAGTCACCACACCACCAAACTAGACTTTTAAGGAAACTAGCAAAAATAAATAAATAAATATTAGAATTAAAATATAAAAAAATAGAGTCCTAAATTGTCCTTTAATATCTTATAATAATTAAATAGTGTTCTAAAGTGCTTCTCCTCGGAAGCATCTGAGATGTCACACCGCAGTTCGTGAGGCCGACAAGCTGCGTCCAAAATCAGAAGAATCAAGAAAAGATAATCACTACCCAATGTGAAATTTGCATTAGCAATTTGCATTAGCAATTTAATATTTTCCTAAAAAATATATATAATAATATTGTACAATTAATCATAAAAATAAGAATAAAAGGACCATGTTGTCTACCATGTTGTGCCATTTCCACAAGATATAATATGTAGTTGGCACTTAGCCTCTAATTTCATATTTTTTTGATCATAATTTATAATTTATCAAGTCGATCACTCTAAGGTTCCGTTTAAAATTACAGAGAGATTGCATTGTGTTACATACGATAACAAAATATAATTAAAAATTACCATATGTGTATATCACAGTGAATCGATTATGATATATTTTTTACAATCCCACTGAATACGGAGAGATCGTATTTATATATGCTTTTGTCTTGGCTCTGTTTTGCCTGATAATATTTGATGGTCTTTAATACCAAACGAGGCCTAAATTATCTTCAAGAGAAATTAGATCAAAAATCCAAAGTTTTGGAACCAACTTAATCATGTGCCATTTTTTGCAAGAGTAGTATTGCAATTCCAGAATTGGATATAGTATGATTTATGGATTTTTTTCTGCCACCACTCTTTTAGTGAGCTTGGCTTAGATTGTAAAGAGTATTATTAGTCTCGTATTGAATAGAAATCAGAATCCTTGTTTGCGTATAATCCGAAGAGATTCTCTATCCATTAACATAAGTTTTTATGCTGGACCCAAGCCTAATATGATGGGCTTTTCTAATTACTAGCTAAAGCCTAACAAAAGATTAAGATTGAGTTTTTTTTTTTTTTTTTAAAACAAAAAAAAAGTATTTTTTCTTTTCTTTTTTGTTACACTATTACTTTGTTTCATCAAACCCTTGCAAAATGGCTAAGACATAGGTGTGCCAAACCTCTTGATACATTGTATTGGACTAGGATACAATTTCATATATACAAGCATTTATTAAGCAAATCTCCTTTGATATGATCCAGCATGCATTGAATGAGCATGGTTTTATTGTGCATATCTCTCATGATTTCACCCACACCCCTAAAAGGGCAATCCACATGGCCTCACTTAATATATTCCCATATATATCATATAATTCACTTTTTTTTCTTTTTTTTTTCTTTTTTTTTTTCTTTTTTTTTTATGGAGGTGAAGTCCCTAAAAGGGCAATCCACATGGCCTCACTTAATATATTCCCATATATATCATATAATTCACTTTTTTTTTTTTTTTTTTTTTTTTAAATTTTTATATGGAGGTGAAGTGTAGAGTGGCCATTGTGCATGGTGGGTGGTGGGATTCTTATGCATTCTCAGTTAGACCATTTTGCACTTATACCACCCCCAACCACCAATACTTTGCTATTTCTTTCTCTTGCCACCATTCTTTGTTTTCTTTTTCTTTTTATCATCTCCATATCTTTATCTATATATGCTTATTCACTACAATTAATTCTCTCTCTCTCTCTCTCTCTCTCTCTCTCTCTCTCTCTCTCTCTCTCTCTCTATATATATATATATATATATATCTCTCTCTATATCTCTCTCTCTTTATACTTTATAAAGCATGCAACAACGCACTAAGAGCCATCTTATTATTGGGCACCAAAATAATAAGAAGAGAATGGAGGAGAGAGGGGAGAGAGAGGAGAGAGTGATGGTGAAGGGAGAGGAAAAGGTGATGGATGTGAGCCTCAAAGAGCTCTCAGGGATGCTTGAGGAGTTTGCAAAGGAGAGAGATTGGGAGAAATATCATAGCCCAAGGAATCTCCTACTTGCCATGGTAATTAGTTTTGCTAATATATATATGTACTCAATCATTCTTATATACATGTTCTCTTCTTGTTACTAATCATGTTACTTAATTATCTCCTAATACATGAATGGAAAATACATAGATATATAAAGCTATATATGCTATAGATTTATAGAAGATGTTATTATGGTTTTAGTGAAAAAGTTTAATTTGATCCATATATCATTAAACTTTTAGTACCTGACACTGTTTCATTGATGACCCTCAAATTCAACTCAATCTTTATTATTTTTATGATTTTTTTCTTTTTATCATAGTTAAAATCATGCAAATGGAGCCACCAGAGGCCTAATTTAATACAAATAAAAGAAAAAAAAATTGCAAGCTGAATATTTCATCAAGTTCAGTTTGTAAAAAATTTTGATTTAAATTAAATGAGAATCCCATCATTATATCCACTGTTAATTTGTTTAAGAATTTCTTTAAAATGTGTATTCATTTGGTGGCAAATTTCAAAATCTTTCTGAAATATTATTTCGACAAATAATACGACGACGATAGTTCCAAATAAACCGGTTTGGTATCGAATAAATTCTCTTGTCAAAGGGATTAACAAGGATAGAGTTGCATTATTATATTAATATTCCATGTTCTTCCAAAATTTATCTTAAGAGGTATCAAACAAAGAGCCTAACTTTTGCTAATCCAAAAATCTTAGCATTTATTTTTTGATAAACTTTGCTAATTTAATAAGAAAAATAGCGTTTGGTTCGGAGATAAACAAAAAGTGACTATTCCAGGGATATGTATAAATTGAGGTATAAGCGGGGATTAAATCAATTTTGCGTTTGGATGAAAATTGGATTATTCCTGGGAATAAGAAAAATAGTGTTTGGTTAGATAAGATGGAATAAGAATTAAAGTGGGTAGTTATAAATAAAAAATAATGATATTATATCTAATTAATTAATACAAATATTAATTAAGTAATAATTCAACTTATTTAATCTACTAATTAATTATGAATATTGCTAAAAAACCCTTAATATTAATTAATAAATTAATTAGTAATTAATAATTTAATTAATCACAAGTAATTTAATAAATTAATAAATAAATTAGTTAATAATAGTCAGATAATTAATCAAGAAATTAATTAAATTACTCAAAATATTAATTAATTAATCAATATAAGTATTAGTTATTGACTAAATTATACTAAATAATTAATTATTTAATCAGTAAATTAATTAAAATAATGAATTAATTACTCAAATAATTAATTAAATATTTATTAGAGTAAAAAAAATTAAGTAGTTAATTAGTCATCCAGTTAATTAGTAAATAAACTAATATATAAAACATTAATTAAATAATATTTTATTATAAATCTAGCTTGGATATTTTATTATTAATTAAATATATTATGTCTATATAATTTATGTTTAACTAAATTTAGAATCTTAATTAAGTTTGGAATTAAGCTGGGAATAACGCTATTCTGCCAAAAGGGTGGAATATTTTATCCCAGCTATTTCGGAATAACCGAGAATAGTAAAGTTTGACCGGGATAAATATTCCGGCCAAACTTCACCCCGTTTGGCGGAATAGCGGGGATAACTAAAGTTATCCCCGCTTAACCCCCCAACCAAACGGGGCCTAGTAAGGAATATATAAATGTATAATAACTTTGTCCTTTTTTAATTTATTAGGTTGCTTAATTAGCTACATTCTCATCTTAAAGGAATATATTTATTTTTGGTATGTTTTATTGTTGTGTGATACCAAAGTGGACAAAATTCTCAGTGCACATAGAGAACTCTTTATGAAAATGTGATATAGAAGATCATGCAAAGTAATGAGTAGCAACTTTGAAAGCAAACTCAGGCGAAAACAGCGAAAAATACATTCCATTCCATTCTCAGAGAACTTTTTCTACCGAGTTATCGCTCGCATACGATTCTCATGATGACACGAAGATACTTGTCTCCAAAACTATGTCGATCGCGATGTGCGAAAATCGCTCGAACCGACTCATGTAACAACTTTAGAACACAACATGCATGAAAAGGCTATGTTTGCCAAAGTTGGTTGGGCACTTTACAAGCAACAACATGTAAAGAAAAGGCATATGATCTGTTGCCTTATCTTTGCAGTAAGTTTCAGTGGTGTTATGATTACATTTCATACATAGTTTCAGAAGCAAATTGACATGCATGGATACTTTAAGCTGCAGTTATAAGTGTTAACCATAAGTTTCTAGGTACATAAACTTGATTGATATAGAGTAGATATTCTTTTTCATGCATGTAGTGGTAAAAGAAAACTAAGGAAACTACATTTTGGTCTCAAATAGGTTGGCGAAGTCGGCGAGCTCTCGGAAATATTCATGTGGAAGGGAGAAGTCGCGAGGGGGCTACCGAATTGGAAGGAGTCGGATAAGGAGCATTTAGGCGAAGAGCTCTCGGATGTCCTACTGTACCTGATCAGATTAGCTGATATATGCGACATCGATCTCGCTGACGCAGCGACGAGAAAGATTGCGAAAAACGCGGTTAAATACCCTGCAGCGATTATACGAGAATAGTGCTTCATAATAATCCCTTCCCTAATTCCCTTGAATTGCAATAAATTTGAGCTTTGGATCAGTCATGTTAAACTATATACAACTCTTATAAGATTTTTGTGGCTTTCAATGCTTTTCTATGTTTTCTTGGTTGGTTAGTTGTTTGGTTTTTTTTAGCGCGAGTTCTTGTTCGAATTGGCGAAAACTTAAAAAGAATTTCGCAATCATGTATACAAAAGAAACTTTATTAAATTGGTTACAACATCATTGTATTGAATTGATAAAGGTGTTAAGTTCAATGTGATGAAAACAGATATAACTAATATTGTAACTCTACCTATGCATCGTATTATATCTTCAAACAAAAAAGAAAAAAGAAAAAAAAAATACACAACAAATAGCTTGTTTGGGCTTTCAAGTCTTTTCTTTCTTTCTTTCTTTTTGGAAAAAGCTCCAACAGGGTTTTGAAATGTAAAATAATATATTACTAGTGAAGGAGCCCGCTGTCACGGCCTTAGCGATTTCGCTCGCAAAGCCCGTGCGGCGCCCGCCTTCCTGCTCGAAGATGGGCAAGCCTAGCTCCCTGTTGCTAGTCCGGACCTTCGCGCCCTACGACTAAGTATTTGCAAAAAAAAAATAAGAGAGAAGTAGAGGTTCCCAAAAAAATTAAGTACTCCACTACTTAGAAAATTAGGATTACAACTCACACATACACATTCTCCTCCCTCTCTACAATGGCCTTAGCCACACCCTTATTTATAGGCTTAGAGATACAATGAACCTAGCCACCATAACTCACCCACTAACTCACACATGAATGCACATAATGACCATCATAACTCACCCACTAACTCACACATGAATGCACATAACGAGCCCTCATCAATGCTTAGTCAAAGAGAATCCCATGCCTCATAGGAGTTTTCTAAGACTTTATGGTAGCATAATGGCAGCAGTTTTCTCTTCCAAAGTGGGTTGGATTCGGGTCCTCGACAACCCGTTTGCAACCCGCTTCGCTAGTGGAGTTGGGCCAAGAACTGGGCTGCGCAGAATTTTTTCCAAGTCCCTGACACTGCGCTTCGCAGCAGGTAAAAACTGTATGAATAATTAATAATAAGATAATATCAAATATTTTTTTGTGTTCCTCACTTGCCACACCCACCAAATGTTCTTCACTGTTGGTGGCGGGGATCGACCCGACGACGCCTTCTTCGGCGACGACGACAGTGATGGTGACGACGGTTTCTTCGGCCACGGCGCAGGGAGGAGATGGGTGCGCATTAGTGAGAGAGAAGATGGAGGAAGGAAGGTGACGGTGTACAGAAAAAGATAAGAGAGAGAATTGATTTATTAATTAGAAGTCTAATAAAAAGAAAAGGAAAGATCATGATGATTTAGATACATTAATTGGAGGTTTGGATCAGTCATGTTAAACTATATACAACTCTTAGAAGATTTTTGTGCCTTTCAATGCTTTTCTATGTTTTCTTGGTTGGTTAGTTGTTTGGTTTTTTTTAGCGCGAGTTCTTGTTCGAATTGGCGAAAACTTAAAAAGAATTTCGCAATCATGTATACAAAAGAAACTTTATTAAATTGGTTACAACATCATTGTATTGAATTGATAAAGATGTTAAGTTCAATGTGATGAAAACAGATATAACTAATATTGTAACTCTACCTATGCATCGTATTATATCTTCAAACCAAAAAGTAAAAAAGAAAAAAAATACACAACAAATAGCTTGTTTGGGCTCTAAAGTCTTTTCTTTTTTTTTTTCTTTTTTTTTTCTTTTTTTTTTGGGAAAAAGCTCCAACAGGGTTTTGAAATGTAAAATAATATATTATTAGCAAGTAGGCCGGCATCCAGCCTATACGATAGAGCCGAAATGAGCTAAGTCATAATTAAGACCTGTAGGCGCTGTTTTTATAAATTAGTTGTTCTTTTTTTATAAATTTGAGCTTATGAAATTGTAGTCAACGCTAATAATCTAACAAATAATATCAAAGCAGGTCATGGGTTCGATTTACGTACACTATAATTTGTGTATTAAGGGAGCGGTTGGGGGAGCTCGAACTTTTGAAGTTATCACTAGTGCCAATGATCCTATATTTATGTTTACAAAAAACTAATCAAATAACATGTCCCCATAAAAATGATCTGCTAATATCAACTTTTTCGATATAATTTTTTTATTTTAAAATCATGTCTAAATTTTTTTTAGATAAAATACTATTCTACCCGAACCAGATCAAGTAAAAAGGGATTTTAACAGAGGGTCAATTTGGACTCCCCTCAATTTTTTCCGTGATTGAGTTTTTAGCTATTTAAACTAAAAATTTTATTAGATTTAATAACTCTATCGGTTATTAACCATTAATTCACCAAATTTTATTTGCTAAAAATAGTTAAAATCATTCAATTTGTTAAAATCATTAATGGATTTAAAAATTGTCCAAATTCTTTTGATTAAAATCACTTGATTCTAAAATGTCAATACCTGAGAGAATGAGATCGAGGTCTCAAAAATTTTAAAAAAAGGATAAAAACATATAGAACTTAACATAATTATGGACTATTTTGAGTCAGTTATCCAAAGAGCTTTTTTTTTCGCATTTAGTCCCCTAAAAAAAAAAATCACAAATAGCCCCGCCACGCAAGCGTCATGCGAGTGTCACGTGGGCGTGGTGGTTTAGATTAAGTTGAACACGGTGAACCATTCACCGTATTTAAATACGTGATAGAAAAATAATAGAATACGGTGAACCATTCATCGTATCCAAACACGGTGAATGGTTCACCGTATTTAACTTAACCTACGCCGCCATCCACGCTCGCGTGGCGCTCGCGTGACATTTATGTGGCGGGGATAAGATCAATCTTACAAATATAAATTTTGTGGGGCTATTTGTAGAAATTTTTTTAGGGGGCTAAATTCAAAAATCCCTTATCCAATCTTTCAAAATTTTAATTTTATTACCCAAATTTTTAATTTATTTTATTTGAATTAGTCAACAATATTTTAACTAAAGTTAAGCTAATTATTTATTTTAATATATTTATAGTTATGAAAATTGTATGAAGTATATTAATTAAGCATGTAAAGATAAACGACACATTCATATTTAAAATCAAAGCACCGTTAACTAACTCAAATCAAATAAATTAAAAAATTGAATAGCAAAATCAAAATTTTGAATAGTTGAGTAGTCAACTCAAACGGTCCATACTTCAGATAAATTTCGTACATTTTTAAATAAAAAAAAGACTTTTTTACAAAATAACCCTCTACAATTTGGTAATTTGCAAAATAATCCTGCCCAAATTATATTTGGAAAACTAACCCTCCTTTCGCCACGTAGGCGTCAGGGTGGAGATTTTCTTTGAAAGCGGTGAATCGTTCACCGCTTTTAGTAAGGCGGTGAACGATTCACCGCCTTCCTAATTTTTCACAATAGCGGTGGATCATTCACCGTCTTTCGCTTATTTATTGTTTCTGTATACCATACATAATCTTGACAATCAAATAAAAATTCTAATAATCCACATATAATTCTAACAAATTCACACATAATTTTAACTAATGAATGCGGCGAATGACTCGCCGCCTTTAAAAGATATGGGAGAATGCGGTGAACAATTAAGAATTTTTTAAAGACTAGATTGATTCACCGCCTTTAAAAGATATGAGAGAATGCGGTGAACGATTCACCACCTTTAAAAGACATGGGAGAATGCGGTGAATGATTCACCGTGTTTCGAAAAAATTCCACGTGGCTCCTGCGTGGTGAAGAGAGAGTTAGTTTGCCAAATATAAAGACAGGATTATTTCGTAAATTATAAAATTTTAAAGGGTTATTTTGTAAAAAAGTTCGTAAAAAGAATACTTGAGGAGGGTTCAGAATAGCCAATAGTTGAGGGGTTTATCATACATTTTCCCCACTTTTTTTGGTGTGTTCCTTTTAATAATGAATCCAATTCACCTGGTTTTCTCAACATACAAAAGTGTATGTCCGAGTGATTTAGGGATTAATTTTGTCAAAATCAAATAATTCCTCGATCTTTACCTAGTTCGGAGTCGTAGCATCACGACTCCGAAGGATTCATTGCGAGTTGGCGAAATTTTCTTCATATTAACGGTTTGTTGCTCCAAAAATCGCTTTTTTTCCGAGTAATTTTGGTGATTTTTTTGGGAAAAATCTCATTTTTGGTCGCATTTTGATACGGATCTGAGTAATCAACAACAGAGAACGAGATCTAAGTGATAGTTTTTTACTTTTTTCTTTTTTCTTTTTTCTTTTACATTGAGTGAGTTGCGATAATTAAATCATATCACGAAGTTGTGGTACCTCAACTCGTTGTTTAGGGTTTTTCTTTCAATTTTAGTTGAGTTGATTTTGTGTTTAGATCTACTGGTTTTGCGATTATTATGTGAATTTGTGCAATTAAATTCCAGAAACCTACGGATCCGAGTTAATTTAGGTGAAAAACCTATGGATTATTATGTGATTATTGTAGGGCATTTTGAAATAGATTCTCAACTTTAGTTGCTCTGATTTTAGGGGTTTTTTTTTTTCCCCAAATAAAATTAACTGCTCTATTAGTTATCAGATGTTGACATTCAAGTAAATGCGCAGTTCTATTCTCTAAAGAAGTGCTTAAAACAGTTAAATTTAATGTTAGCCACTGTTAAATTTGACAAAATCCTTAATTCAGTTGAATTAGAGATTGAGGGGGCTGTGAAAAATGTAGATTGAGGTAAAAAGTTGGATGATAAGGAAATGTGGTATTTGTTTATAATAAAAATTTAAGTGCCACGACACGGGATCTTGTCAGGAATTTACTAGCACAGTACGACACGGTGTGCGTCGTGCTGTGCTGATGTACGTCGATCACAAAAATACATGCGTAAACGGCACGGTGGGCACGGCTCGTGCTGATCAGCACTTAAAACTTTGGTTTATAATGACTCGATTTATTTATTGATTACATGGTTTTGGTGAGCGAATTAGGTTTGCGGAGATGGAAGGGACTGTGTTCACTCCCTCATTAGAAGGAATGAAGCATGTCAAGTCGGAAAACGGGGAAATGCTTACCAAGCCTTTTCTCGACGTGTGCAAGCTCATCCTTCCCGTCTTAGGTAATCGACTTACTCTTATTCCTCTTTTTTTTTTAAACTGCAAAGTTGGTTCAAATTCTATAAATTGTTGTGATGATTACTTGAGTATCAAGATCTTTTGTGTCACTTCTTAATGTGGAGAAAATATCAAAATTTTGGCAATTAAGTATTTGATTACGAATCTTTTATGATGTTGTAGATAAGTTTGGAGCTTCTATGGCACTTGTAAAGACCGATATAGGGGGTAATATCACGGTAAGAACGCCCCTTTTGGACAGCGATAACTCAAAATTCCCTTTTACTTCTGTGCAATATATGATTTGTTCTCCTCCTAAGCTGTTCTATTACTTTTTCTTTCTTCATCTCATATGCTCCTATGTGTATTTGTTAATTTTTCTTATCCAGAGGCTGGAAAACAAGTACGCCTCTAATCCTTCGAAGTACGAACTCTTATACAGCATGGTGCAAGAGGAAATTGAAGCGAAAACGGCGAAAGGCTCTTCGAGTTGTACCAACGGGATTTTGTGGCTAACAAGGTGTCTTATGTGCCCCATTCGGCACAATTCTTCTTCGTCCTTAGCGGTATTGAACTTGGTATTAATCCGCTTCTCGAATTCGCAGGGCTATGGACTTCTTGGTTGAACTATTCCGTAACTTGCTTGTGCATCCGGATTGGGCCATGTCGGAAGCCTGCAGCGACTCGTATGGCAAAACCTTGAAGAAATGGCATGGCTGGCTCGCTAGTTCCAGCTTTTCGGTATGTTATCTAAATTCTAATCCTTTACAAGTCGCTAATTCATCGTTCTTTCGTTTTTTAGAGAATATCTAGGTTGTCGCTTTTCTTTTTCCAGAAGAACAACAGCTTCCTGATTAAGTAAATACTGCTGGTCACATATCGGATCATTTTGGTTTGTTCGGCTATTTACGGGTTAAGATATGCGGCAAATTGGGATAACATAGTAGGATAAAATAATGCAATTGGAGCCCTTTCTAGTGAAAACTGCAGGTTTTCAAGCAATTTTGACCATCACTAGTCTCAACTCCTTTAAACAGAACATACCCACATCAGGTTTCCTGAGTAATTAGATTTTTTTTTGCGAATGCTCACTTCTCGTCTGGTTTTTAAGCAATTTTGAACCGATATTAGGCTAAATCATGCATGAATCTTTTCACTTTAATCAGATCTAAATTTCCGTATTGTACTTCCACCTTTTCTATCACAAATATTAAAAGAATCATAAGACACACTTGTTTATGTTATTCTATGGCGAACTTCCTGTGTGATTACTCCTCTTTTTTAACTCTTCTAAATCCAACTTCGCTGCCGTTTTTCTCGTACTTAAATGATGAATAACTAATAGAAAGATTTACAGGTCGCCATGAAATTCGCTCCTGATCGGAAGAAGTTCATGGAGGTCATTGGTGGCTCAGGTGACATCAACGCCGACATAGAGAAATTTTGCACTACCTTCGCACCTTTACTCGCCGAAAATCACAAGTTTTTGGTACCGTCCACGCCCATTTCTCCATTATAATTCGATTCATTATTTCGCTCACACGACTAATCATTCTCTCTTCCTTCAGGCTGGTGTGGGATTGGATGATCTCAAGGCCTCTTAATGCAAACATTCCGCTGCTACAGCAATTTCGCAATGTGTCCTCTGCCACAAATTATGTTTTCACTTCGCCTCGAACAATCCTAGGGCTATAAAATAAGTTACCAGTATCAATGTTAAGAAACTTATCTGCACTACAACACTGATGTTTTTGTTTTCTATACTTAAGGTAAAGTGTGTTTGTACCATGTCTCTTTTTAATCTTCTCTTTTTCTTTTCTTTTTTCCTATTTGTTATTACAAATTGATTGCTGCAGTGTAGTTGGAAATGTACGCAATCATAAATTTTTTGTTTGGTTTAGTGTAGTTAGGTCCAACTGCTGCAGTTGCAGCCGTATGAGAAGGCTCAACTGCAGCAGTTGGGCCTGAGTTGGCTCACCCGTTAAAAGAAAAACAACGCGTGATATTTTTTTTTTTTTTTTCGTACGCTTCACTTTCTTTTTCTTTTCCCCAAAAAAAACCTTGTCACAGAAGCGACTGGGGTTATGACCAAATCTGTTATATGTTTGCATTTAAAATTCATTGAATTGATATTTATTTCAATTCAAATCACTTATTTAAAATTCATTGAATTGATATGTTTGCATTTAAAATTCATTTCAAATGGCCAGAAATTCAAAACTACGTGTAAATATAAGTGATTTAGAGTTAAATAATTGTTAATTTGAATTATTTATGTAGAGGCCTATTAGCTCAGTTGGTTAGAGCGTCGTGCTAATAACGCGAAGGTTCGAGACCTGCATGGGCCAAAAAAATATTAATTTTTGGCAAACTAATTTTTCTTTTGCCATGTATTTTGCCATGTAGGAGCCACGTGTAATTTTCTTTTAAAGACGGTGAAACATTCACCGCTTGCCTTCATGAAGACGGTTCATAAAACCTTCATGAAGGCGGTGAACGATTCATCGTTTTTAAAATATCCCTCGGTAAATTATTTACCGTCTTTTTTCATTTCCAACTTTTACTCCTAACAACCTTATAAATATTTTAACAAATCACATATAATCTTAACAACTTAAAAAATTCTATTATTATTTTTATAAGGTTATTTATAGGATCATTTTGAAAAAAAGTCCATCGTAGGTATCTCTTTGTAGGGTAGCTGTTTTCAGGGATTTGAGTTTACAGATAAATAATGGAATTTCTCAAAATAATTCCGTCAAGTTATGGCCGAACTGCAGTCACGTCAATCCAAACGCGTCCCCCAGACGATTTCCTTTCTGAACCCCACATTTCAGCCCCACCCCATCATTAAACCTTCATAATTAAATATAATATAATAATATCATGCTGCTGAGTGATAAGTTCTCTCTTCAAAAGCAACACACATATACTCGCATTTTGTCATGTAATCTCTTATTAGTTACATATTCTTGATAGGCATAATATACATGGAATCCCCCCCCCCCCCCCCCCCCCCCCAAAAAAAAAAAAAAATAAGTACTTGAATTCATATGAGAAATATCATATACTGATGATGAGATAGTAAACAAAAAGAGTAATTTTTTTTTTTTTTCCTTTTCCATTTCATAATGATGTTTTCTAATTTCAGGGTTAAGCGTGTAAAGTAGCATATCTGGTTTCACTCATGTCTCTGCACAGCAAAGAACTGCAGCTATGATTACTGCTGGGGCTACAACATCTTTACAATGTTAAAGGATGTGCTAAAAAGAAAGAAGTGCCGCCGAATAGCCTCATTTACTGATAATTTTTTACGAAAAGGGGACGGCGAAAACATTACAGGCAACACAATTCAGAAGCACAAAAGGAAGGCCACCAAATTCCGATGATGCTAACGGCGCTGTAGATCTCTATGCAACTCGATCCAAGCTCAGAACGATCTTTTCGACATGAATGTGCGCATGAAATATTAAACCTGTAATAAATCAACACACCATGAATATGGTAACTTTAATCAGATTGCCATTTCATTTTGCTGGAAGCTCTAACTTTAAAACTTTACACTTTATGGAGAACCAGGAACACTCATCAAGCACAAAACAATCAAAGAGTGCAAAACTCAATTGCAAAGAGAGGGGGGGGGAATAAAGCAAAATGCTATGCGACATAAGATATAATTCGACTTAAAGGAGAATAAATGCATGAGATGTTGCATGTATGTCATTACTTTGAGGATACAGATCAAAAGAAAAAAGTAGGTTTATAAGTACGAATATCTGTTATGCCTGTCATCTTGTCCAAACTTATTGTGCAAGAATAGTAAAAAGGTCAAGCAAAGTCAATCGACAAGTTCCTTGCGCACCTAAACAAGCATGCAAGTAGAAAGATAATTGTAATGATAGTTGGTCAAAAAAGAAACTTCTGCATCTCTGTGGTCCAAAAAGGAACTTGCGCATCAGTTCATTAGTATCCTGCATTGTCCAAAAAAAATTGACAAAGGCAACGCAACTCACAAGGCATTCCCCACTTTAGGGTCTCAAAAGGTTCACCAACATGCGGCCACATCCCCCAATAAGAAAAAGATGTTCCATGATTCAAACATATTAAATCCAAGTCACTATCGCAAGAACAAAAAGTAAGTGTTAAAAAAGAGAACGGCTGACGAGTGAACAGCTCAACTTTCACTTTATGAACTTTCATGAAAAAGCAAGCATGCATTTCCCTCATTCCAACCGAAAATAGAGATAGCGACTGAGGAGACAATTTAGAGAGTAAAGTAAAACACACACACATATGTACACGCGATATGTATGAGTGTGCCTACATAACAATGTTGTAGGCACCACAGCCACGGCAAAAACAAACACAAATTGCTGCATAGAGAGAGATAAAAATTGGATATATATAGATGTATATCAGTCACTACCCTAAGTCCCTAACTGAAACTGGCTAGCACTTCAATAACGTTGATTATATGCTTAGAGAAGATCCTGTACGAGTTAATAAAATTCCAAAAAAGAAATAAACACAGAGGTAAAAAGAGTGCAAATGTCATGACCTTTTCAACCAAGAGACAAAAGAATTTAGGTTTCGTCAGAAATGAGCCAAAACTCTTCAAGAAAGCATTATCAGGACTAATCATAACTAATTGGAATTTTCTTTAATGATCTTGCACTCAACTAACTTCTTATGCAGCCTGGCAGCCTCTTCCACCATGCCAGATTCAGCAATTCCTCTAACTAGAGAAGCATAGATTGCTCTGCTGGGCCTATTACTTCGAGATATCATCATATCCAATATCTCAATAGCAGTATCTACCTTTCCATTTCTACACAATGCTTGTATTACAAGGGTAAAAGTAGTGCCTCTAATCCTAAAATTAGCATCAACCATCTGCCTTAACATCTCAACTGCTTCCTCCACCATATCTTTCTTACAAAACCCCATGACAAGCGATCCGTAGGTGATATCATCGGGGACTATCCCATCACTAACCATCTCATCAAATAGAATCATCGCTCTCTTAACCTCGCCTTTCTTTGCAAGCCCATCTATAAGGGTATTATATGTAATAACAACCAAAGAACACCCATTTCCCCTCATATAATGAAGTACGTCGAGAGCTTCGTCTAGCATGTCCTCTTTACACATAGCTGCCAAGAGGGTGTTGTAAGTTACTATATCAGGAGAGCATTCCTCGGTTACCATTTTATGCAAGAAATCAATTGCTCGGTCCAGAAGGCGATACTTGCATAAACTATTAATCAAGATATTGTAAGTCACAACAGTTGGAGGAAAGGAAGCCTCGTTCATTAGAGAAAGTAAATCATCCGCTTCATCCCACTCCCCTTTTCCACATAGGGCGTGAAGTAAAGTGTTATAAGTCACCGCGTTTGGCTCCAAACCATAATCAACAAGACCGTTGATAACAAGTTTTGCGTCCTCAAACTTTCCACCTTTGCAAATAACATTTATGAGAGCATTAAATGTAACAAGATCAGGATAGCATCCCTCAAAGGCCAAATCTTCTAGAGCTTTCATGGCCTTCTTAATACCATGATTTTTGCATATGAGCTCAAGAAGTATGGTGTAAGGTATCAAATACGGCGGAGACCCCATTCTTAACTGACCTTTCCAAAAAGAAATTGCCTCTTCACACTTACCCTGATCAAGCATGCACCTAAATAAAGTGTTATACGTGATCACATCCGGAGGACAACCGCCGAAATTCATATCTTCGACGAGTTTTAGCGCGAAATTGAGCTGTCCTTTGCTGCATAGTACACCGATCAATTTATTACACGTTATGATATCCGGTATTCCCCCGGAGAAGATCATCACCTGAAGAACACGGATTGCCTTTTGCATCTTATTGGCGTTAACCAGCCCGCGTATCAGATTAATGCAGGACGGAAAGTCAGGGATTTGGCCCACGCGCGCCATAACATCAATCAGATTAGCAGCTTCCATGACCTTACCGTTCTCGCAGAAACTTCGAAGGATTTTGTTGTTGGACGATTCATCATAGTCAATAAAGTATCCCTCGAGAGGCAAATCATGTGAATTTAAATTCAGAAGACGGGTCGGTCTAGCGTGCGAGGATACAATGGTCTTCTCGAAATTATGGCCGGATTTCGTACTTCCGTTTAATACATTTTTGCGGCCGCTCCGTAATTGCGACTGATGATTCGTAGACTGTAAATGGATGGCGTTGTCTTGATATACATTTGATCCATGTTTATGCTCGAGATTTTTCGGATAATCCAAACAAACTGCATATGGTTTCGTCGGCAAAAATGGCTCCGAACTATACTGAGAGCTTACGGAAAAAGCGAACGACGGAGCATCCCCCACACAATGCTTCATAAATATCATATGCCCCATATCATATAGCAAATCAACAAGCTTGTTAACAAAGCATGAATCTTTTTACTGTGATAAACAACAATTTCTTCATTATCCGCAGCACCGCGAACCACTGCAGTAGCATTTAAAAAAAAAAAAATTAGGATGTGCCCATTTATGAATGTAAGTAAAACAATGAAAAAAGGGCGATTTCAACTGATTTTAACATGTTTCAAATCATTAGAGACAAACCATATCATCAACGAATCAATAAAAAACGAGCTTTTAGCAGGATTAAACCATACAATTGCTCGTAGACGTAAAAATAGCAAGCAAAAAAATTGAAAACAAAAAACAAGAAAATCCAGTACCATTACTTCAGATGCCTAAACCCTATAAATCCTTTTAAAAACTCATTGAATCCGCAGAAAAATTAAAACTATTCTTATGTAAAAGAGGAAAATGAGGATAGAAACCTATTGGAGAGAGAGGCGCTTTTCTCCATTTCGATCGATAAAAATCGCGCAATTTCCAAATGAGAGGAGAGGGGGATTAGGGAGGGTTCGAGCGCTCCCTCTAGGGTTTTTGTCCCAAGAGACTGCCACGTCAGCATTTCGGCGGTAATCGCAATGAGGAGAGTAAAATCTAATGCATGTTCCGGACGCCGAGAGCATGCCACTTGGGCTTTGAGATTCGTGTTCGATTTTTGAACGGGCCTGCTATTGGGCTTTGAATGGGCCATGTTAAAGGGGCCGGGTTAGATGATTTTTGAGCAATGCTAGAAGCTTCTTTGTTTAAGCCATAATAAGTGATTTTTAAATTAAAAATAATTTTTCAGTTGAACTAATATTTAAGTTTAAAAAAAATAATTACGCTACTACTTGTTTGATAAAAAATCAATACTTTGGAACTGTAATTATCTCACTTTCTTATTTATTTTACATTTTAACACTAGTACATAAAAAAATTAAAAAAGAAGTCAAATCAATTAATATTTTATTATTGTTTTTATCTCTTTCTCTCCTATAATTGTCTTCGATATCATACAGGGTGAAATCAATTACGGAGTTTTAAAAATAACGACATATATGTGAATTTAGTTTATAATAATAAATAAAATAACAGAAGACATGTTGCAATGTACCACTTTATTCATCCTAGAGCTCTCTCACTCTCAATTTGTCTCATCAATTATTTATTTTTTAAAACTAAAACTCAGTTTGTATTTTTGTGAACTCTAAAATGAAAGGGTTATAAAATTTATATTTATAAATAGGTGTGCATGCAATATTTTTCTTTTTAATCTATCATGGATTTTAAAAAAAATGCTAATATATGTTAACTATTTAGGTCTCGTTTGCTATTGAGGTCGATCTAATAACAGTAGATAAAAAAGAGTTGAGTATATAAAAAATATATATTCTTATTTTTTGTTGGGACTGTAGAAAATATATTTATTGCAATATGCCGAACGTGATAAAACATTTATGATATTTAAAAATAGATATGATATTTTTTTTATTGTGCTTTTGCATTGTACATATTGCAAATTTTTTGCAATCCCAAACTGAGCCTTAGGCTCTTATTACGATTGCACGAAGATTATTTTTACGTTCATTAATAAAATATAATAAAAATAATTTATTTATTTTAATAAATAATGTTACATTGCTTTTTCAGCAATAAGCTGCACCGGGCCATAAAGTCGGCATTGCCTTTTGAGCTATTGCCGTATTTACTCCAAGGGCTTTCTTGTAATTTGGCGTCCCCCTCCTCTCGGCTCTTGCGCACCGTTCTCGGGTGCTTTTTTACCCCGCGACGCTGCCTATAAAACCGAGCTTCTCCCCTCTCACTCACTCGCTCTCTCTCTCTCTCTCATTCTCCATTTCTCTCTCTTTCTTTCTCTCTCTCTCTCCCCCCCCCCCTTCTGAGGAACCCTAGTTTCCGAAACCCTAGAAAGGCGAAGGAAGAAGAAGCTGTAGAAGGAGCGAAGATGCAAGGGTTTCCCGGAGGGCCCCCGGATTTGGCCCATCTCCAGGCCACCATGAACGCGATCGAGCACGCTTGCTCTCTAATCCAGGTTACTCTCCTCCCCCATCGTAAACCCTACTGGACTCCGCGATCGTTTCTTGCTATGGTTTCCATCAACCATCAAATGTGTTTACTGAGAATCTGGATGAATGTTACCGTATCTCGTCGATGGTTGTAGGACTAATTTATAAAGAAATCCCACTGTTCTTTTGTTGGAGCACGATTATTTGTAGATTTTGTGAAGGTAGAGAGATTAATTTCGTAGTTCTTGGTTATATATTTGATTTCTTGATTGTGCAGATGCATATGAATCCGGCTGAGGCAGAATCGGTTATCGCGTCGCTGCATTCGTCTCATATGCCTTATCAGACGTGCCGATTCATTCTTGGTATGTTCTCTTGTGGAGCTTTACCCTTTGGTTGACAGGATTATTACCGGATAATAATTGCAAAGACACAGGTTCTTGGATTAGTTTCTTTTTTTATAGCTTCTGTTATATACATGGGGCTAAGCTGTTTAAAATGCTTAAAGAAGGGAGGAAAAATAGCATCTCTACGTTCATTTCCCATATATACACCTCATTCGAATCAACGATTTCAAGTCGTAGAGAGCCTCACCAACAATATGGAAGGAGGATCTTCATCAATATTTTTTATTATATATTTCTTGGTGCTTTTATGACATTATGGCCTACCTTTTCTTGTAATCATTGCTTTCTGCTGCATGAAATGCTCAATTATAGATGTCCAAGCATTTTCTTGTTTAATTCAATCTATCATATGGGATCTTAATCACTTCTTATATCAGAAATAGATATATATTTTCTTGGGACATCATCACATGATTTACATTATGTTTGCTCATATTGAAATCAGTTTTCTACCCCGAATATTGTTTTGTATCTTGAACCATTTGAAACTGTAGGTCACAAGTTTTAATTGACACTTCTCTCACTTTTATCTACATGAGCATGATTGTCGGCGCGAAAATGAGGCATGGCCATGCATAATATAGAATTCTCGAAAAGAGAGACAATTTAACAAGGTGATGTGATTAGAAGTAGAGAGAGGCCAAAAATTGACAATAGTGTTAGTTAAGAGAAATTTAGTCACTGCGGATTTAGTTCCATGATAATCAAATAAAACGACGATATAAGTGAATAATGGATCAAGATTGATTTCTTTTGTGAATTTACAGAATTGACTCCTCTTTGCGCGGCATAAGGTTAAGTTGAATCATGTCAAATCTTTGAGTTTTAATGCAAGTCAGTGCCTATGCCTGAACATGTATGGATTGTATTCTCTTTTGCCATCAAATGAAGCAATACGTCGTCAAATGCAGATTAATATGTTAGTTATGGAGCTTTTCAAGTTTTCAACAACTCTTACTAGTGTAATGCCTGCTTGAATATAAATTGAGCCATCTTGGTTCAGAGTGGAGTCTAAAGGTGATTGTTAAGGACTAGTTGGCTGCAGTCAATCCCTTTCTTTTATTGTTTTTCCCCATCTACATTGGTACCATAACTGATGCTGCTCTTCTTCAGAAACTTCTAAAGTACCGAATGCAAGGTTTCAGGCTGCTGGAGCAATCGGAGATGCAGCAATAAGGGAATGGGGAATTCTAACAGATGAGAACAAGAGAAGTTTGATCATGTATGCTCATTGTACATTGTAGATGAGTCTGGCTTTGTGTATATGAATGTACTGTTATATGAGTAAGTGAAATATCATTCTTTCTATTGTAGATTCTGCCTGCAGTATGTCATGGAGCATGCGAGTGCCCCGGATGCCTATGTACAATCAAAAGTTTCCGCTGTGGCTGCTCGACTGTTAAAAAGAGGCTGGTAAGTTGCTTTCAGTCAAAAGTTTCATGCCTCATTTAGTGCAATTGATCATGTGTTTGGGTCTTCTTGCTCTAGGGGGTTGCTTCAGATCTGGTAGAATCCTGTGCATATGATTATTTTAAATAATGATTCTCATTATCTTAAATTATGAATCTATGATATTCATTGATGCTTGACTGCTTGTCTTTGTCAGATTAGTGTTTTTTTTTCCTCCCTTGTATTGGTTATAATGGCCATATAAGACTATAATTCTTGATATTCTTTGAAAGTTCCTGCCCTTCTAGCATAGTTTTTCCCTCTTTCTACTTTGTCTGTCTCACTCTGTCTGTTTGCATTGAGCTCGTCACCACCTTTTATGTTGACTTTGACTCTTGAGTGGTTAGGGGATCAGCAGATTAGGTTAATGTTAACTTCCCAGCCAGAATTTTCTGCAATTGTAAATTGAGTATGTATTGGCTTCCTTTACCATTTGAAACTCATAAATAAACTTGATTAGAAGGGTGTGAGGATATTGGACACAAATAACAAGTGCGCATCATCCTGAAACAAGTGACATAAAGAAACTTAACATTGCACATATTGGGCTTGATGTACAGAAGAGATCATCTAAGTCACAGGGTTGCATGAATTGTGACTTCGACAATATCTAGATTCTAATTCAATGTCTACTTCAATCTACATTGTTTTTCCCATGGTCTATATTGACTGGTAAGATACAGAGAGGCTTATGCACAAGCCCTGTTGAGTGCTGGCTGTGCAATCTCTGTTATAACAGGATGAACATGCCAGGCTAATTATGTAATGATAATGTTTAATTTGCATTCTAACTGATTATGCTTGTTTTGGTCATTGCAATTATCTATCATGCTATCTTGTTACAAGAATTTCTTCACTATGATTCTTTTCTTGATGACTTTTTTTTTTTCTGTCTCACTATGTTGAATTTGATCTGTTGTGGCTTTTCAAGGCTTGGAAATTTGGTGTGCTGCATGCATATTCTGATGTGTATGAGTTTGTTTATAGGCTAGAATTTCCTGAAGCGGAGAAGGCAGCTATTCTTTTTGAGGTATCTCTGTATGGTTCACTGAATCATTTAGTCTGGCATTCCAACTTTTTGTGTTATGAGCTGTTTTTTGGGATTGAATTTAGGTTCTTTTAATCTGAAATATCTCAAGAATTCAGAACTCTTTTGCAGATGTCTAACAATTGCCTTCTCAGGTGAAGCAATCTATTTTGGGCAACCATGGCTCTGGCCCACAGTTTGTAGGGATCAATTTTGTGGAATCCTTGGTACCCATTGTCAACTGTGTTTGCTTGAAGGTCCATCACTGTTCTTGCAGCTTTTTGAGTTAAATTCATTTTTTCTTGGTCCAGGTGTCAGAATTCTCACCTTCAACCTCCTCTGCCTTGGGCCTTCCTAGAGAGTTCCATGAGCAGTGCCAATCTTTTCTGGAGATGAACTATTTGAAGGTTTTATGAACTTTGAATTCCCTTCACTCTGTGTTTGTCTTCATGCCTAAACTTTAAAGTGTATTTTGTTTACACATCTTTTAGGTGGTGTTTGTTTGTTTGTAAGATTCTTTTTTATGACTTTAATTTTCATTCTGGAAGGAGTTCTACTGCTGGGCCCAAGCTGCTCAGTTAAGTGTTTCAAACAAAATTTTAGAACACCCAACAAGTCTTCCAGAAGAAAAAGTTTGTTCTGCAGCCTTGCGTCTCATGTTTCAGATCTTGAACTGGGATTTCAAGCATACTGCTAATGAACCTGACAACTCTCATTCTAGAATAAATACATTGACATCTGGGATCAGGCATGACGCTGTAATGCTGAAGAAATTTGATCATTCCTTGGTAAAGGTAGGTCCTGTTTTCTCATATATTGCATGCAATGTTTGTCTTATCTTATCGCTTGTAACTCTGCTCCTTTATGGTACTTGTAGCCAGGGCCTACTTGGAATGATGTTTTGATATCAAGTGGTCATACTAGCTGGCTTTTGAATTTTTATGCTACACTCCGGGGAAAATGTTCGTACGACACTCTTTGGATTGATTCTCCTATTGCAGTGTCCGCTCGGCAACTTATAGTGCAACTTTGCTCCTTGGCAGGAGCCGTGTTTCCTTCTGGTAAAAGCATATGTATACAGAGGATTTTATGTCAGATGTCTTTTCTGTGTCATGCTACTTTGGCTTATATTCATACACATGTTTAAAATACTCTTATATTCCTGTATCCCTATGTATTTTATCTTAGTATTTTTTGATCAAATTGCTGTATCAGTATCGTGCCATATCTATATTCCATATTGGTGACTATGCAGCATAGACTGTAGAAAATCATAGGAACATTGACTTTTTTGCTTCACTTGCACCTACATAGTAGAGTTTCTGGTCTAGTCCGCAATTTAACTTCTTTTTCGATGATAAGCTTCTTTCTTCTTGATAGTTGATACCATAATTAAATTTCTGCAATTTCACCTTGGACAAATTGGTTTAACAATTTCTTATTTTTCAGATAATGGAGAGACACAAATTAAGCACATTGTACTAATATTGTCAGCTATCATTCAGTGGATTGATCCTCCTGATGTTATTTCAGCATCAATTCAATCCGGACAAAGTGAAAGGTCCTTTCTGGAACTTCATTGAACTTTAGGCTTAAAAGTCAAATTTCATAAAGTTAATTGATATTGATGATTGCCTCCTTTTGTTCTTAATTTTCTTTTTCCAGTGAGTTCATTGACGGTTGTCATGCATTGCTTTCAATGGCATCTTTAACTAGTGCCATGCTTTTTGACAACCTCCTAATGTCTCTAAGGTCAGTTGATACATGCAGTGCAGATTACTTTTTCCTGAACTAATTTGTCTAATGTTGCTATCATCCTTAAACAAATTTATCTTTTTTGATTGTTCGCCTGACTACCAGAATATTTGGTACAATCAAATCCTGTACCAAAACTTGCTTACTGCATAATCCTTTTTTCTCTATAGTGTCATTTCATGTCTTATTGGTCTACATATATCCTTATTGTCCTGGATCACTTTTCAGGCCTTATGGTACCATTCACTTATTGTCCTCCTTGACTTCTGAAGTTGTTAAGATCCTTACAGTCAACCAGGATGAAGAGGAAACATGGAGTGCTGATGCTCTTGATATATTGTTGGAGACATGGAGTGTCACGCTTGGGGTACCCTAAAGTCTTTTGCCCCATTCTCTTCTTTGACAATTACTTGCATTCTTCTGTTACTTTCCGTGCTTATGCTAGTTCACTGGTGGCTAATGTGGTTGCTTATGTTCTTTGAAATGGATATAGAACAAAACTATTTTTTGACGTAGATTTTATTTTGTTGCTTGTTCTTGTTTCCTTGTCTTTTTTGTACCAATTGAAAATTTTCTTCTTGTCTTGTTCTTCGTTTTTTTTGGAATGGTCACTTGTTAGCTGACCATTGCCTTTCTTTTTCTTATGCAGCAAACAGATGGTGATAAGACTATACTCCCCCACGATAGAGTATTTGCAGCTTCCAGTTTATTTATTACTATTGTAGAGTCGCATTTAAAAGGTATTCTTTAGTTAACAAATGTTTTCATTTCTTTGAAGATCGCTAAATAAAATTAAATGTTCATGTCAAATATCATGGTTGTGAATATTTTGCTTGTTTCTATTATATGAACTGATTGTGGATCTGAAACCTGTAAACTTGTGGTTTCTTTATTATAGCTGCTGCTGACTCTGCCCTTGATGAAAATGATGATACAGAGTACTTTCATGCCTCTGTTTCAAGTATGTTATAATTTCAAATTTTCCTACAAAGACGAAGTAAATAAATGCTGCAGTTTCTCTTGTTGCAATTTTCATGTGAAGTTCTCTCTAGTCTATGTCCTTATACTGCTATATTTTCCATCTATGAATCTCTGTGGTTTGCAGAACGAGATGAAAGGTTAGCCTCGTATGCTCTCATTGCACGTGCAGCAGCTGACAAGACTGTTCCTTTTCTTGTACAACTGTTTTCAGAACGGTTTTCCTTGCTGAGTCAGGTCATCAAACTTGTTTTGACTCACTCAATCTATTATAAGTCCTTATTTTATAGTGAAACTTTATCCATATTTCTTGTATTTGTGCAACCTTTTGATTTGTGAGAAGCTAATCAACTTACTAAAATCAACCATTGTAAGTCATGTACGAGATAGTTAATTGAAAATCTCATTCATGATAATATTATATTGTTTGTAGCAGGCATCATATCTGTAGTCGTTATATTCCATGTCTATGCCGAAATTTTTCTTGGTTCTAATCTAATTTCCTTTCTGGTGTTTTCTTATCTTTCCTTGTCTTATTAACTTCTTCTATGTCCAAAGTTTTGTTAATATATGGCAAATTAAAATAAGCTAGTAGTGTCCTTTAAGTTGTTGTTTCATAAAGCTTATATCTTTCCTGCTAGTTGAGTTGTCAAGACTTGACTATAGCAAAACCTGGAAATCTGAAACAGCAAAAATTGCGAAAGATCTGATATCATCCTCTGGAGAAATAAAATAGCACTGCACTATTATTATTGTGAGATGTATGGAAATGTTAACCATTTATTTTTGACGTACTGACATCTTTTGGCTAACAAGTAGCCACTCTTCATATGTAGAGCTAGTCTTCAGTCTGCACTATTTCCAATTGTTGTTATGTACTGAAATTTATGCATTCTAATGTTCTGATAATTTCTTAGCAGAGAATTTCTGGAAATGAGAGCACTCAAACGTTGGAAGAACTATATTGGCTCTTATTGATAACTGGTCATGTTCTCACTGATTCAGGCGAAGGCGAGACTGCGCTTGTAATTACTCCAACATGGTTTATTTGATTTTCTATCTTGTTGAGTCTGCAGTAGTCATTATATATTGATATCGATGGAAAGTATTGATTATTTACTTAACAGGTTCCAGAAGCATTACAAGCTGGTTTTTTGAATGTAGTCGAAGCAGCACATCATCCTGTTGTTGCATTGTCCTGGTATGATCTTACTTTTCAGTCACTTTATTCTTGTCAGTTGCTGAGTGTAGTTTAAGGGGGGGAAAAAAGGAAAATGTGGCTATACAGAATTTAGTCATAAGAAAGCAAGCACACTCAGTCCCAAATCTGATCATTCAAAACCATGCTCGAAGTCTGAATTCTAACAGTACTGTTTTGCTTCTGATATAATGCAGCAAATGAAATCTTCTTCCTGAGCTGCCCGAGTTCCTATCAGATATTTCATCGAAGTCCTCTGAGCATTTTATATGTCCTAAGCCTTTCATAAACCTTTAAAAACTGCTATTTCTGTTGTTGCCTGACATTTTAGTTCAACCTTGATGCATTACTTCTGCTTTATGTAAAATGAGATGCACATGCGGCCTTTGAAGGGCATAAATTAAATGGAACTTAGGATGTCTTCGAGTTTGAGAGGTAGCTGAAGAAGTTACAAAATTAGTAGAAAGCACAAGGGGTGTGTATCAATGACTCTGACTGCTACAGACTGTGGTTCGGCATATAACATTATTCAAATGCAGTTAGGAAACCCCACAACATGTCCCTTATGGACGTGATGTGCTGGCGACCTTATATGGGACAATTGCGTGCGTGAACCAATCAAAGCCCTCTACATTATGTACGTCAGCATATTAGCAGCCCAGTAAGGGCAGCATTTTGGGGGACCTGTAGTAGTACTCAAATGCGGTTAGGATCTAGATGATCTAACTTAATCTTGTCATCTTTTTGTAGCATCTGAGGACAATATTGATTTTCTTTAGTCCCTATGTAGAATAACGAACCATGAAGTTTTGTATTTCCTTTGTGAGTGCTGGTGCTATGGTAGAAGTCTTGCGTTTGCAACCATGTGTTGCAGGTTCAAGTCTCGGCGGCAGCCACTTCTTGCAGTTGGTGACTTGGTGTGTATGTCTGTCTCCTAGTATACTCTTCTAGGATCCCACATCACTGGGACCGTAGCTGAGTTGTTGATTTTTTTACTTATAAGTGCTGTTTGGATTTTTTTTTTTTTTTTTTCCTTTTTTTTTTCCATTGTACCAGTGCCATCTTTTGATTTATCATTTTGTTATCATTGCACATGGCTCTTGTTTGTTTATGCAGGTCAATTATACAATTTTCCAGGCAGTGTTTGGATACAGAAATGAGATCAATGTACTTTAGTCCTCGACTAATGGAGGTAGTCTTTGGCATATTTCATGCAAAATCTGTTTGATATGTTGAATATGAATTTCATAGGTTTTATTTTATAATATATATTGAGTCCGGCTATGGTGCTTTTAAAAGCACCAAGCACTTGGTCCTTGCAAGTTTTCCACCGTTAAATCTATCCTTTTGACCAATTCCACCCCTTAGATCATGCTATTCCACCAACCACCCACTAAACCCTAGGAGACCACTATTATCCTAGCCCTACAAATCTTCCTCCAAAGGCTGAAAATCCACAAGCACCAATGACTTGGTGCTTTTAAAAGCATAGGAGCTCAATTATATATATATATATATATATATATATATATATATATATATATATATATATATATATATATATAAACTAGGCTACTATACTATTAATAGCACCAAGTCATTGGTGCTATTAGGTTTTCGGCCATTGGATGAAAGGATGTGCGGTTAGGATGATAGTGGTCCCCTAGGGTTGAGTGAGTGGTTGGTTGAATAGTATGATCTAACGGGTGGAAATGGTCAACGGGGTAGATCTAATGGCTGAAAACTTGGTAGCACCAAGTACTTGGTGCTATTGATAGCATAGTGGCCGGACTCTCTCTCTCTCTCTCTCTCTCTCTCTCTCTCTCTATATATATATATATATATATATATATATATATATATATATATATATATATATATATATATAACTTTTATCCGACAAATTGGATGATTGCCTCTTTTGTTCAGTATACTTTAGGTAGATAACTCTTAGGATCAACCAATCCCCACTTCAACCTCTGCATAATATATTCAAGTGCAAAAAACCTGCAATATGTTGATTCGTTTCCACCATAATATTTACACGACGATGATTTTTGGCCATTTCATGGCTTGCCTCATGGCTCAAATCACGGAAATGACCTCTATATATGGGGTAACACTGTATACATCAGACCTCCGTAGACCCGGAGATTGTGAGAACCTTGTGCACTAGACTGTCGTTCTGTAAATATGGAAGAATTTTAGCATGCTCATTAGTTTCTTCTTTGATTGTAGAAGAACACAAGACTATTGGCAGGGTCATTTTACCTATCTTATATCGGCCTTTTGATTCTAACATTCATTTCTCTGCACAGGCAGTGATATGGTTCCTTGCTAGATGGGTTGCTACATATTTGCTTCCGCTTGACACACGCAAGGAACAAATCAGTACAACATATCATGATGATGGGAGTCAGCATGAGTCTCAATTTTCTAGAAAGATTTTACTAACTTTTGCAGTGGAGCATAATCAAGTAGATTTCGTGCTTGATTCTGTTGTTCGCATCTCTATGGCCACTCTTACTTTGTATTCTGGAGAGAATGAGCTGCAGGTATATGTTTCAATATGATTTAGATCTTCTCATAATGCTTTTCTCCAATAAAAGAGTAGTTTCCGCTATGCATGGGCCGCAAGCATTGTCTACAGGCTATGTCCAAACACTTCTATGCTATGATTTGTGGACTTGGATACAAGTATCTCTTTAGCAAAACGGCTAGTTAACACCTACGGTGACACGCGCACACACACATGCACATGTGATTTAATAATACATGTGTTGTTCAGCTTTGTTCGGTAGTTACGTTAGTTTGTTGATCATTGGAGATTTCGAGAAGAACCACTGTGACTTGAATTTATGAGATTCAGTAAGATATTACTCTTTTTAAGAGAATCTTAGTTTGATGTAATTGAAATTGACTACTTGGTAATTTGTTGGTTATTTATTTTTTATTTCAAAATTATTGTATAAATTTTACTGATATCTTTTTGCTTACTGCTGTTGGGAGGCATATCTAATATCTGTAGTCCTTTTGTCAGGCACTCACATGTCAAAAACTTCTTGCAGCACTTGTTCGACATAAGCAGATCTCTGTCCGGCTCCTTCTACTGGTGAGGCCAAGTTAATTGTTACCATGAATGAGACTTTTGCCTGTTTTCCGTTTATACTTTCCTAGCACATGAATCACATACTATGAAGGTGAAGCGTGCTTTGCCAAGTTAGCTGAACTTTTGCACTTGTTTTTGCACTTTCAAACGTATAATCATGTTTATTTGGTAGTTCTTAGCTGGCATCCACATACAGCCAACAAGCTATCTATTGTTATATTTCAGTATATATTGCTGCAGCTTTATTGTTACTCCTGAATCCTGAATACTATGTGATAGTACCTCTGAATCGATCTTTAAATGAGCTGAAAATTTGTGCTTCTCTTCTTTGTCTCATTTTACTTTTCATTTTTATAATGTTTTGTGAGTTCTTGTATTGAAATGCATATATGTCTATCAGGGCCATAATTTTTGCTTGTTCAGTGTGATCTTCCTGTTATTGGCAGTTCATATACATTATACATTGATCCTATATGTTATTCCCCCCCTTGTTGCATTTCTATAACAAAGAAATGTCTTCTACTCAAAAAACGAGTGTGCTGTTAGTATAATTACCTTTGTTATTTTACATTTATAGACCTCTCTCTTTTTAAATATTTTTGCTTCATTTATTGTTGTTAGGCTATTCAAGACATCTGACTTCATAATTCAATGAAACTGGAAAAAAAAAAAAGACATTTAAAGGGAAACTGCTAGAACTAAAGAAGACTCATGCTTAGGTTAAGCAGTACTTTAACAAGCAATAAGTATGCCACACTAGTAAAGGACTAGATGTGCTGCATCGTTGGTGAAAAATGGCAAAGTTGATGATTAGCCAGCCTTCTTCTCTAATTTTTGAACTTATTGGCAGGCTTTCATTTGTTCCTGTCTCTCGTCTGTCCAGATTGTCACATTTTTCTTTTTTACTTTTCAGGACTCCTGGCGTGATCTTGCAAGAGCTTTTGCAAATGAAAGAGCCTTATTTTCAGTAAATGCTCGTATACAAGTAAGAGTTACTCTCCATATTGAATGCTTTTTCTCTTCACATTGTTGCATTATGAAAATCTTTCATGCTTATCTGACATCTTCTCACAGCGTTCCCTTGCGGAAACACTCGTTTGTGCAGCTTCCTTCATAAAAGATTCTGAGGCATCTGCTCAGTGAGTCTATTTTGAGCACTATTCTTCTGACTAAACAATTACAGCCCTAGATATCCTAAGTGTGTCAGTGTTGGATGCTTTATAGGTATTTGAGAGATCTCTTGGGACCAATTGTAGCATGCCTTGTAGATAACTCCAGTAGGAATGATCTCAAGGCTGTTGCACAGCAAGCAGATGCAATATATATGGTTAGCATACTCTGACGGTATCTGAAGGTACTACTGAAAAGCAAGCCTTAACATAAAGATTTGTGTAGGTCAGTTGCTTGCTGGAACGGTTGAGGGGAGCGGCTAGAGCTACTCAGCCTCGAACTCAAAAGGCTTTGTTTGAGATGGGCCATAGTGTGATGAACCCTTTATTAACTCTTCTAGAAGCAAACAAAAATCAGGTGAGCTTTCTACAGCGGGATATCCTTTCTCTGGATTTCCTGTCGTGGTCTACCTCTATTTTGTTTTATATTTTGAAAATTCTTCTTTGAATAGGGATGTTAATGAAGCGGATTCGGGGTGGTTTTTACAAGAACTGAAAGCGAAACAAAATCCAACACCAAACAATTTTAGAAATCCAAATCCGAAACCAAAACCTGTACCCAAAACTGAAATCTGGTTTAATTGTTAATAGAGATTTAAAATCTGTTCTAGCCTTAACAGAGATTTTAAAAAGATTTAAACACAACAATATTTGTCCCAATATGTGATGTCTCTTCAACTCAAAACCTATTCTATCATTACTAGATATTTAATGACAGCCATTTTGTCCTAGCCATATCATTAGCAGAAGCAGATTAACTAAACAGCAATAAGCTAGTTTCACAACCATAACATGTAGACAACTATAACATTTCATACCAAACTATTAAGTATAAAGACACAGTATATATTACTGACCTTTATGCATCCCCATCTAGCTTCGGTTAAAACCGCCTTGTTCGGTTCGGTTTGGATAAAATGTTGGGTATCAATATCTGTTGACGTTCATCCCTAGCTTTGATGCCATGGTACAACCGGGTGCTAATTTCACATGTGATGCTATATTGGCTTTCAGTCTGCAGTTGTGTACCTGATACTGAAGTTTGTAGTTGACTTTGTTGATGGACAAGTTGTGTACCTTGGTGCTAAAGAAACAACAATTTTGATCAACTTCTGCTTGAGATTGCTTCAGATATACTCCTGCAATAATATTGGTAAGGTAAAGTGCTTTCCTTTCTCCACCTCAATGTGATACTCGATATGATTACTATATGTCAAAGTCCTGTGCAATTATTCCAGCACCCGTTGTTTGTTAGAAACCTTTGCAGAAGTTGAATAATATGTATGGATTAATGAAAGCATGACAGAAGACATGATGAACACATGCTTTCTCTGGAAGGTGTCTCCCGTAGGTTGATGTGTAAACCTTCATATGGAGAGTATAAGTATTGTAACTGTAGGATGATAAATTATTCAGAAAAATATAGAAGCATTGTTGAAGAGTCACCTAAATTATCAAAATTGAACTATGTTAATCTCGTGTTGTACATCTTAAATTTACTTTCATTCTGGTGGCTGGCCTTTAATCTGTAAATATAGGATTAAATTTGACACATAGTGATGATATTACATCCAACTTGCTCATGTCGTGCTTGGCTTAGTTTTCTGGGTTTTTTAGCAACTGAACCAAAATAATCAATTTGACCATAATGAGGATGAACCAAACTGAGCTGAATTCTAATTGAGCCGAACCAATTTGAATCTAATTTGGATCGGTTCAGCTTAGCAATTCAGTTTTCTAAGTTAGGGTTTTTTCTACGAATTGATCTCAACCAACGATTTATACATATTAACAAGAAAATGGTTTCATCTCGTAAGAACATAAATCTTGATGCAGAACAAAGGATACTGTTTAAAAGTCAAATTACTAGTTCATGCAGTGAACTAATCAACCAACTAGATATTAGGTTATGATGTACTGTGTAACTCCTATCTCAATTTGTTGGTGGGGCGTTTTATGTGCAAGTATTATCGGATGCATCTATCTTTTAGCAGTGCGGCCTCAACTGTCCTTATGAATGTATTTTCTTGTCTTAGATATCACTCTCTCTTTCTACTAGCCTCCGGAGTGAGGCACAGGTGGAGAAGTACAAGGATTTACGTGCTTTGCTTCAGCTTCTCACAAACATCTGTTCAAAAGATTTGGTAACCTACAAGCCCTTAAGCTGGAAATGGTGGAAATAGCTTTCCCACAACTAAATTGTGATAATTGCTAAAATGCAGGTTGATTTTTCATCAGTTGGTGATGACGAAAGTACCACAGATATTTCTGAGGTAACTATTTACTAATCCTATCTGCTATTTTCTGGCTTCCACAATCCATGATATCTCATACTATGTTTTGCAGGTTATCTATGTTGGTCTCCACATCGTTACCCCATTGATATCTTTGGACCTTCTTAAATACCCTAAACTCAGCCGCGATGTATGTTTTTATTCTGATTTTTGATAAAGAAAAATATAATACTTATCAGATGCTCTACCAGATTATCTTTCTACTTTGCAGTATTTTGCACTTGTGTCGCACATGTTGGAAGTGTACCCAGAGAAGGTTGCTCAATTAAATAAGGATGCCTTTGCTCATATCATTGGGACTCTTGACTTTGGCATACAACATCAGGCATGTAGATTTTTTTACTGCATACTCTTATTTTAGTTCTTACGCATCTGTTTTTCTTTGTTTCAAGTGGCAGATGTTCTAGTACTAACATGTAGCCATCCAAGTAGTGTAAGAGGCATGGGCTATGATAATGACTAGGATATAAAACAGTATTGTATTTCCCCTTTCCCTTTTGTATCTAGCGATAGTCAAATGGCAAATATGCTGCATGTCGCGTCCGAACTTTTGGCCAATTACATGAACTAAATTTGTGTGTTATGTTATTACTAGCATAGTTCATTTACAATCAGAACAATCTATTATTAAATCAACCTGCAGTTATTACCCATACTCTACTTACAATCATATTAAAGCCAGCACCATTGCAGGAATTAAAGAATATATAGATTGTACCAGTAGAGAGAATATTAAGAGTTATAATTATCTGAATAAGATGAGTTAGATAGGCAAAGTTTGATCTCCTGGAGTTTCTGTTTAGTTAAAACACAGTTTTCGAGAGCAATCTTTTGATGACTCTCACTATTTGTCCTTGTAAATATTGCTTCTCTAGATGGAAGACCGAGTAGTGAGCAACTTTCATGAGCCACTATCAATTCGCTTGAATCAGTCAGCAGTGTTTTTGATGATACTTTTTTACATCACCCACATTCACGCTTCACATGATCTTGTCTCCTATGATATTAATGCTGAATTGAGTGTGTGAAAGTGGATTAGTGCAAGTAGATTTTCAGTAGGTTGGTGGCAGTGGAATGCGCAATCAAGTGAAGGTGACTATAATCAATCTTTCTCAAACTTCCTTTGACAGCAATTTCATGGTATAGACTATAGAGAAGAGAGAAAAGGGAGAGCAGGGGAGAAACTACTAGGCATCATTAATTAGTGCCTCCATGCAGGCTCCCTCGTCCATCCTTCCATGCCTCTTTAACATATGAATCAAAATTTATCAAAATCAAAATTCACTGGGTTTTGATTCATGTGGTTTGATGCATGGTTACCTAATTCGCAAAACACCCTTCAAATTTTGAATTGGAACATTCAATCCAGTTTGTGGATCACTAGCAAATTGGAATAGCAAAACAAGTGATCCCATCCTAACCTATTTAATTAATACGGGAATCATATTGAGACCAATATATACAGATGCATCCATGTAACTTAGTATATATATGTGTGTGTGTGTGTGTGTGTGTGTTCATTTATCTGTTATTATTATTATAATTTTTTTCCACTTTGTGTTTCAAGTAAATGCTTTTTGTTCCTATAAAATGTGTCAAGGAAGACTACCCCCTTCGTACCATGTTTTAGAGCGAGTGGGGTTCTGCGATCCGATTACCACGCTGTAGGTAATCTAGGTTTGATGTAGAGTGTTATCTGAGCAGTGAATTATTGCCTAGTCCAAAATATTCACAATTAATGCATATTTAAAAAGATTAAGGCTCTTATTATTACGCAAAGCAATTTCTAAAGAATACTTCGGCACAAATCACAATTTTATTTTGTTATTATATATTTGTTGACTATTGTTATAAATTTTGAAGGAAGTGAATAGTTATGCACTTATGTGAGTAGCCGACCTCCAACTTTGCTTACTATACTAGTGACCTCCAAGCTATTCAAGTCTATGCATAAGCCATCAAACAACATATAAGATAAAGAAATGGCGAACATTTCTCCTCTAGCTTCAATACTAGTAGTCAGATTAGATTTGGATCTGGCAGTTTAATTACTGAATATTAAAGTTTATATCTTTGGTTAACTGTGTTTTTCCATGTTAGCATACACATTATATGTTCTACAAGGAGGTGGTGTCGTATTTCCATGTTGCAGGACATTGATGTTTTCGAGAAGTGTTTGGCAGCAGTAAATGCTCTTGCATCCTACCATTTCAAACAGAGATCTGCTGGCAAGGAAGGACTGAGTGCACAGACTGTAGAATCTCAGGGTTCAAATGGAAAGTTGCAGGAAAGCATAACAAGCCACTTCCTGAGGCTGCTGATGCAGTTACTTCTGTTTGAGGACTTCAGGTTAGAATTATGAATGAACTGATTTTATGCAATTGATACCTCCTTCTCATCTGGAGTGTTTGGAAACAGACTTTCTTTTGGGAACTGATAGTCCCAATTACACTCGTTGCAGCTTGCATTAATTTTTTTCCGTATGTGCCTTTTAATTATGTTTTATGCCACATTTGATGTTGTAGAATGTTTAATTACGTTTCGTGCTACATTTGATGGTGCAGAATGGAACTTGCTGGTTCTGCAGCAGATGCTCTGCTTCCTTTGCTTTTGTGTGAGCAAGACTTATACCAGGTCCTCTCTCTCTCTCTCTCTCTCTCTCTCTCTCTCTCTCTCTCTCTCTCTCTCTCTCTCATTCACACACATACAAGCGCGCATGCACCCCGAGGGGAAAAAATGGAAAAAAACATACAAAAGCATACACATGCATATGCATGACAAGAAAACGACTGTTGGACTTGCCGCTTATGTTACTTGGCGACAGTCCCTTTGCTTTCCCAGTTATGTGAATTAAGATACTATTAGATAAGATACGGTTACTTAACATGATGGAAGGACTATATGCTCGTGCTATGTATCTTTTCCCATAGGACTTAATTTGTTCTGGTGATTACTAACGACAGCTTAGTTCTTTTTCTTAATTTTGACATATTTTTTATTAATCGTTAATCATAAAAAAAAATGCAAATACAAATGGGCGCAGAATCTGAAAATTACGGTAGGCAATAACATGTAATTCACTACCGTATTATGTGTAAAAATATCGAAACCCATATTCTGCAGAGGCTGGTGCAAGAACTTCTGGAGAGGCAGCCAATTCCTGCTCTGAAATCAAGGCTCGCAAGCGCATTTCATTCTCTCACAAGCTCGAACCAGCTCTCCTCCTCACTCAACAGGCCGAACCGGCAGAGATTCAGAAAGAACCTTCATGAATTCTTGGTAGAAGTATCAGGCTTTATGAGGATAAAATGACCTTAAAAAGCACTAAGATAAACAGTATCAGGCTTTATGAGGATAAAATGACCTTAAAAAGCACTAAGATAAACGAGACTTAAGTTAGTTTGAGTGAATCTGGTGATATTTGAGTTCACGACATTTCCGGAGTTTTAAGCGGCCGATGTTCTTTGCGATGACACTATTGCTGGATAAAGAAAAAAATTGCTGAAGAGAGTCAGAGGAGATGGAGATGGTGAGACGACCGAGTGTTGAAACTGTGGATTCCAAAGTTGTTGGTGACGATTTTGAGGGGGCGCCTGGCTATTGTTTCATTATGCCTTGTAAATAATTTGTTGCGTGGATGTATGCTGTGTAAAATGATCAGAAAGTGAAAGCTTACAGGACATCTTAGTTTTTCAGATTGATAGAAAGACGGTTAATTTTAGGAACAACTGTAGGGCTTACCTGAGGTTTCGGGTTTTGTTTGTTGCACTTAATTATTTTGTGATTTATATTTTGTTATGTTCTAAGGTTACTTCATTAACAGTAAGTTAGAAATGACACATGAGCTCACAAACGAACTCAACTTACATGTTGGCACGAAACTGAACTGCGACTCTAACATGTGCCATTCCTAATATACTGTGAATGGAAGATCCGTATGGCTTAACATAAAGCACATGACAGTTTTAAATGTGGCAATTTATTTTTTGTTTCTATGGTAGATAAATGTAACAAATTGAACCAGGCAGTGAAGTGCGGCAATGGGAAGCTGCACGGAGTTCTCAAAAGTTTTTTATTTTTTACTTCAGTTTACATGACAAGCGTCGATAATGGATGAATGTGAATATCTCAATAAAGAACAGTTGGTTAAGAAAAGGGTTGTTGGAACAGAATAATTGACGTAGATTTTTTTGTTAGTAGACTTTTTCTGTGTATATTGGCCATTATCAGTGTAATGCTTTCTGTTGACAATTGCAACTATGATCTTATTTATCTCTATGCACTTTGCCTTTTTTTATATATTTGTAGAGGTACCAGTGAAAGAGGCGAGAGAATTTATCAACCATAATTCATAAGATAGTTAAGTGTAATTTTTTGAACCGTATAGTAACCAAGTAAAAAAAATACAAAATAAACTTCAGTGGGAAGCATCCCGACGAAGTTTTGTTGAGAAATTTTGAATTTGCTGTCATTAATTTTGCCTGTATACATATGTTATAATCCTTCTAGGTTTTATTTCTTTTTAACTATAGTATTAAAAAACACCCAATAAACTCTCAAATAAAGGCAAAACTGATACGTGGCAGCTGATAAATTAGAAGCTTCCTAACGAGAAAGTTTCTCACTGAAGTATAATGGGAGAAATTTTCTCTAAAGTTTTATTCTAAGAACACCCTTAATCATAGAATTAAGTACAAATTTTTAAACCCCGGAACAGCCAAAAAAAGAAGAAAAAACATTGAATCAGAACGTGGCAAATTAAAATTTACCAAAAGAAAACACAGAATCTTTGCATTTTTACCAGAAAAATGAAGAGTTACGGCTGCCCTTTAGCAACCCAAAATTTATTACAAGAAAATCAAGCACAGATTCATTTGCCCTAAATACTGCGCCTCACGTGACTGAAAATTAAAATAACATTTCTCTCCCCCTTTTCTTTCTTCTCGCCGACAAACATTTCCACGCCTACCCCCCTAAAGTGCAAAACTTTGTTTGTTCCAATCCCACATCCCCTCTTAAACTCAATTTTTTTTTTCTTTTCCAAATAAAGACATGGAAACTCTTATTATTATTATTATAATTATTATAATTATTATTTTATTCATTCCCTCTCGCTCACTATTTATTTATTTATTTATTTTCTCAGATCTACGACACTCTCCCCTCCGACACTTTTCACACTCTCCCCACTCCTCCCCTACTCTCTCCACTCACTCTCGCCTCCTCTTCGCCTCCTCCCCCAAACATCTAGGGTTCTCATCGCCTCCGATCTCGAATCGGAGCGTTTTTGGCGTCGCATTTCGCGGAGATCGAGCTTCTGTGCGCAGATCCGCGGCTCCGTTCCTCGGTGGAACAACCACCAATCTCTTTCCCTGGAGGTCTTTTTTTCCGCGATTTGATTCGGGTATGATCTCTCATCAACTCGATCCCGATGCGGTTTTTTTTGTTCGATTTTGGTGATTTGGGCTCTGAATGGATAGGAAAAGCCACTTTTTTTTGGTCGAAAAAGTTGGGATTTTGACGCTGTTTCCGATTATATCCATCAAATTTGAAGCTTTTGTCGGAAATTTTTCGACTTTTTTTTCGAATTTATTACCTCTTTTCTAATGGTATTGGACCAACACCGACGCGCTTTTTCTTTGTGCCTATCACTTTCCTTTGGACCCCCTGTATCAACTTGCTTTTTTTTCTGTTTACAGTGGACCGACACCTTCCAATTCTATTGCTGTGGACCAATAAATGGCAGTAGATTAGATACTGTTCCTGGGTCTTTGCTAACGTGCGCCGTTGGATTGTTGGGGCCTCTATATAATATATAATAATCAGTGGGAGCTACAGTTTGTTCAGTATTCTATAGTGCTAATTGGGTAGGCGAAAAATCAGCTATGTTCTTCGTGGTCTTGGTCCATCTATTTTGTCATATTCTCTGCTGCTTCTTTGAGCTTTTCTATTAGGATTCTTTGCCTCGTACAGTAGTACTGACGAAGAGGTTGTTTGTTTAAGTTTTTGTGGATTTTAGGAATTTGGGGGTGAGGATCTATTAGCTGCTGCTTTGTTCTACTGAGTTGTGTGAGAAAGTTTGCAACTTGATTGATTTGATCCCCTGTTCATCAGTTTTTTTGGGTTCCTTTTTAACCTTTTCTCTTTCTTTTTTTTTCCCCTTCTTTTTTGGTTCAAGCAAATGTCCTTTTTTTTGCAATTTTAATTTCCCCTTATTATAGAGCTGTGTGTTTTTTCTTTTGAGATGATGGTTGATCATTCATGGCTCCTACTTTTATGCAGATTTGCTTCAGAATGGGTGCTTCAGTTCTGAGGCCGTCTACGATTATTTACGAGCTGTTATGATCTCAAAGAAAAGTATTGTTGTGCTTCTTGCTTAAATTCTGTGTACTGTATTAAAGAGGTAGTTAAACAGAAATTAAAATTGGGCTACACAATGAGGGGGAGAGCTGATGCGGCGCAGAGTAAAAAATTAGTTACCTCACTTTGTATCGTGATCATCTTTGTTGGTTTACTGTTTCTATACAATGGTTCGTTCTTTGGGCCCAAAGGACAACCAGCTAGCGGTGCTTTTGAGTACAGGAATAAGATCTCACGCTCGTTTGGGTGGGGTAGCGATGACGATGGTGAGGTCGGCAAAGTTGATGAATCCATTTTTGGACATGAAGGTGGAGATAACAATGTCAGGCTTAAGAACTTTCCTGTGAGCTTCTTCTTGAGTAATCTATTTTTGTTCAAAATATCACCATATGTTACAATTCTGTGTCTAATGTTATTATATTCTTTGAAGGTTTGCGATGATCGGCATTCTGAGTTGATTCCTTGCTTGGATAGAAACCTCATTTATCAGATGAGGCTGAAACTGGATTTGAACTTGATGGAGCACTACGAAAGGCATTGCCCTCAGCTGGAGAGGCGCTACAATTGCTTGATTCCTCCTCCACCTGGCTATAAGGTCGATATTTCTTATGACTTCGTTTCTTTCCGGTTTAATTTTGCACATCTGACTACTTGTTTGATCTAGCTTCTAGAACAACTTCTCCACACTGAAAAGCAGCTATCATGCATTTGTCATATAAAATGTTGAGATCTTTTGCTCTGGCAAGAAGCTGGAACTAGTTTCTTGGTCTCAGTAGTAGAAGCTCCAATTTTGGTAGCTTCTGCTTTTGCTGCGGCAGGAAGTTGTTGCAAAATTTGTATATGAGCTGCTGGTTCTTCTCCAAGCAGCTCTACTCAAACATCACTTATGCGGCCAAATGGGATTAACTCTGTTATATCGCACGTTAGTTGATTATTTATTTGGGTTATTGTATAGGTTCCAGTTAAATGGCCAAAAAGTCGGGATGAAGTCTGGAAGGTAAACATACCTCATACTCACCTTGCTCACGAAAAGTCGGACCAGAACTGGATGGTTGATGCAGGCGAAAAAATTGTTTTTCCGGGAGGAGGAACTCACTTCCATTATGGAGCTGATAAATATATAGCATCAATTGCAAATGTAGGTCCTGTGAATTCTTGATATTCTCTTCTTACTTCAATGCATAAAATAATAATATCGGTCATACTTACAGATGCTAAATTTCACGAATAACAATCTAAACAACGAGGGAAGGATGCGGACAGTTCTTGACGTCGGTTGTGGTGTTGCAAGTTTTGGCGGGTATCTACTTTCATCTGATATCATTGCAATGTCTTTGGCACCCAATGATGTACACCAAAACCAGATCCAGTTTGCCCTAGAAAGAGGAATTCCTGCTTATCTCGGTGTTTTAGGGACTAAACGGCTCCCATACCCTAGTAGATCTTTTGAACTTGCCCATTGTTCCCGTTGTAGGATTGATTGGCTTCAAAGGGATGGAATCCTACTTCTTGAGTTAGACAGATTACTTAGGCCAGGAGGCTATTTTGCTTATTCATCTCCTGAAGCATATGCACAGGATGAAGAGGATCTCAGAATTTGGAAAGAAATGAGTTCATTCGTAGAGAGGATGTGCTGGAAAATTGCATCTAAAAAAAATCAAACTGTTATTTGGGTCAAGCCTTTGAATAATGATTGCTACATGAGCAGAGAACCTGGTATGAAGCCACCTCTGTGTAGAACTAATGATGATCCAGATGCAGTTTGGGGTGTGGCGATGGAAGCCTGTATTACTCCTTACTCAGAACGTAAGTGCCTTCTCTATGCTTGCCTTTTAGTCCTTTTCTTTTAGATAGATTTGTATGGAATGGCCTATAATTAAGGGGGTTTTTTATAAAATTTTGCTTTATTCTAGTTCGTGTTGTTGTCAATGTCATGGGATCTTAACAAATTTTATCTTAACAAATTTTCTTGTGCTAAATATCTACCTTTTTGCCTTTTGGTGCTTGCTTGACTAATTACCCTAGTTCGTGGACCTCGTTTTTGTTGTTTAGTTTTGTGGTGCTTAGCAGTATGTGCAAAGTGACTGTAAATCTGCCTTATGAGCTTTTTCTTTTGAATCATCTTAGGATTAAAAACCAAGTTTAGACATTCTACTTTTTCTCTCTCTTTTTTTTTTTAAGCCAAGTGTAGACATTCTACATAATTTTGTATCCTCACTGCCAGATATAGTGTTGTTTTCGCATGAAACCTTGTTTTGCATTTGAATAGGTTTGATTTAATGAATCTTATGGAACCTCACCACTTTCTGCTGGTAATTGAGCTTGGCACGTTACTCATGATCAATTCAAATTTGTCCCTTCTACGTTTTTTTATTAATAACTATTTTGGTTTGAAGAGAAAGAATTAGTTTACCCACCTCAAAAATTCAAATCCAAGTAATCTTGCGTTCAATAGACTTTGTTTCCAATTGCATTTTTTGCATGCCATACTCAAACCTCTGCAGTGTTTTTGTATCATACCTATGGTGAGGTTCATGAGAAATACTGCTTTATTTTGTATGAATGATTTTTCAGGTGAACGGGAATTATCTAAATTGCAATAATAAATCTTTTCCCTGTTTAATTTCAGAGATGCATAGAGCCAGCGGAAGTGGATTGGCTGCTTGGCCTGCTCGCTTGACATCCCCTCCTCCCCGTCTAGCTGATCTCCAGATTACCACAGACACGTTCGAAAAGGACACGGTACATTCAATATTTGTATAAAAATTGCTTCATTCGGGTCTGATGAAGAAATTTCATGATATATTTATCTTGTTTCAGGAGATGTGGCAACAAAGAGTTGACAGCTACTGGAGCCTACTGAGTCCAAATATCAAGCCGGACTCTCTAAGGAATTTGATGGACATGAAGGCAAATATTGGATCATTTGCTGCTGCATTAAAGGACAGGGATGTTTGGGTGATGAATGTTGTGCCTGAAGACGGACCGAACACCCTCAAGATAATCTATGACAGAGGCCTTATAGGCACCACGCATGACTGGTACGCATTTTATTGTTCTCGAGTACTCTTGATTAGTACCACAAGGTGGCGACGTATAACTATCACCTTTCTTTTTTCACATTATTCCTTGATTTGTTGCCCGTTCGTAGTATTAGACATAAGTGCTAATATCCTTGAAATATTAGGTATTGTTGAAGAAACAGTACTTATTCATGTTCTTTGTCCTCTGATTATATCTGTTCATGATTTTGTGTGTGTGTGCGCCCGCGCGTGCGAAGTAGTCGTGAAGCTTTGTTTTTGTGTCCTTTTTCTGCTTTCAGAGATATTATGAGTCCATGATAATGCTATAGCAAAATAGCAGGTTTCATATATTTTTATTTTGACCTATCCTCTATTATTCGCCTGTCTATTTTATTCCTTACAGAGAACATGAACTATAAGCTCCCACGAACAGAAGTTAAAAGTTAAATCCCAAGAATCCAAATTAGTAATTTTTTTCTCTTCCGATAGGTTTTCTTCATCATTCAGGAAAGATAAACTTTCAGGATGACAAGCACTGTGGAACTTATGTTAAACTGTTAGATTCAAACCAATGATAGAACTAGAATAAGTGTCTATGTCCAACTCAACAGACCCTTATCCTTCTATTCTGTTAGTTTCTGATTTGATCTTCCTCCAAATTTTTATGTTGTATTCTTGGATAGAAATTCAGTTGTCTTCTATCTCGAGCTGTACAGTCAAAAAGAAGAAATGTTGAGCTATTGCAAATACTGGAGCTTCTCAAATTTTTCTTTGATGATGATTCTCTTTGGTGTATATTGTTTAGAACTTTCTAGGAATTATTACAATATTACATACACATACGCACACACACACACAATTCTTAGATACTCTTCTTTTATCTGATTTAGTTGGTGTGAATGTATGTTTTTTGACACCTGACTAGTATCACTATCAAGCGCAAGTCTTATATATTCTTCATATGGGCGCTTGCCTATGTACCCCTCAAAATTACCGACTTTCATACTTATCCTAAAAAGTTTTTAAGTAATGAAATCTACCCCTCTAAAGTTCCAACTTCTTTCAAATGTACCCTTAAGAGTTAATTTTTGTCACTCTAATGTTAAAAGTAGCCATTAAATCTACAACAAGACTCATTTACCCTTTCAAATATGGCCCCTAAAAAGTTTGGGTGATGAAATTTATCCTTCTTAAATTCCAACTTCTTTCGAATATACCCTTTATTTTAACCCAGGGTTAGGCTGAGGATGAAGTTAAGTTGGAGTTAACCTGAGATAGCTGACGGAAAGGCATTATATAAGTAATGGAGAAACTTTAGAAGGGTAGATTTTATCACTTGAACTTTTTAGTTGTAAATATGAAAGTCTGATATTTTTTAGGGGCATGTAGGTAATTATCCCTTTTCAATTTCTCATACATTTTCCCTCAATATAAGTACATATCCTTAACAGGTGCGAAGCCTTCTCAACCTATCCTCGGACCTACGATCTTCTTCATGCATGGACGGTGTTCTCCGACATTGAGAAGAGGGGATGCAGTGCTGAGGATCTGCTCATTGAGATGGATCGCATACTTAGGCCGACTGGGTTTATTATAGTGAGAGATAAGCGACCGGTAATGGATTTCATCAATCAGTACTTAAAAGCATTGCAGTGGGAATTGGTAACTTCAGTAGATGCCGAGCCCAACTCAGATTCAGAGAACAACGAGATGATTCTTGTGATCCAGAAGAAGATGTGGAACCCTCACAGAAGCTTGACGGATTCAGCATAAATTTTCCATCTAATTTGTTCACCTACTTAGTAAATGCAGCTTAGGTCGAAAAGTGTGGCCTGAGTGTTCTTCAGTTTGTTGTTTTAAGTTTTATTTTATTTATCTTTTTCTGTTTTTACATTTTACGCTACGAAGCTTGACATTGATTTTTAGGACTTATTATTTTTAGGCCTTGCCAGCTGATTTGTCAGGTAGCATCTAATATTTTGAGCAGCCTAAGGTACTGTTTTTCTTTTTAGAAGAAATTGGTGTTGTTTATGTTTGGTGTTTTTTTGGTTAAAGTAATAAGAGAATTGTTTTGTTTTCTTAGTTTGTGCAACTTAGTCCCAGACACAGTAACTATTGCAATGAGGAATAAGTCTTTAGACTTGCTGTAAATAAGAATTATTTTTCAGTATTCTGCAGTGCATTTTGAAACAGAATTTTCAACTCTTTTTGTTTGATGTGAGTTATTTCTGCTAATTAAATCGGCAGTTTTGTTAAGTTCAATGGTAGTTCTTAAATTTAACCATTCTAAATGTTTCTTCTGCTGAGGGAACTGTCGATTTCATTACACTAAGCGGCTAATTGCTGATGAAACCATTAAAACAATTAGAAGCTAAGGGGTCAGAACAATTAAGGGGGTGTGATCTCAATAGCCTACATGTTGGAGGAAAATTAGTATGCAATTTCAAAGATTGTGCTTCCACATAAGGCTAATATAAGATGGAAGTCAAGGTTTATATACTGACTATCAGAACTGCCCCTGCTTGATTTATCTTCCCTTCAGGTCAGGGTTTGGATGCCCACTTGTGCATTTCAAAAATGGAAGAAGGTTCAAACCCCCAGCATTGATGAAGATATTTAATAGGTATTAGCTTGCTAACACTGTATCTAGCTATGATTTAGACTTTCTTGCTCTGGCAATATCAAAATTAGCTATGGAAATATCAGTTTCCCCTTTTTTTTTACATGATTTTGATCCAAACTTTCCCATTTTTGGTCTTCAGATATGCACTAAGCTCCACGCTGCATTTTCTTTTTCCTCCTAATGGTTCCTTTCTGAGAAGGGTTTTTGTTTTTTTGTTTTTTTCCTTTAATTGCCAAACCAATAGAAGATAAATTGCTACTTTTTAACTTTCTGAAAATCTAATTCCTGTTATCTTTTTATGGCTCAAAATTTTCATTCTGTCTAGAAAGAGACTGCATAATAAATTTGTGCAAGAGGTGGAAAAGGCTAATCTTGATCCTGCTTTAACAAATCTCATTTGTTTGGTCCTGAAAAGGCCTGGCCTGTCCTAATAGTTTGTGCAGAAGCTGTTGAATCATCGTCGAAATATTCCACAAAGAAACTCGCGTTGGAGCTTAACAAGCACAAGATTCAATTCCAGGCACCTTCTCTTAGATTCATTGTTGATGAGATGCTTAAACACCATTACTGTGCCCCCTAATTTTGTTTCTGAAAAGAAATCATATAGTGATTTCCCTGTGCCATACATTGACAAAATATGGTATGTTATTCTCTAATCTTCATTTTCTGAATTACTTTGCTCAATAGTAAATACACACACGCATAAAAGAAGCTGATTGCAACCCATCGATCATTTCATTGTCTAGATTGCAGAGAATCTTTCCACTTGATTAAGCTGTCTGATGCTTTTATAGGTGTTTGCCTGTTAAGATGATGTCGACATTATGCCTACCGTTTCTTTTTTTCTTTTAATCATAATATCGCTACAGCTTATCAACTAACTGTTTAAGTGAAAGCACTGGCACCTTAAAATTCATCGAGCTCATCTTACCTCGAAATGTCCAATTTGATACGCTAGTCACTGTCGCAACGCCCACTTGCTAACCTCATGCATCCTATTATTTGAACTGGAACTGTTGATATAACAATGTTTGTTTCTTTTTACCACAAAGAAAAGTGTATGTGTACATATATAACAGTACTTGGTTTAATTAAGAGTATCGTTACATGTATCTAAAAAGATATTTCTGTGTGCTTTTGATATGTCAGCATTGTAGTCGTGATAGTAATTGACTAAGCATTTTAGAATTGATGTTCCATCAGCTTCCATATGTGAAATCTCAAAGCTAAACCACTTATTAATGTCATTTGTACAACATGGACTCGTTAAAACTATTTTGACGCAGCTTCTGATGTGCGTATAGCAGTATTGTTTTACTGTTTGATTTTATTATGAAAGGTATCAAGTTGCAACTATTCTATCAAGACTATGGTACGCGGGTGTCAGTTTTAATCTTCCTGTTCCTATAGCAATCTTACATTATCTTGATGGCAATAATCCACGTGTGGCTGCTATCACTTATCCTTTTTTTTTAATCAATTTAATATCTTTTTCATTGTAACATTTTGTTTGCCCATTTTCTCTTCCATTTTACTCAATGATCAATTGTGATTTGTCAGATTGGAATCACTCGTTCCGTGTGGGGCATTGAAATCGTACCCGTGAGCCGCGGCCCAGTTCTCCTGCGCCCAAGATTGAAAGCTTGGTAAGAGAGAGTGTGTTAAACACTTGTCCTTTTTTAATTGCTACTTCATCTTTAATAGTATTCTTAAATACAATTAAGAACACATCTATTGGATCTTATCCTCTTCAATCATTCTAGAGGGCTTGATCTGGCTTAAGTACACCATTTGAAGTATTAAATTCTCTTTTATGTCATGAAATCCCTTGCTTTGTCATCTTACTTATGACATAATCTTTCTCTCGATTTCTCTGTTATTTATATATTTTCATATCAAATTGGTTTCTTGTCATTTAACTAGCATTTGCTACTGAGTACTACTGTGAATGAATGTTTCTGACATGTCATTTCTTAACATAGATTAACGAAATCCGACCCGTGACCCCAACATAAGCACCTTCGCGCGATACGCGATACTCTCTTAGGTAAACACTGATGCTGTAAATTTTTTCTTTTCTTTTTTTTTACTAGGCAATGATCTCTCGAGGTTTTCTTAGCATGTCACGCATCGCTTTCCAGTTCGTTTTTCTTTCAACCTAAACAATGCTTGTAGACAACCTTTTCCCCAACCCCTTAAGTTATCGATAAGTTCTCTATTACTGAATAAGATTCCAAACTCTCTAATATAATTTATCTTTCTTTAATTCGAATTCCGTCGCCTATCATAGTCTCGAGAATGACACCATGTCGTGATAATGATTATATTAAAAATAATTTACTTGTGGACCAGTGTTCTCTGTTGCTTTTTTGCACTTTAAGTAGCATGCCATGTACTCTCATATTGTTTAATTTATGGCTAAATGAGCTAACCTGTTATCGGTAATTTCCTCGGTGATTATAGAGTTGGCCAAGTTTAGTGACATAATAATATGATAGTAGCTTGATAATTAGTTTATTTATTATATAACTTTTTTAATCAGTCCAGAATCCAGATTGCCAGCTATGTATCTTGGATGAGAATATTCATGTAATATTCGTTTACGTTGGAGATTTGATTTCGCTGGGGATAAGTTTACCATAGCTAATATGTTTTTTTTAGTGATGGTTACTTTATATTGAATTTTTTAGTTGATTTAAGAGCTTAATGTGAAAGTCTAATAGAATATTTCCAATTTGGCCATTTAATCAACTTGATATACGTAAAGTATGATAGTTTCGTTATGTAATTGAATACGTTATTTGCCGTGATTAATCATCATCATCATCATTGTTGCTGTTGCTTAATAATTCTTGTGTTGCTAACTTCTTTGTACTTATCAGAAAAACAAGACGAAACTGTACCGCAAAATACAGCAACTGCTTTGTTCCATCCAATATCATCTACTGCATTAATTTTTTCCTGCACACAATTTTCTCTCAACATCTCAACTGCAGTAGCCATTACATGCCATCATTCTCCACGAATTTGGTGGTGAGTATATAAATAGATTTTGGCTTCGAGTATTTGACATGTTATGCATAACTGTGCGCCGTTCGAGCGCGTATTCGTATGCTTCTGAAATAGACAAAATTAAGACACCTCGTCAAGTTATGACGCGGCTAACGCAGCATTAGTGATGCATCTATATTTGCCATATGACCGACCATTACGGTTAGTGAACAGAATTTTAAATCAATGAGAAACTTAATTGCATTTAAAAACTTGAACACCTTGAGAAGACCAGTGATTTAGTTTAGGTGACACATTTAACTCCTGCAGTTAATATTGGATTTTTTTTTTTTTTTGTGTGTGTGTGGTTGCAAATGGTCCATTAATAGTTGTTGGAGAGGGGGTTGTCCCCACTTTTGAGAAGGGAACAAAAAACTCACTGTTCACTTAATTCCCTCATGCCTGTCCCTTTGTTTCTAAAAGGTATTGCAGAGCCAATCACAAATTGCATATTTTGTCACATGATGATGCAATATGGCATTACCATATGACACCTTTCATGTTGATATATTACTACTACTACTTGTCTACTGTGCTTGCTAATTGGGTCCTGTGACAAGCAATTACATTTAAGTTTGTATGACTTAATTGCTCTCTCTTTTCAATCTTCTTGGGGGGAGAGGGTTCGGGGACGAGGAAATATACGAAGTGAAGCAGATTCATTTATTAGTGGTTCTCCCGTCACAATCGCCATCTGCTGGCCACCACGTAGATCGTGTCGTATTTGGCTCATGACCAGTACACGTTCAAGTTTCAAAGAAATCTTGCCATTGTAAAAATATTATAAATATTAAAAATGTATTTTTTTTTTTTTGTTTTGCGAGTCCGTCAGCGGTTTTGAGCGAGAAAAGAAAAGCTGTTTCTGGAAGAAATTAAGGGGGGAAGGGTTGGAGGGAGCCGTCACTCTTTGTACAAAGTTAGCCTAAACCTCCTATTAGGATGGAGAAACCCTAGATTCTCAATCATAGAGTTAAATTATTGCATTTTATTTCCACTTATAGGGTTGTACATCCATGTGCTAGGGCTCTACTAAGCTAAGCACCCCACCTCTAAATTTGTGGGGTTGATTTGCTACACACAACCAAGGAGGCTTTTCATGGGGACACAGATGTCTTACTCTTGCAATCTAATTATTGAGTTTGGTGGAATTAATTTTGAAGTGATTTACTTGCATCATATTTATTAGTTTGAAGTGATTTAATGGCATCATATGTGTACGAATACATTCCCTTGATGTTCTAGCTATGATAATAATTATTAAAGTATCTTATGATTAGATTGTACAATAAAATTTCGCGATTCAGTTATATATAATAAAGTATTTATTAATAAAAAAAATGTGATATATATTTTTGCAGCTAACAGTATAGTTGTACTAAAGAAGATTCAAATTAAAAATAGCACGTTTTAAGAGACGTAATTCATCAAATAATATTACACTCTAAAGCAAAACTAAACAGCCTCTAAGACAGCAACCGTGCGAATGAGCCGCGTTCTTTTCCTTCTTTCTTTTTCAGATTTTCATATCATTTAATTGATGGCATTGCTATAAATTAATTTGACACATTATTATTGCTTTAGAAGAAACAACCAAAGAGAGATTAGTGAGTTGGTTATGGAGACAAATACAATGAACTCTGACCCAAACCCAATACCTTAATTAGAAAATATCACTTGTACACTTTTCTATACAGGGCGTACATCTTACACATTTACACATCTTTAGAATTCAAACGTTTAAAATATTCTGTAAATCTTTAATAAAAAAGAAAAATTGATACGCTAACTAAAATTATCTACACTTATGATATAGATATACAAGGTAGCGTTGCTTTATGTTAATTTTCCAATTTAATGTGGGTATGTACTAAACAATTATTATAGGTACTTCACATGTAAATGGTGAAGCTTCAATATAAAAAAAAAGCTGAAGCTCTATTATTTGATGTTTATTGGTCCCAATCAGGGTAGCATTTAGATCGTTTTCTAATATTCTCTTCTCCTGTATCATCAAATTATTTCATTGAAATAGCGACAAGAGCATTAAATGCGCCGTATTTGTTTTGCTGACATAAACTTTGTCCCTTTTTCTTTTTTTTTCTTTTTTTTTTACGTTTTTTAATTCCAGAACAGTGTAGAAACGTAACGAGGAAATAAGAGGATTTGTATATACTACGTAATAAAACTCTAGAAATTTAAGTTTAACGGGCATTTGAAATTTTCCATTACGTGGAATGTAATAGCAGTGCCTATCTGAGTATCTGAATTATATATATTTCACTATTTGTTCATTCTTTTTTAGGGCTTTTTGATTGTACATAGTTATAACTACTGCAGTTATATATAACTGCATGTAAATTCAAATCCGGCATTTGGTTTGATGCATTTGAATTCAACTGCTACGGTTGCAACTGCACGAGGAGTCTAAACTTTCGAATATGCACAAATGAGCAGCGGTTCCAACTGAAGCACACTGGTTCTGTGGTGGGAGGTCGGGTTGGACCGAGTCACGTTTGAAATGGCGGAAGGTCGGATCGGGCCGAGTCATGTTCGAAGTGGCGTAACGCTGGTTGGGCCACGTCACAATTAAACCCCGTAGGCGCTGTGTCTGAATGCTTTAAGGCCCCGTTTGGTTCGGGGATAAAGTTATCCCCGCTATCCCGCCAAACGGGAGATTTTTTGGCCGGGATATTTTATTCCGGTCAAACCTTGCTATTCCCGGCTATCCCGGAATAACTTGGAATTTACTATTCCACCATTTTGATGGAATAGTGCTATTCCAAGATTTTATTTCATGCTTTATTAAGATTATAAATTAAATTAAAACTAAATTATATAGACATAATATGTTATACTATAATATATTATTTTTATTATAAAATTATTAATTGTACTACTTAACTTATTACTTTAATAAATATTTAATTAGCTATTTGAGTAATTAATTTATTATTTTAATTAATTTGCTAATTAAATAATTAATTATTTAGTGTACTTATTCAATAACCAATATTTTTATTGATTAATTAATTAATATTTTGACTAATTTAATTATATGACTATTATTAACTAATTTATTTATTAATTTATTAAATTACTTGTGATTAATTACATTATTAATTACTAATTAATTTATTAATTGACATTTAGGGTTATTTAGCAAAATTCATGATTAATTAGTAAATTAAATAAGTTGAATTATTATTTAATTAATCTTTTCTATTAATTAATTAGATAAAATATTATTATGTTAAAAGTATAATTATTCTTATCCTTACTATTCCAATCTAACCATCCAAACGCTATTTTGTTTATTCCCGAGAAAAATCAAGTTTAATTTCATCCAAACGCAAAATTAATTTTATTCTTGTTTATCCCAAGAGTTATACATATCCCAGGAATAGTTAGCTTATTTCCGAACCAAACGATACCTAAGTGAATTGGTTGCGTATTTGTAACCGCTCAAATTTTTGGGATTAATAATTAGCGCCAACGATCCGACAAAATAAACATTCAAATACTCATGCTAGACCCCAAACTTTCTAACTAAACATGTCTTTCATTTTAAATCTTCGTAAGCTTATATATATGCATGTAACAAGCATATATATACAATTAAGTTCTTATTTGCCACAACATGTCTAACAGTTGTTTAGATTAAATTTTTGATCTCAAAAGACGGAGTTTAATTCCATTTGAAACCTCTTTTTATAGATACAATAACAAACTTTAATTTCGTTCTATATATTTTTAAAGAAAAAGTATGGTGCTTTTCCATGTTATAGTTATGCGAAAACGAAAAGCACCAAAAGATCTAGTTTCATATGTGGATTCGGATCCCGCATAAATTATCGAAAACTATGAACAAAAGATCCAAAAAAAAACACAAACAGATTCATAACTGTCTCCTTTTACAATTCCATACATCTTCCCCCAAAGTTTCCTCAAAAGATTTTTGATTTTGTGGGCCCCAACTATTTTTAGCCAATAGCTTTGAGATTGTTCCCAAGTGCCTAAAAACACAAGCATATATATACATCTGATCTTCTCACTTTGTCTACATATATACCATCCATTTAATCTTTATCTAATATATAGGAGTGTGAATGTTTTGACCCCACATGGTGTTTTGTCGCACAATATATAGAACATGATATTTATCCATAGACACAAAATTTCCTAGGTAACTCCATTGGAACATCCCATTGAATTTGTCACCATCACCCCACATTTTTAACAACCTTAAAATAATTAATGACTTAACATTTCACTATATTCTAACTCTTCCTAGCTAGATTAATGCAAATGTCCAATATAGTCTTTTTGGGGCTTTCTTGTGCCAATGACCCTTCTCAAATTCTTAAACCACAAGCATATATATCTCTTGATCACATGGATGAGAATTTACACACTAGGGAGTAGGGTCATCATCTTTACCAATTTTGCCACAATTTAAGCCCTCCTCTCTCTCTCTCTCTCTCTCTCTCTCTCTCTCTCTCTCTCTCTCTCTCTCTCTCTCTCTCTCTCTCTCTCTCTCTCTATATATATATATATAATATATATATATATATATATATATACAAGTCATTCAATTTAAGCTTCAATTCTTGAGTCCTAAACATCTCATCTTTTAGTACTTTGAATATGGAGCCTTGTATATATGCATCTATCACCTTAGCTAGCTCTACCTTCTCTTAGTTCTCACAATACCCATTAATTAGCTAGGCTTGATAAAATTTGTTCAATTAGTTTCATTTCATCTTTAGAAGCTAGCTGAGATCATAAGAGAATTTGTAGTGAGGATGGGGTTGAGGGACATAGAATCCACACTACCACCTGGGTTCAGGTTCTACCCAAGTGATGAGGAGTTGGTTTGCCACTATCTATACAAGAAGGTGGCTAATGAGAAGATCTCTGAGGGAACAACAATGATAGAGGTGGATTTGCATGCAAAAGAACCATGGGAGCTTCCTGGTGAGTAATCTCTATGTTGTACCCTTCTAGTTAATCATTTCTCTTAATTTTCTTCTTATTTTGTTCTTCAATGAATGTATATATGAATGTATGTTTGTTTTTTTACTTCAAGTTCATTGGAGCCTTTCTTAATTAGTTGCTCATCAATATGTGATCTTTTTCCTTTTTTGTTTGGTGAGAAAATTGAATCTTCATGTAAATGATTGTAAACACTCAATTAAGTTTTTTTTAAAATGTTTTGTATTGTGCCATAAGAGAGAACCTTTTTGGATCTTGATCCTTCTATAGTTTCGTTCTTTTTTTTTTTAAGACTTTTTGGATAGCAACAGATAGAATAACCTTCAGTAGCTCATACAGAAACAACTTCTTTTGGTAAATATATACATGTCATCAAAACTCAATATGAGACAAGATAATATAAGCATTTTGGTAATAATTAATTAAACATATATTATAATAAGATAATATAAGCATTTTAGAAAGTAATTAAACATATATTATAATTATTTTACGAGCAGTTATTTTTAAGGTATATAGAATGATAGGTTACATCTACCATGCTTGCCTCTTCTTTCTTATATATATATATATATATATCTTGTTTAGCTTTATTAGGCATGTGTCCTGGTTCCCCACCCCAGTGAATCATAGAGAGGATTCTCAATTTGTCCTTGTCTTTAACTAGACCAATTTATTAATGCATGGTGATGAGACATGACCAAGATCCATTCATTTAATTAAATGAGCAAATATGTGTTCTTTAGCTGTTGAACCATACACTAAAATCTATATCCCTGTAGTAATTTATTAGTAATTTATTAGTTCCTTACATCACAAGCACTGCAATGTTTTGTCATGTTGTCCACATAAATCCAAGCATGCCTGTTTGGAAGTGATCACATGCCTAATAGCACTGCTATTACAGCTTTGTCCAATTCTGACTAATGTTAAATATATACCTTAGACGCTACTCCATCGTATGATTGATGAGTCAGTGTTATACATATGACAGTTAGTTGGTGATTAATTTGCTTTTCAAACTTTAGATTTGATGCACTGGATGAAATTAGATGTGAAATGCTATACAAATAGGGGTTTGTATTAAGTTCCTGCATATTAGGTAACAACAACGTTCATCTGAAAGGCGCGAACCAATAATTAGCCCAAAACTAGTAGAAAAGTTGTATCATGCGTTCTGATGAATGACAAATCACTAACGTGTAGAAATTTCCACCATACTAGGGTGCAAGAAATTTGCATTCTCATGTATAATACTAACTCATTAACTATATATATACCAGTATTCAAAAGATTGCACACTACTGCATTTATGGTGGAGAACAGAAAAATCATGCCATAATGTCAAATGTAGGAAATAAATATATGCAAAAGATCGATCTGATCAGAAACAGGTCGTAAATAGTGATCTTAAATAGTGATCTTTCACAGTGAAAATCTAGCAAACTATATATGCTCCATGCCAATGTATAGTACTCCATACTAATCAATTACGCAAATATATAAAGCAGTGATATCTCATACATAACAATATTATCACCATTCACCATTTATGCCAACTCTCTCTCTCTCTCTCTATATATATATATATATGAGTAGGGCTATTGTGCTATTAGCTCTTGTGCTATAGACTTTTTAGTCATCCATCAATTTTGATGGGTGGTTGAGATGAGAGAGAGAAGAGAAATTGAATGTCTCAATCCCTCTTCTCTTTGAATTTTTCTTCAATTTTTCTTATGTATGAATGTGTGTTACTGAGTTTAATTAATTTACGATCGATCGCTAACTGCATGCATGCATGGATCGATGTATGTGTTTATTTAATTTGTCAGAGGTGGCGAAGCTGAGCGCGAACGAGTGGTACTTCTTCAGCTTCCGCGACCGCAAGTACGCGACGGGGTCGCGCACGAACCGCGCGACCAAGTCGGGGTACTGGAAGGCGACGGGGAAGGACCGGGAGGTGCAGGACCCGTCGACGCGCGCCGTCGTCGGCATGCGGAAGACGCTGGTCTTCTACAGAGGGAGAGCTCCCAACGGCGCCAAGTCCGGCTGGGTCATGCACGAGTTCCGCCTCGACACTCCCCACTCACCCCCAAAGGTACAAATCAAAAAAACATACATATATATATATATATATATATATATATATATATATAGAGAGAGAGAGAGAGAGAGAGAGAGATTAGCTCTTGTGCTTTTAAATGCCTTTTTAACTGTCGGATCGACTCAAGATCCATATATCATTATTAACGATGTGTTCTATTAAGTCTCCTTTACTAGTGTTGTATGAATTTTGAGCGATCCGACGACTAAAAAGTTACAAACATAAATGCTCCTGTGCTTTAAAAGCACAGGAGCTCAACTCTCTCTCTATATATATATATATATATATATATATCAATGCACACATGTACTCAATTTTCTCCTTTGTTTTTCTTTTTAATTTTCTGGTCCCTTTAACCATCTTTTTGGAGAGGTCGTGGATTTGATGTTTCTCGATGGAGGGGGAAAAAGGGGTAAAACGTATAAAACTTATCTGAACTATAAATCATTTTAATTTGACTATCTAATATTTCAAAATTTTGATGCTACTTTCTAATTTTTTAGTTTGTTTGATTTGAATCGGTCAATGACGCTCTAACTTCAAAATTTGAATACATTGTTCATCTTTACAGGTTTAATTAGTATATTTCATACAATTCTCTCAACTATAAATTTATTAAAGTGAGTAATTAGCTTAAATTCTAAAATTAAACTGTTCTTGACTGTTTACAATCAAATAAATTAAAAGTTTGGATATTAAAATCAAAATTTTAAAAGGATGGTTAGCTAATTCAAAATGGTCCATTGTTAGGTAAGTTCTGTATGTTTTTACAAAAAAAGTTTACAAGTATGAAGAGTGTTTTTTTTTTGTATAAAATTTTATAAGAAGAAACAAAATGCTCTTCATCCGGCTAGTAAGTTGAATTTCAAATATATCCTGGTCTAGTTATTAAAAGTTAAATTTTGGAAATAATTAAATAATTCGATGGCTGAGATTTAAGGAGTTTCTTTCAAAATTTGTCCATCAAGGGTGTTTTACATATATGAACTCTTATATTTTGAAGCACAAAACTAAATTAAATGGTAAGCAAAAAATATGCAACTAAACAACATTCATATGGCGAATAATCGGCTTTGAAGTTACTCAAACTATTAATTACTCTGAGTAAACGAAAAAAGAAAAGGATAATACTAATTATAGTAATAGCCTATATATGCTACCTAGCTTATACATCTATATATGTGTCTATACTTGGATATTCAAGTATAGGACATACCGACATTATTATAGTTTTTTAGACTCTGTTCTCTGGCGGCTTAAACTTAACATAATACTTAGATTATTTCACATCATTAATTAGTCACTAAAGAATCCACACGCAAACTTCTAATTTGCTGTAACGTGCTTCCTCGCTATCCGAAAGAGTACAGTTAGTCATACGTGACAACAGTGTGTATATATATCAAAGGATCTATGTATAGCATGCCATTTTTGACTAAGGGGGCATGCACTTGGGATATTGATGAAGTTGCAATTCGACTATAAATCAAGTTTATTACAAGTAGGAATATTAATCTTGTATTTTTTTTCACAGAATTAAAGATATAAAATTTAGCCTATGATGAACAGACGGTGAATCTGATCCCCGACATGGCAAGAGCTAATAAGTTTATCCTCACGAAACTTAATTTCCACGTAAACTATAATTACGTCAATCCAAATGTGCCCCATAAGATGAGTTGATCACTTGAATATTTGCTTTGTTTGTGTTGCTTATTTGGGAACTCTCCTTTTTCTATATATGGCAGGAGGATTGGGTGCTATGTAGAGTGTTTGACAAGAGGAAGGGGGAGGGGGAGCAAGACCACAATGTTGGGTCCTCATGTGAGCATGCCATGGGGTCATCCCCTCCCATGGTGGAGCATCATCCCATGATGATGGGTCATCATGAGGGGTGCCATGACATGGTGAGCTCATCGTCATCGTCGCTCCCCCTCACTAACCCACACCAAGAGAATCACAACTCAAACCCCTATCTGAACTTGGCACTATTGCACTACAATTTCATTGATATACCACAAGATGTGATGGGGTTGGGCTCAAAAGGCGGTGGAGATGAGTATGGCTTCATGTTTGATGCGGGCATGGGTGATGATCATGACCATCATGACCAGCGCATGGTGGGGATGGGGATGGCAAGTTTGGGAGACATGAGTTTCCATGGATGCAAGGATGAGCTTTATTTCTAGCTAGCAATATATAATTTGATCAATTTGATAAATATTTATATATAAATAGTAAAAATTTTATGAATGATTTGATTTGGATATGAAGAGAGTGCTTGTAGTGGTCATGTAAATTAATTTGTCGTATATGTATTTATAGTAGAGGGAACATTCATAGGACACATATTGTTTGTTAGTGCCATTAATTAATTTGTCTTCATTTGTTGAGATTTATAGATGCAATGTATGTGACAAAATAATGAATTTATATTAATGAATGGAAAAATATTTATGTTTCTGTTTTTTTTTTTAAAGAGATCTGTAGAGTTATTTATCTAAGAAAAAACTAATAAAAGTAACTAAATCAGTATATATATATTGACAGAGAAATTGCGTCCAAGGAGTAGTGAAACATAGGGAATAATTAAAATATATTTTTCGGAGTTAGAAACATTGGGAATAAGATTGATAAGGAATAAGATTCATAACAAAAACAGGCTACACTTGATCAAACAAATTGCCTAGGCTTGCCTAGAAACATTTAAAATTAAGGTAAAAACATACAAAACATATCCAAACTATATCAAATATTTTGAATAGACTAACGAATCTTTCAAAATTTTAATTTTTCTATCCAATCGTTCAATCTGTTCAATTTGAATCAGCTAATAGCACTTTGATTTCAAAATTTAAGCTAATTACTTACTTTAATAAATTTATAGTTATGAGAATTGCATGAAGTATACTAACTAAATCTATAAAGATAAACGAAAGATTTAAATTTTAAAGTCAAAGTATCGATAACTGATTCAAATCAAACAAATTTTAAGGTTGGATAGTAAACTCAAAATTTTGAAAGGTTGGATAGTCGATTCAAAATGGTTGATACTTTAATTAGATAAATTCTGTATGTTTTTACCTTTAATTAATAAGGGAACTGATATTACCAAAGTAATTTCCATAACTACCGAAATAAAAAATTTAAAATTATAGTTAGAAACATTATATCTGCTCCAGTATTAACCCTCTATAAAAATTAGTTTTGACAATGGCAATTCGTTTTAATTTATTACTGTAATCCAAATATATATATATATATATATAGAGTCCGGCTACTATGCCCGCTTGATGGACTTTATTATAATTTCAAAAAATTACGAAATTTATTTTCTAGAAGTTTTAAATACTCCAGATCATATTTAACGGTGCAGATCGTCGATTCGAAAGCTCCATCATTGAAAACAACTTATGAGTACGAAGGATTCTATACTCATAAGAGTATAGTAGCCCTACTCTATATGAGTCCGGCTATTATACTCTTATGAGTACGATCGCCTTCGTACTCACAAGTTGTTTTCGATGATAGAGCTTCCGAATCGATGATCCATTCCGTTAAACATTATCTAGAGCATTTAAAATCTCTAGAAATCAAATTTCATAATTTTTTGACATCATTTACCTTATGATCAAAAGATCTCAAAATTGACAATTTTTAACGGCCCGTATAGGATACTTGCTAGTTTAACGGTGTAAAAGAATCGAAATCGGTTGAGTTTTTGATAGAAAATTCTATTCACTATCTAGATAAAGATCAATAACTCCGATCTTAAATTGAAGTATCCGATCATCCATTTTTAGGACGTCGTTCGATTTTGACCGTTCATTTTATGCTCGCTTGATGGACTTTATTATAATTTCGAAAAATTACGAAATTTATTTTCTAAAAATTTTAAATGTTCTAAATCATATTTAAGGATATGGATTGTCGATTCAGAAGTTCTATCATCGAAAACAACTTATGAGTACGAAGGGCTATATACTCATAAGAGTATAGTAACCCTACTCTATATATATAAGCCAATGAAAATTTTTAGTCAATGTGCAACTAGTAGTTCTAATTAAATAATAAATACTAATTATATTATATTATATCTTATTTTATCTTTTCTTTTACCAATAATATATTTGTAGTCATAAAAAATATATTATTATGAAAATCAATTGCGGGAAGGGTGCCCTAATTTTTTTTTTCATTATTTTTCTGAGCAGTTAATGGGAATGTGAACAAGAAATTAAGGAGCACGCACGTATTACTGCATGCATGCAATAAATGTAGTAAGAGCATGAATATATACGTCCAAGCTACTTCAAAAGTTAAATGTTGGAAGGGCCACTTTTTGTTTTGTTGGCCAATAATTTCTCTCTTAAATGGGCCAAATGTTCAAACCAAATGAGATAATTGTTAAATAATGAAAAATAATCGTTATTCTCTCAAAATCAAAATTTTCTGCTCTATATTATATTAAATAATATAAAATTATTATTATTATTATTCATATTTTAAGGTATCAGAGAAACCGACCGTCCCTAGCGCAAGTGGCAAAGGGCTCGGTGTTTGATACCCGAGGTCCCGAGTTCGCTAGTTGATCCACATTTCTAGCTAAATTTATTTCTAAAAAAATTAACGAAGCGGGTAGCGTACTACCTTTCTCTTAAAAAAAAAAAAAAGAAGATATCAGAGAACAATGTTTTAATATTTTAGGGTCAACATCTAATATTGCCTTTAAAACTTAGAAAATAGATTATCAAAATTGCCCTCTAAAATAGCTTCTTTCAAATATATCCCTGCCCTTGAGGGTTTATTGAGGAGATTTAAAATTTTAGATGGTATTTTAGAAAATGGGGGATAAATTTGAAGATTTGAAATAGTAGGAAGGGATATACAAGCAATTGCCCCAATATTTTATATTCACCAATAATCAAAAAAAGAAGAAGAAGCTGGTCTCATATAAATTTTATTGAGAAAATATTAAAAATAATATTTTGGTAGTATATTATAAGTTTATAATATTTTATACTATTTTTTAGATGAATATTTGCCGAGCAGCATTTAATTACAGACAACACTTATGAGACAGAATTACCAAACACTTTACAACTTTTTTAAATAGTACAATACTAACTGTCACGGCCTTAGCGTTTTTGTTCGCAAAGCCCGTGCGGCGCCCACCTTTCTCCGCAAAGATGGACAAGCCTTCGTCCCTGTTGCTAGCCCGGACCTTCGCGCCCTACGACTAAGTATTTGCAAAGGGAATAAAAGAGAGAAGTAGAAGTTAACCCAAAAAAACTAAGTACTCTCAATTACTTAGAAAAGAGGATTACAACACATACACATTCTCTTGTGTTTTGGCCTTGGCCACTCACCCACTATTTATAGGCTACAAGATACATTGAACCTAGCCACCATAACTCTCCCACTAATGCACCCATTAACTACACTTAATGTGCCCTCATCAATGCCAAACCCAAGGGTCTCTCCACCTCTTGGCTGTTATTTTCTAAGGGATAATGGGGCTTTATGGCAGCGGTTACACAACCCTTCCTTGGCTTGAAGCGGGTCGGGTTCGGGTCTTCACCGTCAACCCGTTTTGACCCGTTTTCAGCTTGCGGAGTTGGGCCAGGGACCGGGCTGCGCAGAATTTTTCTAAGTCCCTGACACTCTCCCCCACCTAATGCGCAGGCGTCCTCGTCGCGCGCTGCGTCTGGAACTCGTCGATGAGTGCTTGGTATTGCCAAAGTGTGTCCGCCTTCTCCCAACTAGCCTCGCCGTAGGAGAGATTCTTCCACTTCACCAAGTACTCAGGACTCGGCGGAACTCCACGTCGCCGAATCAGCCGAGTGTCCAGGATGGACTCAGCTTGTTTGTCGAACGAAGTGACCATCGTCGCAGACGCTCGCTGCGACACACCGCGGCTCGGATCCTCCGCGTCTTCGTGGTACAGCTTCAATCTGCTAACATGGAAGGCGGGGTGGATTTTGAGGTTTGCGGGCAGCTGCAGCTTGTAGGCGCCTTTGCCCACTCGTTTGACGACGGTAAATGGGCCTTCATACTTGCGCAGCAGTCCTTTGTGCACATTGCGCAGGACCTTGAACTGCTGCGGGTGAAACTTGACCATCACGCGGTCTCCCTCGGCGAACTCCCGAGGTTGACGCTTTTCGTCAGCCCACTTCTTCATCCGTCGAGCCGCTTTCTCCAAGTTTGCCCTCGCAATTTCACCTTTTTCCTGCAAGTTAGAGGTAAATTGAAGAGCAACAGAGCTGCGGAATTCTACAATAAAAAATTTTAAATTAATTGTGAAAGTAATTTAAAAAAAAAAAAAATTGTTCGCTAGAGGAAGGGCTTGAACCTTCGGCCTTGTGGTTAACAGCCACACGCTCTAACCAACTGAGCTACTCCAGCTCACTTATTAATACTTAAATACTTATAATATTTATTTAATTGCGTCATTACTGAGTCATTTAAAAGATGACCCAAATAACATTTTACTGGCTAAAACAAACATCTTATTTTAGCATTTTTAGCATTAACCAGAAGATATATTCAAGCATCACGCATTAGCCCCATTTATCAATGTCATGTAAATTTCCTGTTTTCCTTTTGAAGAAACTCATCTCTGTTAGATATTCTAAGTACTGCTTCATTATGCTCAAAATCTATGTACAAGAAAAAGTTGAGCTTTGTTGCCTCCTTTTCAAGTAGTCTCCAGGTCCCGACATCGATATCTTAAACCGCTTTCTAGGTCATTCCCTCCTCCGGTTGTCGAACAATAGCAGTTCGTGCAAATGAAAAGCTTTAAAGATCTCCAACAATTTCGCACCGATACTTTTAAGAACTCTGCCTGTAACACAAATTGCTCCTCTGTAATCACCATTTGTCTCTGCAACTGCATACGCCATTCTTAAGATAGTGGTAGGCGCACCCATCTGAGACGACTATCTCTCGGTTATAAGTTCTCGAGATGAACTTTGCTGAATAGTGGCAGTCCATGCACATTCTTATGTTCTTCGATACGTGTATCGGGCTGTAAGGGCTCGTAGATATGAGTCCTAAACATATCGCGAGCTTTTCAGTATGGTAACAAGTAAAAGGATCGACTTGACCCTCGTTGCAAAACACAGCATCTTGAGGAACATATCCACTGTCCATCATTTTATCGGTTAAAATTCTCCAGAAATCCAAAATCCTCCCTATTTCACAATGAGATCGATCTCCCGCTTTAAATGAATGAACTGTAGTACCGACATGTAACTGGCTGCATTGTCTAACCATATTCAACCCGCGATCCTTCATTAAATCCCTTACTCTAGCAGCAGAATCCCACATGCCGGACATGGCGTAGATATTAGAGAGTACAATGTAATTTGAAGCATTACGGGGTTCTAGTTGAAAAAGTGCTTCCGCAGCCTTCTCTCCTATCTCATGATTTGAATGTAGTCTGCAGGCTTTGAGAAGGGTAGCCCACACACAAGCATCGGGCTCGAATGGCATACTCGCAATAATATCTAATGATTCTTTGAGTAAACCGGCGGTTCCCACAATGTCGATCATACACGTGAAGTGCTCCAAAGTTGGCGAAACTGCATAGACATTTACCATGCTGTTGAAATATTTCCGAGCTTCTTCTACAAAACCTTCTTGATTTAAAGCCGAAAGAAATGCTGAGAAAGTTATTTGATCTGGTTTTAGGCCGGAGAGTTCAATCTCCTGAAACAGATTTACTGCATCCTCGGGCATTTTATGTAGAGAGTAGCCGGTCATCATTGCATTGCACACTGCTATGTCCTTTTCAACAGTTGTGTCGAATACCAACTTGGCGTCCTTTATACTGCCACATTTTGCATACATATCAATCAAAGAACATGCAAGAGTAACAGGATACTCATTAGGCCTCGTTTTCTCAATGTACCCATGTAATTGTTTCCCCAGATTTAAAGCCATCATAATGTTACAGGAAAACAGTAGGATCATTAGGGTTATCGAACTAGGAACAAAATTCTCTCCTAACATTTTCGGGAATAAATTTAGGGCAGATTCAGGCTCTCCATTATGGTTGTACCCAGAAATTAGAATGTTCCACGACACAGTATTTTTCTCTTTAATTCCATTAAAGACGATAGTAGCATAGACCATATTGCCACATTTCGCATACATGTCGACCAAAGTGCTTGAGATAAAGACATTGGATTCGAAACCATTTCTCAGAATGTAGCTATGAACTTCCTTTCCTAAATGAAGTAATTTAAGGTCAGTCAACACCAATAGCACTGAATTAATGGTAACAGCATTCGGTCGAATGCCGTAATCTAGCATATCAGAAGGAGAACTGCAACTGTTCGCATTTGCACCTTTTGGAAACTGCATGCTTCGAAACAATTCTAACGCCTCGATATTTAGACCACAGTGATGAAAACCTGATATGATCGAATTCGCAGAAACTACATTAGGTTTCAAGCCGGCGCGTCCCATCTCAGAAATAATCTTAAAGATCTCTTCTTTTTGACACTTTTTGGCATAAGCAGCGATGAAAACATTATAGGTGACCGCATCTGGCTTCGACCCATCTTCTTGCATCAATCGAAAGAGCTTCAATGCGTCGCTCATCTTATCCTCATCTGCATATGCTGCGATCATCTCATTCCACACCGTCGCATTCTTACTCTCGAGCTCAGAAAACACCCGCTCCGCGTAACTGAATTTCCCGCACTTCAAGTACATGTCGATCAACGACCCGCCCACAAATACATTCAGCTTAATTCTATTTCTAATCGCATATGCATGGAGTTCCATGCCTAGATTCAATGAATGCAAGCCAGAGCAAGCGGGAAGAATGCTTGCGATAGTAACACCATTCGGCTTTTCCAGTAAGCACATCTCGCTAAAAGCATCCAAAGCATCGTCAAAAAGCCCATTTTGAACGCAGCCCGAAATGACTCCATTCCAAGTATTGGTGCCTGGTTTGATCCCGTCCGCGCGCATCTTCTCCAATAAACAAAGAGCCGTATCAATGTCACCGTTCCTAGCGAACCCAGAGATCAAGGCGTTCCACGAAATCAGATCCGGCTCGACCCCGCTCACAAGCATCAAATTAAAGATTCTAGAAGCTTCATCCAAGTGTTCCGCATCGGAATAGGCATTCACGAGCGCAGTCCACGAAACAACATCCCTTTCCGGCATTTGATCAAATACGGCTCGAGCAGACGCGAGGTCGCCGCACTTCGCATACATGTCGATAAGCGAATTCCCCACAAACACATCAAACTCTATCGGCGCTCGCACCAGGAACCCGTGAACGCAAGCGCCCACGCCACCATTCCGGAGCTCAGAGCACGCTTTGAGGATCTTCGGTACGAGGAACTTATCGGGCGCGGCACCGTCCGCCAACATCGAAGCAAACACGGATACGGCCTCCTCCCACCGCTGCGATCGGCAGTGAGCCCCAATCTTCGCAGCGTAGAACGCCGCTCTTCTCAGGGGACTTTCGTCGAACGGGTGGTGCGCGGAGGCGAAAGAAGCGGAACCACCATCCGGGCACTTGCTAAAGGGCTCAGTATGATTCAAATTGGGCGATTTGCGGTCGGATTTGGCGCTTCCTGCGTGGATTTGGCGATTAGAGGCGTAGAACCGGGCGTTGAGGGAGGATGTGGTACCGATGTGGAGCTCTTTGGATGGGGATTCCGGATTGGGGTTAGGGTTAGGGTTTCTGAGGATGAGGCGAGGGGGAGGGAGGGGTCTGAAGCGGGCGAAGGAGGGGGAGAAGGGGAGGAGGGGGTGGTCGGAGGGGGAAGGGAGAGTGAAAGGTGGCATCTTGGGGCCTCAGAAGCCACTAGTGCCATTAAACACTCTCGGAGAGCTCGGAAAAGGAGACGACCCTGGTGGTGTTCGTATCCGCAGAGTAGACATTTTATGCGGACTTATTAATTATTAATAATTTAATAAGTTTATATTTATAATTTAAAATTAAAAATATTTAAATAATTTAAATATAATTTGTTTTAACAAATAATTTTATATTTCACCCGTTTATTATTTTTTATTTGTCTTATCAGGATTGTTAAATTTAAAACTATATTTAGATATGCACGTAGCACTTAATAAAACTAAATAATAAAAATATATAGATAATAAATGATAAAAGAAATATCCTAACTCCATGAAAAATTATTAATAAACAAAAAAAAAAGATAGTTGAGAATTAGGATAATATGTATTTGTCTTGTGATTTTTTCTAGTCAATTTTTATTACTAGAAGGTAAAAATGCACAGAACTTATCTGAACTATGAATTATTTTGAATCAGCTACTATTCACTTTATTTGATTTGGGTTAGTAACAGCACTTTAACTTTAAAATTTAAATATGTTGTTTATTTTTATAGATTTAGTTAGCATATTTCACACAATTCTCGTAACTTTAGATACATTAAAATAGCCCCAATAAGTAATTATCTTAATTTTTATAGTTAAAGACCGTTGTTGATTGATTCAAATCAATCAATTGAAAGGTTGACTAGCTGACTCAAAATAGTTCATATTTCAGATAATTTTTTGTATGTTGTTCCATACTTGAATAAAGAATATATTTAATAAAGAGTCCGGCTGCTATACTATCGATAGCAAGTTGTTTTCAATGATGCGACTTCCAAATCGACGATCGACTCCGTTAGATTTGATAAACACTATTGAAAGTTTTAAAAAACTAAATTTCATAATTTTTCGACATCATTTACCTATCAAACGAGTAGTCTAAAAATGAACGGCTGATAATAAAAATCTCATAAAAAATGACGATAAAAAAATAAATTTAAGATCAGAGGTACTAATCTTACTCTAAATAGTGAAGATAATTTTTATTTTACACTGTTAAATTCACAAATGCATCACATCCGCCGTTAAAATTATTAATTTTGAGACCTTTTGATCACCGGTCAAATAATGTCTAAAAAATATGAAATTTAGTTTTTAAATATATTTTCAATAGCGTAGATCATGTCTAACGAAATCGATCATCGATTCGAAAGTCGCATCATCAAAAATAATTTGGTAACTACCGATAGTATAGCAGCCTAGCTCTTTAATAAAATTATTGTCTAATTTCATAAAATTTAATAATTTAATTAATTAAAATAATGTGAATAAAAACAAAAAAAATGGCATTAAAAATTGAGGGGTCTCCGTACCTTTTTTTACCCCCACACACAGAGCGGACACTTAACAGGCACCAATCGCGAAGTTCGAGTTGGACGACGGATCGAGCATTCGAGAGATCGACAGCGAGATCGAGAGAGAGAGAGAGCGAGAACGAGAGGAGAGAGAGAGAGAGAGAGAGAGCTCAGGCGGGAAACGGAAAAAAAAAAAACCCTAAACCCGACGAAAACCCTAGCGATAGAGGAAGAGGAGGGGAAGGAGGAGGAGGAGGAGGAGCGAGGCGATGGATCTCCAGGGCACGGTGAAGGAGGCGCTGAGCGCGCTCTACCACCACCCCGACGACGCCGTGCGCGCCCGAGCCGATCGCTGGCTCCAAGAGTTCCAGCACACGATCGACGCGTGGCAGGTGAGTCCTATCACTCTCCGATCTCAAATTGGTGCTCCGTAGAGCGATTAAGCGATTGGAGTTGTTTAGAGGATTTTATTGGGCGTTTGATTGCATTGTGGGGTGGGATGTTAGCTTTTGCTGCTTTAATTTGGCTAGAAAATGGTGTGATTTGATGTAGATTTTCTGAAGGTTCAATTTTAGTGTGAATTGATATCATTTTTGTAGTAGTATGCATGAAATTGTCTCAAAGATCTAATTTTTAGTGGGTGTTCCATTTGGCTTCGGCACCAGCTGTAGCTTGGGAAAATAGTTTGACGAGCTTTTGGAAGTAGCTGCTGTAGTTGCAAGTGCTATTAGATATATAATAGTGAGTTTGAGGGGCTCTCTGATTACATGGTTTTGCTGTTTCGTAAATTAGCTGTTCCAATTCATGATTTGCTGTATTTTGAGGAGCTCTAGTTTGAAGGGCTCTTCAAACTCTATGAACTGCAGTAGCGAGCTTATAGTGACACACACTTGGTTTCTCTTCAATTGAGTGAGTCAGAAGCACCCACTTGGTTTCTAAGAGCCCTAGCTTGTGATTCTAAGAGTTCTTCAGTTGCATAGTTTGGAATTCTTGTTTGAATAGCTCTGTAGTCTGTAGTTAGAGCGTTTAATATAATGACCAGCTTTAGCCTGGTATTTTAAGCTTGGGCTTGATGGCGTAATTTAAATTTGTCCAGAAGGTTCTATTGAACTTGTTGTAAAGTTATGATGCCCAGATTGGGATAAATTGTGGTTAGATTTCGATTTGAAAATGGTGCATTTCATTGTCGTATTATTGGATTCTTCCGAGTTTTGCTCGATTGACGCGTGTCCCTATATGTGTGCATGTCAACAGGCATAGTTTTACTTTCGAAACTCTTCTGGCCTTGTTGGATCCTTACCTGTTCTTATTTTTTCCTGCTTTAAATTTTATATATACATACACGAGATTTCCTCCATTCATTGAGCTCCTTTTTGCTTTCATATTGATATTGTCCCTGTTAGCATCGTAGCTGGAACTGGAATCAAAATTAACTTGTATATCGGCTTTATTGTCACACTTTTTCACTTGTTTATGTTTAGTGTGCAATGTTACATATTATATGCATAATTTTGAATCATGGTTTGATATCTGTTTAACAGTTGATATTCTTTTGTTGAATATCACATTGTTAATAACATGCTTCATACAGGTTTCCGACAGTCTACTTCATGATGCTAGCAGTAATATGGAAACTCTCATATTTTGTTCACAGACTCTTAGAAGCAAGGTAGTGTTTTGTTCTTATAGACAGATATAACTTATATCTTGGAGTTTATTTTGTCTATATTTGTTTCTTATGCCCGTCATTTTCAAGAATGATTTGCAGTTCGTGCTGCTGCACTTATAGGTACAAAGGGACTTTGAAGAGCTACCTTCAGAAGCTTTTGGACCACTGCGTGATTCCTTATATGTAAGTTTTCTAGATACATCCTATATGATTGGTAGATATGCCACAATATAATTCAATGCTGCTAGCAGTATTGTAGCTCATTTGCATTTTTATGTTTTTGGTCCAATGACTAGGATAACTAGGAATGGAATAATTTCTTTTCTAGTTACAGACCATATATTTAAATCTCAACAGATGAAATTTTAATTACCTTCTAACTCAACCTGCTTTAGTTGATCCGAAGAGCTAAAATATTTTAACTAAACCTTTTCTTTCCAAATTGTTGCTGATCGGCTTATCCTTGGTTGGCTCATATCATATTAACTCTGGGGCTTACATAACTCTTATTTTCAGAGAAATATGCTTTACCTGTGGGCTATAGTTAGGCCTGTAATAGGTCCAATTTTGAAAAACACCCGTCAGCTTTGTGACTATTTATTATCTTGTAATGATAAGATTAACTGATTGGCCACTTGACTTGACTTGACCTTATTATTTGCTTGGCTGTTGTTTAGCTAGATTGTATAACTTGTTCTACCAAATAACTGGAAGAGCTCTTTTGTATGCCTACTCTTTTTAACTCTTTCCCTGCTACTGCATAGATATCAGTACTTTAATTTGCTAAGGCTGCTAAATGCAGGCATTGCTAAAGAAACATAATAAAGGACCGCCAAAAGTCAGAACACAGGTAGCTGACAGATACATTTATACTATTTTTGATGCCATTAGTTTATTTATAGTCATAAGTTAATTGTTTTTGGTTCAGATTTGCATAGCAGTTGCTGCTTTGGCTGTGCATGTGTCTGTTGAAGAGTGGGGTGGAGGTGGTATTATGAGTTGGCTGAGCAATGAAATGAAATCTAATCCAGAATATGTCCCAAGTTTCCTTGAGTTGCTTACAGTCTTGCCACAGGTAGAGCCTTTAGTTAATAATGAGATGCATGTTGTATACTGGTTTATATCGGTTGTTTCATTTTTCATGTTCTGCATTGATACTACTGAAACATGTAACTTGAAAAATTATTTATTGATGTGCATTAGAGAGAAATTTGCTAGGGTCCTTATTAATTCTGAAAACTTCCTTTATATATATTATTCATATCCTATGTTTGCAAGTGCCACATGATTGCTACTAATATTTGCTATCTGTCTTAATTTTCTCCATTGTTGATCTGTGGTGATACAATCAGGCAATATGTGCGGTTGAATGTTGCGCTGTTGGTTTTGGAGACGACATTTGAATAGAGTAATAATTATAATAATTTTGTAAGAGATTGAAAAGGAAGAGAAATTTTTTTAGTCAACAAGAGTTGATGGACTTTTAATGTAGATGTATCTGAGACCATCAGCATTATTGAAGTTATCTATTCTAGAAGGAAGAGGGACCTTTTAAGCCAACAAGAGTGCTATGGATTTTTTATATAGATTTATCTCAAGTCTTTGCACTATTGAAGTTGTAGTGCTAATGACGTGGATTCTATATGTATAAAGTAGATGGATAATGAAAGAATGGTACTTTTTCTAAGACGGTTAAAGTCGAGAAAGACTGGGCAGTATTCTTAATTAGGAGGAGAACAGAAGTATCTTAAGTGGAAAATATTATGGATTTTTCTGTTTACATGCACTATCTCTCTGATGAACTCTCTTCTAAAGCATGAATTCCTCAAATAAGGACACCTAATCCATAAGTTGTGGAAATTCTGGTGCGACTTCTAGTTGTCTGAACATGCTGTTGTTTTCCATCTCATCAAATTTCAATATTCTACAACTGGAATGATGGGGCATCTTGTGCACTTGTTAACAAAATTAAGCGGAATTCATTTGTCTGCTGTGTATTTGTTGTCTGACCTTGTCAGTATTCTTTTTTTTTTCCCAATATTTTTAGCAACTCTTTGTACCTATCCTCTTTGTGTTTATTTGTTGATGCCTTTTAGCCTTTTCTTTTCAGGAAGCTTACAGTTATAAGATAGCTGCTCGTCCTGAAAGACGCCGTCAGTTTGAGAAGGAGCTAGTTTCATCTGCTGAAGTAGCTCTTACTCTCTTGACTGCTTGCTTGGGTTTTGAAGGATTAAAAGAACAGGTTATCATTTTCTTTTTCTTGTTTGACTTCTTAATTTCTTTTTTACAAGGATCAAAAGTGTCACTTTTTTCGATGAGAAGAGATCCAATTACATTTCCAGGCATTTCTTTTCTCCTATTCATGTGTTTGAATTGTTCAATTTGGTGAATCAAGGGTTTGTGTCTCCTATGATTCTTCTGTTGTTTCTCCTTCTCTAGTACCTTCTTTTTCCTGCTAATAAGTTCCATTATTCCGTTTGCAATGTTTTTACCTGAAGTTATATCGTTTGATGATGGTGCTACAAGACATCAAATGAAAAATTTTAAGATCTATTGATCAATGAGGATTCTGTTGTTAATTTTGAAGGTTTTGGAAGGGTTTGCTTCTTGGCTTCGCCTAAGTCATGGGTATGTATTTTCTGGGTTCTCAATTTACTTTGTATGAAACTTTATGTGCATTGTAATTTTATCCACACTATTAGTACTTTGCTTTCTTTTCTTTTTTTTCGAAACTGCCATTGTACTGTGTATATGAATATATTTTTGGACCTCTTTGCACCAGATTCATGTTTATGCTGAGCCAATTTTCTCCGTCTGATGAGACAGTATGTCAGACCTGAATATTCAAAATAAAAAATCTGCTCTCTCTCAGGGTCTCTGCATCTACACTCGCTTCACATCCTTTGGTACATGCAGCACTGTCATGTTTGAACTCTGATCAACACTTGGAAGCTGCTGTAAATGGTACACATAATCCTTCTACTTTAGTTCAGCAGCATAAAATTTTGCAACATTTTACTTACATTCTTTTTTATATAAGAATTTTTTTTGACTAATTTGTTAAAACTCATTAGGCATGCTATTCCGTTAACAAATCTTTTGTCAGTAACACCTTACAGTTCGGGTTATGATTTCTGGTAGTTGTTAGATATAAATGTATCATGGGCCTCATGGCTCGGAAACTTTTGTGGTTTACCTCTTAGTTACAATGTCATGTTTGTGTCCAGTAAGAGAATGCGTAGGCTCTATACTAATGTCCAAATTACATGGCGTAGTTGCTTGGCCATTCAAATTAGGAGTGTGTCTCGACATCTGCAAAGTCAAATATGAGAGGATGCATATTCTAAAGGTTATTATAAGTACACAATTCCAGTGACTTCGTGTCCGGAATAGAACTGCACCCAGTTGGATGGCACTAACCATAAAATTTGTCCTTGCCGACTCATTGATGTAATAAAGGCTTGAGTTGAACAATTTTGCTTTGATATGCTTAGATGATAGAAAATTGGTTTGCTTCATGAAAAGTGTTGCAGATTTTTCTATTTGATAATTGTGCCGTGGATAGATGCTTATATACTTATCGTAACCCTTGTGTGTGAGTATATTCTTAAATTCTTCCGTTGATACACTTAGCCTCTAATTACTATCACATGGATCATTTTTAACTATATGATTCTGATTCTTTATTTTGACGTGAATGCCTTCTAATGTTTTATCAATTTATTCATATATTTATTATATATATTTTTCCAGTTATATCTGAACTGATACATTATACTGTATCTGAGAATTCCGGTGGTATTGCAACACAGTTACCGCTAATTCATGTTCTTGTGCCCCGTGTTATGAGTCTTAAAGAGCAGCTTAAAGATCCATCTAAGGTATAATATTTCTTTTTTTTTTTCAGTTATGTTTTTCTAACAGCTAAGTAATTCAGCTAAGTTACCAAATTATTCAGCTTTTCTGTTTTCTCATAAATTATTATCTTTATGCTTTACCTTCTTTTCATTTAGTGATATACTAACAAACATTAGTACTGCTACTTGTGAACACTGAATTTCTCATATATGAGTGACTTCTTTTGCTTGCATTTTTTTTTCCTATTAGAATTATACTTAGTGCATTGTGATTTATAAATTGTTTCCAGGATTTGCTTAGTGTTTTTATTTATTTTTCCTAGATTACTCTTCAGGTGTTCTTCTGAAATGCTAGCATGATTTATCAGCAAGTATATTGCCTTCAAGAGTGATTTTCTTTGTTTACCGCATCTATGAGTGATGTTTAACAGGATGAAGAAGACGTTAAGGCTATTGCTCGCTTATTTGCTGATATGGGGGACTCCTATGTAGATTTGATTGCAACGGGTATGAGATCTTTAGCTGTTGCTTCAACTGCATTGGAAGTTATCTAGAGGAGTTTCAACTTGTTAAGGGAACCTTCCTTTTAATATGTGGATGCTGTTTAACTTCACACAGGTTCTGATGAAGCTATGCTGATTGTGCAAGCACTGCTGGAAGTTGCTTCTCACCCAGAAATTGATATTTCTTCCATGACATATAACTTCTGGCATAGCCTTCAGGATAACTTGACTAGAAGGTACTATGATTTAATGGCTATTTTGATGTCGATAGAGTTTTATTTTTGAAACAATCTATGTTATTCCATGGTCTATATATTCCAGGGATTCTTATATGTCGTACGGATCTGATGCTTCGATCAAAATAGAAAGAAATCGGAGGTTGCAGATATTTCGTCCACCATATGAAATGCTAGTATCTTTGGTGAGTCCTTTTTTTGGCCTGTTTATGGGGGCGAATTGGTGCCGGTGAGGGAAATCTCATGTCATTTGGTGCCTCAGATGTGATTTTTGGAATGCCTATTGGAGGAGAGGCAGAGTAATATTATCTGATTCGGCATTATTTTTATTCTATTGTGGTATCTTTGTAAATGTATTGAAGTTCTTTTCCAGGTTAGTTTCCGAGTTGAATATCCTGAAGACTATCAAGACCTTTCAGAAGAAGACCACAAGGATTTCAAACATACAAGATATGGTACCTGATATGCGACTCTTGTTGTCTGATTGATGTCAAGTTTGTAGTTTCTTCCTGATTATCCTGGCTTCCAGCACTTTGCATTAAATAATGGGATATTTTCTTTTGCCAGCGGTCAGCGATGTATTGCTTGATGCAGCTGAAGTTCTAGGAGGTGAACAAACACTCAAGATTCTTTTCCTGAAGCTAGTACAGGTGAATTTGGCTTATGCTATTTCTTTGAAAGAAGTGAATAAACTCTTTATTTGGACTTATTTTCTTTCATACAAGTTGTTTTTCTGATATGTCATTTGCTGAAATATACTTCTTTTCCCTTTAAAGACTCTTTATGTGCTACTTCAGGCGATTTTGACAACATTTATTTCGCCAATGTTGGTATCGGGTGACCTTGGTTAGAATGAATTTCTATATTAATACAAAGGCTAAATTGTAGGAAACCCCCTTAACATTTGCAAAATCATCACTTTACCCGCCTTACATTCAAAAGCCTAAAGATAATTCCCTTGACATTTTATTGTTTGTTCCATAACCCTCTTCTGTCACTTTTCCTTTAGGGAGGGTCTCGTTGCTTAAGCTTGCTTTTTTCCTGAAGCGCACCCACGAACACATGTTGACTCTTAACAACTCCCCATGATCAATAAGCATGGAGACAAACCCACCTTTTGAGGAAACAATGCTGCAGATACACATAGAACTGACGCTTTCACTTCTTTTTGTAGTCGTTATAATAGTTACGTACTAAAGTCCTTTTGGAAACAGTCTTCTACCTGAAAAGTGATGTAAATTTCGATTTTGTGAGGGTTTTTTTTTTCCCCCCTCAAACTACAATGGCTTTTAGCTTCTTCTTTTAAACTTAAATAATTGCACCTGACAGATTAGTTGCAAATTTGCAATGACTTTTGAAATATTTTGGATCTCTCTTAAACATCTTTCACTGTTCTAGTACAGGCAGTAGGAAATTCTGAAAATGACAAAAGTGGCAAATGGCAACCTGTAGAGGCGGCTCTCTATTGCATACAATCTATAGCTAAGTCAATATCAACTCAAGAAGCAGAAATATTACCCCAGGTATGACTTAATTCTAATCAACGACACTTTCTGATTGTATATATTAAATCGTCGAGGAAACTTGTCTGCTAATGGATTAGGTTGTTCATAAGAAGCTTTCATGCTTTTCATAATTGCTGTAATACCACCTAGCTGTTGATAACTTTAAATTAGCTATATAGCTGCATGTCGGAATATTGTTTCTATTTCCTCTTGTGCATTGAATTGTTTTTAGTGAGTTTTTATTTGCTGGACCAAATAAAAATGATAATTTATTGACAATAACTGCAGACTTTTTATTAAGAAGTCTAGAACGAACAAACTGGATTAGTCCTGTGGAGCAAAGTGTACGTCCAAACTACATAAAATGCTTCCTAAGAACCAACAACAACCCAGCAGCTAGATATGCAAAGTTATTAGATATCAATAATCCCTCGTCCATTATGATTTCAATGTTCTTTGTTTATGTCCAAGGACCTCCTTCTGTGATCCTGCTGTTGCCATAGATTTGTTTGCAGAAAGCTATCATTACAGAATCAGATACAAATGTTTAGTTCATATGATTTGAATGTAGTTATAAATAAATACAGCGATATACTATAACTTGTACATTCCAAGCAGGTTATGGCGTTACTTCCAAAGCTCCCTCATCAACTGCAACTGCTACAGACAGGTATTGCTCCTGATGTCGTTGGAAATACGCAACTCTTAACCTCATCTCACCATATGTGGTATATAAGTGTAAACTGAAAGTACAATTATATGAAATTCCTCAGCTTGTTCTACCATTGGAGCCTACTCAAAATGGATAGATGCTGCTCCAGTTGAACTTTCTATCCTGCCTCCTCTGGTTGACATCCTTACAAGGGGAATGAGTGCATCAGAAGATACTGCTGCTGCAGCAGCTATTGCGTTCAAGTATATATGTGAAGGTGTGTAATCCATCTTCGAAACATTTTGCTTATTAGAAGTATTTTATTTCTGACTATGAAAATTGAGATCATATGATTTTAAGAGCTATTATTGGGTGGGTTAAATTTGAAAAACCAATGAGCAGCAGATGCTTGTGCTTGCTGGAAGCAACAGCGCACTAAATACTCAAATTTGTGTGTAGCCTGAAATCAAAATTGATGTGTTCATTTCCTCTTTATCTGTTGTTAGAATTGACAGACATGCCATTTTTAAGTTTATTGCTACGCAGCTTGCTTTCATTTCGTAGATATCAATGTTTTTCTTTAAATGTTAGAATTTTTTATTTTTGCCTAAGTTATATTACATTTAGTTATCTTTAGCTTTGGAGCATTTTGCATTTTCTTTTTTTAAACTCTATGTTGTATATGTTAAGATTGCAGGAAAAAGTTTTCTGGATCACTTGATGGTCTTTTCCACATATATCATATAGCAATCAGCGGGGAGGGTGGCTACAAAGTATCTGCTGATGACTCCATACATTTGGTTGAAGCTTTAAGGTATCTGCTGATGACTCCATATATCATATAGCAATCAGCGGGGAGGGTGGCTATAAAGTTTCTGCTGATGACTCCATACATTTGATTTTCGAGTTTCATCGATTGAACTGCATATAGGTGGCACATTCTGTATGCTTAATCTTGCAATTTTGAATCTGAAATTTCAGTGTGGTAATTACGGAACTGCCACCAGAGCATGCCAAAAGGGCTTTGGAGTTGATTTGCATCCCAGCCATTAATCCATTACAGGTACTGATTTTTAACTTAGTTGCTCTAGCACATTGACCATTATTGTTGTTAACTTTTGCTAGTCTTAAAAATCAGGAGCTAATTAATCAAGGTGGAGCAGCTCTTCAGCAGGTCACAGCACGTCAGCTCACTGTGCATATTGACCGGCTAGCCTGTATTTTCAGGTGCTGGCTGTGTGAACAAAAGATTAATTTTCTTTTCCTTTTTAAAAATGGTTCTTCTGTGATTAGCTCGATTAATTTTCAGGAATGTAAATCTTCCGGAAATTGTTGCTGATGCAATTCATAGAATTTGGCCAACATTCAAAGCTATCTTTGATAAGTAAGTATCGTGTGCTAATGTGAAATTTTATAATGTTAGCTTTGCGTGTATCTTATTCTCATATGATTTGGGTGTAGCCGTGCTTGGGATATGCGGACGATGGAGTCTTTATGCCGTTCTTGCAAATATGCTGTGAGTCGTCTTTAATCTTTGCTTGTGGTCATAGACTCATACTTTAGTTTGTGTTTATTTGAACAAGATATCTTTCTCAACTCCCTAATCATTTGAAGATTACCTCTCAGAGTAATGTTTATCATCATAAATATGATAGAAAAGCATTTGATTCAAAATCTGGATTGCACTGTTTGAAACTCCTAAGTTATCTTTTAATTCAACTCCTAACTTATCTTTTAATTCATCTAAAAACTTCTATGCCTTTTTCTTAAATGTCTGAATGGAAATAATATTTCTTGAATGGTGTTTTCTAAGAGAACCTTATCTTTTTTGGATTTCCCTGGCAATAGCACTCCTGCTTTTTGATATGCCTAGGAAATTTCACTAAATTGTAGAATGTACTAGTATTTCTTGGTTGACCTAGAGATGTAAAGCGTGTGCTTCGTATATAAGTTAACACATTTCCGTGAAACTTGATTCCAGATGTTCATATTTCCCTTTAGTATAAACATTTCTTGCTATAGTAATTTTCATTACTATTCAAGATACACCATTGTTTGAACTAGTGCAATATGTGACTAATTATAGAATGGCTGTAGTGAGATGGATCTGGGCCTATACAGTGTAAGCTGATAGGAACTGTTCTTTTTAATGTTAGAATTCTCTTTAACTTCTTTTTTCTTTTCCTTGACAATTAGACTATTGACTTAAGCCTGTCTTTTTTCTTGCCTACAGGTAAGAACTTGTGGAAGATATATGGGAATCACCATTGGCGCAATGCTCGAAGAGATCCAAGCCTTATATCAGCAGCACAATCAGTCTTGCTTCTTGTACCTCTCAAGTGAAGTTATAAAGGTTGTTGACAATTGTTAAAATTCTAATTTTTTTTCTTCTTTAATCCAACTGAAGTGGTTTTAAATATTTATCTTCTCCTCCCATATTTTCATTGGCAGATATTTGGATCTGATTCATCTTGTGCAAATTACCTTAGAAGTCTGATAGAAATACTTTTCAGCCATACAATAAAACTTCTTATGACAATTCAGGTATTTGCTCTCTTTAATTTTTATCGTGAATTTAGCGGCAATTCACTTTCAGTACTGTTGACTAACGAGATGATTATACTTATTTCATTTTTGTTCATATGTAGGATTTTACAGCTAGACCGGATATTGCAGATGACTGTTTTCTGCTAGCATCAAGATGCATTCGCTACTGCCCTGATTTATTTGTGCCCTCTTCTATATTTCCCCCATTGATTGACTGCGCAATGATTGGGATTACTATACAGCACAGGTAATGTCCTAGAAATAAATTCATGCTACGAGCCCAGTTATATGATGAGCTATATTTATTATGAGAGATCCCAGAATCAAGCTAATGAATCTGTATAGTCTACTCGTACCGACAGTAATATATTGAGATGTGTTATGTTTAAGTTACATTGCATTGAAACCCCTTCTGTTTTAAGCTTTCTATTGTTCTAATCGAGAATGAGTTTCATTCTCCTGGTAACTTGTGCCTGTGAAACAGGGATGCTTGCAAATCGATATTGACTTTCTTATCGGATGTCTTTGATCTTGCCACCTCTTCTGCTGGGGCAAAGTACCAAGCTATTATCAATGACATAATACTACGTCGCGGTGCAACTCTTACAAGAATTCTGATTGCTTCTTTGACTGGAGCTTTGCCTTCTTCTCGGTTAGAGGAGGTATGCAGTGCTTAAAATTTTGTTATTCAGTTACCTTCGTTCTCGTGCATTTACACATATTTTTGTTTTTCATCCTGCCTTAATCGAATCATACCCAATGAATATCAAATTGCAAGTCATGAAACCTGGAAGTGAAACACCACTCACCCATGAGCAATAGATTAGAACTTTTTATGCATTTCCTTGCAGGTATCATATGTTCTATTATCCTTAACAAGAACATACGGCGCCAGAGTGTTGGACTGGGCAAAAGAAAGCATTTCACTTATACCACCAACGGCTATTACAGAAGCCGAAAGCTCGAATTTTTTAAGAGTTCTCTCTGATGCGGCATCGGGATCAAGTATCACGGCCCTCACAGACAAATTCGAGGAGCTCTCAGATGTCTGCAGACGTAATCGGACGGTCCAAGACATAGTTCAGGGAGCTCTTAGGCCTCTCGATTTGAACTTTACTACCGTCACTTGATGCATACTGTCGAAAAGGCCAACTCGAAGGTGATGTTTAAGGGACACATCTTTAATCTCCTGCTTGGGCTTGCGTGGTGTGCATTGTTCTACGCATTGAATTTTGATGATGAGTCGATTGATCATTTTACCTTTTTATACAGTTTTGGATTGCTTCACCCTACTTTATTATTCTTTCAATTTTCTATTTTTAAAGGAGTAGCTCAGCGGGATTTGATTGTAATTCTTTCATACTTAATATTATCGGTGTATATACGTATCGTCTACTCCCTTTTTTAGGTCGTCGAATACTACATTATAGAAACTATTTTTGTGCTCCACATACTTTGTAACTCTTCGACACATCGCCTTGTAACTGTTTGTTGAGTTTCACATATATTTCTTCCTGTTGTGTCTGTATGGACTAGTGTTGTGTGCAACTGCATAAAAGGGGGGCATTTGTTGGTGAACTCCACTGTTTATTTTAAATAAATTTTGTTAATCATATATCTTGCATTATGAAAAGGCAATCCATATGGTGAAAGTGTATGAAGTTGTCTCAGGATTTTAACACTGAATATCTAACTGGGAAAGTGAGTTAAAAACAGTCATCATGTTTCTCTCATTTGGTTAACGCCACAAACTTATTTTATCATACAAAATATGAACATTAGTAATGGATGGTACGAACAAAATTACTGGGTCAAAACAAGAGAGCTCGGAATCAAGCTCCAAGTCCTTTATTTACCAACTGAATTTCAATGAAATTTATCATGTGGACCTATTACTTAGGGGTGGCAATCCAGCTTGCTGATCGCGAGCCAGTTCGTGTTCGGCTCGAAATTGAATCGCTCAAAAGTGAATCGCTCGTTATCGCTCGTTTAATAAACGAGTCGAACACTAGCTGAATTTTTCAGCTCGTTTAATAAACGAGCCGAACACGATTTGGGGTCAGCTCGCTCGTGTTCGGCTCGATAACAGCTCGAATATATATATTTATATTTATATATATAAATAAATAATTATATATATAAATATAAATTTTTATTATTTAAATTTTAGCCCAACCTAAATAGAAAACCAAATTCAATTATAAAAAGTTAATTTACATATAAAGTTTCAACCATTAGATCAAAATCTAATGGATAAGATCTCATAAATTTATTTTCTATATATACATATTCTTTTTAATCCTTTTAATTTGTTGTTTGTAAGCCAGCTCGTGTTCGGCTCGTTAAATAAACGAGCTGAACACGAGCTAAATTTTTTGGCTCGATACTTAAACGAGGCAGCTCGTGTACGGCTCGTTGACTCCCCTACTTTTTTTTTTTTTTTGAGAGAAAGGTAGCACGCTACCCGCTTCGTTTATTTTTTTTAAAAATAAACTTAGCTAGAAATGTGAATCAATTAAGATTCGAACTCGGAACCTCGGGTACTAACTACCAAGCCTTTTGCCACTTGCGCTAAGGATAGTCGGTTTGACTCCCCTACTATTACTACGTTTCGGAACAGCTTTTAGAAGTACTTATTTTTTTTTTTTAAAAAAAAAACTACTGCTGTATCAAGATTAGTCAGTATACGGCAACTACGTACCTTCTCTTTATCTTTTTTAGGCAAAAGCGAGGGAAAACTGTGTTTTCCCAAAACAGTTTTCTGTGAAAAACTGTTTCTTTTCTTTTCTTCTTTACAGTTTTGGTTTTCTCAATAAAATAAAAAATAAAAAATAAAAACACTTTTTTTTGTAAAATTTGAAAAATAAATTTCAGCCAAAATATCTAAAATACCGTTTTACGCGCACAGTTTCTCCGCATCTCCGTCCACAAAAATGAGTTTGAGCCCTCCTTTTGGGTCCAAATATGAAGAGATTCTGCAACATAATCAATCATATCTTTTTTTAAAATAAAAAATATAATAAAAATATTATTTTTATTAATCATGACGGGACACGCTGAACTTAACAAAAATAATTTGATCGACGTGACAACAGCAATATTACTGATGCATTCTAAATTATTTTCCCAAATATATTACTACTATACTACATTGCTAAGGAGCGGGGAAATTAATTACTTTGCACGGAAAAAGACAAAATGGGGCGTGGGAATATCTAGTACAGCATGACCCTCTGGAGAGAGAGAGAGAGAGAGAGAGAGAGAGAGAGAGAGAGAGGGAGACTTTATTTTGTCCACACGTACGCACGTCCATTCACATCACGAGTCACTACTTTGAATACTTAAATATATATGCTCGCATTTATAGTAAAGAATATGGTAGGTTTATTGTACGGATAGAGGGTTAAAGTGAAAGAGACAGGGTTTCACACACACAGCATCACAGAATCTGCTCCATCATATCTATATATATATATATATATATATATATATATATATATATATATATATATATATATATAGAGAGAGAATTAAGATAGAATATTATGTATAATATATAAATAATGTTTATTGTCTATTAATTATACAGAGGCAACACCAAAGAATCTGGTCTATAAATATAAATATATATATATATACCTTTCTCTAGAGGTCAAAATTTATAAACAACAATAACTTAATATTTTTAAAAACGTAGGGGCTCAATTATATATATATATATATATATAGAATTCGATTATGGTACTTGTAAAAGTACCAAGTACTTGGTGCTTGTAAGTTTTTCACCGTTAGATTTATCTTTTTGATCATTTTTATTCGTTAGATCATAATATTCAACCAACCACCCACTTAACCCTAGGAGACCACACTATCATCCTAACCGCACATTTCTTAATCCAAGGACAGAAAACTTACGAGCACCAATGACTTGATACTTTTAAAAGCATAGAAAGTCAACTATATATATAGAGAGAGAGTAGGACAACTGTGCCATTAGGAGCATAGCAGCTCTTGTGCTCCTAACTTTCTAACCGTCCATCAATTTTGATGGGTGGTTAGGATGAGAAAGAGAAAAGAAATTGAGGAGAAATTCAAAGAGAAGAAAAATTGAGACACCCAATTTCTCTTCTCTCTCTCATCCTAACCACCCATCAAAATGATGGATGGTTAGAAAATTAAGAGTACAAAGGCTGTTGTGCTCTTAATAGCACAGTACTCCTGCTCTATATATAAATATAAAGAGAGAGAAACACTTAAACTAGTATACTATTGATAATATATGAATAATATTTACTATATGTTTTTTTTACTATTGAATTACTACTATTCCACCTACCATGATTAAACTCTAGACATTCAATGGTAAAAAAAAAATAGCAAACACTATCCCATACTAAGAATAATATTCAAGCCACATTATATATATACACACACTTCATGATAAAAGAAATTTAAATTTAAAATTTATATTATCTAATTTAAAATTAAAATTTATATTGTTTAATTAAAATTTAAAATTTAAAATTTAAAATTTAAAATATATAATATATTTTGGCGTGTAACAGTAGCATTGCCCTCCCTCTTGAGCGGGGCGATGGAGTCCCTCCACACGCACGAACCAGGTGGGACTTTTTGTCAAAATAACCTTATAAAAATTCATATTTGGATAAATAATTCTCTGATTTTTTTTTGGCATAATAACCCTCCTTTTGCCAACTAGACGTTTGGGTAGAATTTTTAATTAAAGGCGGTGAATGATTCACCGTCTTTGAATAATTCACCGCTTTCTAATTTTCCACAAAGGCGGTGAATCATTCACCGTCTTTTCGTTCATATATGCTCTTTCCTTTTTCTTTTTCTCGTATATATCCTGACAACCATATAAAATTTTTAACAAATTAATTCAATCTTAACAAACAAAAAAAATCTTAATAATTTATCCATATAATTCTAACAACCAAATAAAAAGTTTAATAATTCACATACAATCCTAACAGCCATATAAAATTTTTAATTTTTCTATTTTTCATATATAATCCTGACAACTATATAAAATTTCAACAAATCATATTTTTCAAATTTTCATATATGATCCTAACAAACATATTAAAATTTCAACAAATTACACATAATTTAACAGCCTAAAAGATTTAAGAAGCAATCTTTTAGAAGGCGGTGAACGATTGATCGCTTTTAAAATAAAATTTTCTTACATGCTGATTTGACAAAAGAAGGATTATTTCACAACATATATTTTTTGTAGGATTATTTTGCTAATTATAATATTTTAAAGGATTATTTATAAAAAAAATCCAGCGAGGTGGGTAACTGGCGCGCGACTCGACGCGACAAAGCGCAGGATCCCCGCTGTTCGTCCGTACGTTGCTCTGGGCCTCTCTTTTGCTGCCACGTGGGGGCATGAGATTGGGCTCTGGGGCACGCGCCGACACCACGCGCAGAGGGCCACGTGGAACGGCGCGCCCCGCGGGCCCCACATTTCGCGCGGGGTGTCACATCATTCATTCTCAACTTTTTTTTTTTTTTTTTTTTGATAACTTCAAATATCACCTATGTGATTTCGTGCTTTTTCACTTTAATATCATATGGTTTAAAACGTATCACTTTAGTACCCTGTGGTTTAGTTATTCTTTTTTTGTTATCTTTTCGTTAATTTTTTTGTTAAATTAATGGAAAAGTTAAAACTACAGAATAATAAAGTGAATATTCGATAAATCATAAGTGGAATATTTGATATTTTTTCTGTATAATTTAACGAAAAAATTAACAAAAAATAACAAAAAAAAAGAATAATCAAACTATAGGGTACTAAAGTGATACGTTTTAAACCACATGACACTAAAGTGAGAAAGTACAAAACGATAGGGGTGGCATTTGAAATTATTATTTTTTTTACCCAATAACAATCCGTAATAATAATAATAATAATATTAATTAACTGCGAGTTGCTGATATTCGCACTCCCGCCTTTCCAAACTTTTTAAGTCTATGACCAAAAAAAAAACAAAAAAAAAAATCTAATTTATCGACCAAAAAATTATAGTGTTTATTAAAAAATAATAGTGTTCATTAAACTTTTTTTTTCTTTTTTTTCAATGGCTTTTGCACAGGAGAATTATGGGATTTGCTCTTTAAAACAGATTAATGGATAAGAGAGCGAGGACTCTCCTAACGCCTAAAGAATTTTGATTGTTTAGTGCGCAAAACAACAGTACAGTTTCAAAAGTTTAAGCTGTCAAAAAATATTTAAAAATATTATATTTGGCAAACATTTTTGCCACTTTTACGTACGCAAGAGATATTTTGAAAGTTAGGGGCCATTTGGTTTCAAGGTTTATAATACTTTGAAAATATTGCATATATTATATTCGAAACGGTAAGTTTGTTACTAACTAATCAAGCCACTTCACTTAGAAAATTATTAAGAACTAGTATATTTTTATTAATGGGCTATTAAAGATTCCCATCAAGCACAATAATGAGAATACCTCTATCCCATGATAAACTAGTATTTCTACCGCTTGATAATCTACAATAATTTTACTACTTTATATTAATATCTTTTACAAGTACTCAACTTGATTTGAATGGTAATGACTTGAATGTTTCTATTAAAAAATTAATATGAATGACTATCAAAATCTTATAAATTTTGAACCAAACGTTGCCTCTCATTGAATGGGTGCCAGCAGGCACGATTTGACACACACCTTATTTTATATGTCGGCACAATTGGTACATACTTAACAAGCTCATCAGCATGAGCGACACAAGCTTGTCATGTCAGATTGCACCGACCGTCACGACAATCCTTAGGAGTCTGACATAATACGAATTTCGGAACATCCTAATGTAATACCACATGAAATAATATATATTAAACATGCATTTATTTTTAACAATTTAAACCATTAGAAAATAGTATTTTAACATATTATCTTCAATGGTTAGCATACTCACTCCAAAATTACTACATAACTTTACTATTGTATCAGCAATTTATAAGGATTATATTGTGAAGTACCCAAATATTTTTTTGATAGAATTAAAATGGCTAAAAAATTAATATTCTCTCTCTTGCGTGCACAGTTTAGTGGTTTGGTATCCATTTGTCAATAAATTTTGAGTTCAAACCCCGCCCTGCTGTAGGGAAATAATTAGATGCATGCGTACGGCAAAGTAGCAATATTCAAGTATCCGTATCATATGCACTCAATAATATCATTGGATAAATAACAAAAAGAATAATAGACGAATTTAATGCATTAAGTGCCAATTGTTGAAATCGAATGTACGTAGAAGACTCAGAATTTAAGTAGCTTGGCACTGGCTCTAATATCATATTACCCAAAAAAAAAAAAATTTACAGAAAACGATCAAGAAATAGTATAAATTTCTTGGATGTGATCTTTGTCACAAAATTGTTTTATTCAGGTGATTTCAAAGTTTTATTAATGTTTAGATTTTTTTTTCTTTTTTTTTTCCTCCAACAATTCTTTGCTTGATACGCCAATCTCACCGGAAATAATGTTTAAAACCTAAAACTGATAAAAAAGAAAAAGAAAAACAGAGAGAGACAAAGAGAAGTTACTGAACTGTCGTTTATAACTTATGCCTAGTTTGAAATTTGAATGTTTAAACACAGCTGTCGTAATGATTCGAAGATCTTGAAAAATTTGAAAGTACTTCTGAGCTTGTCTCCGCACCAAAATAATACAAAACGATGGTGAGAACAATTGTTGGAGAATCAAATAGTTCTTCAGTAGTAATTTTCATCTCTATTTTAGCGCGCATTGAAGAAGTTAATTGCGCAGATCCACACTGCTTTTAACTTTTCATTTTGGCCTTCCGATACTTGAAAAGTGGATCAAATTAATCTAACAACAGGAGCTAGTAAATGGGTTTCTTCATTGCGCCAGAGCATTGAAATTGTTGCAAGATAGATAAGAGAGATTATTACTTTGATTAAGAGAGCTAGGATGGATATGTACATAAGAGACTTGGTTTGTGTAGAGGGTGATGTTACTAACATAATTAACTTTGATGTTGATGATAAATTAATGAAATCTGATCACTATATCTTAATTAATTAAATTTAATAAAATTCAGTAAATCCAATTGATCCATAGAAAAAATGGATATATTAATTTATATCACTTTTCTTGTGTAAAAATGTCGAGCGGATATTTGGACCCTTCTTTTTTTTTTTTTTTTTCCTTCTAATATAGCGCTTACTGAAAATCTATGAGAAAAAAGAATGCTTTAGATTCCACACGAATAAATCTTTATGTATTGGTGATGTATTGACAAATACATATGCGGCTTCTTATATATAGAATACGCACCATAGCAAACAAAATTTTTCACATTAACACATCAGAAGTATACGAAGGCAACAATGAGAAAGCCTGCAGCAGGACTTTCAAAGAACAAAGTATGCCCCACGAGATTGTCGCATGGCGCGCCTAACCTTTGAGAGACAGAAACTTCACCAAATGAAAATTGTACGAAATCGACATTTACGACATGAACCCTAGCTAGGTGGCCCAATTACTCCATTACTCCATGTGGGAGAGTTAATGGATCGAGCAAACATATTCCTCCAGTTGCAGTTCAAAATTGCAACTGGATCACCTTAATAAAAATGCAAACAATGTTATGTATAGTACCTATTTTTTGGTCCCACCTTGTCGACAAAATGACAGAAACGCATAAATTGTGTAGTTAAGGAGGTAGCATTAATTCTTTTATGGGTTAGTTACATACAGCCCCCTTTAAATATAGTAAATTGCAAATATATTTCTACAAAGTTCAACTTTCTTATATTATTTTTGCAAAAGTTTAGTGATATTTATATTTGTTCCTCTGATTTGTTATCGTTAGAGAGCTGTTTATTTTTTAACAGCAAATAAGTGAAATGTCAATTTTGTCATCACAAATATGTCCTTCAAAAGCCCCAACAGCTATAATCGTGCAGAAATATCCTCCCAAAAAATTTTCAATGGTCATCTTCTTCCTCATCTTCTTCCTCTTTAATATCCAATTCAATCCACCATTGTTGCAACCTATTCTCTCACTCATTTTCTCCTAAACTTTTTCTTTTGAGCAAAATAAAAAAAAAATCATAGAGAAAATTGAATGGGGAAGCAACACGCGTTCGACATGGGCGAAACAACATGCGTCGTGGATGAATGAAGACGGAGAAAATCTAGTTATTGGTTCGAAACTAGCATGAAGGAGAGAGAGGAAGAGGAAGAGGAAGAGAAAGAAGAAGAAGAATTCTCATTGCTAAGGTTTTGATTGGGAGAAGAAGGTATAATATAAGAGAAGTAAAAAATATTAAGTTATCTCATTGACTAACCAGGGTTAAATATTTTACCTATGGTTAACTAAATTTTTCTAACGGATCCTAATGACAGGGGCATATTTGAAAATATTAGGACTTCTGCAGGGATAACAAAAGAAAGTTAAACTTTGTAGGGATATATTTATAATTTGCTATATTTATAAGGAGCTGTATGCGATTAACCCTTCTTTTAACTACCAAGTTTATTGTAGGATACAAAAGTAAGGATTGAATGCACAAGTTAAGTTAGAATCAAGGGATATGTACGAAAAGAATACGTACATACACATGTCACAATTATGAGCTAACTATGCCAAGAAATTCAGTATAGCAAACTCATTAATTCGATCACTATAGCAAACTTATTAATTCAATTACTGAGATGCATTATTAAGGCACATATTATTTAAGGTGACCGTCTCATTATAATTTCTTTTCTCCTTTTCTTCTAGTTTCGAAAGCTGTGATCTAAAAAGTTATCTGATTAATTTGTGAGAGATCATAAAGATCTTTATATAATAATGCACATTATACTGTAGTTATATGAGAACGGTAGATAAATTTAAAAAGTCAAAATTAAGGATATTATTTACTCTATTAGCTATGAAATACTCATGATCCGGAGACTTAATTGATTGACAAATTGTTTACATTGGTTTGTTAGAAAAATGAAGTCCAATAATAACTAGTTGAAGGTCCTCTCCCAAACACAATCATTTCAGAGAGGATGATGTTACATGATCAGTTCAGAAAAGGTGATGCTGTTAATGAAGTAGATTTTGATATTAGCATTAACAAATAAATTTATTAGATTTAATAATTGTTATATTTTTTTTTAGAGAGAAAGATAGCATGCTACTTTGTTAATTTTTTGAAAAAATAAAATCAGATAAAAATATGAAATAACTAAACTTCAAATTTAGGACCTCAGGTACCAGCCATCAAGCTCCTTGCTACTTGCGCTAGGGATATATGGTAGATAAATTTAATCAGTATTTACTAACTGAATTTACCTAGTTCATTGAATCTAATCTCTCCTGATGATTTGCTAATATCACTTCCTTTGAAAAATTTCTTTGCACTGCTATGATGTTTCAAGCTAAGTAGTAAAATAGGAAAAAAAAAATAGAAGAACAATTGGAACATAAAATTTTAATTTATTGACTCTTTTTTCTAGCTTATGCTTGGCATGTTGCCTTCAAAATTAAGATTATTTGCAATTGCAAACAAGATGTATGCTTTTTTTCACATGGAATTAATGATATAAGTATCCTTTTTATGCATATGAACATGATCTTTAACTGATTTCCTTCATTCATAGTAATTTGAATTTTTGTATATAGGTGAGTAATAGGTTTTATTTGCTTAATACATAGTTAAGCATTTGAACAGAAAAGGTGTATATGCAAACAAATTATAATTTTATTGAGAAATTCTATGTGACATATTCTATGATTGAATGATATGCAAGTAGCTAGGTCAGATGTAAGAATTTAAAGACCTTCAAATATATACAAGAAGCAGAAAAACAAATAAAAGGAAAAATAAATAGCTAGCAAGATATTAATTAATTAAAGTCAATCCACCATGTAATTTTAAAACCAACAGGATCTACAATGAAGAATTCAAATTAAGCAAAAGAAACTTGCATATATATATATATATATATATATATATAAGAGCAAAAAGGAGCTCAAGTTTATTAAGTGCATTTCAAAAGTTAATGGTATAACTAAATTTTCACCATCAACAAAGTTTACTCCAAAAATGGAAGATGTTATGAAACAATTAGAAATGATATAAAACCCTAAAAATCTGTTATTTTTTTGAATTTATGACCAAAATAAAATTATGCACCATCATGATACAAAAACAAAGCTCAAATGATACAAAACTCCAAATTCTATGTTAGGTTTCAATTATTAATTGATCTATAGGAACAAACATAGAAATGGTACTTGTTGATAGCAACTATATATATTGGAAGATGGTGATTCCTAAAGCCTGCGTAACGGCTATGACAAAATAGTACTATTAAAGTGATTGAGTGATTAAGTGGTCCTTCATAAAGTATGCTAAATTATTGATAGGAATATTTTTTGCCTTTTATAATATTATTACTACAACTACATGGAAAAATAAAAATAAAAATTTCCACTTGTGAACCTTCTCAAACTGATCCTTGGACCTTTTAAATGTCCAATACACCTGAAAGCATACATGAGGTGACCAAAATAATACATGTTATGCCGAATCCTGTAAAAAGGATCTACTAATAATATATTGGTACGTAATAGTGACAACATCATGTGTGTGTGTGTGTATATGTGTCTTACAAATATATATACATACAAAAAATGTGGAATTTTATGCATTTCAATTGCCCCTTTAACTCGATCGACTAGTTTAATGAAAAGCTCAGCAAATCAAAATTAAGAAGGGAAAACTCTGTGAATAATACAAATTGCAAAGCATACAATGTATACCAGTCACCAGCTGAAAATAATCCGATAAATACGTGCAACGTGATGATGCATGCATGCCTACCCACATAATTTTCCATGTTAGTAGATGAATATATAAAATACTTAATTACAGGATGCATACAACTTAAAAGGCAATGTTGTTTAGTATCCTAGCATTCAGAGGGGGGCTTTATGCAGCTTCATGCACTAGGATTTGCTGTTGAACTAATTAACCAGCAAATTAAGTTCCTGCCCTATACATCCATTACAGTTCAAGACACCATATATATATATATATATATATATATATATATATATATATATATACTGTATGCACTAAAATATAAAGCATTTCTCAACATGCATCCATTTCTTTTTGATATATAATTATTCTGTCACTTCCACGCACCTCAACAATTCTAGGAGCAACCGACCGTCCCTAGCGCAAGTGGCAAAGGACTTGGTGGTCGGTACCCGAGGTCCCGAGTTCGATTCCTAGTTGATTCACATTGCTAGCTAAGTTTATTTCTAAAAAGAAATAAACGAACCGGGTAGTGTGCTACCTTTCTCTCAAAAAAAAAAAAACAATTCTAGGAGCATGAATAGCATTCCTCTTGTCCCATTATTGAAAAATAGCATAGTGATGGAACGCCATTTACTACCATAAACCTGGATCATTATAATGTATTCTATAAAACTAAGGGACACTTTCCTCTTTGGAATTAACTGTTCCTTGAAGAGAAGTAATGAAGCGTACTCATTGAAGACCATATATTCATTTGCTTCCTCCTCTCCTAATTTCAAAAAACAATGGCATTCTCATGCTTTACCCTTCCGTACCCAACCTGGATCATTATAATGTATTCTATAAAACTAAGAGACAATGGAAAGTTTTCTTAAAACAGAAAGGTTGGGCACAGAAGGGTAAAGCATGAGAATGCCATTGTTTTTTGAAATTTGGAGAGGAGGAAGCAAATGAATATATGGTCTTCAATGAGTACACTTCATTACTTCTCTTCAAGGAACAGTTAATTCCAAAGAGGAAAATGTCAGATTAAGTGGATACAAGATTTGGACTGTTAAGCTAGCAACAAAAGAAGATACATTACAAGCAATAAGCAACAACCAGAGAATATATCAACTTAGGGTTAATGAAGCTAAACACTAGGCTCCAACTTCTATATCTATAACTAACAATAAGGTATAGCAAAAACAGCTATAATATTATTCCTGAAGATTTATAATGCCACATATATATATATATATATATATATATATATATATATATATATATATATATATATAAAGAGATATATAAAGAGATATATGTATAGTTTTGAGCTATATATATATATATAGTATTGAGCCAGAATCTTTTCGAAGTATGCTACTTTCAACTTTTTTGCCCTTGGATCACTAGAGTTTGCTATTTGATGGTTGTTCTATTATGGATCAAAAGATCCAAAAATATTAAAGTAACGACTTCCGAAAGCACTTCAGCTTATCCTTTTATATATATATATATATATATTCAATTACACACTTCTTACACAAACTAAAATCTACTTATAGGGACCTTCAAATGAAGATCAAAACTGTCAAATATGATTTACAACATATGAATAATCTACTTGCAAAAAATCTCAATTTTTGGAAATCTATATCTTGTGTTTCTACTCTTTTTGATGTTCTTGATCATATTTACTAATTTGAATCTCAATTTTAGAATCTTTAAAGATGCGTTTTACGACTGTAACTTGATCCCTATTGTCTCTCTCTCTCTCTCTATATATATATAAAAGCCACAGTACAGTACAGTATATCAGTATACTACTTTTAACACCATAAAAAGAAAAGAAAGAGAATCCACTCACAAAGAACCAAATAGACACATCAAGGGCAGGTCTTAAAAGTTTGTCCTACCAAGAGTATCTCAAGGACACCAACTCTCGGTAATGAATTTGCAGTTCAAAGTACACTTAAGTGGCGCTTACTGTATACTCCCACTCTCTCTTCCACTCAGCTAACACTTGCTCGGACTGATCTCTCTATCAAATTAAATAAACCTCCTCTGAAAATAGAAATAATAATAATAATTATATAGGGTACACATCTAATTCTTAATTAAGAGAAGAGTCCAACAAACCATGCCCATTATACATATATATATATATAGAAAGAGAGAGAGTTGAGCTTCTGTGTGACTTTTTAGTTGTCGGATCGCTTCAAGATCCGTGTAACACTATTATCGTGTGTTTACTAGTATTTCACGAATTTTGAGGCGATTACAAGCACGCGAGCTTCTGTGCTTTTAAAAGCTCAGAAGATTAACACAACACTCTCTCTTTCTCTCTCTCTCTCTCTATATATATATATATATATATATATATATGAAAAGAAATTCAAGAACAGCATAATTAATTAATTAAACTAGTAATTAATTAACATATAACGTATATAGCTAGAAATAAAACTTGCACTACCCATGGATTATAGTGTTGATTCTGAATTCTCTAGCACAGGTTAATTAAGCGGGCGGCGGCGGTGGCGGCGGCTGTTGCGGCTGCTGGGTGGCGGTGGAGGGGCTGCGGTGGTGGTTGTGGTTGTTCTTGTTCTTCTTCTTGTGGTAGGTGATGCCGCGGGCGCGGGCCTGGTGGTCGCGGACGTCGCGGAGGAAGAGGCGGACGGCGCGGGCGGCGAAGGGGTTGGCGTCGGGGCGGCCGCCGTGCTCCTCGAAGGCGGCGCGGAGGCGGCCGACGAGCGCGTCGAGGCTGCCCCAGGCCTGCCGCAGCGGGCAGGGGCAGGGGGCGGGCGGGGCCGGGTGCCCGAAGAAGGGGCAGACCTGCGCGTGCACCTTGGTCTTTCCGAACTGGTCCAGGTACCGCAGGAACTCCAGCACGTGCGCCCCGCTGCACCGACCCAGACTCAGCGGCGGCCGGTGGTTCTTCAGGTACTGCCCGAACGTGTTCCAGTCCCGCCGCTTCTGCGACTCGTATCTGCTCGGCGTCGACGCTGCCGGCGGCGGCGATGACGACGGACCCGCTGCCCCACAGCCGATCGCCATCGCCATCGCCACGGGGCTGCTGCTGCTGCTGCCGCCGTCTTCCCCCCCAGGGCTGTCGGCCATCCTTCCTTCTTCTTCTTCTTCTGTTTTCCTTCTTTTTTTCCAAAAAAAAAAAAAAGTGGATGCGTCCTACATAGATAGATATATATATAGAGAGAGAGAGAGAATTATGTATATGCTTCTTATGATAGTGATATGATGAGTGTGATGATTATGTAGAGATATTTTTGTATATATGATCGGAGGGAACGAAGTAGAAGATCTGTTTTGGGAGTTGGAGCTTTGCTGATACTGGGAAAAGAGGTGGCATGCAATAAGGATCTGATTCACAGTTAATAATGATAATAATAATAAGTCTACATAGTGGTCCAAAGAGAGAGAAAGATGGGGTTGTTACATATGTAAGAGGAAGCTAGGAAAGGAGGAGGAGGAGGAGCTTACTATTGGGGCTTAATTCTCTGGGAGCTGCTGCTGCATCTTCTGCTTCATGCTGCTGCTGCTGCTGCTGCTGCTGCTGCTGGGGGGAAAAGCATATCTTTGAGGGGGGGATTCTGGACTGCTTCTGGGCTCAGTTGCAGAAGCTGGTGTGGATGGATTGTTTGGTCCAAAAATGGGAGCATCAACGAGAGAGAGAGAGAGAGAGAGAGGGAGAGAGAGAACACTCTTAGGACTGGTGTGTATACGGAGGAAAAGGTGACAGTGGGGTGGGGGGAAGGGTGAAAGGTGATGTGACATGAGAAAAAGTAAATATACTTGAGTAGGGGGTGAAGAGGAAAATATCGGTATGTGGCCCGGGCGTAGCGTAGTAGAGTTATGATTAATTGTATATAATTAACCGTGGTACGAACCGCAAAGCATTTCAAACGCAGTACGCAAGTATTCCATTCAACTTGGAAAATGGGATGCAAAAAACAAAAAAATCAAATCAAATCAAATCAAATAAAGGTGCAATATTGTGGTTGTATTTGTAGAATAACTTACATTTCAAAGAATATTTAATTATTTGAGATGTGTTTGACTTTTCATTGATTAGCACAAACACTTGGGGTGGATTTGTTTTGGTTTAATTATGAGGAAAAAGAAAAAGGTGCCATATTTATCTGAATTATGTACTATTTGAATCGATTACTTAGACTTTTAAAATTTTAATTTTATTATATGATCTTCTAATTTATTTAATTTGAATTAGTCAATAATATATTGACTTTAAATTTTATGCTAATTACTTAATTTAATAAATTTATAGTTGTAAGAATTGTATGAATTACACTGACTAAACCTATAAAGATATGACGCACTTAAACTTTGAAGTCAAAAAATCACAAATGATTCAAGTGAATTTTTTTGTAGCCTATCAATAAGATAGAGCCATACTGCGAGTTGTTTCAAGCCCTAATAAACACAGACACTGAAAAATCTGTCTGACAGGCAGATTCACATCTCTTACAACCTACAGTACAGTTCTCGGTCATTGGCACAGAAACTATTTGCTTATTATCGACTAAGTCAAATCAAATAAATTTAAAAAAATAAAAAAAAAGTATTTTGCAAATAATTTTCCTTTTTGTGAATGTGTAAACAGGACGAAAGCAAACCACCCTTCCAACGGAACAAATACAAACCAAACTATGGCTCGACCAATTAGATTTAGACCTAGTTTGATATTATAGTGGCTAAAAATAATATTTTTATATATACTATGAAAGATTTAAAAAAATAAAAGCACCTATAATTTTTTTTATACTGTTGCAACTGCCACTAGGTATACTTTTCTGATGACAGTTGCAATCAACGTGCTTTAACTTCAAATTTTAAGCTAATTATTGATTTTAATAAATTTATAGTTGCGAGAATTATATAAAGTATACTAACTAACCATAAATATAAACGATATATACATTCAAATTTTAGAGTCAAAATATCGTTGATTGACTCAAATCAGACAAATTGAAAGATTGAATAGTAAAATTAAAATTTTGAAAGATAACATAGTCGAATCAAAATTATTTATATATGTTTCATGCAATATTTCATGCAAGTTCTATACGTTTTAACAAAAATATTAAGACCAGGTAGAAGAAAAAAAAGAGGCAAATTAGCCCTTTGTTTCTCTCCTTATTAAACACTTTGTCCTTAAAGGAAGCGCAAATTGGTCTACTTAGTACCTATAGGTGTTACTAAATGTGTTATATTTTAGGCTAAACTAACATAAAACCCCCTTATAAGTACTCGATTTTTTTACTTTCTTTTTTTAATTTTTAAAAACTATATTTTACTCTCTCAACATTTCAAATTATTGCACTTGATCCCCTTCCATTAGGGTTTCATCATTATTCCGTCAATTTCTTATAATTTATATCGAAAATATCTGTCAAAATGACAGAAATATATTAAAAATTATTTTTTTTTCTTATAGAAGAAGTAAGGATAATTTGATCATTTTGTCCTCTCCATTAACCCTGTATCCCCTCTGAAAATATTTTTAAAATTTTAAAAAAGCAAAATATAGATTTTTAAAAGTCAGAAAAAAAATAAAAAAACGAATATTTACAGAAAATTTTTCAGTAATTTAACTATTTTTTTTTATATTTTATGATAAAGAGGCCATAAAGGGGGAATTTGTTCCATCAATTACGAGGCCACAACCTACGGTCTAACTCCAAGTACAAAGTTTTATTCTTTACCTGTCAAAATAGTACCTTTGAAACGCTCACTTAGGCACATGTCTACTGTAAAAAAATAAAATAAAATGTACAAAATATTCTCCAAAAACTTTAATTAAACAAAATTAATACTTAGAAGCTTGTGCCAAGCAAGGGTCCCTAAACAAAGGATGGAGAATATGAGCAAAATATTAGGTTAAAATGCATAGCCACTCCCTAAACTTTAATCCTTTTTGAAATTTGACTCTTTCATTATATTTTTTTTAATTTACACTTCCTCTACTTACTAATTGTGTGAAATTTACCTCATTTTGTTAACAATTTTAGAGATTTAGTCATAATGAAATGCCCACAAAAGATGCGCGCGACTTTCTTTTTGACTAAAGCAATCCTTCGTCTGTGCATCTCTCGGCAATGTTTGTTTTGATTTTAATAAAATTTTCAAAATTATTAATAGAAGGAGCTAGATTAAAGTAGAAAGAGTATAAATCAAATAAAAAAAATTGTTCACGGGGTCAATTTAAAGCAGGTTAAAGGTTAGGGGGGTTGTGTATACATTTTAACCAAAATATTATGCACTTTTGAGAGAACAAGTTCTGCTTTTCTTTTTCTATATATTGATATCACGCGCTTTGCTAGTGACTTATAGAGCACAGAAAGGACAGATAGTTTATATCAGTATTTAAAAAAATTTGCGTAAGGAGTTATTCTGCCGCTATTGTCGGTAGTTCGAACATATCTCGTTGCTAATATCCGTACACTAGAAAACCCTAGTTTTTGACAAATGGACAGTTACAGTAGATGCGTGACAGGTGTCAGCTCATATGCATTGATCAGTGTAATCTTTTATGCTGTTCATGTGAGGCCCCACTTTTCAGGGGGTCATCCATTCTAGGACTACTTCAGTCCTCACACGCTTAACTCTCTTAACCTCTTGGGCCTAGCCACCGCCCAAAATATTATAGCCGGGTTAACAGGTTTAGCCCTAATATATCTCATATATAGAACTTTCTGAGGTCTCACAGTTCAAAACCTGATCAGAAATTGAAAAAAGTTTAATTTATGTTGTTCCAAGGTGTATAAAGAGTAATATTTAAGTTATAAAGCTAACATTGGTTTATGTGAATTATTTTACAGTGCATTGCGACAACATGCGAAAATCAACAGGACTTTGCATTACATATGACTACATAAATTAATATTGAAGCTTTAATTGTAATAATTAATGACATGCATGCACAGGGAATTGATGTTATTTTAAGGATGTATTGTACTTGTGTGCTTAAGTAGAACACTACTCGAGGGTACGAAACTACGAAACATGCGACTCTTTTGAAGAACCTCACATGGCTCCAGAATCATGGTACAAATTCAAATAAAAACTAGTTCTTTCCCTCATGAAGTTGTCTACATATCATCATATGATAATATTGTACACCTCAAGCATCCATAGTTCTTCTAACTACATTATTAGCAAACCGTGGGCGCCACAAAAATAGCGCTATATATGCGGTAAACATCTCGAGGAAGAACTTGACCCGGTCAACACCCTGATCCGGTCAGTATCGCCCTACACGCATTCGGTTCCTAGCCCAGCACAAACGAAATTTGCGAAATTTTAAGTTAGGATTGTTTTCATGTGATGGTTTCAACTTGGTTTCTTTGTACTCAACATCAACTGATCAAGATCATGAAGAACAAGCCACCGAAACAACAGTAGACATGGAGAAAGAGCTACAAAGAATAAGAGATTGAAATAACAAAACAAAAGATATGGAAAAAAAATATATATATTAAGATACAAGGTATAAGAGATCAAAAGAATGAACAAAAAAAATGAGTGTTTTTACTACTTTTAATCCTCCATCTCTCACACTACTGTTCCAAAAAATGCTCGCAGTTCGAATAAGGATTCTTCCTTCTACGAGATTTGTATTCAAACTTCTCTAAACTTATGTAATGAATCTAAGTCTCGGATGACACAGTCTCTTCTTCAGCAGCAGGCGGTGCACTCGAGGGCGGCGTTGGAGCTGCCTGATGAAGGGGATAATTGTACTTTTTTCAACACCCTTTCTTGATTTTCCTTCCACCACTCTTCGGCTTGCTGCTCGACAAATCTCCTCTTGCTGCTCATTTTCGATAAAAGAAAAGTTGGCATGTTATACTAAAAACTATATATGCCATGATTGTAAAGGAAAAGTTTTCAGAGTATATGGAACTAATGGCATGGGTATATAGATTAAAAGTACATAACACATGCATTGATGATTCACATCAAGAAGATTTGAGATGTAATGCGATATAAATGAATGTTTTTCATCCTAATCGGTGAGTCAGAATAATATAACATATGACCTCTGTCATGTGAACACTACATAAGTGGTTCCCAAAACTACTTGAATACAGAGGTTCAAGTTCTACTGGATTTGCAGATCATTTTAAATGATATGGAAATTATTTACGGGCAATCAGCGAGTATGATGAATGGTTGGTTCATGAGAAATCTACCTGAATCGCACCCGCTTGAAAACTTTAGTACCATCTCGGAGCTGTATCAGTGTTACGTACACGCCAGGCTCGAATTGCTCGATCAGTTGCACTTCTCCCTGACTTCCATACTTGGGAGCAAAATCTATAGGTACTTTTGAACTGTTTTCTGCGTTTTGCTGCGCTGTAACAATACCACTACCTTCAGCAGAAATAATACCGACTCATCCCCGTTATTTATCGCTCTTTCGGAGATGTCAATCGCGCCATCATTTGAAAGGCGAGGCTGATCATTTTCTGATGCATCGACTGGCAAGGAAGGAGAAATTTCCGAAGCCCGGCTCTTATAATCTTTTAGCAGCGACTCCGCTTGGATTTGTAAGGCTTTTACACTGTTGCCGAACTCAGGAGGCAGTTTCTCTGCCACATCTTTCAGCTTCAGAAACAATTGAACATTAGTCTCGAAAATGACGCATACAGTTCATTGTCAAGGTTATTCAGAATGTAACATGCTTCAACTGCGTAAAACTAAATGTCGAGCAAAGCTGATGGAAAGCTTATTCGATGATCTTTTTAATTGAAAATGATGTCGGCCATAGTATTACTAGTATCTGTAATTTCTCAATTGTAGTACTAGTGATGAGAAAAATGTTTGATAATCTCTGAAAGAAAATTGAATAACGACATAGTTCGGAAAGGAACATGCAATGTCAACTGAATATCTTCTGGTTTTTCGTTTAAAACTAATATATAATAGGAGAACAGAATCAAGCGTCAGTATCGGATAATACCTGGGACTCAAAAGACTTTACAAGACCCACTGCAGCATTGCATTTGGCAGATTCTTCTGCAGCTAGCGAAGCAGCTCTGTTAGCCTTCCGTTCGCACTTCTGCAGTGCTTCATCTTGAATTTCACTTTTATGTCTTAAACTTTTCACCTACAAAGATCCATGATAGTTAAAGCAAATTATTCTTTAAGTGAGAATAATTTCAAAGAAAAGGACAGGGTTCTGAAAAAAAAGAAAAAAAAGAAAAAGAAGAAGGTATTCCCCTACTTGCCTGAGCTTGCAACTTCAGAACTTCCTGATTCAACAGCTCATTAGTCTTCTTCAGGCTATGACACTTTTAGAATACATTGGAGTTGCATTAGGCGGAGGACTCGGCCTCCTCGGGTACGGCGAAGGAGGTATATTATTATTATTGGCAGGTGCAGGTGTCGATGTAACTATAGGTCTTAAAGCAGTTTGAAGCGCGCTAAGCGAACTAGGAAAAGCAATATCTTTGAGTTGCAGCAAAGAAGGAACCTGAGATGCCCGGATCAAAGAAAGAGAATCTGTTTTCATCTCATTCTTCACCGATCTCACCTCAACGTACCTGACGGGTTCCGTCGAAGGCGACAATAGTAGCCTCGAAGTTCTCACTTCTGGCCTATCTAACCTCTCTCGCGTGTCGATCGATCGGCGAGTGATAATATTTCTTTTATTAGCCGCAGCAGCGCTACTCGCTTCCGATGCTTTAAGTTTCATGTAGCATGAATCGCACACTCGATGCGGTTTGCCGGGGGTCGGGGCCAGAGCGGCCTTCAATACTTTTCTCGAGCTACAAGCATGGCAATGGACCAATCCACAATTATAACAGTTATGCCTCTTTCTCGTAAACCCAAATGCTTGCCGACACCCTGAGCATACCGATTGCTCTGCGCTGGAAACCCACTTATGAATGCAAATGCACGCCGTGAAATTCGATCCGCACGAAATGCTCTTCACATGTCTATCTTTTAGGGCTTCGACTAAAGTAGGAGTTTTCCGATCTTCGACATCACCGTGTCCCAGACGACCGTTAGCACCTCGACCCCACGTATATACTTCACTTCTTGATGTCAAAACAGCGACGTGGTTAGCCCCGCATGAAATCTCTTCGATTAATTCGCCCACTAGTCTATCTTGAACCAAGCAGGGGACTTTTCCGTCCGACTGTGGATTCCCCAGTTGGCCATAGTTAGTACTACCCATCGTGAAAACATGCCCGGACGTGGTAAGGCCGACAGTCATAGTTTCCCCACAGGCCAGTTGATGAAAGTTATAGTCGATAAGCGACGGGACGCAAGTAGGGATTAACCTTGCCTCTTTATCCCCGTGCCCTAGCCGATGCTTATCGCCATCTCCCCAAGTAAATAATTTCCTAGAAACAACATTCACACCGGTCTGATTTACCTCGACAATCGCTGCAGAATGCCATACTCCGCATGCAACTTTCAATGTTCTAAATCCGCTTAACGACTCTACTTCTTTAGGGTAAGCGACGCTCGCGCGATCGCCGTGACCCAGAACGCCAAAGGTTCCATCACCGAAAGTGAATACCTTTCCATTCGACGTGGCTAGTGCCGAATGCCACATGCCGCAGGCGATGGACAAAACTTGAAGCCCTTCTAAAGGGCCGGAAACTCTCTTAGGAATCCAGTGGCTGACATTGGTACTGTGGCCGAGAAGCCCGGCATTGTACGCACCGTCCCCCCAAGTATATACATCACCGGAAGCGGTTATCGCACAAGTGTGGAACTCGCCGCATGCGACATAATCGACATTGGACACTGCTAAAGATTCGACGAGCCTAGGTCGACTAACATCCAGGTCTGTTCCATGGCCGAGCCTCCCACCGATTTCCTCACCCCAAGTGAATACTTCCCCTTGTCTAGTAACTAAAGCTGCATGTCGGAAACCGCACGCAATTTGATGGACATCCAAGACGACATTCGACTCTAAGGGCTTCGGAAGCAGGATTATCGATTTTCATGCAAGGGGGGGTTGAGCGTCCGTCTGCTGAGATGCCGTCGCTCCATACTTCTCCCCAGACGTAAACGTCGCCTAACGATTCGACGTCGTCGGGCCCGGAGCCTTGGCTTGAAGAACTCGGAGCACTGGAAACACTAAGCCGACTGCCATCACCTCCCGCACTTGCTCTTAGTTGCATATTTGCGCGGTCGGAACCCACATCTGATCTACCGGAATTGAAGGAAGGCACGCTAGAGTAAATGTCTAGCCCTGCACCGTAGGCACGCGCATTTCGAACAGAACCACCATCCTGAAAACTCACGGTATTAAAGCACGATCTAAAGAAATGAACAAACTGATAAACTCTACGAGATGTTGAACATAAAATTGTGGAACAAATGAACTGAAATTCTCTGCCAGAGCCGTAATTGATACAGTTGAATGCAGAATATGGCCATCTTAAAGATTTTGCGATTCCAAAACTAACTTTCAGAATAGGATGACTTTATCAGATTAAGATAAGGGTGTACTTTCGAAGGGTAAACTCACATCAGAAAATGCTAGCCCATCACTTTGTCCGTTGGTCCGCGAATTTCTGCCTTGGCCTGGAGTAATGAGAGCCTTGAGGCCTGCAAACCACGCCTCTGCTTCGGTTTGATCTTTGCAAATCTGCATTCGACAAGCGATTGCGGTTCGATAGGAACAAGAAATTTCAAGAAATCATTGAGGTTCCCTTTTAGGCACTAACATATACAATTGTATGTCGAATAAATAACGTTCTACTGACCAGATCGAGCGACCGTTCGCCGTTCTTGTAGATAAGGGAAAATGACAAATAATCTTTCTCGGGACGTAAGAACCTCTTGAAAACAGCCTACAACAGATATCGAGGTATCAAATCTAAACTGCAACTTGCATATGGAAACATGAAACAGCCGAGAGCGAGCGAGCCAGATATAGAGAGAGAGAGAGAGAGAAGTGTGAGGCAGAACTTAGTGAAACTTACAGTTCTCTGTCCAGGAATGATTTTTGAGACAGAGGCTAATTTGATGCTCTTTTCTTTTTTATGAGAAAACCAAATTAGAGTTGTTTCGTCCTGCGAAGTTGACGATATCATCAGTGCCGGTGCAAGCACCAAAACACAACAAAACAATACAAAATAAAGAAAATATGCAGAGAACAGCCTAACATATTCAGCTTTTGTAGACCAACCGCGACAGGGAAAAACAAAAACAAAAAAAATATATATATATATATATAACATATCCCTCATATTTGAGATGAAAAGAGAGTAAAAGAGTAAAATATATATCCCATTCGACGCAAAATGCATGCCTACTCAGTAAAAGTATCAGCAAACAAGAGAAGTGGATTGTTACTCACAGCAGAAAGTCTGAAAAGACGGACTTTTGGTTTTCCTTTCCGACTATATTTGATTATTTGGCTACCTTTCTTCAAAGCAATAAGGGCCTTCAGAATAAAAGGAAAAAAAAGAAGATAAACTGAGTCAAAGATCAAATCAAAGCAAGTGAAAATTTTCCAACTATGATTAACATCTTGACTCTGTGAATCTTAACAAGATTAACTGACTGCCGACAGAAACTTCGCTGTCCTCTACAGAAAAGGTAAAGGCAGACAGACGTTGCCTGAACGATAGCACGTTTTCAGATTCAGTTAACTTCTGACAAAATTTTGAAAGTTTGAATACCCGTCTCAAGATGAGCTATATTTCAGGTACAGTCTCTATGTCGAAAATTATTAGTCTTTTATAGTTTGCGCGATTTTTTGTACAGGGGAATACAATACAACCTGCTCGGCGTCACGATCAGGATTCCCACGACTAGATAAATCTGCCATTCCATCTGAGAGCGCTGTGGGGAAGGGGCCGCCGCGGAAGCATCAGGACTGCCTGCGACAACCCAATCTCCATGGATTACTGGGACGGCGGTGATGGCGACGCTGACGGCGACGACGGCGGCTGAGACGGTCGAGAATCAGGTTGTCATTGCAGAGGCCTATCATCAATTTCCAATCCAACAGCTATCGGATCCAAGCCTGCAGACAAATCCGGATCACGATTCTCGAAATTTAAACGATGATTCGAAGGTTACAGCTGAATGATCATCTCAACAGTAGACAGGTAAACAGCTAGCAATATTGTGATTACAATCAGAGCACAAATATTATCTTAATTCAGAGAATCAACTGCAGGTCTAAGTACAGCCAAAAGATCAATTTTATGAGGTGCTGAGCAAATCGAGAATCGGGATATAATCCCCTGAGATTAGATTGAAAATTTAATAGCACATTGCCTAATTTTTTGTAGTAAATTGCGCAAAATGTATAAATCACTACTTTACCTATCATTTTATGGCTTATAAAATACAGCACTTTTTTTTTTTTTTTTTCAATGTCAAGTCCTTGGCATATTAACCAACCTGACCAGGATCCAAAATTATAATGAACAGAGGATGGGATTTAGGCTCTCTTCGAATGTCGAAATAAGATATCTGACGATAACTCGAGATTCTTTAGTGTGATTAGAAGTTCGGAATTTCATTTTCGCTGCTCTAAAGATCTCGACATCTATGATTTGACAGGACAGCATTAATTTGAAGACACTACTTTAACGTCGAAATAAGATATCATACTGAAGTTAGCCTACGATGTGATTTATCATATTTTGGAAAAATAAGACGAATATGCTATTTCATTCTAGACATCTGATCACACTCTTTATTTATCAAAACTACGTACTGCTTACTCGAACAGATATGTCGAATAAGATGTCCATGCATCTATCTAATTCTACGACGGGCTCCGGCAGTGCGACGTCGCCGGTGTGCGCGGAGAACTGGGGAGAGAGAGAGAGATAGAGAGAGAGAACGGGAAATGTGTTGGAGGAGAGAGAGAGAGAGAGTAGTGAGAGGCTATGAATAAAAGGGAGTGCCCGATACCTGCGCCTCTACAATGTCGTAGACACCTACACCTGGATTGAAGGGTCGGTTAAAAACAATGAATGTTATCAGATTTTTTTTTTTTTTCCCCAAAATATTATTTCTTTTTTTAAGGCTATTCTCCGCACCAACACACATCAGGGCATATTGGCGCTAACCATTAATTTAAAAAATTTAAGCTATTAGAAATACGCAATTAATTTACTTAAAACGTATAGACACAGCGCCCATGAATCTCAATTGTCGCTTGGCCCAACCAGCTTCACGTCACTTCGAACGTGGCTTGGCCCAATCTGGCCTCCGGCCATTTCGAACGTGACTCGGCCCAATTTAGCCTCCCGCCACAGGACAGGATACTGGCCCTTTAAGCCATTCTACATTTTTCAATAGAATCGTGAAAAAAATATACAGAATATTAGCAGGTAACGTAATCTCCCGCAATCTCAAACAGAGCCTAAATTCAACACCTAATCTCATATTCAGCACCCAAAAACCTAAACATTCAGATTATTGAATAATCTAACGGTCCAAAATTGGCCATACGCTTTGATCCCGTAATTCCACCGCATAACAAAGTTCTACTGATCACAAACTAATAAATAAATGCTCAAAGCCTAGAATGGTTAGCACAAAGATTTTCCGCGATCAGACGAATCCGCCATCGCATCCGACAGAAGAAGGCCGCGGTGGAAGCATCAGAACCGCCTGCGATAACCTGGTTTCCATAGATTTGTAGGATACTGACGGTGGTGGTGGCGACAGCGACGACGACGACGATTCTTACGAAGATCTAACATCAATTTGAAATCGAGCGAGTCACCGAATCCGAACCTGGACCGAACTCGATAAGCATTCGAATTTGAAAGCAATTAAATTGTTGGAGGAAAAAGGAGATGGGATTTTAGAATGATTTCTTTTGCTTTCTGATTTTAGACCTTCAGCAGAAAAGAAGAGAGCATTGAAAATTGTATTTGTTTTTAAGAGATTGTATTTTATTTTATTATTTAATTTTCGCGGGAATGATGGTGATACGAGACGCGTCGCCGTGGACCGAGTCTCTCCATTTACGTAATTGGATTAGAAGGGATTATCCGCTAATTGTAGTTCAATTAACATCTTTAGGGGCTTTTTATTAGTATCATCATAGAATATCCAATAATTTTGGTCAAATTCAATTATTTGAATTTATCTGCTAATAGCAAAATAAGTTCTAATCCACCACTGAATCTAAACCTTGACATTAAATTTATAGTCGCGGTCAATTTACCAAATCCCATCAAAGACAAAATTTAATTAAATTTATCTATCATTATCAAAATTAGTAATTACTTGAAAACTCATGTTAACTTGAAATGTAATCGTCATCTAATCCAGTTTAAAATAAGAAATTACTTTAAAACAATCTCTAAATACTATATCTGGATTGTCGATGTTTTAGTAATCGCAGAAGCAATAGATGGAAAAAGTAAAGATAACATTATAATTACGTTTCATAGCACATGACTATTCCTAACTCATATAAAGCAGCTGTATATGCAAAGAAAAAGGTAATAACAACACAAAATTCTCTTTATAAGACTATAGCTGCTTCTCTATGACGTATAGCATCAGAGTCCCAAAAACCACATCTCCCCAAGAATTGCCAGATTCATTTGTTCACCGCATTTAATATCGCAAAACATAAACAAGTTATGACCTCTTCAAAACTAACAGCCAATATACGCCAGCGAGGAAATGTGAAAGGCGCAAAAAAGATGCTACAAGGCTAACGACTAATACTATAGAACAGCTTTAATCCGGGATCATTTTCCATGTGAATTTCACCGGTTACAAAGAAGGGAGAATCTTAAGAGCAGGTAAAATCTCTAGTCTCAGTTCAATAGCCCAGAGGAGATTCGACATTGCCGCTATCGTCGTCGTCATCATCGGTAGTACGAAGCCATGATGTACAAAAGGATTGATGTTGCCGTGGTAACAATCAGCTCCTGCCCAAGTCAAGCAGAGAAACCACAAAATCAGGGGAATTATATCGTTTCCGAACATCCTTATGCAATCTATGATAGCTCTCTGTTTTTAGGTAGATGAAGTTTCAGATGTCTCATCGAGCGTATGACAAAGAAATGTACAGTTTAGTAGCACTACTAACATTATATGAAAGGGGAATTTGTATCTATCATTTTTATTCAGAAGAAGAATTTTGAAGGTCAGACGAAGTTTTGACATTCCGGAACATTTTATACAAAGCATTTGAAAAATAAAAGATGGGCAGAAAATTGGAACGAGAAAATTCGTCTGAAAATGAAATGTTATGAATCAGGTTATCAGTAGAGATGAATAAAGGGAAGTTCTCTATCAGCTGGCACAGACGAGTAATTTATCATAGAATGCTGCAATTGGGTTTGCAGTGTCAGCAGGCTTAGCAGATCATAACATAGCAGAACACCTATACTGGCAGAAGAAGTTGCCAAAAGAGTTGCTGAATAATTAAACAAGCTTTGTAATCATTGTTGATACTACGAGTTTTGTGTGATAAAAACAGAAGTTATCATCAATGTAATACCTGGTTATTATATAGAAATAAAGGGATATACTGGCCGAGGAGCTCAATCAGGTTCAGTATTCCTGTATAACCCTGGACAGGCACGTCAGATCAGAGTCATGAGAAATTGAACATCAATAGAAACAAAATTAAGCGATTGATGGCACCATGAGCTACAACTAAACGTCTGAACGACAACATGTTCGAATATCCAACCAACATAGTAGCATACCAAGGATGAAACAGCTATACAGCCAAAAACCAATGCCAGAGAACGAAGTAATCGCTTTCCCATGCGCAATCCCCGACCTTCATCTTCGCCATACTCCTGAAGTAAAGAAATACAAAATGATCACAGAATTCGAGTAAGATTATACCATTCTACAAACTGTCAGCTACGCATAATTGTAATATTAATATAAGATATAAATGGAAGATAAATAAAAATGTTTGCCAGAAAGAAGATTTTCCACACAAAATCACAAATTGAAGGATTCTAACAAGCAATTAAACTGCATAAACAACTGAAGAACTATTGAGTAGCATTGCTTCTCTCACATTTAGCGTGGGGGATGCTGCTGGCTCAAAAGACTTCAACTTCTCAAATATTCTGTAGAAAAAGGCGAACGCCAGAAACTGCAAGGGCTTCCACTCAGCACTGCGTTTTATGAATATCCAAACAGTCTGCATAATTAAATATAAGTACCTTAAGAAAAGAAACTAATTTTTCAAATATTACAGAAAAGGCAATTCTAGAAGAGCGAAAAAAAAGAACATACAAAAACTGCTGATATTGCCATATTGATGCGCATGTCCTTTAAGCTAGACTTGGAGTACCTGCAAGCAGAGAAAGTCTGTCGTGAAACATCAAGCCTAGGAGAGTAGTAATTGCCTTTTAATAAGAAACAAATACGAAAGGAAAAAAAAAAAAAAAAAAAAAAAAAAAAAAAAAAGATACTCCCAGAGTACGAGAAAAATATGTAGCATGCAAAAAATTAAACAATGATCTTAAAAGCTACACATGTACATGGATTATCCAGACCTTGTAAGCTTGCATAGAGCTTTTGCCTAACTATTAGAAGTAATTTAAAATAAGTCATTACATAGAGCCTGTTCCACTGTCCATGCTGGCTACGCAAAGTCTCCAGCATTCTCTTCTCAATCCTTTATTTAAGATCCATTCATCCATATAGGACTACGAAATTGGTTGATCAATTAAAATGATGATCTCACAAACCAGTGTCATCATGAAGAATATAACGATCAATGATGATACAGTCTAATTGCATACACAACATCTACTGACCCATCTAGCAATTAGCAGCATATGGATTGAAACATTTGGCTATTGTTGAACATCAGCAAGAGAGTACCTTGGTCCCCATGGAACTATTGGCTGTTTATCAGCATACTTAATATCCTTTGACACCTGAAAACAATAAACCAAGTGAATAGCTAAGCCACACAAAAAAAAAACTCCACCTGATTACCAGCATTATTAGTCAAGATAAAATTCTTCAAATGAAAAGAAAGGAATTATCACATAGAGGAAGTCATAAATTTCTGGAATTGTAGTTATGCATGTTGGACTCATATCAATTTTTTTTTTTTTTCAGAAGCATAATTCATAAGAAAACGGCGAAGATGTTGCAACTTATGCAGCAACATGTAATGCAGAATTGGCTTATACTGTCTGGTGCAATCCTAAACCAAGGATGCAATCTTATGAGATCTCTTAAACAACACTGACACAACATGAACTTAAAAATCAAAGCTTTCGATAACCTAAGAATACTTAAGGAATCATAATTTCATGCCCTATATTCAGAAATGAAGGAAAGCTTCCACGCTATCATACCCTACCACATAATTATATAATGAGGAGAAAAGGAAGAGATCGAGACAAGGAGACTAGCCTGAAACGACCCAAACGTAACTCCCTTTTTCCGATTATGCAGCTGCATCATCATGATCTTGTCATAAGCCCTCTCCAGCTGGAAAAAGATCACATGCAAATCGAATCTCCGTAACGACACAGATATCAGAAGACTTATAAAGGTACATGTCAAATTGAGGAATCCCAATATCAACCTACTTTGGCCGCATATTCCTCATCGCCTCTCCTCTCCGCATCCTTGTGCCGTCTCGTGTACGCCGCCTTCATCATATCGAATCCGGCTATCGGGCTCACACCGAGAACCTATCAACACCGACACCACCACGAACAATTCCAACTTCTAAACAAAACTACATCTACAACTAATGAACTCAAAGCAAAAGCATTCGCTACCTCGTAAGGGTTCTCATCATTGCCCGCATCCGGACTCCCCGCAGCAGATGTGGCCATACAAACCAACGGATACAACCTACGCGTCCGCACACTAGAAATCCTACGTACATCATCAAATTTAAGCAAAAACCTACTCAAAAACCTACAAAAACGAAACTACGAAGCATGAATTGAAGCTAATTTTACTATAATTGGCAACTTATGGCGTCGAATTCAACAATGGCGATTACCTCAATGAGGAGATGGCGGGAGGGGTGAGAATCGCGGCGCCGGAGAAGCGGCTTCTCCGAGAAGCGCAAAGCTTGGGGCCATGGAAGGTAGTGTAAATCGTCGTCGTCGTCGTCGCCATTTTTGGGAGGATTCGAGGATCGTTAGGGTTAGGGTTTCATAGGGTTTTGGGTGAGCGATACTCTACAACAGGGGAGGGAGAGAAGGGTAGGAGTATGGAGAAACTCGCGGATTGGTGCGGGGCCCACATGTCAGTGTAGGAACCGTGATATATAACCGTGTGTGGGACCCATTTCATATATTGGGCCGCAAAGCCCATAACAAGTGATCCAGGCCCAATTTGGCCCAAATCTAAAACTGTATAGCCTAGTTTATGATTACAACGTTCACAAACACTCATTTTTACACTTTTTGTGATCCATTTGGTATTAAAAATTATCTAATGTTATTGAGTTAAAAAAAAAGTTAGATACATAGGTTGTTTTTTATTTATGACAACAAAATGAAATATTATCCTAAAGCCTAAGCGAGCATTTGATTTTCTGAAAAATATCTCAAAAAATAATTTTCTCGCTGAAAAAATATTTTTCGTTATTTTATTTTGTAGAATAAGGTTTTCTAGATTTTTTTTTTTCCAAATTTTATGAAAAAAAAAAGATATGTGTGTATTTAATGATTTATAATAATAAGAGTGTCACGTTCCTAGCCCTCTTCTCATTCACATCTCTTCTTTGTTCTATTCACGCACTTTGTGGCTTCTTTTGCGCCCGTGCATTCGAGCTCCTCGTTCTCATTCAAAGAGAGTGAAAGAGTTAATGGAAAAGTAATTTAAAATTCAAAAAAAAAATGTGAACAAGTTATTAAAAGGGGAGCCATTGAATCTCTGTTGCTAGATTTAAAGCTTGTGCTCGATTAAATAAGGAAGCATTGAAAGTAGATATATTTTTTTTCTTTTTTTTTTGGATTTAGGAGAACTTTGAAATTAGTGTTGATAATAATACATACATACCAAGATATTTATCTTATACATCTTTTATTTAGGGAAAATTTTCTTCTGTGTGCCCCTCTAAAACAACATATTTACATAAATGCTCTTATAAAAATTAAAATATTTTAAATGCTCCTCTAAATATTAAAAACTTTCAAAAATACCATTCTATTAAAATCCACACTAAGGGTAAAATTAGTATTTGGTTGTCGTTAGTGTAAATTTTAATAAAAATTTGTTTTGAATGATATTTTTGAAAGTTTTCTATATTTAGAAGGGCATTTAAAATATTTTAATTTTTATAGGGGCATCCGTGTTAATTTATTTTTTTAGAGGGGCACACAGAAAATTTTTAATCATCAATCTCAAAGCAAGCTGATGACTGAGTGTGGATGGAGCACGGCTTCCCCCAAAGTCAGTTAAGACTAGCGAGACAAGTCTAATATTGCATAATTTTTATGAGTACGTTTAAACCCGACAAAAATGTCCTTCATAAATATTTATCGAGCAATACTATTTGTATATCTTAAAAATGCGTGCAAATATTCTATAAATATTCATTCAAAAACCACTCATGAGCCTTATCACATTTTTATTAATATATTTTTGGCTAAAATACAGAAAACACTCTTATAAATACCTGTTTTTTTACTTTCGCTTCATGACTTTCAAAAACCTATATTGCCCTCTTAAAATTTTAAAAATATTTTCAGGAGGATACGTCGTTAATAGAGAGAGTAAAATGACCAAATTATCCTTACTTCTTCTATTAGAAAAAAATAATTTTTAATATATTTCTGTCATTTTGAAGGGTATTTTCGATATAAATTATAAAAAATAGACGGAAAAATGTTGAGGGGGATAAAATATAAATTTTTGAAAGTTAGGAAAAAAAGTGAAAAAGAAAATATTTATAGAGAAATTTTCTTTGTAATTTAGCCTATATATTTTTTTTTAAAAAAATCTAAACTCTCCAATAGATGAATATAATATAGGAATAACTTCAAATACCACTCCCGTGGTTTCGTGCTTTCTCACTTTAGTGCTCTGTGGTTTAAAACGTATCACTTTAGTACCCTGTGGTTTGGTTATTCTCTTTTTTTATTATCTTTTCGTTAACTTTTTCGTTAAATTATACAGAAAAATTTTAAATATCCCACTTATGGTTTATCGAATATTCACTTTACTATCCTGTAGTTTTAACTTTCTCATTAATTTAACGAAAAAATTAACGAAAAGATAACAAAAAAAGAATAACCAAACCACAGGGTACTAAAGTGATACGTTTTAAATCACAGGGCACTAAAGTGAGAAAGCACGAAACCACGAGGGTGGTGTTTGAAGTTATTCCTATAATATAAAGAGTAATATTGGAGGGGCATTCTCGTCCTTTCACATCTGACGGAAAGGGCGGAGAGTTCAAATTAAGCCCTGTTCTTTCTCGAAGAGAGAGAGAGAGAGAGAGAGAGAGAGAGAGGAAATAGAGAGAGTAGGTTAGAGAGAGAGAGAGAGAGAGAGAGAGAGAGAGAGAGATGGGTGTCGCGGCGCGGGGTGTGCTGTGCTGCTACCTCGCAACGTTGATGGTGGGTTGCGGGTTTGGAGACGAATCGGAGCGGCAAGCGTGGCCGGGATACTTGTACACCCGATCCGTCGGAAGATGCACTCCCCAGTAATTAATCCCACCATTTCTCATTCCCTCTGTTTTTTTTTTTTTTCTATTTCTGGGTGTATTAATGTTTCAATAGTCCTTCTATGTTCGATGGAAAATCTAAACTCCAAGTTTGATTAGTAAATCCTAGGGATTTGAGAATATTTGAAGAAAGTTTTGAAAATCAATAAGGACATTTTGGTCGACCAAGAAATTTATTTGATATTTTTGAAGTTTTGAATGATATATTAGATATTATTTTTATTCTAAGAATAGACATCCGGTAAGAATAGACATCTGGTATTTTTATTTGTCAAACTAGGCCTAAAGGGTGAATCTTTCACCGCTTTTTAAAAGCGGTAAATCATTTGTCGTTTTTACTAAACTTATATATTTTCTGTATCCGAACTCCAAAAGATGTACAATATTAGACCCTAAAAATAATTTCAATACTTTGGCGGTGAATGATTAACAATATTTAGAAAACGGTGATTTATTCACCGTGTAAGCCTGATTTTATAAATATATTTTATGAAAGACTATTTTTATAATTATAATATTTTTTTAAGTCTATTAATAACTGCATTTAAGTATTTTGAAATTTTTGGGTCAGTGGTCTGGTCTGAACAAGTTATTAGTCCTATATTGGGCCGTTATATTTGGTATCAGTGCCAATTTGTCAATGGTACTCAAATAGTCCCAAGTGCGAGGGTGAATATAAATGATCGAAAAAAACTGTTCTTTTATCCGCTTTTCAATGCTACCAAACTAGGAGGTCATGAGTAAGGCCCATTTCTCCCGTTTAGCTCAAATCCATATTTCTCCAGCCCCGGCCGATAGTCGAGTGTGGAATATAAATGATTATAATATCAATTTAATATAAAGCGGGAAAATCTTAAAGTGATTTAAGATTCTTAGGGCCATCTAAAGCATCGAAGCGAGTGTGCATTTGGCAACACATTCTCAAACTAGTGCTTAAAGTTACTACTACTAGTTCTGCAAGGTATGATGTTTTTGGCGGAAACACCTCCTCCATTTTGAGAAATGAAACAAAGAAATCAAGTAGAATTTGAGAAAATGGCCGTTGGTCTAGTTCATTTTCCTTGGAGTGAGATTATCTTATTAAGAACATGAAGGTGTTAATTTGTTCTTCAGATTAGTGTCTCTGTCTCAATCATGATTCCTTGGGCTTCATTTTTAATTTTTAAGTGGTTCATCAAGTGAATTGAATCAATTTAGGTAGTGGGGATGAGTGGTGAATGTAAATATCAAAAACATTATTCTCCGGTAACTTAAATTTTTGGAGATAAACAATTGTTTTACATCACTTAGTATCAGAGCATGAGGTTCAGAATGCGAATCCCACTATATTTTTGTTTCACAGTGCTTAACTATACGGGTATTTACTAAGGATAGCACAAATATGTGAGTTCATAAATTTCGGGGGGGAAAAAAAAATACAAATATGCTGAGTTCATTCAGCTAGGACAATTTTCTTTCTTTTTTTTTTTTCTTTTTCAAATCATACTACTATTTGAGTTCCAGCAGAAAGACTATTCATGAACAAAGAAAGACAATTCATTGACATCATTTAACTGCTATAGAAGAGAAATACATTTTCCAATTACGTCTAAACGCAGAGAGGAGAGCAATACTTATTTAGAGTTGCTGTATATACTCCACATTGTCCTCGAGCTAAGATCAAAACTCTCGTGTAGCTCAGTTTCTCCTCATGTTAAGCAGCTTAATATTACATCTTGTTTTACCGTCGATAAGTATAAGAAATAGTGAACTTGTTCCATTGTTTTAACCTATGAGTTTCCTTTCATCACTTCTTTATTCATAGAACACAACATGGTTTCCTCTGCGTTTGAATTGCTTGCGATCGCTGCCGCAACTCTGTTTGTCGACCTTTCTAACTTGTGCCGGTTCAGTTGTATGTGTTAGACACGTCTCACTTGCATACATCTTACTATGGGCTTTTTTAGTCTGACAGTAGTGCTTATTCAATACTGTTGTTAAGCAGAGCTGTTTGAAGAAGCATGCAGTTACAGGTTTCGTCAACAAAATCCTCTTAACAGCTTGTTGCCTCAATCAGAAGCAGAAATTTCAAATTGGAGATTTTGCTTTTGAGGCGTAAAACCTCCAGATTTTTGTCTGCCAAACACCCACCTGCTGCTTCTCAAGTAAAGCAGTAGTTCGAGAAAGCTGGCCAAACGAGCACTAAAACATACTTCAATACTTGTGCAGGTTCTGGAGCAGTGGAACAGAGGCATGGCCTAACATCGTCCACCAAGAGGCCGCAGTCTCGAAAGTATTCGGGTCGAGGATGCTGGAAAGATACGAGCCAACTTTAACTCTACTAGAGGCAATACGAAGGAACGACGATGTCGGCGGCAGCGCCTACGCAAAGTTAGTGAGGCAAGGAAGTACAGCTCTTCTCAATGCATATAAAAGGCCGGGGTTTCCGTATGATTCTTGGGAGGTGAAGACTCTCCTTTTAGAGGCCCTTGTATCAGACGAAGCCGCAGCTTCCCAGGCCGAGCATTTCGAGCAAGCAAACCAAGTGTGCACTTAGAATGCTGCTCTTTCTTTGTTATTGCCTTTCTACTTAACACCCTTGTAATTCCTACAGGAACTTGGTTGTTCTCCCTATCTATAGTTAAGTCATTAGTGGTGGTTATTTTGGTGTTAGTGTAACTTTTGGCGTAGCAGTGTATGTATATGCTGTTGTAACTGTTCTTAGAGAAAGGTTGTTCCCTTTCAAGACTAAGTTACCACATATAGTTATGTTGGTGTTTTTTGAGAGAACGGTAACATGCTATCGCTTTGTTCATTATATTAAAATATAAACTTTTAGTTGAAAATATAAAGCAAACTTTTAGTTGAAAATATAAAGCAACTAGGGCAATGTTAACTTCTGTTTAGTTGTGTCCATATAGAAAGATGCTCTACTCTTTGAGTCTCTTTTGCACTGCTTTGCACATTAAATAGTCTTTGCCTCTTGAATAGTAAGCTACCAAGATGCATCATTCCTAATTGAACCCTAAAATGTAGGGTATCCTTTTGTTTTTTTAATCTTTTTTCTTGTTGTTGCTCCATCGACGCCCTTGCTATCTCACAGTTGTACTCGAGTTCATTTTACTTAATAAATGAAGCGGATAGTATGTTATCTCGACCTGTACAAGATAACTAGACTACAATTAATAATAATAAAACCAAAAACCACACAAGTGCCATAAAATCAAAACAAGTACTGCAAAACACATTGCCCATCTTGAAATTGCCTCCATTAGTATATTTTCTTCTTTTTTGTTTTTAAACAAAAATTTCATGCAATAGAGTGTGCTAGTGAACGATGGATATTGTAAAGCAAATATCATTCCGCATCGCAAGCTAACCAACACTGATAAGAACAAATTATTCATCAACGCATGGGATCACATAAAATTTGTGTTTAAGTATAATACAAGAAAGTGATAGTAAAAGAAAACCATAACTTATAGATTTGTGGAGTAAAAATTTGAAACATCTGAAATTACTTATGAAAAGGATTTTCACTTGGATTGAAGGAACAAAGAGAAGGTGACAATCATGTTCCCACCTTTTAAGCAGGGACCTCACTACATATAAAGCACTATATATAGAAGGATCATTCCATACATTAGCATATTCTCTCTCACACCCTTAGGCTTTAAGCAACCAAGAAAATGTGCTTCTATTTTCAAAAAAAAAAAGAGAAAAAGGGAAAAGAAAGGAAAAAAAAGAATCTCTTTGCTGCAAGTTGGGAGGTGGCATCTTTGCCGTCCACATAAATTGGCAAAACAAAGGGGAAGGGTGGTGATAAAGTGGTAACTAAAGAGAGGGAAATAAGAGGATCCATTCACAATATAATACCTACTTAGAGACAAAGTATATTAAGTAATCCCTTGCTTTCCCTTGAACTATATTCACATTGATGCTTAGAAGAGATGAAATTACTTTCTTGTCCTTTGCCTTGGCTATTTTGCTTTTGTTGACTTGGTTATAAGGTACAATTTCTTGCAAGATGATAAGAGTATTTTGAAGCTCGTTTCTACTTCTGTTTTCAGTAATAATAGACTCTAGTTGATCATTTGACAAAGAAAAAAAAAAATCTAAAACTTTTTTTGCAGTAGGCAAAAGAGGTGGGGATTTTAAGGCGTGGTTTAAGATTGTGGAGTCGTAAGACACTTAATTTCATATTTTGAAAAGCTCAGAAATATAATTTTTAAAAATTATAATACTAGTACTCAAACAACACTTCTTATTAGAAATATAAACGGGACGGATTCGGATGCGTGTTGATTGTTTTTTTTTTTTATCTTCATTTACTGCTCCTTTCGGGGCAGGTCGGGGCGAAAACGAATTTATAAATTTTTTAGCAGATTGGGACAAATTAAAAGAAGAAAGGAATCTCCCACCTTCCGCTCTATTTTTTCAGTGAATCATAATCCCAACTTATCTTTCCATTTGGGATGGATCTGGACGGGAGCTCCACCAACCCGAATCCATTTTTCTCTAGCATTTGAGGGTATTATGGTCGTAACAACAGCTTCCTTTCAAAATAGAGATAAAAGCAGAAAGAAATGCTTCAATGCCACTCAAATTAAGTCAACCACATAGCGTAGGTCTTACCCACAAGATGATGCCAAAAGAGAAGATCACACACCCTTTCATTTTATGTCACGCAATAACTCCCACAAAAACATATATCCATAGTTCAACTATTGGTAATTAAGCTTAATTAAAGCATCTCACACTTCACACTTAACCTTAATTGTATCCAACAAGCATATAAGAAACCCCCACACCTCCACAACTCCCCTCTCACTCTTATAACCAAACCCCCCTCTCTCTCTCTCTCTCTCTCACACACAAACACTCACACATCATTTCTCATGTTTTGCATGGGCCTCAAACACAACCTCCTACCTACTAAAAAGGCGTGGAAGAAGCTCGGTTCCGCAATCCGAACAAAAGTTTCGAAACTCAAGCGCTCGAAGATCGTCGCGCGCGCGATAGCACGGCTTGACACCGTCGACACCCCCTGCGACTGTCGACGACGGAGAAAGAGCCGTCCCCCGAAGTCCTTACACCGGCACAGAAGCTCCGCGCCGGTTTACATCGACGATCTCTACAACCAGCCCGAACCGGCGCGCGTCGAGCACGTAGAACCGGAGGTCATGAAGAAGAGTGCGACGAGTAATCCGTTCGGTGCGCCGCTTGGATTTTCTACTTCTTCTTCTGCTTCTGCTTCTGCTTCTGCTTCTGCTTCTGCTTCTGCTTCTGCTTCGTGGGAGGCGTCGATGCCGAGCGCGGTGAGGGAGATGGGAGAGGTGGATTTGAGGGCGGAGATGTTCATTCGGAGGTTTAAGGAGGAGATGAGGCTCCAAAGGCAACGGTCGCTTGTGGAGTTCCAGGAGATGTTGGCTCGAGGGGTTTAATACGTGGTGTGAATTTTAAGCTCCTACACTTTTAAAAGCATAAGAACATTTGTGCTTGTAGTTTTTTAGCCGCCGGATTATCTTAAAATTCGTACAATACTATAAATAATGTGTCACATTAAATCCTCTTTAGTAGTGCAGCATGGATCTTAAAATAATTCGACGGTTAAGAAAATACAGACATATTGAGCACCTGTGCTTTTAAATATACAGGAGCTCAACTCTGTCTCTCTATATATATGTGAGGGTTTGTTGGTTTTTTTTTTTTTTTTTGGTTTGTCATTTATTACTATAGCTAGGCTCCTTTTTTTTAATTAATGTATAAAAAGGAAATTGTGTGTTATTACTTATATATCTATGTTATGAAGAAATTTTATTGATGGTCGTTACTGCATAAAATTTTGCTTTTTTTTTTTTGTTGGAGTGAGTGAATTCTCTTAGAATGTGATAAATAATCTCGTAGGGCGAATGTATTGCCCTGAATCGTAATTTTGAGAATTTTACAATGGGCTAATTTTTTTTTGTAAGTTATAATCGGCCCATTAAGAGCCCAACTCATAACGATTCTCGCCACTGTATAAATAGCAATACCCTTTTCTCATTGGTCGTCTCTGCACCCCTTCTCTTCTGGAACCCTCTCATCGTCTCCCTCTCACTACCCCGCACACTCACACACTCTCTCTCTCTCTCTTTATCGCCTCTCCAATGGCGAAGGATCCCGTCAGAGTCCTCGTCACCGGCGCCGCAGGTACGAATCCATCGCCCCGATCCTTTTGCGATGAGCTTTGTGCGATCCGATCGATCGTTCCTTAGATCTGATCGAAAACCCGATGTTTGAGCTCCGATTTGAATCCTTATGTATCTGATCCTTTATAGATGAATTTTTGTGGATCTGCGTGTTTTCGGTCTCAATTTCGTGCCTAATTACTGCGATCTCGTGGAATTTGAGTTTATAGAGATAGTGTTTGGAGAAGGGATTAAGATCTGAGGTCTATATGCCATGATCTTTAACTCAATAGAAACACTTCAGGGTTCCGATCCGAGTTCTATATGTTATTGCTTTTAGGGGTACGAAGATTAAAAAAATCCTTACATATAGTATTATTCAGTATCATGTAACTTTGCTGAAGTGCTCGTCACGATCCTAAAGCTGTGTCATTTCTTCGTTTGTGTGTTATAATGATAGTAGCTGCTTGAAATCATTACTAACTAAAACTTGTTCGGCAATTTACTGCATTAGGAATTGTGCTCTTCATGTTATATATTTCCAGATCTGTTCCTTGTCATTTGAATCTCTTTGCTGCTTCTTCCATTTATAGCTATACATACTCTTTTTGGTCAAAGTAGTTAGAACAAAGATCCTGCTGTTCTCCTATAGAGTTCCCAAGGTAATTCTCTTGCTGTTAGGGGGCTTAACAAATCTGCTTCCTTCTGTAGATTGTCCGAATGATCTGTTTTATATTTGATGGAAACGTAGCAAATTAATGCACCACCAATCAAAGTAGTTATTCACAACAGTTTAGCAAATTAGGTTATTGTTCCCTTCATATTATTATTTCCATGCTTGCCGCTTACTGTGTGAAACTTTTGTTGCATCTTGTTTTTGTAACTCGAGTAATCTCTTGTTGGTGAAAGTAGTTACCAGGAGGATTGTTTAGCTAACCAAGACTGGCCCTAACATAAATTTTCTTCATGCTTATTGTTAGTTATAAAACCCGCTTCCTCCTTAATGTTATCTGATGAATCTTTTTTCTCCCTTTACTTAGAGCTTTACTCTATAGCATCTAGCAGATTTTCTTATTGTTTTTGTTTACAGGCCAAATTGGATATGCACTTGTTCCTATGATTGCTAGAGGAGTGATGCTGGGTCCGGACCAGCCTGTTATCTTGCACATGCTCGATATTCCCCCGGCTGCGGAATCCCTTAATGGGGTTAAAATGGAGTTGGTTGATGCAGCATTCCCTCTTCTTAAGGGTAGATCTCATTCGTTTTTTCCCAACTTTTGTAGAGATATTATTAGATCTATGAGAGTATTGCTATCATACTTTTACTAAGATATGTAAAATAATATTTGTAGGAGTTGTTGCAACAACTGATGTTGTCGAGGCGTGCACTGGAGTCAACATAGCCGTTATGGTCGGCGGATTCCCTAGGAAAGAAGGAATGGAAAGGAAAGATGTCATGTCGAAAAATGTTTCAATATACAAATCCCAAGCTTCTGCTCTTGAGAAGCATGCTGCTCCAAATTGCAAGGTATGTAGCGTCTGAACTATGCCTCTGTTCATGTATATGCTTGAGTTCCAGCGAGTGAATCTTCGGGGATGTGGAATGAAGCTCTGTATTCACTTTAGGCTGTTGAAGATTTAATTGCATGATACAATGTCCATTTGAGTATATGGGCTTTAAGCAGCTTTCTCACTTTCGAATATACTTTAGCGCATCTTTGCAATCTAGTTGCGATCATGCTTCTTTCTACCTACTTAAAAATTTGCTCTTATTTATATATAATGTCAGTAAAGTATGCGGGTGATTAATATCTTGAAACTTTATGCTGGATTTCTGCAGGTGCTGGTTGTGGCTAACCCCGCAAACACCAATGCATTGATCCTGAAAGAGTTTGCTCCGTCAATCTCTGAGAAAAACATCACCTGTCTCACTCGGCTAGACCATAACAGGGCATTGGGTCAGATTTCTGAAAGGCTAAATGTTCAAGTTAGCGATGTAAAGAATGTTATCATCTGGGGCAATCACTCTTCTACTCAGTATCCTGACGTTAACCATGCCACAGTGAAAACTCCAAGTGGGGAAAAACCTGTTCGTGCACTTGTTGCTGATGATGACTGGTAATATGTGCAGATATATCCACATATACATGTGTGATGTTTTAAGAAATATACAGGGAAGTGCTCAAGTATTAATTTGTTATATTTTATGCAATAGGCTTAATGGAGAGTTTATCACGATCGTTCAACAACGTGGTGCTGCGATCATCAAAGCAAGAAAGCTTTCCAGTGCTTTATCTGCTGCTAGTGCCGCTTGTGATCATATCCGTGATTGGGTTCTTGGGACACCAGAGGTCAATTTCTAATAGTTAAATCTCCTTTCGTCAAAAAAGGTTCCTTATTTGGTAGAAAATTATCTTACAATTTTTCAATTTACCAATTATAGGGAACATGGGTTTCCATGGGTGTGTATTCTGATGGTTCATACAATGTGCCAGCTGGACTCATTTACTCTTACCCCGTTACATGCCGTAATGGCGAGTGGACAATTGTTCAAGGTATATTGATAATATAGAATCTCTTTATTTTAGAAAGAGGCAACATATCTTCTCCTAGCTCATAAGTTTTGACTTATTTATTAACATTTTTCAATATCAAAATATTTGTAGCTGTGGTTTAAGTTTGCGCGCAGTGACAATTTGTTTAATGCTTCTTTGCAATAGATCTCCAGAAAACTGAAAAGCAAATATTTTCTTTCTTTCTTCATATGTTTTGCACTCGCCTTTGCTTTTTGTAGAAGTTCCCAGCAAATCAACTGTTCTTTTAGTTTCTTGAGAGTTCAAACAAAGCTTGGCTCTTTGCGGTGAATCATGCTTCCGAATTTCGCTCTTGCCTTTACTGTAGTTCTTGCTATTTTTAATCTACATATCATAGAAGCTTCATCTATTTCTTTCTAAACAAACTCAATGAGCCAAACAGACCTGGAGATCCACAGCAAACAATTTCCTCCTCTGAGTTTCCTTTCTTCGTGGTATGGTATAGATGATATTAGGTTAATAGCTAGTTCTAAAATTTTGCTTATGCTAGTATCCGTTATCATTCAAACAGATACTAATTTCAGTAACTGGTACTGATTCTGTTTCTTTGCTAACTTTTTCTTTGTTATTAGGTCTCCCAATCGACAAATTGTCGAGGCAGAAAATGGATGCAACAGCTCAGGAATTGGCTGAGGAGAAAGCTCTAGCCTACTCGTGCCTCTCTTAATTAAATCACGCTCTGCGTGAAACTTTATTACAGCGCTTGACCGGTCAGGTATGGAATAAATTAAACTTTGCTTCTGTGGAAGCAGTTGACATCGAGCTGCATCTCTAGATGCTTGTGCTTGTTTTTCTCTTTACTCTTGTTGTTTGTGGAAACATGATAGCAGAAATTTTTTAGCAAGTTTTGTCGTATGACCATTGATGCAATCGAATATCTAAACGTCTCTCTCTCTCTCTCTCTCTCTCTCTCCCTCCACAATAATTATTAAATTGCTGGATGTATTGCTTAGTATCGAGATTTGTAAACACTCGTCAATGATGTTTAGTCGCCTAACCAAATTTGTAAAAGTTTGTAAAAGTATTGGTAAGTATAGCATTGCTCAAGTTGATAACTACTAACTATATTTATATATAGCACTGTTAGGTAAAACTTCACTCTCCCTGCTAGTTGTACTTGGTATATTCTTTTTCAGAATATTAAGATTGACTAAGTACCAACTCAATTGTCAAATTATCTTTTGTTTCATTTAGAATTTGTCAATTCATAGTGTATCTGCCTTGTGATGTTTAAATTAGAGGGTAAAAAAAGGAATTTGTGGAAAGATCTAATTATTATGGTTATTAATTTCCAAGTCAATTTTACTGTTCCAAAATTTTTTCCGTATTATTTAAATAGAATGATGTCAAAGCAGTGTTTTAGAAGTGCATCCTTTTTCATCTCCAGCTAATTTGGTATCTATTTGGCAGTGCAAATAGGCATTGTCACGAGTATTTAGTAGAAAATGGCCCAAAATTTGTCTTGGACACATCTGTTTACTTGCATGTGAAGAATGGTAAAGAAGAAGAATTTTACAAAATAAAGAGAATGCAAACCCGTTAAACCAGCTGAATCCGAGTCCACTTGGAGTTTGGGGAATTGAAGAGATACCATGTTATGCTGCAAAAATGGTTCAAAAATTGTCTTAATATCTCTCAGCTTCGCCTTAAACAAAAACAGAGAAGTCTCTTTGAGATTGTGACAAGTTTTAAACGGGCGGCGGTGTTTTTTTCTTTTTCTTGAATTGTACTCCTCGTCCTGTTGGATCGGATGCATTCCCTCTGAACTCTACGGACTTTTTTATAAAATAATTCTTCAAAATTTTGTAATTTATAAAATAAGCCTATCAAATTTGTATTTGGCAAACTAATTTTTTAAAGACGATGAATTATTCACCGCATTCAGAATATCTCGTACGGTTATTAAAGACGGTGAATTATTCACCGTCTTATTTATACATATCAATTCAACAACCATTTTTTTTTTCTTTCCTCATTTATGACCTCCTTCTAATTCACCGCCTTTAAAAGGCTTAATTTTTTTTTGAATGTGATGAATAATTCACCGTGTTTAAAGGATTAGTTTGTCAAATAAAAATTTGACACGATTATTTCGCAAATTACAAAATTTTACAAAATTATTTTATAAAAAAAATCCGAACTCTACCTTGTCATGCTTTTTATGTCCATTCTACGAAAATCTATCCTTACAATCACTTTTTGATTATAGTTCTACAATTATATCATCTGAGGGTTCAAATGTAGAGATATTGATCTTATCATCTTCTTTTTTTTTGTCATTAGGTTTTTTTTTTAAAAAAAATTTAAATTCTAAGTAGCAGTATTATAACTCTTAAATTAAGGATTGTAATTCTACAATCCTTTTTGGACTGTAGACTCGGCATTTCTCAAAGTTTTATGCCTAATCTTTAGCTTTTTTTTTTTTATAATCGGATATTTTATTCAACCAAAAGTTCAATAAAACTTTTATGGAAAAAGAGTTAGCTATAGTATTAAGTGGTCAAACATGTCAAAAGCATGTTTAGGCTGAAAGAGTTATTGACTATTCAGAACTTATCTTGTGAATTCCTTATATTGGAGTTACTTCTCTGGTTTCAGCAATTCTTATTATTAGAGTTCCAGCCACTGATCGCAGCTTTTAAGCCGTTCCATTATTTCAAACTTTTCACTTGTGAGGCTCGTAACAATTGATGCAAAGCTATCCGCTTCGTTCATTTTTTAAAAATAAACTTAATTAGAAATGTGAAATAATTAGACTTCGAACTTAAGATCTCAAGTATCAGCCATCAAGTCTGCGCTAGGTACGGTCGGTCATACCATTAGGAGTTAGTAAAGAGCAACTGACCAGGATTTGATGAAATTTATGTTGTAAGATAATTGGCCAAATGTAATGGATGGTAAGACTATCTCTGAGTGATTTTTTATTGGATCGATCTGTTAAGTAACCTGGTATTGAAATCAGTCCTAAACTCCTCCAGTTTCTAAGGTTATGGATTCTAATCTTTGTTTATTACCTGTTTGGCTCATGAGACTACATTTTCTTACACTCGCATGCATAGAATTTTCTCCACACGAGGGCAATGCTACCGCGGATGAGAAAAATGAGGTTATAGGCCAACTCTGCCCCTCATTCATGTAATTGGCACTGTTTATCTAATCTTAGTTAAGTACATACAATTTTGGGTCATTTCTTATCGAAGCAAAATCCTAAGCTTGCATCTCACCTATCAGTTCTACGTATTTTTCATATTTATTATATATGTGAGTTAAAGTGTTAAGTATAATTTTAGATCATCTTTTGCCAAATCTATTTTCTGGACAATAACTTCTAGACGTCTTAGAACCGGGGGGGGGGGGGGGGGGGGGGGCTTTTTAGGGCTGTCTTTTATACTATATATTGCCCAGGAAATTGACTCGACAAGAAATGATTTAGAAATAGTCTTATTGATGGTGATTTATTCTTCTGCAGTTTTGAAAAGTAAAAATTCAACGAGAAATGATATCTATACACCCCTGGTAGGTGTAAGATCTACACTTTACTGATCTAAGCGCTATTATCCTTCTACCAGTCTTATCAACTTTTTTTTAATATTAAAAATCCAAGAGAGTTTTATGAACTGTTGGATGAGAGAAGTATAAGATTTGCACTTATAATAGAGTGTACAAATAGTATTTTTCAACTCAGCTAATACACATTCGCCGCTAATCAGCATACACCACGTATGAGCGCGGGGTTCGCTGCCTGAATATATTCTGCAGCTGGTTTCTGACTTACTATATCCGGAAAGTTGAATCCCAGGCCTGAGTCTTTTTTTCAGCAGCAGTGTCCAAGTTCATTTTTACTGCATGTATGAAACCTTGAATGCATGTCTTTGACAATCTATAATGAGCTAAGAGAAAATTTTAATGAAGGTCTCAAAGTCATCTTAATTACCAATCAGACTCATCTAACTGTATACATTGATTTTATAATTGAACTAGAAGTTTACATTGAGGTTGATTTTCGTGAATTTTCCTATGGTCACAAACCATTACTAGGATTTATCATGTGAGCAATCAATTCACTGACAAATACCTATCAAGTTTTCAAATTTTCGAGCACTTGAAATTTGGAAATTTTGATAGTAATATGTAGGATAATTAAATTGCACGTTTGGTTCTCAAACTATATATGAGGGGTGACGCTTTGGTTCTCAAAATTTGTAATTTTTAGAGCTAATTTTCGTTAGCGAATTTGTCCATACATCTCTTGTAGAGAAAATCATTATATCAAGTACGGAGTGAAGGGTCTTTGAGCAGATGCTGTCTGTATGTTTCTAAACTATGTAAATTTTAGGAATAACTTCATATGTCACTCCTGTGGTTTCATGCTTTCTCACTTTAGTGCCCTGTGATTTAAAACGTATCACTTTAGTACCCTGTGGTTTGGTTATTCTCTTTTCTTATTATCTTTTCGTTAATTTTTTTGTTAAATTATACAGAAAAAACTTCAAACATCCCATCTATGGTTTATCGAATATTTACTTTACTATCATGTAGTTTTAACTTTCTCATTAATTTAACAAAAAAATTAACGAAAAGATAACAAAAAGAGAATAACCAAACCACATGGTACTAAAGTGATACGTGTTAAATCACAAGGTACTAAAGTGAAAAAGTACGAAATCACATGAATGATATTTAAAGTTATCCCTAAAATTTATACGAATCAATAAGAGACTACTACTTTACCACTAGTCTTAACCATTTTTTTTTTCTACTAATAATTCAGATGAGTTTTTTTTAGGAAGAATATATTTATTTAATAAATAAGTTTTGGACATGTAAAATGATCGTTCATCTCTATAAACTCAAGATATTAGAAAAGTAGTTTTTAATATTTAGAAAAGCTTTAAATAATACCTCTGTAGTTTCGTACTTTCTTATTTTAGTATCATGTGGTTTAAAGCGTATCACTTTAGTACCCTCATGGTTTCATTTTTCTCTTTTTTTTTAATTTCTTTCGTTAATTTTTTCGTCAAATCACATAGAAAAAACTTCAGATAGCACACCTCTGGTTTATCGAATATTCATTTTAGTACCCTATAATTTTAACTTTCTCTCTGATTTAACAAAAAAATTAACAAAAGAAACAACGAAAAGAGAAAAACAAAACCACATGATACTAAAGTAAAAAAATACGAATCCACAGGGATGGTATGTGAAGTTTTTCCTTAATATTTTATATTGGACGTCTTTCTATATATATGGGGACCCAATTAAATGAAAGAATATTAAATCACAGTAGTTATGAGGCCGGTAAAACTCAAGACCTTCTGCTATGATAATGTATGAAACAACTATTTATCTTTAAAAAATTAAACTATTAGAGAATAATATTTTAATATTTAATATTTGACATATATGGTGTGAAACTTTTGGGAGTTTGAAAAGACAACTAGGACAAGTCGAAAAGAAACAAATCTCAATAGGAAAAGTTAGGTGATTTACCTTCATAAGAAAAGGTCAAAAAAAAAGAAAAAAAGAGGATGTTAGGTGATTAACCATTCTCACTTTTACATAACTAATTAACTAATTTATCTAGTTAGGTATGGACGCAATCAAATTTGGATAAGTAACGATTTTTTTACTGTTAATTATTAAATGATGCATTGAGTCATGATGCTATTTAGAGTATCTTATTGTTTATCTCTTGACTAAATTTGCTTTAGAAAAGTAGGTAGCTTAATAATAATTAATTAGACCCATTAATCAACTTAGTCACTTTCAAATCTTTGATCACATTTATTGTTGCTGTCTTTTTAAGTTTGATTTTTTTTTTTCTATGTTTAAGCATATTTGTCCTGATTAATGTTGATTGATTAATTAGTTGTTAAGTTATGGACCAAATTTATTGAAGTTGGAAACCACTTACAACTCTTTTCTTATTCTTTCCAATTAACCATGGATCTCGTGATGCTTGACCATGAATTGCTTTTTATAGTAGTTATTAAAGTAGATAATTTTTTTTTTTGAAAACAACTTTTTCATTATAATCCCTTTTAATTGCGCATTAATGTATTAAAAATAAAATTTCAATTCGGAGATTTAGGATTTGTTTTGTTTTTGTATTTAGTTTTGAGACTGAAAATCCCATTATAACTTTCTACTATATCAAAATTTTTAAACTTTATTAATTTTATAAAATATTTTAATAATAATTATTGTAACCGAAAACAGAAGCAGAAATAAACTCAAACATACACTTAAACCTTTTCGTATGTGAATAGAAAAGCAATTTTAAAGCATCCACCACAAAGAATCTACAATTTATTACATTTTATTATTGTGTTATGATTTAGGTGCACCATAGATGTAACCTTACGATTTTTTTTGTACTATAAAGAAGATATTAAATTTGAGTTGCACAGATAAAAATTTAGCTTCCAAAAGAGTTTGCCAATTACAAAGTTTTTGCCTTTTTTGGCAAAATTTCATCAAACCCTAGGCTCTCCTCTCTTCTATACAAATAAAGGTATTAATAATCAACGGCTACTTTTTCAAACTCTCATTGCAACAATGCCTCTTCTTGGCTCAGTATTTCTCTTCATACTTAACCATTCAACCAAGAAGAGGGAAAGAAAAAAAATAAATAAATGAAAGAAAAAAAGTTAATGTGAAGTTAATGGATTTAATATCCCTTTGCTCCCCTTTACTTAATCACAGAGGCAAATCATTGATCTCTCCAGCTTCTAAGAAAACCCTTAGCCAAAAATCCGTATGATCACTGTAGTTCGACGAGCCGACGGCGCCGAACGGCTCCGACGCCGAAAGCGTTTCCGACCAGAAGCTCTCATCGATCTCCGGAAGCGCTTCCGAGGAGAAGCTCTCTTCCTTGGCTCCGAAATTAACACCGGAGGATTCTGTTGCAGTAGACGATGATAAGCCGCTGAACGACTGTTCGGGGCTACCGAACCTTTGGTGCTCCTCATCCGAGCTCGTTCGCGGGACTGACGGCGTTACGGACTCGACCCCTTTCCTCTTTTCGTGATTCGCGTGTTTGGGCCCGAGCCGCTTTTTCAAGTGGGTGTGCCAGACGTTCTTGATCTCGTTGTCTGTCCTTCCTGGAAGTTTTGCGGCAATCGCGGACCACCTTCTCATTGAAAAAAAGAAAAAGCGACAACAACAGTCGTGAGTGATGGCTATAATAGATAATAAAATTAGGAGCGGAAAAGTAGGCCCATGATTTTGATTCTCTAATTAAACAAATTGAGATTAAAAGATCATAAACTTGTTTATTTTCGACTCGTGATATACTATTATAATGGGAATTTGTTTTTTGTGACAGTGAGATTAATTATAGCCATTAATAAAGTGTACTAATTATAGTAGGGGCACTGATTAGTTTGTTTAAGTAATGCATGTGGTCCTATATGTATATATATAAATGCTTTTTTTTGTAAGGGGATAATAATAGCTATTATTGTTGCCATTGCTAAAGCCAAATCCAAAAGAATCTTTAGAGCTAGCTCATTTAGTATTCACAAGTGGCCTTAATTAGCACAAATTAATTAGATCAGAGATCGCTTAAATTACTCTTAACACTCTTACTCATGTGTATAATAGATATTAGATGAATCATGTCATGTACAGAGATCATAGAGATTATAAAAAGACTAAGGAATAACAAATATATATATATAAATATATGCCATAAAACGGCAGAAATGAAAATCACACTCGGAATCAGTTGAATGAAAGGGTCTTAAAACTAACTCTGATACGAGAAAATAATTCAGAATTAGTCTTAACCAGGAAAAAAAAAAAAAATACTTTGACAAAACTTTGTAGTCTACCGTGTTTGAGAGAGAAATTTTGGTGTATCACCTAATTAGTCCCCTATTTTTCTTTGGGCTTTTGAAAAAAAGTCAATTTTCATTCATTTATTTTGTTTTGACAATTTTAGACTGAAAAGTCTTTGCACTTAAAATTTTGGTCAAGGACATTTTTTTTTTCCCACAAATTAAAAAATTAATTTAACAACAGGAAAAAAAAAAGAAAAACAGAGAGAGAACAATTGCATTGTAACATCTAGATTTTCGTAAAATAAACAAAAAGACATGTAATGAAAAAAAATATATATGTTTTAATGAAATGAAACTATCAATATGATCCTAATTAAAACTTGTTGGGATCAAAGAGAATTTTGGGTCCCTACCTGTTCCCAAGCAATTCATGCAATTGGATGATCGTCTCCTCCTCCTCCGCGGTGAAGTTCCCGCGTTTGATATCCGGTCGCAGATAATTTATCCACCTGAGCCTGCAACTTTTCCCGCACCTCAAGAGACCTGAAGATTTGAATCGAAAGATTAAAATTTTATCGTAAACCTTTTCCTTTTTCAATTTTTCGTTATTCGTAAATTTCATGAACAATTTCATGTTTCTCACTATTATGAGAGAAAGTTCAAGCAATATTTATTGACATAAAAGATCATTTGTTTTCGCGAAACAGACGCCCCCTACAATAAGGATCAAAAGGAAAATATAGTGGTAGAAACTTTTACCAGCTTGCTTCGGCAGCGCGCGCCAGTTCCCGTGCCCGTACTTCTGTATATATGATATCAGAATTTGGTCCTCTTCTGGTGTCCATGGCCCCTTCTTTAGCCCCATCTTCTCACAACAAGGAGCTCTCCCCATCTTTCTCTTTCTCTCTCTCTCTCTCTCTAGATCTCTCTCTCTTAATAGTTCTTATTTGTTTCTTGTTAACTCAAAGGAGCTCTAGTGAAAGAGTTTAATTCCACACCCCTCACATTTAGTTCACCCCCCCTTGGCTATTTATCCTCATTGGGGTTCCCCAATTCTCAAACGTGCCAAAATTGGGTCCAATGTGGCAACTTCTTGGAAAATGTGGCCCCCTCCCACTCCTAATTTGTCCTCTTATATATTATATTTATATTTATGATACATTAATATCTAGTCTTAAAAAGTCATAGGTAAGATATGTAGGATCGTTCCCAAAAGCTCGAGCTGTTAGAAATACATAATCAATTCACTTAAGGCGTACAGATACAGCGCCCACGAATTTCAATTGTGACTCGGTCCCACCAGCCTCACGCCATTTCGAACATGACTCGGCCCAACATGGCCTCTCGCCACAAGGCAGGATGCCGGCCCATTTAAGTCAACAAAATACATGACGGAACGAATTGATATTGACAAAGCAGTTTATGTTAGTATCAGAGTTGCAAAATTTAAATCATGACCAGATACAACATATTTGTATTCTTGTTTTAGTAAATGAAACCGAACTAGCTAGCTAGTCATTTGAGAATTTTTATCTTATTCACCGATTTTATTTGATTGGATGCATGGTTTTAATTACTTTTTAGTAAAAAAAACTGAAATAGTCTTCTTCTTTTTTTTTTGAGAAATAGGTAGTAAACTACCTGCTTCATTCATTAAGTAAAATGAATTAGGCGAACAGCATGGAAGCAGCTAAGGCCTCCGAGACGGAAAAAAAAAAAAAAAAAAAAATGCATTTGAAAAATTTTATCGAATTCGCTGATTCCATTAGATCGAATGGCTTTAATTGCTTGTAATTAGTAAATAAATTTAAAACAACTAATTATGGCTATTAAATTGCATTTGTACCAAAGTCACATATAACTAATCAAAATATCAGACTAAGTCAGGATGATTTGTTACACACCCATGAGTGCAATTAGCTTATAGAATAAATCGATCGATCGGGACCGTCCGATCGATGCGCTTATTTTGATGGAGTGGATTGCATTTAATGCTTTAGTTGCTTGTAAGCAAAACCATTTAGAACTATTCCAACCTTTTAACTGGTCCTAGCTTTTCTCAGCATTTATATGTATATGTATAATATATATGTCACTTACATGTACATAACTTAGACATGGACCAAGTTGTGCCTAATTGCTTGGAGAAAAGTATGTATGTAGATGATTTTGATCTGATGTGATGGTTTTGGGATTGAATTTTCTCATCAAATTTGAGCATTTTGTTTAATAATTCTATCCTTTTTTCCTTTTTTTTTAAAAAAATTATTGGGCTAAAAAAGTAACTAAATGTATAAAACATCAGCAATTATAGTTTTGTGAGGGGCCTTTGGGTAATTTTTATTCTTGGAAATATAAAAGTTTTAGATTTATTTCCAAGGTAAAAAGAAAAGTTTTAGATGATAATGAGCGGTAAAATTTAACAACTATTGTTTCGTATAATTTAACATATTCATCTTTGAAAGTTTTTATATTATTATTAGACCTTTTAAAATTCTTCGTTTGGTTCGGGTATAAGTAAGAACTGTTTATTCCAGAAATATGTACAAATGTAGATATAAGAAAATTAGAGTTTGAATAAAAATTGGGTTGTTTTCGGAGATAAAAAAAATAGCGTTTGGATAGATAATATGGAATAGAAAAAATAATAGATAGTTATAGATAGAAAATTAAAATATAGGTGGGAACAGTTATATCAACTTATTCTAGATATTCGAGAACTACTATTCGCGTTTGGATATAAAGGGGGGATAAGGGGTTATTTCCCCCTTATTTTCGAACGTACCAAACGGTTTCGCACATGGCTTGTTTATGATAGAAGCAATTAAGCAACTCAAATTAAACAGATCAAAAATATTAGATACCAAAATGAAATAAATATTTGTTTAAAATGAGTCTTTATTTAGATCAATTTAATGCATGTTTATTATTATATCATTAAAATTGCTTATTTAATAGACTGATAAATGACAGCTGTCAACTTTGGCATAATTGGCATTTATCACTTTTTCAGATCTACTTGATGATTGGGTACAATTTATTATATATTTTAAAAAAGATATGTATATATTATCTTATTTTATCATGTGAGGGAGCACCCAAACAGTGCATTTATCATGTAGTTAATATCTTATATATCATGTGACATAGCACCTAAAAGGATATACTCTTCACTATATATTTATCTTATATTATTTTATACATCATACTACTGTGTGGGAGCAACAAGAAGTGTGGGGTGTATCCTCACATTGGAAAAAAAAACAAAAAAAAAAAGGAAAAAATATTACATAAACCATGCATGCTATGTCAGTGTGGACCGCACAGCTATCTGCCCTTCATTTTATCACTTTTTAAAATTATTTTCACTAAGTGAATTGAAAGGTATACTTCTTTAACGCGGGTACTGAAACAAGATGGAGTAAATTGATTTGCGGTTCCGTGAATTCAAGGAATTGATTGATTTTAATTTGGCCAAATTTTTTTGTTTGGAATGGATTAGATTCGATTGAATTTTGCTGTCCGTCTTTCTATTTTGCCCTCACCCTCATAGCTCAAATTTTAGATAGATAATTTCAACATGATAAATTCAAATTATGGCAAATCGAAATTATCTCACTTATACTAAATCGAAATCATTTTAAATCACGGCAAAGGATCAATTCAAATTGCCCCCACCCATCTTTCTAAATAAAGAACTTAATAAGATGATCTTGATATAGAGCTTCTAACTATGATGAATGTATTAACAATGTTTATAATACTAAAAATACACCGACCTAACATCACTCTCGATGCGAATTAGTAAAACCAGTATTTTCTTACATAATATATATATAGATTTGAAACATTCGTGATCTTTATATGAATGAGTTGAAACATTCATGATCTGTATAGATTATAAATATTTTCGCTACTTACTTCGACTCATATCAACTAAGCAGAGGATTCTGATTAGTAATACACATTCAAACCAGTGATACATCACTTGAATCTCAAATAAAGTATAAAAAGTACGGTAAAATGTAGGGTAAATCGTTGGTCAATACACAGATAAATAACCGTGTGGACCAGCTCCAAACAATTAATTTTTTCATATGGGGATATTCATATATAGTCCCCTACATTAAAAAATAATAAAAATAAGTTATCATTTGGCCGTGCAAATAAGGACGTACAACACGGTCAAAATGGTCAGCGAAACGTGTGCATGGTACAGGGTTTGAAATTGAATACACACAAACAAAACGTGGTGTGTGCACATGTGAGTAGTGTTCACACAGTGTCATGCTTTTTATATGGCATTTGGATTTTGCACATAAAACAAAAAAAAAAAAAATAAAACCCTTTTGTAAACATATGTTTTAATTAACACATAAATATACATAACTATGTCTATATGTTTTTTATAAAACAATATGGTTTGTCGTTTTACTCACATGCAAAAAGAATAATAAACCATCATGTTTAAATTAATATATCCACATTTTTGTTTTTGTTCCTGTAAGCGCAAAATTAAAGCACTAGAAGTAGAATTAATTAAAAATATTTTTTACGCTATTTAACGCATTATTATGCAAGACTAAGAAGTATAATAAATCATTTTATGACGTGGCACTAGAATCATTATTAAACCTCTTCAAATTACGTGATTCGAAATTCAATTTTTACATCAGCCATTTAATAACACAAATTAATAAGAATTACCGCTTTGTTATCTATTCTGTTATTGTATGTGACATAATTTACCTGATTTTTTTATATATACTATGCACCTTAGTGCATGTTGTTATTGTTTTGTTTTGTTTTGTTTTTTTTTTTTTTGATACTCCTATAAATCTCATATATACTAGAGATGGATATAGTGACATTATTCTACCTAAAAAATAACTAAATTTTATATCCTAAAAATCCAAATAATTAATGACATCATTCACACACCACAAATTGGATTAATTTATCCTCTCTCTCTCTCTCTCAAAAGTCTCAAAACTTAGACTTTTTTGCACAAAAGGCCACTTAATCTCTATTATCTTTGCTTTAATTTGTGCACTTTTTGCTCACACCACTAATGCCCATTAGAGACCACAAAATAATTACTAGCTATAAAAGACACTGCTTTTTTAAGCCCTTTTTTTTAATCTAAGTCACAGAGAAATCTCCTAACTTTCCGACATTTGGATTCAGCACTTTGAGAATTAGAAGCCAAAATATTGTAACGTTTTTTTCATGCAAATTAAAATAAAAAAAAATAAAAAATTGGAGGCTTTATGACTCTCTCGAAAAAGGTGGATTGATTCTCTCCGTACCTTTTTGAATTGAGTTACATGCATTTTTCTCTATTTAACTGGTACTCCTAATTGTCCATTTTCTGATCCGCATATCTTGACCTTAATTTCGCTTTTCGACTAAGATTATGTTCCCTTTTTTTGGATTTCGGAGACTGAACTCATGACTGCGAGAAAAGTTGTCGATATCAGCATTTATTTCGGCACCGAAGTCGCGAGATCATCTGAACTCCTGCTCACAAATGTAACAGTCTCGACTTTTTGATTCCGATGGATTGGGAGAAAAAGTCTAGTTCGTGAAACTTACGAGCTCCTCGCTCTTCGACTTTCCACTTCCAATCAGACCCTAAGTTGCGGAGAGCACTATTTGGGTTTGATCCTCTGTGGAATAATTAAGCTCGTAAATTCGAAATTGATAAACTATTATGTGTTATTATGCAAATTGAAATCTGACTCGAAATGTCAAACCACTTTAGCTTAGATAGAAAGTATTTTTAGTACAGAGGTTAAAGTTATCAAGATACGATGCTTCGGTTTTGAGGTGAAAAAAAAAAGATTTCCATATTTCCAATTTGGATTGGAGAGGATGAATTTAGTGTTAACATTAATCCATAATCGTATTCTATTAAATCAATCTTTTGGGCAATATGGTATGAAAACCAGTCCAATTCGCACATCCGTCATCTGTATGATTAATATTCTTTTTTATTGCTGTTGTGTTTTCCGATAGGTCTCCTTAGTCAGTGCACATGATATGACCAATTATCGAATATCTGTCATGCACGTGAACAGGGTATATATTAAGATAATACTCGCCGCATCCATGATTTTGTATAAACTATGATCATTTCCAGTAATAACAAGGTACAATAAAAGAAAGTTAATTTAGTCTAGTGAAAAAAAATATTAACTACTAATTAATTAAATAAAAAAGATAAAAATAATAATACATTTTTTTTTATTTGGCTATGCCACTATAAAAGTTTTCAAAAATTAAGTCAAGTAAAAATGCACGTGGGCATGCATGGAACATAAGCCAAATTAAGAGTACTGTTTACGAGTCAATGATATTATTGTATTATATATATATATATATATATATATATTCGTACAATTGATCATGCAAACTTAATTATATTTGTGACCTTTCACAATGGTATTATTAAAATGGGATAATTACCTACATACCTCTCAAAACTTCAAAAATATCTCATCTATTCCTACTTTTTATTTTTTTTTCAATATACCCCTTACATGTTACTCCCATATTCAAAAATATCCCTGCAGTTACCACCCGTTAAGTTAGCTTGGGTTAAACGTGAGTTAAATATTTACCAGAGTAAAAAAAAAAAAAAAAAACCTCTTTTGCCCTTAACTTAAGAGCAAATAAGAAATGTTGGTGATGATAGAAGGGTATATTTAAAAAGATCAAAAATTAAAATACTTCTTATTGTATCCCTAACTTAAGGGCAAATAAGAAAAGTCGGTGATGATAAAAGGGTATATTTGAAAGGACAAAATATTAATTTTACAGAAATAACAGATATTGCTAATGGTTCATTAACATAATTTAACTCTAGGAGTATATTTGAAATAGGTTGGAACGTAAAAATGATATTTTTAATATTAACCTTCTAAGAGGGGTAAATCAGAAAGTCAGAAACTTTTCAGGAGTATATAAGCAATTGCCCCTATTAAATAATGACTAAGTCTCCTTAAGCTTGACCAAATTGCTTAAATAAACATGGTGGTGAGAGACTAACTAACACGTTTAAATGTGACTTAAAATTCAAATATGATAAATCCCCAAAGTTTTAATAATTAAATATGGTTTATAATAAAGATAAAAATGTGAGATGTACGCATGAATGATGACTTAAGCATTGTGAGGAAAACATTTGCCTAAAATATTTGCTTATGAAAGGTAATATGTACCTACTAGTTGAAACATATTGTGCGTAGTAATATTTAAATCTCATAATATTTGGTCATATTTTCGATATTTAAAGCTGTAACTAATCTGCATTTAAATATTGGAATTTGCAAAGCCATCGGATTAGGTCCTAATCCGTTTGGTATCAAGAACTATTTAATATTATTAAGCGAAAAGAAGTTACGATAAAAGCATACAGAGATGATTCTCTGTTTTTTTCAGTGAAACTGTAAAAAATAAATTATATTGTAATCAAATCATTGTGATTTGCACGGCACGGTATCTATTTTGGAACAAACAGAATATTTTTTTATGACACTTTTTCAAATGGAATCAATATCTTTGCAATCCCAAATGGAGCCTTAGTGGTTCAATGCGTTCCATCAAGAAGCAATGTTGGACCGGATCGTTATGCTAAAGATATCGAAATTATTTTATCTCAAGCAGCAATTAATGACCATCAACCAGTGATTTAAAACCCGGGTTGAATCAGCCGGTTAGATCGGTCCGACCGTGATCCACTCTATAAAATAGTTCGGTTCAACCCTTTGAACTGGATAAGTAAAAAAAACCGTTTTGGACCGTTCGAATCAGGAGTTCAACCATCAAACTGGCCAGGTTTTTCCGATCAAGTGATTTATCCAACGGTTTAAAATCAATTTAGCTGATTTTATTTTCTATTAGCACAGATTAGTCTTATATAAAATAAAACTTGAAAACTTATATCTACTTAATATTTATGACGTCATGCTAGCGTCGCTAGTTTAATCAGTAGTTAACTCACTGGTTGAACCAGTAACCCTTAATCGAATAATATTAGGCCTAGTTAAGCCGCAAAATTAGCAGGACTTGAACTTTGGAAGCCTTTTCCCCATTTTGAACACCCAAAAAACCCATCCTGAATAAGGCCCAGGTTGATGGGCCTTAATGGGCCTTGTTTATGCTCCGGCCCATTTTGAGTTATAAAGAATATTTTTTTAAAAAAATCTGACAGTGTTGTCAACTCTGTGTAATACTCTCAGGATTTGGAATAGTACTATATATGAGGTACAGTAAGACTAAATTTTTAAACTGGTTATAATATGTTAGACAGTGATTAAACTCAAGAGGTTAAGATGATTAAACGTACTAGGACCAGAGTAATTCTAAGATGAATGACTCTTTGGAAAACGGAAAGTGACAATTGATATCATAGCCAATAAATCACTAGCAGAAAGTGTGAGATGAGTTTCGGCTGAGTCAGAATTTAAATGATAAGGCTAGTGACATAAAATGTCTGAATAATAAGACCAACGAAGCGAGTCTCACATCACCGTGTGCTTGAGCCAGATAGGAACGTCAGGACTCAAAGAGAGGAGGAATGCGAGAAATGTAATACCTCCAGAATTTAAAATAGTAATGTATAATACGACTAAACATCTTAATCCGGCTATAACAATTTGGATAGTAGCTAGGCTAGGGGCACTGAATTCAAACCATACGTGGAGCTACATGGAACTAAATTTTAAACTAAATTTTTTAATGTAACATTTTAAAAATGTTCTGATCTTGGTAATTTATCTCTTGATGAGGAAATGTATGGGAAGGTACCAGTTGCAAAAAGTGGTGAGCCTACTGTACCCATGTGATCTTAATCAGGTGCTCATGTGATGTACACGTCAAATTCTCTGTTACAAATATATATTCTTTAATATTTAAAAATAGGATTAATTGCATGTCTATATCTACAAAATAATCAAATTGCATTTTAATTTATTCCCACAAAAATTTAGTTATAAATATGTACCTCTCTTGTTAGTCGACTAGTTAAAATAACCATTCTACTTTTTTATAAATATATTTTTAATTATAGTTAATTTTTTTAAATATTTTTAATTATTGTCAATTAACAAATAAATCCGTAATTTTAATACATATATATATATATATATATATATATATATATATATTATATATATATATTATTATATATATATATATATATATGAAGTTTTCCTGTTACAAATGACCAAAATTCATAGAGGGTAAAATAAATACGGTAAAAGTGAAGGACTAATGTGCAAAAATTCCGTCATGCGCAACTTTGGCGGGCGATTCAACTCCGACCCGTAAATAATCGCACCGCCAATTTAAATCCCCAAATCGGAGAACCCTAATCCCCAAATCCCCCTCCCCGCGACGATGAGGAAATTAGGGTTCTTCGTCGTCGTCGCCTTCCTCGCGGTGGCGATTCTCGGATCGGGGATCGGCGCGGGGGCCGAATCGGAGGAGGCGTACGTCACCCTCCTCTACGGCGACGAGTTCGTGCTCGGGGTCCGCGTCCTCGGGAAGTCGATCCGGGACACGGGGGCGAGGAGGGACATGGTCGTGCTCGTCTCCGATGGGGTCTCGGATTACGCGAAGCAGCTTCTTAGGGTGCGTGCGATCGCTTTCCCTTTCGTAAATCTTTGGTTATTTGTTTGTAGATATATTGAGAAGTTTAGGTTTTGTGATTTGGTTGTTGGAAAGATGAAGCTCGGTGATGGGCGGAGTTGTAGATCGTAGTATTTGTAAATTTTTAGGGCTCGATTTGGAGTAAAAAATCGTTTGGAAGCCTCTTATACTTTTGAAATATGAATTGAACTCAAATTTGAACTAATCGAGTTACTAACTGATTCAAATTGGATTACTACATACTAAATTAGCCTCAGTTAGTTTGATATTGGCACAACCTTGATCCTGAAACAATCGACCTGAAATAACTTCTGCCCCACATCATTTTGCTTCTGCTGTGTGAACCTTGCTAGAGAACATAAAAAGGTCTAATATTTTCAGTAGAATACCTGAAAAATGACAAGTACTTGCCGTTGATTGGTTGTAGAATAGTTACACTTGGATATCGTTGTGTTTACGTGAGTAATCAAGCTCAAGAAAGAAACTGCTGTTGATAGCGTAGAAGTGAGTCTATTATGCACGGTCGAGTAACAAGGTGCAGAAGCATTGGAGACGGGAGAGGAACCTAGCTATACTACATTTCTCAATAGTACCCTATACTGAGCAGTATTGAAAGTTGAGAAATATCTGTGTTAAGCTAGCTAATTTGCTGATACTTGGGAATATTAATAGTTATGGAAATTATAATTATTTGATTGGAGAGTTTGTGTTACCTTACAACCTAACCTTTTCTCGTTTTTATGTGAAGCAATAAAAATTTGCCTGTTTCTTGAAATTTTTGCTATACGTGTAGTGTAGTTATACATATACATATATCTAATTTGCTTGCGTGTGTATTTTCCTATGCTTATTCACACCAACTCTCGGCACATCAAACATGCTTTGCTGGCCCGTGGCTGGTATTCTATTACTTTATACGATTGTCTGTTACTAAAGAGAGAATCAAATAAGGAGGCCCATGTGCTTAACTAGAATTATTTTCGTCTGGAAAGTTTTTTAGTAGTGAAACTTGCAGTGTGCTGTCATGTGCCTTCTTTTAGTTGTTGAGTTCAATAGATTGTCATAATTCTATTACGCTATAGTATATCTTCGCTAGGCGACATATGAGTGGAGGCAGTTTAGATATTTATATTTACCTTGCTTTCAAGATCATGATTGGAAGAGGAGATTTCTCACTTATTAGATGATGCTTACTTATTGTTCTTCTCGGTACAAGCAAGTAAGGAACATACTTAATTTGTAGCAGAACTTCATTTTAAAAGAGTGTGGAGCCTGCTGATAAAATGCCTCACTAGATATCTCTTTGACGGCAAAATATTGGACTTCTTCAGTTTTTGTTACATTCAAATTCTATATGTACAAGTGTCAATAAAATGTACGGTCATTATACTAACTTGCACTTTTAAGTGAAAATGTAGGCTGATGGTTGGATTGTGGAGCCTATAAAATTATTGGCTAATCCAAATAATGTGAGGCCAAAAAGGTTCTGGGGAGTCTACACCAAGTTAAAGATCTTTAATATGACAAGGTATAAAAAAGGTAAACTCCTTATTGATTTCTTTTTCTCAATAATTCGACTAGCTTGGCCTGCCTTTCCTCTCTGTTCTTTTGTTGAATTTGCTCTTCTGATTATATTCTTTTCCCAGTTGTTTATCTCGATGCAGATACAATTGTGGTGAAAAGTATTGAGGATCTCTTCAAATGTGGAAAGTTCTGCGCAAATTTGAAACACTCTGAAAGAATGAACTCTGGAGTAATGGTTGTAGAGCCATCTGAAGCACTCTTTAAAGATATGATGAGCAAAGTAAAGTCCCTGCCTTCTTATACTGGAGGTCAGTGTTTTCATTCATTTCTTGTTCGGAAGCAAGAATTTCTGCTGACCGGATGGTTTTAACCTTTTTGGTAGTCCATATCAATTTTTCTTTATTCATCTACTTTGATGCTTTATAATTTGTATTTGCTCCATTAGATCTGTGATTCTGTAATAAGCAATTATGGTCTTGGATTATTCTCTGTTCTGGTTTATTACTACTGCCATGATGTTTAAATACATGAACAAGTGCAAAAACTTCCTTTTTACATGCTTTTTTCATCTTGGTTGTTTGGCTACTTGGTCCTTCATGTTGTGATATTTGCTCTTTGCATTTTCTTTCTTTTCCCTTTGGGATGCTGGAACAGTTTATAATATAGAAGTTTTATTTTGTTTCTGCAGGAGATCAAGGCTTTCTGAATTCATATTATGCTGATTTTCCAAATGCTCATGTCTTTGATCCAAATTTATCCTCAGAAGAGTTAAAATCTAAACCTGAACCTGAACTGCAGCGGCTTTCTACACTATATAATGCGGATGTTGGTCTTTACATGTTAGCCAATAAGGTAATTACTGAAATGATAGAATGTGATACTCTTTATTTCTAGCAGGCCTTATGCTAAAATGTGCACAAGAGCTGCATCTATCGTCATAACCTTTTTATTGTCATAGCTTATTAATATGGAAACACCATGCATATAGCATTAAAAAAAACATAGATATAAGTTTGTTCTTCTAGTATAGATGTGTATGTACGTAGACGTATGGATGCCCGCAGTGCACATTAGCTCAGGTTAAGGTGACTTGTCTCTAAACTATAGTATTTCACTTGATTATAGTAGCTTGTTTCTAAATTAGGACTATTTATCACAGACTCTATATATAGATTTATATCAGTTATCTTATGCTTCAGAAAACCTTTTTTACTTGATAATGCTAGATTGGTGTTTTATAACCTAGCTCTTATCCGCATACTTTTGACAGTGGATGGTTGATGAAAATGAACTTCGAGTTATTCACTACACACTTGGTCCCTTAAAGCCCTGGGATTGGTGGACAGCTTGGCTTCTTAAACCTGTGGAAGTATGGCAGGTGTTTCATCTAAACTTTATTATCATATTGTTAGCTTTAGTATTTTCTGTACAACATAAATAATTATGAATGTTGTTCTAGTTTTTTTTTTTTTTCTTTTTCTTTTTTTTTTCAAGTGAGCTGATTCCATTTAATGGTGGCTGTACAGACTATTAGAGAAACACTTGAAGAATCCCTACCAGGAACAGGTGGAGGAAGGAATCCTCATGATCAGTTGGTGGTCAAAGTCTTGTTCATTCTTCCAATTTGCATTCTATTTTTCTGTTACTATCAATCATGCCTGCAGGTTAGGAACCTTTCCCTTCATACCGCACAAGTTTTTTGAAGTCGAATAAGGTGAATGTGGAAAATGTATGCTACTTTATCCAGTATGCCTTTTGAAAATTTGCAGATTTACAAGGGTCTTTCGGGTGTATCGTGGAACCTGTTTGGTTTTGCTAGGCGTGCTTACTACAGATACAGAGCTTCTGGGGGGCTTCCGGTTTATTCCGGTGTTGGAGTTGCTTCATCTTCCATTGCCAATTCAAATCAACAGGTGGTTGACTTTTTAAGTTTATGAATATAAAAAATAATTGATTAGATAGATGCCTAATTTGCTGTGCAGTTTCTACATGTTTACACAGTAGTCATCCTTAAATGCTGTACTGCAGTACATTACATCCACATTTCTTTGTGAAGCACATGTCTGCTCCCATATAATAACCAATTAAGTCTCAGACTGCTATGGAAGTTGGTTTATACGTCTATTTCTCTAGTGGATACTTATGGATTGAAATATCCTAGTTGTTTCTTGTTAAACCAACAAAAACAACAACAGTAAAAAAGAAATCATTGATGACCAAGAATTAATTAACTCTTCAAATAATCCTTGTTGCAGCCTCTGTGTAATGCATTATTCTACCTCTTGCAGTTTTCAAATGGTGCGCATTCCAAGCTACCTGCTTACTTGGGTGCGATTTCCATCTTGATCTGCTTCATCTCTGCCGCAATATCTTTTGGGCTCGCTTTCATTATCATTCCCCGTCAAGTGATGCCGTGGACGGGTTTGCTGCTGCTGTATGAGTGGACGTTCGTGGCATTTTTCCTCATATTTGAAAATTATCTCCGCGTTGTCTACTATTGGGGAAATGCTACAGCAAGTCAACTCGGATATGGAAACCTTGATTCATCCGAATATCACACAGGAAAAGGTGTTCTGCAGTTATATTGGCTTGCACAGCTTATTGAGTTTTTTTTTATAAAAAAAATAAAAATAAAAAATAAAAATTCATCATTTACTTGTGATGCAGGTAATCAACGCAACACATCCGATTTTGACTCTGTGGTGTGCTTCTATTGGATGGGGATGGCATTTTTAGCTGTGATTGTTCCATCATTGCCATGCCTACTGGGCATCACTGCTCTATTTGCCAGGTACGATAGTTTGAATTACTTCCTCTGCCCAGCCCCTTATTCCGCGCATTACCATGAGGAACCGAAGTTCCTAATAATCTCATAAAATTCAGTTATTACTTATACAAGTATCTAAAGATCTTTTTTAACACAGACCATTCTTTTTTAAGATTCTTTTATAACATTTTACATGCATATCATGCTCTATTATGGTTAAGTAAATCTATTAACTTTTTGTTCATTAAAAGACGGTAAATGAGTTCGTAAGAAACTTCATCATGTTTTTTTTTTTCTTTCAAGTTTCCTACAACTTTCCATTTACATGTTAATCCCTGATTGATAGGCTCGGTTTGCTCGTCGCGGGAGGTATTATATTGGCTGCGTTCATGACATACGCGTCGGAGCATTTAGCCATCAGAGCTTTCGTGAAAGGCGAGAAGGACCGTGATCTTCCAAGAAGTAGAAGAAGGTGCCTGTTGTGTTACTAATGTGATTTAGTCGCGCCGATCCTACTTATCATTGTTGTATCCTATTTATGTACATTATTATTTCTTTTTATGCAAAAATTTTGGTAACTAATTTGTTTAGCTTCAAAGTTGGAAGTCACCTTGTATCTTCACGCAGGCAGGTTGGCAGTAGATTATTATAATTTTTTCCCTTTTTCTCTTAAATATAAATTGGCCAATTTTTGGTTTTCTAGTGCTCACAAACAAAATCCATTTTATAAGATCTGAAATTTTTTACTTCAAAAACTGTAGCCCCTGTGAATCATTATGTGAGAAGAGGTATATAGTAACTATTTTACAAGGAAAGTGATTTTTTTTTCTTTTTATGCTAGGGAATTTAAATATTATGTGGTAAAATTTTAGAAAACAAAGTGCTTAAATACGAAAATCGTGGGGCAATCTCAGGGTAGTGTAAAGAGATTAGGGTTTTTTTTTTTTTTTTTTTTTTTTTTTTTTTTTTTTTTTTTTTTTTTTTTTTTTTTGTGTGTGTGTTTCACCGAAAGTGAAAAAAAATGAAGTGATTTTTGGTCACTAACTGTTGTAATTTATTTCATCTTTTTGTGTGCTAATGTAAACATTTTCGGTGAAGTAAATATGAAGTCCAGAGAACTTTAGAAGAGCTATGAAGTTATTGACTTCTAACAAACAAATAGTGATGAAAAGATAATTTTCGCCTGCATGTAAATTCAAATGAAAATACTACTTTATTATATATAATAATAATAACAAGAGAATTAACATAGATAAGATATAATTAGGAGAGATGTAAAACATGTTATATCAGAATATATTTTAATTATTCTAAAACTCTAAAATTAAGGATCTTAAATAAAAGTCACAGAGATTAACAAAATCAAGTCACCTCTCCACCATTTGGGTTGGAACGGTACTTCGTAAGAGTTATCAAATTTCGCCTTTAACTTTTTCCTTTTCCCACTATGGTCCCCGCTACCCACGTGCTTACGCCACGTGTCAATCTCGCAATCGTCGAATGCGTACACCACTCCGCTGCTCAGTGTACTCGTGCCTCCCACACGCGACAAATGAAAAACTACGGCCTCCTCTCTCCAAATCCTTATCAGAGGCATCAGTGGAACGAATCACGAGGATCGACGAGAATCGACGGCACAGCTCACGAATCTCAAAGCCCAACGGTCGCAGAGCGTGAAAATTTTTGTCATAAATCTCAATGAATTACATAATTAAGTTTAAACTTTAGGACATTTATACGAAATACTCGATGCATGACCAAGATTAAAAATTACTTAATAATATAGCAGGTGATTTGGAAGTTGCTTAGCCCAAAGCATTAACAAGATTAAAATATTGTTTATTACCAAATTGAACATAATCCAATGTTTTAGAAAGCTATATTGTTAGTAGTGGAGGGGTATAATAACTTACCAAAATCAATAATACCAGGATTTTCTTCTTCTTCTTTTTTCCCTGTATCTTTAACCAATTTAATTAATTAATATTGCCTTAATAACCCAACTTTACTCGATGCTTTGTTGAGCTGTTCTTAGCATTACTTTGTCCTTTAGATTTTGGTGGGGAGGTAGTGGGGGGTTTTGTTGAACCATAATGTTGCTAAGATAGTACCTTAACATATGGTGCTAATAAATACCATCATTTAATATATGCTGTTAAATGTATGTAGGATGGGATCTTTTTGTTTTCCTCGTGCTACTGTGTTTATGGTGGTTCCCTACTGTTCAAGTCCAATGAGGCTGCAAAATTTGGAGATTTTCTTTGCGTTTTTCTCTTTTTTGATTCTGCTATTTCAACAGATCGATCTAGTAGAAAACAGTTCAGAATTAACCTTAACACACTTTCGCACGCACACGTGTAAGATGAATGTCATATAAATCATGCCACTTGCACAGACTGAGGCGGTAATATAAAAGACAGAAGAAAAAAAAAAGTCGCCAACATAAACAGTAGCCATCAAATGGCGGACATTTAAATCAAAATCAGTACCTCTTGATGTTCACCTCTTGATGTAGCCAAGGAGGGTGCTTGTCCTTTTTTCTATTAGTAATAATAATAAACCTTTGCCTATTCCTTGGAACTACATGAAAAGTTTTGAGAGATGAAGTTGAAAGGATTCTTATTGTGTATGAATGATTATTATACATGCTATGCTACTACCAGGATTTTGAGCATCTCCTTCATTTTCTGAGCCATGATAAGATAAGGAAGTTTCTGGCACCTTCCCTATAATATCTATTGCGAAAATCTTAGTTCTTGTTTGATGTAATAACTAGTACTAAAGAAGGTTATTCCAGCTTCTGCTGTGGGTAGGAGTCTGAGAATTGTGCCAACAACCAGAATGAGTAGTAGTTCAATCAAAACTATTGTGTGGTTCAGAAGGGACCTGAGAATTGAGGACAACCCGGCCTTGGCGGCGGCGGCGAGGGACGCGGCCTGCGTCCTTCCGGTCTTCATTTGGTGCCCTGACGAAGAAGCGCAGTTCTACCCGGGCCGCGTCTCGCGGTGGTGGCTGAAGCAGTCCCTGGCGCACCTCGACCGGTCGCTGAGGTCCCTCGGCTCCCCCCTTGTGTTGATCCGATCCGAGAGCACTCTCGCGGCGCTTTTGCAATGTGTCGGTGCAGTAGGGGCGACGAAAGTGCTTTTCAATCATCTCTACGGTACGCAGAATCGACCTCTTCGTAGTGGGCAGTTTAGAATCAATCTTTGAACTTTTAAAGGTTCATGATAGCAAACTGTTTCGTGTCGAAAAAGGCAGTTATACCTTCTTGTGCTTTCTGTCTGATTTCTGTTGGCCAGACCCAGTTTCGCTCTTGCGAGATCACAAAGTCAGGAGTCAGCTGACGGCCCTCGGGATTTCTGTCCAAAGCTCTAATGCCGATCTGCTGTACGAACCGTGGGAAGTCTACGACGCCAATGAGCACGCGTTTACGACCTTCGACGCGTTCTGGAAGAAGTGCATGGACCTGCCAATCGAGTTGACATCATCTCTTCCTCCCTGGAGACTGGTCCCAGCCACTGGTAGTAAATCAAACCCAAAAAAAAATGATTTACATCCATTTTATTCATGTACGGATTGTCCCTATACGATTTCTATATCGCAGATTTAGTCGCTAAACTTCTTGGTTCCTGAACTACCCCATTATTCGCAATTTCATCACTGACCCCTTTTCGATGTCCCCAAAAAGCCTAACTTTCGTCATGCCACGTGCTTCGCACTTGATCCTGTCACATGAACTTCGAGCTATGAAATGTTCATTTTACAGGAAAAGGGACACCCATGGAGCACCTGGCATAATGCACATCATGTTTTACTAAACAGTTGTAAGTCACAAGCACGCAAATCGAGTAACTATGCCGCGAATATGCAGGAAGTACCACACATTTCACCTATCTGGATAGGAAAACATGTAGCGTTCAGGCATTGCTAACACATTTTTGCTCGAGCAGGGATCGACAACATCCAAAGTAGCTCGATCGAGGATCTGGGTCTCGAAAATGACTCGGAGAAACCGAGTAATGCACTGCTGAGTAGGGGATGGTCTCCGGGGTGGAGCAATGCAGACAAAGCACTAAGCGAGTTCATCGAAGGTCACTTACCGCGATATTCGAGAAACAGGATGAAGGTGGAGGGAGCCACAACTTCATTGCTGTCGCCATACCTACATTTTGGCGAACTCAGTGTGAGAAAAATCTATCAGAACGTCAGAATGAAGCAAATACAATGGGCAAAAGAAGGCAAACTGGAAGCAGAAGAAAGCGTGCGCCTCTTCCTACGGTCGATCGGCCTTCGAGAGTATTCGCGCTACATCTGTTTCAACTTTCCCTTCACGCACGAAAGATCGTTGATGGGGAACCTGAGGCACTATCCGTGGTGCGAAGATGAGATGAAGTTCAAGTGTTGGAGGCAAGGAAGGACGGGGTACCCGCTAGTGGATGCGGGTATGAGAGAGCTGTGGGCGACCGGTTGGATGCACAATAGAGTTCGAGTAATCGTTGCGAGTTTTCTCGTGAAGTTTTTGCTGATTCCATGGACATGGGGGATGAAGTACTTTTGGGACACACTGTTGGATGCCGACTTAGAAAACGATATCCTCGGATGGCAATATGTGTCAGGTAGTTTACCCGACGGGCACGAGCTCGACCGACTCGATAGTCCGCAGGTACGCAATATCTGAATGTACTTTTGATGAATTTGAGTTTACAGGTTGTATTCTAAATGACAAAGATAGGCTTTTGATTGTAACTAACCTTTTGCTTACATCTTTTGTTTTGTCCTGGAAATCAGATTCAAGGTCACAAGTTCGATCCAGATGGCGAATACGTGAGAAATTGGATCCCCGAGCTCGTCAGAATGCCGACAGAATGGATCCACCACCCTTGGGATGCTCCACCTTCCGTGCTCGATGCAGCTGGAGTCGAATTAGGTGCAAACTACCCGAAGCCCATCGTGGACATCAACACAGCTCGCGAACGCCTCGATGACGCTGTTTCGACGATGTGGAAATTAGACAGAGAAGAAAAGATGGCAAATATGATTGACAAAGGTGAAGGAGTAGCTGATAATCTGATTGATATGAATACATTGGACATTCCCAAAGTTGCGGTTCGAAAGGAGGTTTCGTGTGCTAGTACATCTCTCGATCAAAGAGTGCCCTCTTTTCACGATGTGGAGGGCAAGTCGAGCGATAATAGATCGAAGGATGCAGATGACCAGAGACAAATCCAACCAGAGTTGGACAGCCAGGTGCAAGCGACAACGATCGACGAACGCTCGCTCTCGACTGCAGAATCCTCGACTACTCGGAAAAGAAGCACAGGTAGTAGTCTAAGTGCTGTTCCAGATACATGTCTCTCTTCATCAGAAGTAAATACTTTGAAAGTGTATGCTTCTCATGCTTCGACAGGATCTTCTGTGCATCTATGGCAGGAAGCAGGCCAACTCGGGGACGAGAAGGTAATGCACATTCAAGAAACTTTGATGAATAAAAACATACATAGGAAATAAGAATGAAGGCTACATTCAGAAACTTTAACAAGCAATATTACGCCGCTCGATTCAGTTTGATTCTTTTATCTTCGGTCGGTTAATCTCAGTTTTCATGCAGGAAGAAGATGATGTAGATGCAGAGACCAGCAATAAGATGCTCAGACCAACCAAGAGAACTGGCTGAACTCAAAGTTTAAGCCTATGTACAGTAACAAAAATCCATGTTTAAGGCTTGTACAACTGTTTTCACAGTAACATGGAGTTCATCAATGTAAAGTATTTCACTGTACCTTCTCTCTTCATTGAGGTGTATTTGTAACAAATTTTGTGCAATTAATTTCCTTGTAAAAGTATCTAACAACATCAAATGAAGTGCTTAAGAGTAGGTAACTAAGGTTTGCATCATTTGTGGAAGTGTTTTTTTCTTTTCCAGCCTAATGTTTTCTCTTGTAGTGTTGTCAATGGTTATCATCTTAAAATCGCGGTTCCTCGAGCTTTCAATTAGTTTTCTTAGACAAATTGAATCATCTTGCAGAGTGCTCAGCATTTGATGCAGGAATAATAACATCTATCTAATAACACATTATTATCTTACAAATACAAGAACAATTTTTTTTTTCTATTAATATTATTTTAACTTGAAATTACCATATTACTCTCGATAGAGCTTCACTATCACTATTTGTTCCAAAGCTTGAGAAAGTATCCCTGAGAGAACCATAATGAAGGGAATATTGGTTGCAAATTCTCTTATTTTTCTTATCAAAGAAATTATAGAGAAGAACCATTTTAGCTTTAACCTAATCTAACCCAATTTGGCGAGCTCATTAGATACTTAGAACTGGATTGGATAGGTTTTGAAGAGAGAATGATTTGGAGGTTAGAGAGGGTTTTACTACTAGAATTGCCCTAGTATTTTCTTACCATCCTATTTTTTTTATTTTTTAAATATAATATGACTTTACAATTCTATAAAAGCTACTCACTGCTGCAAACCACAATGGGGAATATTTAAGTTTATGACCATTTTATAAGAATATTAAATGCCTAAAATTAAATGACTCTACCAACTATCCTCGCAGCTACAAATATTGAACCGTCATTTTATTGCTTTGGTTCTTGATTGTGTACTATCTTTCCCCGTAGCCACCTCTCAAAGTTTACTCAACATAGGAGTCCAAGAAAAAAGGGAAACAAAAAAGTTGTTAAATGTTAACTATGCATTTAATCTGAAACTTGTTTTGATCTCCAAAATCATCCTTATATAAGAGGTGGGTCATAGAGTGGTGAGAGAGTGAAGCATAGGTTACTACAAGGAGCACTTCTCCATAACCTGTACTTTGAATGCAGCACCCAATCCAATGGATTAAACATATCCCTATCCTGTTGAGACCATATCCCTGCACCTAGCATGTTTTTAATTATCCCTTTTCAAATCCAAAATATAAAAAAGAAAAAAAAAAATTCTCACATTGAACATCTCAACTCTTTAAGCAACACATAACATGGATTGTTTGGTTTTTATTGAGAGTGAACAGAGAAGCTTCACTTTCTCTCCTTATATTGTTATTCTCCAAACAGAAAAATAGAAACACATTGCTAAAAGCAAGATATATGTGAAACATAGCTAAGCTATCGTGCCGACATGTATGTAGCATCCGATGAGAGTTTCGTCGTAATTTATACTCAAAACTGCACATGGAACATACTTTTCAATGCTATACTCAAGTAGAGAACAGTTACTATATTCTTTATATTATATGAATAATAGTCTGAAGGAATCACAACATCAGAGTACCATTACAAGTTGATGGTCTATGATCAAGTCGTCGTGACAAATCTGAAAATTACGACTAGTACAATGTTAGCGAGCACGAAATAGGTACGAAATACACATAATCAAGCAGGTAAAGTGAAAATAACTGTACTCACTTTTAGCTACAACTCCTGGAGTAAGAACTTCTTCCTGGTTGCTATGGCCCGTGAACAATACAAACTGCATAAGCGATGATTTTGGGTGTTATGCCATATGCAAGGGAATAGAGATGATAAGAAGGCTATTCTGGGAAGCATAGAGAGTGTGAGATAGATGGCCTAAAATAGAACCCAAAAATATGGAACATGTGAAATTAATTTGGAGTTTCAACTGTAAGTTCCAGAAGCTAGATGATACCATGTTACAAAAGACTATGAAAAACACAAAGACAAGTAGAGCCAAGAGGAAGAAATAGAGGCAAGTTCAGAGTAGTAGGTTAACATTACTCATCACAGAATGTTTTGAAACATTCTCTTGAATTATATGCTAGTTTCTGCATAATAACTAACAAGGTAGCAAATTTTTGCAAATAATAAATTCTGGTTTTCATGTGTAACTCATCATCGAAAAATACACCAAATCAATCATATAGAGCTCATCTGCAAAAAGATATGTAAACCATTCACATCGTACACCACTGGACAAAGAAAACAAGCAATAAAAGAAAAGATCATCATGAAATCAAATAATTAGTACTCAGATGCCTAGATACAGTTGGAGCACGGCAAGTTAAGATCTCTCTTTGTAGCATCATAACAAAAAGACCTTGGAAATGCATCACCTACAAGCACCTTACAATCTTGGCAGGCAAAGATCATCTGATAATTAGTTCAAGCAACATAAGGGCATGGTGTTATAGCAATACCATTCTGAGTTGTAACTTGAGCTCCACATTAAATCATACAACTTAGTGCAAACTGTTTAAAAAAAAAGGAAAGAAAATTGATAACTCCTTAGATTTTAAATTATAAAATAATTAGATATTTTTTAAATCTACGAAGTGATACTGCAGCCAAAGAGGAACCAGAAACTGGCCAGTTCACACAAAAGGAACAAGATTTCCTGAATTTTGAAGGCACAGCTGCTAATACACAGGATGGTATTATTTCTTTTATACTACATTGTCAATCAGTTCTTAAACTGTCTTCTCTCCAAACTATTCATCTTCTTAAGGTCCGACTTCTCAGCAATCAGAAGCCTCTCATGCCATCATAATAGTCCTTTTTACAGTGTCCATCACCATCATCCTCTGTTCATGAGACCTCCAACAGAACTACCAACCCTTACGGTCCTCGTACAAGTCCAAAAAATTTTGTTCTCACAAAATGCTTACATATGCTATCACTACCTTGACACTATCACTGATGCGACTGCTAACTTTACATCTAATGTTGATGAGCATGCATCTAAAATTAGGAAGCATCCAGAGCTCCTTTAGGCTGGCCTTTCAAATAAAACAACTTATCAAGTCAAGAAAAAAAAATGCTAGGCATTGGTAAATAGAAAGCAAAAAAAACATGCCAGTGGGACTAAAATTTAAAGTATCTGCTTCTGACTTCAGCAAGAAGCTGTAGGGAATTTAATTGTATTTTTTTAAAAAAAAAACATGCCAGTGGTTTTCAAGAAGCTATACTCAAGCAGCACCTTCGTAGAAACGCCACAGGGGCCAAACAGGTCCTAAGAGTACAATCATGGAAGAATATATATTGTGACATCAGACTTGAAACATGCCATTGGCATGAGCATCAAACAAAATAGATCAAAAGAAATTCTAATAATTCATCTCTAGGGGACAAGAAAACCACTGATTGCAGAACCACTAAATAATGGATTGCATTAAATGATCCCATCTTAGCTTCCTTCTCTAGGTCCAACCACAAAAGCGAACCATCACTTCACCATAAAAAGATTTGTCTAGGACAGGTTCTCATCTATTCAATTTATGCAGAAAGATGGTACCAAGCATAAAGGTAGTAGGCACTCAGCATTTCGTGATAAAATATATTCACTGAAGAACACAATTTCCTTGGTTACATAAAATGTTCTTGGCGGGGGGAAAAAAGAACAGAAGACTGGCCTCTTTAAAAGAAACATCAAACTTAACTCAAAGGTAGTGTCCAAAATGATTTCGTCGACCTTTTTGCAGCTTTTTCCTGATAATTTAGTGAAATACGAAAAGAAGCAAAATTCGCACAAACTTAGTAATCTCGCTCATAAGTAATCAAGAGAAAACAGTTAATCAACCGATGATTAACAGTACATCAACACTAAATGTTCCTCCTAGAACTGTTGCAATCCAAATATCCAATTGCTACGCCCTTAGGTATTCGTATGAACTTTGAGCTAAGGCAACATAGAGCTCTACATAGGAAACTTTTTCTATACATGCAAGTTCACATAAAAATCGCAAACTGCAATAGAAGTTCTGCAGAACAGGGCAAGGGCATTGAAAAAGATAAACCACAAAGATTGCAGCTTAATTATATCAATAAGTATAACAAGAGCAACATCGATTTTTTTACCTCTAAAAATTACAACAGAATATGTCAACGACGGCAGTCATCGGAGGGCATTGATGCAGTCCTCCAAATCTTCCGACCCGAATCTCCTTCCCTCCAACTCCGCATCTTTACACCTCACCGCGAAGTAGAAAACCAACCAAACCACCATAAAATATACCTCTGCAAGAGAGTGAAGGAAACCGCCGAACAGCTTTCCGGCAAGAATCACCATCACTGCTCTCCCCAAACTCCCGCAGATAAAAGTCTCCGACCACTTGATCAATATCGCCTGAGAAGGCATTAGAGAGACCAAAAAGCACCCTTCTTTCACCGCATCCCGTCCGGGCCGCCGAGGGTTTCGGTCCATTACGACCACCCACGGCACGACCGTGAAAATGACCGAGACCATCGAATCGAGCAGCGCCCACACGAAGGAGAACCCCGAGAGAGCCGAATTGTGGGGTCCGAGCGACGACGGCCATCCGATTCCGGATGTCAGCGAGAAAGGCATGAGCTTGGCCCGGAGGAAGAGCTTGAACAGGTCGGTCTGGTCGGGGACGTCGGCGAAGAACCAGAAGCAGAGGAGCTGGACCAGGGCATCACGCGCGGCCCACCGGAGGAACACGAACGCGGTTAGCCGCCGGATACCGAGGCGGGCGCCGGAAAAGAAGGTGTCGGCGGGCGGGACGGGGCGGCGGAGGTAGGAGTTGGAGACGGCGAGGAAGACGACGCCGAGGGCGGAGGCGTAGGTGAGGACGTAGCCGAGAATGGCGAGGGCGTGGGCGGAGGAGAGGAGGGCGATGAGGTAGAGGATCGCGGCGGCGTCGCGGCGGTCGAGGTCGAGCCCCCGGGCGAGGACACGCAGGTTGAGGTTCCGGTCATGGCGATCGTCGCCGTCGATTTGGGCGGCGGCGGAGGAGGAGGAGGAGGGGTCGGGGCTGGGGTAGGAGAAGAAGAAGGGGGAGGAGTGGGAGGGGGGGAGGCGAACCTGGTAGGGTTTGGGGGAGGCGGGGTCGGGGCCGGGGAGGAGGAGGAGGAAGGAGGAGTTGGGGCGGAGGCCGCGGTGGTGGAGGAGGTGGCTGCGGCGGTCGCCGGAGGAGGCGGAGGCGGGGCCGGCGAGGTCGGGGTCGGAGAAGAAGTCGTCGTCGAGGGTTCCGGCGCGGGAGAGGTGGAGGAAGGGTGGGGAGCGGCGGCGGAGGTGGGGGGAGGAGGGGGAGGAGGGGGGTGCGGAGGGGGAGGAGGGGGGAGGGGAGAGGCGGGAGAGGAGGGATCGGACGGTGGGGTCGCGGTCGGGGACGGAGGAGAGGATTAGGGTTCCGGCGAGGAGGGCGGAGTGGAAGGAGAGGAGGAGGAGGGAGGAGAGGAGGAGGGAGGGGAGGGAGAGGAGGAAGGAGCGGGAGGCGCGGCGGAGCACGCCGGCGGCGGAGCGGGCGGCGAAGCGGGCCGGGTGGTCGGAGCGGTCGGCCATCGGCCGGGGCCGGTCCAGCTCGACCGGACCGGATGCTGGTCTCCTTCTTCTTCTTCTTCTTCTTCTTCTTCTTCGGCCCCAGCTACGCGCGGATGCGCAAATAAGCGTTTCTACTCATCTGGGATTTTTCTGGGACCAGAGAGAGAGAGAGAGAGAGAGAGAGAGAGAGAGGGGTACTTTGAGAAATGCTTTGTCGATGAATGAATTGAGGGGATGAGGATAATCTCGGTCGGCATTTTGGGGGTGGGGGCCAAGGGGCCGTGTGAGATCATATAACGGGTTTGGATTCGAATTCGGATTTGGACACGAATTGACGGGTTAGGTTCGGAGGGGAGGAACTATGCAGTTGATTAATTAATTTGAATCGTTAATGCACGCCGTAAGTGATCACATCGATTAGTTCGCTCTTTTCCCAGTTTGGCTCACGTGTGCGCGCGCGCGCGCGGTAAACAATAAATTTATAATTTGCTCAGATGTATTAAAATAAATTTTATTATTATTATTATTATTATTATTATAGTTGATTAATTTATAGTGTACTGTATACCTCACTAAGTGAACGACAATAATTTATTAAAAAGCTTTAAAAGTAAATTTTTATTTTTTATTACAAAGTAGACACCTGAAAATATAAAATTCCTTATGCCTTTTGACGTATAAAATTTTATTTATAAAAATAAGAGACAAACATGAAAACAAACGAGACCAACTATTTCAAACACTAATTTTCAATTGGATTGAGAATCATTATAAAAATCTACTAGGTGACTGACGATTTACATTCAGTTTTTACGCCACCTTTCCTGTGGACCAAAGTAATCTCCATTTATTGTCTCTTCTTTAATAGTGCAGTGAAGGAGCGAACACTTGCCACAAATATAATTTTTGGCTCTTGCAATTTCAAGTGCAGCGGAAGTAACATGACATGAAGACGAGCATTCTATCAAAAATCTATAAATCACCATCTCAAATTCAGATCTGGCATCAAATTTACCGTCACGTATCCCACAAATGCAAACTACAACTAAATTCGGTGTCATATCAGTTGGATCATCTAGAATCTCAATTTCAAAGAGAACCCATAAAACAGAAACGAAACACTACAGCCATCTGTTGAATGCAAAGATTCCACTTCTTATGCTTAATCAAAAAGGCAACCAAATAAATATAAAAATCCAATTTGGTACAAACATAAAAATACAGTGGCGTAATTTCCCTACATTTCGAGAAACATTCGATTTAGGAGACAGCTGAAGATAAGGAGGGTAGAGCCATTTATATGGCTTTATGGAAAAGAAGAACAACGGTTCCAGTGGGAAAAGACTCAAAACTACCATGGATAAGTTGCCTCAGATTTATCCCCCTCTAAGTACTGTTTAAATGATTTAGTTAAAATCGGGTTTCTCCGGGTACGTGCAACCGGATCGTTGGATTATGACATTTGCCGCATAATTGCCAGCACGGACGCAGTCAACTACGCTCTTCTCTTGAACCAGTTGAGAAAGGAATCCTCCAACAAATGCATCACCTAAAAAACATGTGTTTTAGTTAGAAATAGTTGATAGCAAATCAAATGAAATTTCAGAAACCAGAGAGAGCTGTGCTTCAGAAACGAGCATAAAAGAATAACATATAATGACAACACAAATTCATCGAAACTCGAGTCCCGATATATGATGACAAACTGCTACTTATAAAAAATGCCAAAAAAAGCTGAAGCTTTGAAGAAAAGTGCCCCTCTCAGACATAGGAGATAATTTTCGAAATAATTATTCAATATTTATTTGGGGGGAAAAAAAAGAACTACAGTAGTGAAAACTAATATAGGGAGTTTATGCATCTAAAAATTCAGAAAGTACCAGCGCCATTCGTATCGACCAGCTTCTCCTTGGGCAAAAGGGCCACAGGGAATGTTTTAACCTATGAAAAAGGTTTAGTAAGAAAGAATAACATTAGAAAATTAATATAAACCAAATGCTCTACAAATTATGGAATCAAAAGAGCAGGTACATATTGAATGGACTGCTTAGTTTCTTGTCTTATATTTAACGTGATTTACCAGTTTACGATAGAAAATCTTATGAAAAAAATAAGCAAACAATACTGCAGGACAAAGTCAACCAACAAAAGGAACTTAGGTGAGCAAGAATGCCAGCATCATGCATCACGATTTGAGAAATAAAAGCACATTATAAAGAGATCACCAGCAAGAACAAGGCCCATTGAATGTGCATCATGAATGTCTTAGAAATGCTCTTATCGATGCCAAAGGTAGGCCTCAATCCTCACTGTGAGTATGTTATAACCAATGCGACTGCAACTTGATTTCCTAACTTTCTCTATAATCAAGAAAGAGGCAAAGCTCTAATGTATATATAGATTAAGGTAGTTAAGGAAATATTGGCAGATGGAAAACAGAGGCAGTCCCTACTATAAAATGGTAAGGTCAACCTCACTTAAATTTAGATCGAGCCTTGAAAGTAGTTACAATTTGAAATTTAAAGCATAATCTACCAATGGCTCCAACTAAAAAGCCAAAAAGAACTATAAATAATAGAATCAGTAATATAAAACTACTTCCACATTATTCCTTGTTTACAGATAGAGGAAAATGATAAAACTTAGTATACATGCAACTCCTGGACCTTTGCTTATGTGCAGAGACAAATGATGGGCTAGACATCGAATTATAAACAGAAATGTCATATGATCAACAAGAAAACTAACCTTCCCACCATCAGCAACAACTACTGGATCACATCCTTGGGTGATCACAGTAATCCTCTTGTGTGTTCCTGATGCCTTAGGCAAGGCTGATATCTTAAGAGCAATCTCCTCAACATTCTCAGTCTACATATTAATTGTAATCAATCAGCAACATGTCCGATAACAAGTCAGTACAGCAGAAACTGAAAGACTATTACCTCCCACCCACGGACTCTTGCGAAGGTCCTCGCCTCCGTTTCATTCCCAAAAAGATAGTCTACATAGCTGCAGTAATTAATAAATGTACATAAAAAATTGAGTCAGTAAAGAAATAGGAAAAGAGGATGACTTCCTATGCCTACACTCCCAACCTAATGACGTATAACAGTGGCATCCTCATATTTGCATAGAATATATGCTCAAATGCACCAAGTTATCAGGCTCAAATTCAGTTCCAATTAAGAAAGAAAGAAAGAGTCGAATACTTACGGTAGAACTTTCTCCTGGGCATCACGAAAGAACTCGCAGATAAAAGGAGCAGAAAGATTCATCATAAATACCTGTGAGAAAATCATACTTTGATTAGTGTTACTCCACTACCCACAGAAGTGAAGCCTTTGAAGTTTCCAGTTGCTTGTACCTTGTAATTTGCAGCAGCATGCTCAGCTACGAGTTGAATAGAATCCGGCGAAACAGTTAAGAAAAAGCCAGCAATATAAATATACTTTGCCTTCTCAACTGTCACCAAATTAATGCGTTACTTATATAACATAATAAAATAACAAAAAGGACCACAGCCACTTTCATGGCTTTAACTAACATACGGACTGCGAAGCTTAGATGTAGTGAAAATTTTAAAATAATAGAACAACTTCGACTGACTATCTATCTAAACAGTTAAAATTTAAAAATTTCCATCAAGCATGAATAAAATACCGAGTGCCCAGTTCTCCGGTCTCTTCAAATGGTCAGATTTATAGCAGTTTGCTGCAGATAAGTTCGCCACGAGAGACCTGTTTATTTATGATAGGGACAATGACGTTAACTACAACCAAGCAATAGTGCACATATTAAATATGCCAGCTGGGCATTCAAGATATCTGGGAAATCTGACAACTTATAATAAAGAGCGAATGAAAGGTATAGATATGAGCTGTAGTCAAAGTAAAGGTGTCATTAGAAATGAAGGAATGCAAAATCATAAAATATTTTCAAATGAAGATGAATAAGAAAGAAGCATCCTAAAATTGAAAAATGCAACTAAGTATAGTGTTACACAAGAAGTGAAAGTTCAGTTCAATAGAAGCACCAAAAGTATAAGTCAATGGAAGCTCTAATAATATCATCCTATCCAAAGTCTACAATTTTAATGGATTCAAAAGGCGAACCAAGCAGGCATTTTTCATCATCAGCGCTAGTAATCACCAATAATGGAGGTTTTGTTGCCATTAGCTCCAATTCAAAACCATATATTTATGAAAGATCCCAGTGCAGTAATCGGGTAAAATATCAACCGAAAGGAAAAATGATGAAAATGACATTCAAATAATAATCAGCAGTGTGAAAAAAACAAAGAAGAAAAATCAGTTGGTATTGGCACAACAACCCAGCAAAAATACTGACCTTTCACCATCAACAACACAGACAGCGCATGTACCAGTTGGAGCATTCTCATCTTCATAATAGTGAACCTAATTATCGACCAGTACAAAAATGAACTTGGTTGCCATGGGTTAATTAATGCAAAAGATATCATCTGAGAAGATTTTAGCAAAATTAAAACATCTACTTACATTGATGCCTGCAGCTTTAGAGTTTTTTTTCATCTCCTCTCCAAACTTGTCTTTTCCAATGCAGCCAATATAACTCGTAGCACCAGGAATTTGAAGCATCCACTAGAAAAGATATAAAAGGATAAGTTACATTGATCATTGGCACACTATCAACATTATAATCCTACTGACATTAAGCAAAGAATACCTGAGCAACTCTGATTGAATTTTGAGTGGCTCCTGTTCATATTAGAAACATACAAAAGAACCATAGCATATAAATTAGATAAGATTTCATTATGAATGAACTAAGACTAAAAGCATTAATTTTAGAAGTATTACCCCCTGCAATGTATTCAACACTGTACTTCGTAGCTAATTCATCATACCTGGAATAATGTCAGTCATAAAGTTAATTAGATCTGTCAGAACAGAACCGGCAATTTAAGTTATTTTCAAGAAATCATGCTAATACATAGAGAAGATGGCATAATTACATGTTCAATTTGAAGGACAAAGTCTAACACCTAAGCTTAAAGGTGACTACATAAAGAAAGAATTCTACTTCTCTTTGTTTTCAGACGAGAGATTGGTACTTCAGAAAAGTAAAAGTAACAAAAATAACCAATTTCATACTATAATAGATCACAAAACTGATGCAAAAAGGTGACCATGCTTCAACTGCAATATAAAACTTACATTGGCAAATGCTTCTCCTCCGCAAGAATTGCATTGTTCGGCTTGAGCTCATATCTGAGGAAAGACGAAACAAATAAGACCCATAATGACCTGACCAACAATATACTAACCTTTCTCTGTAGCTATGCAAATATCAAGATACTAGTAAATTATCGAATATCCGGATTGACAGAAATTATGCAGTATTACAACAATTTGTACATACAACACCAACTAAGAGGAAGAAGATTGAGTTCACAAGAAAGAGGGAATTAGTGAAAGGAATGAGAAGTCAAATTAGAATGTCACATTCTGGAAAAGTCAGTCTATGCAATTTTACATATAAAAAGGCAGCAATTTTACAAAAAGTAATCAAGCAGTCCATGTAGCGAGCCACAAATATGGCAAAATTAAGAAGACCACATATTACTCAGAGATGATCATGACTAATTGCAGCTTATGATCCATACAAAAAGCAACTACACCCACATTAAAGGCTTCCATGACTACCGAAGATTTAACAGAAGAGAACTCTGTTAGATGATTAACTCACATTAAAGGCTTCCATGACTACTGAAGATTTAACAGAATGGTTAGAGAACTCTGTTAGATGATTAACTCAGGCACCATTTCTACTGTAAATCTAAGTGATTAAGTAATCAAAGAATCGTAATCTTCGAAAAACCTTTCTGGACAAAGAAAAGGGGAAAAACCGAGTGTAGAGAAGCATCTAATAAGATACCAAATTCACTGCCATAATATTAGCAACGAAAAGAGAAACGTAGACACAATAGATATGTTAATTACCCTAAGTCAAAATCTGACCTGATCTGACAACGTTGCAACCTGACAACAGCCTAAAACCTCCCAACACACATCCCTCTCCCATCTCCACTCCACTCCATCTCTAGGCGAAACATCAAGCGATTCTATGCAACGCACAGTAACAAACTAGCGATAAACGACTCTACAAAGTAAGATCTACGATTAAGATCTGCAAAATACCCTCACTAAGATCCAATACACACGAAGAGAACACGCATAAGAAGAAATCAAACGATGCACTCAAATCCACAGCTGAATCTACCGAGATCGGGCCATGGTAACGAGATCTAAACCTCTAGGGCATGAAATCAAACCAAAAATATACAACAACAAAAAAAAGAGGAATCAGAAAGAGGAGATCGAGGCGATTACTTGTTGAGGAACTCGTCGTCGACGACGGCGGAGATGTCGAGGAGGGGGTTTCCCATCCCCAAGAGAATGCCCTCGTACGCCATTGCCGAGCTTCGGCGAGGTCGATCGATCGATCGAGAGAGGGGAGAGAGAGATCGGGGGATCTGAGAGTGATGGAGGAGGCGAGTGTGAAGAGGGTGGTGGGAGGGATCCTTTTTTGGGATTAGATATTTATAGAGGGGTGGTTGTTGGGGTGCGAAAGTGTCATCGTCGCCCACCAACCCAAATGGCTCGTTTGGTTGGGGGTGAGCCGGTGAGGGTGGTTGCGGGTTTCGGATCCGAATATTCAGGTACGGATCGGATCGAGCCCGCTTTAATTTGGGCTCGGACGGAGTCCGGTTCGGCGCGGAAAACAAAATCATAACTAACCCCTTGGAACCTGAGTTACGATTTTTCATGCACCCGGCGCACCGGATTCTTAAATTCAGAATCCAATATATGAGATATGTAATGAAAAGGCCATAGATTTTTAATTCTAAATAATTCTTTTAGATATTAATAATTAATAATTATATTTATCATATTAAATAATAGAAAAAACTTCAAACACCACCCCTGTGATTTTGCACTTTCTCATTTTAGTACCATGTATTTTAAAGTATATCACTGTAGTACCTTATGATTTAAAGTGTATCACTTTAGTACTTTATGGTTTCGTTTTTCTCTTTTTTTTGTTCCTTTCGTTAATTTTTTCGTTAAATCATATAGAAAAAACTTCAGATAACCTATCTCTGATTTATCGAATATTCATTTTAGTATCCTGTGATTTTAACTTTCTCACTGATTTAACGAAAAAATTAATAAAAAAATAACGAAAAAAAAAACGAAATCATAGGATAGTAAAATGATACACTTTAAAATACAGAGTACTAAAATGAAAAAATACGAAACCACATGAGTGGTATTTGAAGTTTTTTCTAAATAATAAATTGGCATGGGTTGGTGGGGGGTTGGTTTGGTTGGTTACGGGGTACAGGTGACTGAAAATGAAATGTGCTGACGTGGTGGACCCGGTTCACCGTAATAATAAACCATGCCTCGGGAGTGGAAACCTCTCTCGCTCTCTCTCTCCGTTCCCGATGCAACCCCCTCATCCTCCTCCTCATCATCATCGTCCTCATTTCGCATCTAATTAATGGCTCGGGATCCCCATCTGATCCCTCGCCCCTGGTTCCTCGACCTCGTCCCCCTCCTCGTCGTCATCCTCATCGCCGCTCACGTCCTCGCCTTGGTACGCCGCACCCTCCCCCCAAACCCTAACACTAACCCTAAACCCTAACCCTGCTCCGCCCCTTCTTCCTCATCTTCTTCGCTAATCTCCTCCCATGGTGATCAGGTGTACTGGATTTACCGATTGGCCACCGATAGGCAGACGCAGTCGCAGCAGCCCCAGCGGAGCAAGGCGCACTAGAGCCGCTTCCTCTGATCCAAATTTGTAATCGTCGTGTTCCCAATTGCTCGCTATTTCTTCTTATTTTATTTAATTTGGAACATGTGTGTATATACATCTCTGCAAAGTTTGGAAATCGGAGATTTGTTGATGTGAAGTTTTAGTTATCGAATATATCCCTTTAATTTTATTAAAATTTCACAATGTTGCAGCTAATTTTTTCACTGTTAAAACGATTATGATCGTATAGATTTGTTTTTGTAGGATTGGTTTCGGATGTAGGGCTTTTGTAGAATAACGTGAGATATTGAATGGAGACATTAGAAATGAAAAATAATGGTAAAAGTATTCTAAAAGATACTTGGTTAAAAGATATTGAATAGAGACATTAGAAATGAAAAATAATGGTAAAAGTATTTTAAAAGATACTTGGTTAAGGATCAAATGGTCCATTTAACAGGACAAAAAAATTGACTTTAACCAGTCAACAATAGAGCGGTATAAATGTGCAAATTTTGAACATTTAGAGGGAAGTAACTGAAGTTTTTTAGAGACAAATTTGAAACTTTATTACTCTGCAGGGATATATACACAGTTTTCCCTTTTGATTTCCTCCCTGTAGGCCTATATATCTTTCAAATTTCTTATTTTCTTTTTCAGTTTATGTACTCGTAGCTGTGCATCATTTGCTTGTGGAAGTCAGTCTGAGAAGAAGAACAAGTGAGAAAAGGTTCGACCAAAACAGGGGTTAGTGAAGTTTTGTACAAGTGTGCGATAATTTGCTGAATCCGTGATGTAGTTCCTTTTGAATAACAGAAAAGAGACAGAATTTCTTTGCGTGGTACTTGTGCATTATTTGATTTTTAACTGGTATTTCCTTGTTCACACAACTTTTAATATTCTAATTTCTTCCAGTTCTTTCAAATATTAGGGGGTTTAGGTCTGTTTGAAGTTTCATACCAAAATCAAATTTATTCACTGTTTTTCACTTTCTGTTATTGCGACTCCGTTGCTAGATCAGTTGCTGTATATGTGCCCTAATCCAACTAAGAAGCCATGTAAGGTAGCTTATTATGGATTGTAGAAGAAATAAAGAAGACTATAACGAGACTGTCGAGACAAAGATATGAAGTGTTCTGTGATCGATCCCCTCTATCCTTGTTGTTTAAGCACCACAGCTTACAAGGAGTCCCTTTTTTAGACCACCTTGATTCTTGCGATGTTCATCCTGCGGAGTAGGGAAACTGATGACATTTTTGACATTTATTTTCACAGCATTATTGTGTTATAATATTAGTAGTTTGAGAGTTGCATGCCTTTCTGGAAAGACTTCAGCAAAGTTGGTTGAAATTATAGGGGCTGCTTTGTCAGCATTTTGACAAATGACTAATTTGTTAGCACTCAGTGGGGGGGGGGGGGGGGGGAATTCTTCGAAGTTTTTTTTTTTAGTTAACTTCATGCCTTATGCTTGCCTTTAACTTTTGTAACAAAGACCCTAGCTTAAGCTCCACTTTATCTAGCCTCTAAGCGAAGAGTGCCAAAATATGCTTGAAACCTTTCTTTAGCTTTTCTGAAGTTGAATGGCAAAGTAGGATTTACTTCTCTCTACTTACCTATGTTTGGTAGATGGAAAATTTAGCATCCTTTTTTTTTGGGGCGGGGCTCACTAACATTAGTCAATAGGAAGGATTTTGTTAGGTTGGTCTGCTCTTATCGATCCCGAAGGCTAACTTAAGCACCAAGTGGAGTAGTTTACATATGTGAAGATGTCTTGTATCCCATCTTTAGAATAGCTTTCATCATTCTTATTCATCTGTTTTCTGGAGTCGTCATTCATATTTTCAGTATTCTTGAATAAAAGTCAATCAGAATTAAGCTTCAAACCAGACCTCTAAGATAGGAGAACGTTTCTGTATACTGGTGATCCCATATGGGATTGGTTTGTAATCAACCCCATGTATCGGGTTAGGTAGGTCATATCAAGGGTTGTAGTTACTTCAAGTAGAAAAGAGCAGAGAGAAAACACTGTTAACAAGTACGTGTGCTTGGTAGCGATGGTTGATTGGATGATTACAAATCTTTTGTGGAATAAACAGAGCAGATCAAACTTACTCCTAAGATCTCACCACTGATACAAATGAATGGACGAGATAAGAAATGAAGGGTTTGAAATGCTCTTTACTAATATCTTTTGCTCCTCCATGTTCTTCTAGTTGAGCCAATCTGATAAGCCATTATGAATCCATTAAAGAAAATAATAAATCCAATAAATGCTGTGTTCCTTGCATCATTTGCGGATGGATGAAAGCTATCACATACTTGGCATCTACTCTGTTCCAATCTAAATTCTAAAAGAGTATGCCATTATCTTTTAGTTACATACTTGTGTGGTATTGAAACAACTTGCATTCTATTTGTCCTCCCTTTATAAGAAACCAAGAATATAAAATAAAAGAGAAGAGGGGAAGCGTCAACAGAACCCAAGTAGAGCTGCATTTTTTTGGTTAGACTTCACATCAAAAGGAGTACTGGGAATTGAGAGGCGGTGGTTAGATGACAAAGAAATGAGCATGGTACAGCATTTATTCATGAGGATTCTTGACCTATGAGCCACTTGAGCGAAAATATCTGTATTGAGGGTCACAGCTACTTGACATGTTATGGAGATGTCTTTGTATATGAATTTTGGTAGTCTTTCTAGTAAGATTTAGTCAGGGGAAAAACTGGAAATTTTGTACCTAGTTGATACATGGTTTTGTTAGTAGTGAAACTTACTATTTGTTTGTAAGCGAGTTTTCTATATTGCTTTGCAGTATATTCGACTTGTAGCTTTCTAAGCAGACCAATTAATTCGAAGAAGAATCTGCTGGCTAGTCCAAGCTCTTAGTTCTGCTCTATCAGTTATTATCCTGCAGATTTTTTATCTTTTTTTTTTTTTTTTCTCAGGGGTCCCATGAAGAAGGGGTGGGGTATTTAAGTATGCTAAGAAATGGGTTAACCAGAGTTGCTTGGTGTCGTGTAGAATGACTTAATGTAGATCTCCGACCCCGCTCTACCTCCTTGGCATTGAACCCTTCTTCTACTTCCAGGAGATTTAAAGATTTGTTATTGCGAGATTGTCGAAATTTCCAACAGCCTCGGTTGTAAAGAATCAAAGTTTCGTATTGACCGCACGAAGATGATTATTTGCGGTTACTTTCGAGTTTTTCACCATTAACCACACAACCATGTATGAAATAGCGGTTAGGACAGGTGAAAGAGAATGGATCTCCCTTACGCCTGCATGCAAAATCCTGATTATGATAATGTGTTTCATTGTTTAGCATCCTTTCCGTTTGCAACCGAATTGCAAAGTATTGTTTATGTTTTTCTCACCACTGTTTTGTTATACAACTGCTGATTCACATTGTTAGGTTATTTCGAATTTTATATTTGAGAGTATTTCCTCATTTCTTCATTTAGATTCTAAACTTACTGCTCATCTTGCTTCTGCTTCTGCTTTTCTACATACTGCTTATCTACCACTAAGCAAACAAAAAAGACACTGAAAACTTATCTCATCTGGGAATAAATTCAACAAGCCATCTGGTTATATACTTTCATTTGTCCTTGCACTTGAATTACATAAGTCATTAGAATACATCCCCAAGTAATCAAAATCCACCAAAGATATTTGCCTCTTTTTACTGATTCATACTAGGGTTTTGTCTCTCTAGCATATGGGGAGGGGAGCACCATCCCAATCCTTCAAGCACTCAAGAAGAGGATCAATCAACAACCCGTCGTTGATCGCCGCGAAAACCTTATCGCACTCCTCGCCCGGCGACCGCACCCTCTCGCCGGTCAGGTACTCCGTCCCGAGCTCCTCCCTTATGAACCTGTACAGCGGATACGACCGGCATTCCTTAATCCTATTCGGAATCGCTGAACTCCCCGTCTCAAATGCGACCCTTGCAGCATCCACCTCCTTCGGCAAATTCGCCTTCAGCTCCTCCTCGAAGGCAGTGATCTTCTGGAAGATTGAAGAGTTCGAATTCTTCTCCTTCTCGCTGTTCTTGAGCGCGTGCTCGACGAGCACCTGGCGGAGTTTCTGCATCAACGGGTAAGTCGGGCTGCACGGATCATCAGCATAGCTGAAAACCGCTTCACAGTCGACGACTTTGATCAGATCCTTCTCGCAGAACCTCGCAGGGTGGAGCTCGCCTGCGGTGTCCGTCGTCAGGACCCTCTTCGCGACCTGGCTCACTGCATTTTTCACCGCGTGCTTCAGGTTCTCCTCCAAATGCCTTAGGTCGATCGCCTGGCACAGCGCGATCAGGTAGGTCGACGACATGAGCTTCAGGATCTCCACCGCCTCCGCGGTCTTGCGCGAAGAGATCAAGCCGAGCGAGTTCACGTCCTGGTTGTGCTGCTCCGCGCTCTGGACGTGGTTTGTCACCGGGTTTGCGAGAAACTGGAGCTCCGAACAGTACGCCGCCATCGCGATCTCGGCTCCCTTGAACCCGTAATCCAAGCTCGGGTTTCGCCCGCCGGAGAGGTTCGAAGGCAAACCATTGTTGTAGAAGTCGTTGACGAGCTCCGAAAACTGCGCGAACATCAATTTTCCGATCGCGGCTATCGCCAGGCGGGTGTTGTCCATCGAAACGCCGATCGGCGTCCCTTGGAAGTTCCCTCCGTGCAGCGCTTTGTTCCGCGAGACATCGATGAGGGGGTTGTCGTTCACCGAATTGATCTCCCTCTCGATCGACTTGGTGGCGGCCCGAATGACCTCGATCTGGGGCCCGAGCCACTGCGGCGACGTGCGGAGGGCGTAGCGGTCCTGCTTCGGCTTCTGGAGCGGGTCGAGCTCGTGGAGCTTCTTCGCAGCCTTCATGTATGAGCTGCCGTCGAGAATGTGCTCCATGATCGCCGCGGCCTCGATCTGGCCTGGGTGGTGCTTCAGCTTGTGAGTCAGGTGGTCGGTGAACTCCGGCTTACCCTGCATCACTTCGCAGAATATCGCCGAAAGCACCTCCGACAAGACGGTGAGGACGTTGGCTTCGAAAAGCACGATCGAGGCCAGGCCGGAACCGACGGCCGTGCCGTTCACGAGCGCGAGGCCTTCCTTCGGCTGCAGCTCGAAGAAGCTGTGGGTGATGCCCGCCAGGCGGAAGGCCTCGGAGGCGTCGAGTGATCGGCCGTCGGGGCCGACGGCGATAGAATTGGGCCGGCCGGTGAGGAGGCCGGCAATGTAGGATAGGGGGACGAGGTCGCCGGAGGCGGTGATGGTGCCGCGGAGGGGGAGGCAGGGGGTGATGTGGGAGTTGAGGAAGGCGGCGATCGCCTCGAGGATCTCGAAGCGGATCCCGGAGTAGCCCTGCAGGAGTGTGTTGATCCTGACCAGCATCGCCGCCCGCACGGCCGAGGCCGGCAACGTTTGCTCGGACTTCGGGCCCGAACCGAAGATTCCGGCATTGAGGAATCTAAAAAAACAAAAACAAAAACAAAAAAACAAAAATTCTCTGGATTAGTTATGTATATCATTATCATATTAAAATTATGAGAATCAAAAATATTTACTATTCCAATCATTGAATGGAACAGTTAAGTTCTTGTAAAGTCCTAAACATTCACAGTTTCACACACATGCATGATTTAGACCACGTAATAGTTTATCAACTCCTATTCACATGAAATTGTGAAGCACCTTAACACTTTTTCTTTATTAAAATTATCTAAAAATTAAGAAAATATTATTAAGAAATTTTGGCCAGCTCAAATCATATCATTAGCGGGTCAAATCTTGCATTAATAGATAATAATTTTCTTAATGAGGGGTGTTAACAAATCAGCACAACCACTACTCGATCTCTACAAAAAAATAAATATAAAATTATGACACAGATTTGTTCAGGAGTGTTGGTGAGCATATCAAAAAATATTAAATCCATATTTTGTACAACTACATGCTTGATTGCAATTAGATCCCACTTATATAAATAATAATATCCCTGTAGTAATAGTAGATCTATTCTCTTTTTCTTTTTCTTTTTTTTTAAGTGAAAATATGCAGGGATTCCCTCAACTTGGGCCAAATTGTAAATTGACACTCTCAAACAACTTTATATATATTTTTTAGGGTAAACTTCAAATACCACCCCCTGTGATATCGTACTTTCTCACTTTAGTACCATATGGTTTAAAGTGTATTACTTTAGTACCCTATGATTTTATTTTTCTCTTTCTATCACCAACTCCGTTAACTCTCCGTTAAATCATATACAAAAAATTTCAGATACCCCACCTATGGTTTATCGAATATTCACTTTAGTATTCTGTGGTTTACCGAATTTTCACTTTAGTACCATGTGGTTTTAACTTTGTCACTGATTTAACGAAAAAATTAACGGAGAGGATAACGAAAAGAGAAAAAGAAAATCACAGGATACTAAAATGATACATTTTAAACCGCAAGGTACTAAAGTGAGAAAACACGAAATCACAGGGGTGGTATTTGAAGTTTTTCCTATTTTTTATTGTTATCTATTTAACTTTTAGTTTTTTTTAAAAAATTTAAAACTTTACTGAATCACCATTGATTTTATTAATCTTTTAGTAAATAAATTAAAATTAATTAATAATTAACAGCTAACATAGCTGCAAATCTATCAAAATTTTATAAGTTAGTTAACGAGAATAATTTAAATAAACAAAATTAGAGGTTGAGGAATATGCCAACAAAAAAATAAAAGAACTGAGAATGGAGTTTGCCGAATATAAATATTATAAATAAAATATTAGCTTAAGCTTTTAGAGGTAAACAGTTGTTTCATATTATTTTACATAGTCTCAGAACAAAAAATACTTAATTATTTTACAAAATTATATATATATATATATATATATATATATATATATATATATATATATATATATATATATATATATATATATATATAGAGTTGAACTAGAATACTATCGATAGCAAACGGGCACTTTTGCCACCCATTTATTTTCGATGATGGGGCTTTCAAATCGACGATCGGCACCGTTGAACGTGATCTAGAGCATTTAAAGTATTTAGAAACCAAATTTCATGATTTTTCGACATTATTGGCCTAATGATCAAAGGGTTTCAAATTTTGTAAGTTTAATGGTCGATATGAGACGTTTTCTTGTTTAACGGTGTAAAAATATCCAAATCAATTGAATTTTTGTTAGAAAATTTTTTAAACTATTTAAAACAAGATCTATACTCTTGATCTTGATTACAAAACTCCTATCATCACTTTTTAAAGGATATTTATTTTCAACCATTCATTTTTGTGTCCACTTGATGGACAAGAAAACAATATCGAAAAAGCATGAAATTTAATTTCTAGATACTTTAAATGCTCTAGATCATGTTCAACGGTACCGATCGTCGATTTGGAAGTTCCATCATCGAAAACAAATTGGTGGCAAAAATATCCGTTTGCTATCCATAGTATTCTAGCTCGACTATATATATATATATATATATATATATATATATATATATATATATATATATATATATATATATAGTCCGGCTGGGATACTATCGATAGCACCAAGGGCTTGGTGCTATCGAGTTTTCCACCGTTAGATATAACCCTTTGATTATTTTTACCCGTTAGATTATACTATTCAACCAACCACCCACTCAACCCTAGAGGGCCCACATCATCCTAACCACACATTTCTCAATCCAAAGGCTAAAAAACTAATAGCACCAAACCCTTGGTATTATTGATAGTATTCCAGCCTAGTTCTATATATATATATATATATATATATATATATATATCCTAAAAAAATTCCAAAAATACATAAGACTAATTCATGGAAAAGGACAAGAACAAATTAAGAATAGATACAAGATACATGACGTGCCACCAATGTAGGTAAGGAAATTATTCCAATTAATTGCACTTCTTTTCTTTTTTCTATTAATGTTGACATTATTATCTATATTTGTAATTTAATCCCCATTATTGTTTGGATACTTCTTAATTTCCATGCGGATTTTGTCTTTATCATCTCCCCCAAAAACACATGAAGCCACCTCCTTTAATACCGACCTGATAGATACATTTGTTCTTAGTATTTTAGTTATATATCTTATGCGATTTTTTATAATCACTAGTATATACTGTATATGTGTATGCCAGTATATCAGCAACTATTTAAATAAACTATCATACTTACGTGCATGGCAGTATATCAACAGCTTTAGATACATACTTATCTGACTATTAGCTTGTCTAATGAATAGATTAGATCCAAATCTTTAAGTCGGAACTCTAAAATTAAGTTTATATTTTTAAATATTAAAATTATAATTATATATATATATTATTTTGTTATGAATGACTATAGCTAAAAGCAGAAACTGAGTAATCTTATTAAGGTCCGTGACGTTGGCTATCTCCTACTCATGCAACTCATTATTCGGTTCGGTTGTGGTGGGTTGACCTTTCAAAAAAGTACAAACCGAGCAAATTAATAATTTATATATATACGAAGAAATGTACGGTTAGGATGATAGTGGTCCTCTAGGGTTGAGTGGGTGGTTGGTTGAATAGTATGATCTAACGGATGAAAATGATTAACGAGGTAGATCTAACGGTGGAAAACTTAATAGCACCTAATGTTTGGTGCTATATATTGATAGTATAGTAGCCGGACTCTCTCTCTCTCTCTCTCTATATATATATATATATATATATATTGATAATATATATTGATAGTATAGTAGCCGGACTCTATATATATATATATATATATATATATATATATATATATAGTATGACTACTATACTATTAGGAACACAGTAGCTTTTATACTCCTAACTTTTTAACTATCTATTAATTTTGATGGATGGTTAGAATAAAAAAGAAAAAAAATTTAGAAGAAATTCAAAAAGAAGTGTATATATATATATATATATATATATATATATATATATATATTGGTCATCGATTAGAAATTTTTTTTTAGATTTCTTAAAAAATGAAAATATTATTATCGCGCATATATATATATATATATATATATATATATATATATATATATTCATATTTTTTTTATTAATAACTTTCATTCATAATTGGATAGTGTTGATTAAAACACAAGATGAGATGTACTGATGCGTTGCCTGTAGGCATTAATTTCTTTGTCTGCCCAAAATTAATTCTTTACCCTCTATAAAATTAAAGTTCGAAAATGCGTCACGCAGATTATAGTTTGAGGACCAAAACTATAACTTATTTATAAAACTGGCAAGAAAACTAAATAATAATAATAATAATAATAATCTGACTGATCAACTGTACCTGATAAGCTCCTTCTGCAGCGCGCCACCTTGCTTGGTCCTCCGGTGCGAGGTGGCGCCGAACCCGGTGGTGACCCCATAACTATCCGTCCCCCGGGCCATGCTCTCCATCACCCACTCGCTGCTCGCCTCCACTCCGCCTCTCGCCGCCTCCGCCAACTCCACCCTCACCCCCGGCACCGCCACCACAACCGCCTTTGCCATCGCCACCGCCGCCACCTGCGATATCTTCAGCTCCACGCCTTTCAGCGTCACCGCCGGCGCACGGAACTCCTCGACCATCCGCTTCACCTCCTCCAGGTGGCTCCCCCTCGCCCCCGCCGCCGCCGCCCCCCACCTTAACGGATCCGCTACGACTCCGTTAGCCTCGCACTCCATCAGGACAGTAAGTCGTTTTCGGTGCTGAAACTTTCGATCTACTCAAATAATAGTAGAAAAAGATTAGTTTCCTGAATTCTGAGGAGGAGAGGGAAAAGAGAGGGGGTTTAAATAGAGAGAGAGAGGGGGGTGGGTGTGTACTCACCGCCACGTGGCAGTTTCTCATTGGTTATTCGGAGTATCTAAGATGCCACCTTGTGCACCACTGGCTATATTAATTTCTTAGACTTATATTAATTTTATATTTATATATTCGTGTAAAATAAGGAAACAGTAAAGCACGATTTATACTATTTGAATTTCATAATAATTATTAAAAAATTATCTGTTTTCAAAATATTTGAGTATTAAGTAAATTATGTCGTAGTATTATAAAGTTTGATTTTTTTAAAAAAAATACAGTACTAATAGATAAAATCTAAAATATCTAAAAACGTAAACATAATAATTATACGAGATAGATTAGATACTAACTTTGATGTAACATTTATAATTGGTTTTAGGAACCGAAGGGTGCATGGTACACCGGGCCCATGCAATAGATTCTCGCACGGAGGGAGGTCAACAAGTCAAAGTGGGGGTTGGTTTGAAAATGATTTGGGCCGTCCGATCTGAAGCGTGCAGAGAATAAAATGTTGACACGTGGCAGTAGTATAAGTGCCGTGGTTGGTGAGAGAGAGAGAGAGAGAAAGAAAACGTTTTTACTCACAATTGTATTCCTTCAAATTTTGAATTCAAACTCGTCCTTAGCGTCCACACTAGGATTAATTGCACGATTGATCCCTAGCTTTTACATTTTTTATACTTTGGTATCTAACCCTTTGTTTTTTTTAAATTTAATCTTTATAATATTCAATTTCAGTTTAGATATTAATCAGCAAAATTTGCTCTAATTTTAATAGAATTGCGCGGCATATAAGTTATGTCATAGTCCGATAGCCCTCGGATAATCTTAGTACTGATTATTTTAACATTTTAAAAAAACTCAATGTCGTCCGCATATTAGAGGATAGATTAGGGACCAAAGTGCAAAGATGGGTAAAGGTTAGGGGACTATGGTATGATTAATTTTAAAGATTAAGGATCTAATTGCAAAAAAAAAAAAAACAAGAATCGGATAAAAGTTAGAAACTAATAATGGTGCAAATAACTCATATATAAATATTAATTTTTATAGTTTTGTTAGAAATACGACAACAAATCCGATTTTTAATAAAAAAATGAAATATTTCTATTAATATTTCTTTTGTGTTAGAAAAACGACAACAGTCATTTTCTAGGCTTATTTACACGAGTTGAGCTAGAATACTTTTGGAAGTATCATGGGGGTGGTGCTTGTGGGTTTATAACCATTGGATGGAGATTTGGAGGGTTGAGATGATGGTTGTAGGTGGTGGTAGGTGGTGGTAGGTGGAATAGTGTTTGATCTAAAGGCTATAAGTAATCAAGAAGTAGATCCAAAGGCTAGAAATGTGGAAGCACCAAGAGGTTGGTGCTTCCAAAAGTATTCTAGCTCAATTCTATTTACACTCTATTATACTATATTTTAGTTCTTTTTTTTTTTTTTGCTATATTGTGTTGGCTTAAATGGGCCAGCATCCTGCCCTGTGGCGAAAGGCCAAGTGGGCCGAGTCACGTTCGAAATGGCGTGAGGCTGGGTTGGGCCGAGTCATGTTCGAAGTAGCGTAAGGTTGGGTGGGCCGAGTCACAATCGAGACCCGTGGGCGCTGTGTCTGTACGCTTTAAGTGAATTGGTTGCGTATTTCTAACAGCTCGAGCTTTTGGGATTAATGGTTAGCGCCAACGATCCGACATATTGTACTTTTTTTTCCCCCAAAAGCACCATCCTATTATTACATTTTAGTAATCCCTGCATTATATTTTAGATTTATTTTTATTTTTGTATTTTATATTATTTTTTTTTCTCATAGATATTATTAAACTATTTTTTTTCTTCGCCAATCTCTATTTTATTATTAACAAGAGAAAATCTAACAACTTTACCGAGAGGCACTAGTTAAATAGTAGGAAAAGTATAAAATAAATCTCTATGTTAGATTTATTACGAACTTCTATCAAATTATTTTTAATTATTTTTTTATTTTTTATGTCAGAATGAGTTGAATGTATTCGTCTATTTTTAACCAGTATATTTTAATAATTTTTATATAAAATTAAAGATTTATTGCTTATAGTATAGAGATTGAAAAAAAAAGAAAAAAAAAGATAGTTAACTGGTGTCTTAAAAATAAGCAAAAACTATGGTATAGAAAGTAAAAGAAACTATAAAGTACAGTACAATATAGAAACTAGTGTAATTAAGCTTAATTTCTAATTTTGTGTTTGGCACATTAAGCATTACTTTGGTTCATTACTGTACACATGCGAATGCATTAATACATCTTAAATAAAGAATTACACAAGGTCTTTTATGCATGATAATCATTGCTCTTAGACTAAGAGAAATTCTATTTGTACACTCCTCAAAATAAGATGTAGATCTTACATTTTCTATTCTAAGATTCATAAAAATTCAAATAAATTTTAGTAAAAATAAAAAAAAATTAATGTGACAAATAGAGAATTAATAGTCCTTAAATAAAGTGAGTGTAAGATATATACATCTCACTTTGGAATGTACCAGTAGTATTGTTCTTTATACTAATGCCGTAGATTCTTTCCCCTCTTACTCTGCAGAGGCGATGGCGATGGCGATGGCGATGGCGGGAGGTCTCGAATCCACACAGTGACAACTACAGGAACGTTCATAGATTAATAATGAATAGTAAATATTCTTACGCTATGCTTGTCCCTTCCACCGAGTCTTCTCCCTCGTGTTAGATTATCTTCAAATGAAAATGTATGAATTAATAAGTCGACTTATTTTTTTGTTTTTTATACGAGACCGAGACCTGAAAGATATATACGTTTGTGTTTTTAACGGTGGAGGCTTTGTAATGCTTTACTTTTCGTCCTTTTTTTTTAATAAATAAGCATAAAAAATTTGACCTACATTTTATTTTAAAAAAAAGTATATAAATCATTGTGTGATTAAAATGGTTAAAATGATTAAAAAGCCTATCTATTTTTACTAGCTAAATAGATAGGGTTAACATAACACTGCATCATCCAAAAGTACTATATGTTTTACTAATAATTTAATTGATTTATAATACACCAACCTTTTGATTTTGTTGGAGCAATACACATCACTTTGTTGATAAACAACATTAAGAAGTAATTAATTAATTACACTCCTACACCCCCTGTAATCTTTATAATAATCGCTCATAATGATTTGGTGTTTTTGATTTAATTATCTGAGACTTTTTGACTTGCTATTGTCATGCTCCTTTCATGCTAATGTATTAACTAACTAGGTAAATAATTAATTAGCCACTAATTTGCTAATGATCGAGTCAATAATTAATACATGTGAAATAGGTGCAAATAAAAAATAAAATAAAATGAAGTGTCCAAATTTCCTTCATTGATCTTCTTTATATTTGATTAGCCTTATCTTTGAAATTGTAAATTGTTGTGGTCAAAAAGTCATTTTATTTGATCCCACAAATTAAAAGCTAAATTATGCTTTATTAGGTAGTAATTGCGACCTACGAATCACTTTTGGAGTAAACGATTCTTGGTTGATTTGTTCGTCAACAGTTAGGTTAGAATCCATAATTTCGCTTTTAATTATTTTGACAATCAAAGCATTCCCAAAGCCACTTTTTAAGGCTATTTTTTGACTGTTTTTTATCAAATTAATCTTTTGAAAAACATATGGAGTACGTATTTGGAATAGGTCTACTCTATAAACCCTCTCAATTCCAAGAGGTTTCGACTTAAACTCCTCTCACCCAACGCTTAAACATTTCAAATTCTTATTCTTTATCTGCTCTGCTTATTAGTGCATGCACACGTAACCTGATTCATCGGTCTATTTTTCACTATACACATGAGTGAGGAGTCTGATTTTTACCCCAACACACGACTATGAATCACTTTTGGACCAAGTTATACTTTTTGAGATCAAGAAATTCACCTTTTATTTATTCAAATTTTTATGGTTTTGCATTTCCTGAGTTACTGCTCTGTCAAAAAAATATAAAATAAAATAAAATAAAATAAAATAAAATATACCAAGGACTAATGTTTGGTAGTGGTGGCACACAAATTTGCTTCTTAATCATCCAAGCATGTAGATTAAAGTTGCATGCATGATCAAATCTCTTGCACAATCTCTACACTTGTAATCTTAAAATAAATATGAGTCACAATCATAGGAACAGTCACATATAGAGACCCATTTAATGCATTTTTCCATGTATCATTTTTTTGTCAATATATATATATTGTTATGTTATGTCATTTCTTGTAGAAGTGATTTGCTTTGTAAATAAAAACAACATGGATGTTTTCATTATATGTGGTTCACCAATATTAAAGACAAAACCTTAGCATTTAAAATGTTATTAAGAAACACTTTTTCACTTGTTATCAAACTCTAGGATGCGATTTTGTCCATCATTTTCTCGTAAGAGGATGACAATTCACGACAAATAACCCATTTTTTAAAAGGATTTATTAACTGAGAAATATACTCATTCATGAACCACCTAGTATCTGGATAAGAATATTGCAACTTATCATGTGGCTGGGATCTGGAACAGAGATGGAATAGAGAGTAAATCACCTCTGATGTCGATGACTCGTCTGACTGACCTTCTCTTCCCGAACTGGCTAAAGATTCCACTAATTAAAATACAGAAAACGTTAAAAATGTTTCAATTCAACAAATTCCCACATTAGTATACCCTGATGAAGATTTAAAACCATGGATATATTTTTGTTTTCCTTTTTATATACATAATATCCAACCCATGCATAGAAGATATGTAGCACAATGGTAGTTAGCTACTAGAGTCCCGGCCAAATTTGACAAATTAGGCTTAGAGCCTAATTAAAGTGATGGACTATATGAAACCACTAAGGTATGTGGTGCTGTTAGATGAAGCACAACACATCCAATGATGATATCTTAAAAGTGCTTCTGCTACAACAACAAAATTTGGTAACTTAATTAATTATTTTATGTGGTATTAGAATAGAAAAGTAGGTACACTTACTCTCATTTAATTCGCAATTCATGTTAGAAAACTATTCAGATGTTTAATATAAAATGCCTCTTCATTATGGGCAATTGATGGTGTGAGATCCCAGATAGTCCTATATATAAGATATAATAGGGCTAAACTCTTAACCCGGCTTAAGTATTTTGGGCGGTGGCCAGGCCCAAAAGGTTAAGAGAGTTAAGCGTGCTAGGACGAGAGTAGTCCTAGAATGGATGACCCCCTGGAAAGTTGGGGCGTCGCAGATGGAGTTGAATATGACCATATATATAAGTTACCTAACCATTAATTTTTTTGTGAAAGTGTAATATTCAACTCCTTTGGTGACCTAACACCAAATTAAATTAAACAATTAGGTTGAGGCAGGTTGATTCATTTGGCAATGTTGACGTGAGACCCTAGGTGGTCCTATATATAATATATAATAGGGCTAAACTCTTAACCCGGCTTAAGCATTTTGGGTGGTGGAAAGACCCAAGAGGTTAAGAGAGTTAAGCGTGGTAGGATGGGAGTAGTCCTAGGATGGGTGACCCCTGGGAAGTTGGGGCGTCACAGTTGAATCATGTGGGGGTTAGATATCATGCATGGGGAGAACATCCACCAACCAAATTAACTGTTTGCTAATGACTAAGATATGCTCAAGTGGAGATATATACTAAAACACTGTTCTCTATTAAAAGCTTAAGATTTTTTGAGATTTATAATTATTTTACTTAATTTAATACGGTATCAAAGCAAAAAATCTCGGTGTTTTAAAACTTTATAAAAATATATTGTAGACGTGATAAAAACAGCTATTTAATTAGTTAGTTCAATTTGAAATGAGAAGTCTATTGAACTATTTAATAAACTCTTGGAGTTTAATTGCGCAAGCTAAAAATTCAAAAGTTGTTTGTAAAAGAACTAAACTTTAGAAATCCTTAAGCATTTCTTTTTAAAAGAAAAGGACAAAAAATAGTACATTAGTGTACTTCTTATATAGTGTAAATAGCCCCACATCAAATGGAAAAGGATTTATAATTAAAATTATAAAGACCAAAAATCTAAAGAGTAATAACTGGGTTTAAGCATTTTAAGCCGGTCGTTTGAACCCAACGAACTATTACTTTAGTAAGTTGAGTCGTTATTTTTAGTATCAGAGACGAATATCAGACAGAAGTATGAGAGTTAAGTGCTATACGGGACAAAATGCTACATCACGTGTTTAGAGGAAGCCACTCTTTAACCAGCAGGAGCCACAATCTTACATCGTCTTGTAATTCAGGTCTATATATGTGATTGGATTTGGTTCTAACGAGAACGTCAGGGTTTAAATGGGAGAAGTTTGTGACGCTCCAATAGTCTCACATCAGATGAAAAATAATTTATAATTAAAAATATAAGAATTGAAAATTATACTAATAATTACTAAATTTTTAAGCAATTTAGTCCGATAATTTGGATACAACAAATTACAACTGCTAATGGATCAGACCGTTACATGTAATTTCTTCTCCCTCTCAACCAAACAAACCTTTTTATAACTGGGAGGGGCTGCAACCCCCCCAAACTTCATAATGGTGTCCTCAAAACTATCTTTATGCATACCCTTCATAAAATGTAACTTATTCTTTGTCTTTTTAAAAATCAGCTTGATTCATGTACACAAATGCCCCTTCAATATCTTGGTTTTTTTTTTTCTCTTTTTTATTTTTTATTTTTCCAATTCCTTCAAAATTGCAATTTCTTGTGCATAGTGGTCCCTAGTGAAATTAAATATAGTTTTGAAAATTGAAAACAACTTTGCTTTGATAGTAAAGAGGTCCCCTTCATGTCACACCACATGTGTCAAAAAAGAGAGGTGGTGATAAGAGGTCCATATGTTTCACCAATCTCTCTCTCCATTGGAGTATACACTAATTAAATCACATCACATTGCATTTAGACTAGCACATGACAAACTATGTGAGCTCCACATGTTCCCCACCACTCACTAGTGCACCCTTCTTATTTCATTTTATTTTTATTTTAAGGGGATGAGGGAGTACAAAATAGATAAAAATGTATAGAATTTATCTGAACTATCCAATTTTTAAATTTGTTTGCGTTGAGTTAGTCTACAAAGCTTGACTTTAAAATTTAAACTAATTTCTTACTTTAATAAATTTATAGTTACAAATATTTTATAAAGTATGCTAACTAAACATGTAAAGATAAACGAAGCATTCAAATCTTAAAGTCAAAGTGTCGTCCACGCAAATCAAACAAATTGAAAGGTTGAGTAGTAAAATCACATTTTTGAAAGATTAAGTAACTGACTCAAAATAGTTTATAGTTCAGGTAAATTCTGTATGTTTTATATAAGTGATTATGTGAGTATCGGCACAAGATGAGATGCACTGTATCATACGGTACACATTTCTATATCTCGGCCCTTAAACTATTGCTCTTAATAAAAGCTCCTCCTCCGAGTAAGATAAATCATCTTATAGGTAAAATATATTATACTGAATAATTACAACTATTCAGATATTTTAAGAATCAAACTCCTAACTTGCAATTTAAAAAACTTGTTGCTAAAATTGACATCAAAACAAATTAAACTTCACTAATTAAGTAAATACAAATTTATACATCACAAATTACAAAACCCTAATTGGACTTAATTGTTTGGGCCAAGGTTAATGGGCCGAGGCCCAATAATTTGTTATAGCTTTTTGTGTTTTTTTGTGTGGCTAAATTACATAAAACTCTCATGTCAATACCCGTTTTTTCACTTTTTTCTTGTCATTCAAAAACCTACATTTTTCCCCCTTAAAAAATAAAAAATATTCACAGAGGGTACGGTGTGACAAAATAACTAAAATGCCCTCATCTTCTTCATCTCCTCTTCCTCAATCTTACTCATCCCGCATCCCGCACCCTCGCCCACGCCTCTCTTGACCCCAACTCCGACTTCGTGCGAGGCGGCGGCGGAGGGCGAGGCGGCGGCCGAGGGCATATGTGTGGGCATTTTGGGTATAAAAATTTAGATATAAACGGAACCCTAACGGAACACTGACGGCGGGAGGCGAAGTGAACATTTTTTATTTTTTAAGGGGGTAAAATGTAGATTTTTGAATGACAGGAAGAAAAGTGAAAAAGCGGGTATTGACACGAAAGTTTTCTGTAATTTAGCCTCTCTTTTTTTCTTCTAAAATCGACCCCGTGACCTGCCCAGAAGATAACAAGCGAGTGCGATGATCAACACGAGAATAATGCATGGTAGGGATATCACCAACACGAATCCCATATTCAACTCAGCTCGAATAATTATTCCCTGCAGAGAATAAATTCATAATAACAAGAATAACTAAATTGGATTTTCTTTTTTTGGGTTAGTGAGATTTTTTTTGTTTTGTTTTACTCCAGTAATTAAATCCCCCAAAAATCCATTAATTCTTGTATAGGAATTTAACTTCAGTTAATGATAATAATAATTAAAATAAAAATTTGTATGAGATTCGTGTATATATATATATATATATATATATATATATTCAAACAACTTAATTTAATCAATTAAATTCAAAATTTTAATTACATAGAATTCAAAAAGAATATTAATAATTAACGATTAATAGCTAATAAAACTATTCAGTTCAAAAGAATTCTTAACTCAACAACATACATTATTTCAAACTAGAAACAAAATAAAAAATCAATAAGGCATTAAACCGAAAAATAAATAAATATATACATATATTAAGTAATCAATCGATCGAGTACCCACCTAGTTAAGAAATTTTGTGTGCATCAACAAAACCTACAGGTATCTTCTGAAGGGGGAGAAAAAAAAGTGAAAAAAGAAAGTGAAGGATCAAATTAAAAATGACCTAAAATCGAGGGGGTCGCACACAAAAAAAAAAAAAAGAAGGAATTTTCATACCTCTTGTGCATGAGAAGGTATCTGAATCAAGTTCTCTCTTTGCTTCTTCTTCTTCTTCTTCTTCTTCTTTTTGTAAAGTGAGAATTGAGGAAGAAGCAATTAAGAGGAGAGAGAGTATTGTTGAGTGAGATAGATAGTTAATTAATTAATAATTAATCAATGAGAGGTAATTTTTTTTCCACATTATTAATTCGAAAGTTGTAGAAACTTCTATAATATTATTGTATACGTGTCATGTGTCACTTACAACCTAAAAGGTTAATTATTTGATGTGTCATCTTTTCACGTAGGCCCCATGCTACGAACGACCTCGTTGCATTATTTTTTTCTTTATTATTTTTGTATATTTATAATTTTTTTTAAAAATTTATATATATATATATATATTATTAATGTGTTGGCATATTATATCATTATAAGAGACTCTTTATACGGATCTCAACGTACATGTTGCGTAGTCTTTTAATTAGTTTTCATGTCACTATATTATATATGTTAATAAAAACATTATCTTGGAGAGACAAATGCACGGATCTTATAACCCGACCCGGCCCGTTGGCCCAGCCCAATTAGAAAATCCGGTTCGCTGACCCAACCCCAGCTCAATAAGGCTTCATTTGAGATTGCACGGAGATTACATTACGGAGATTACATTAGGTACGGTAAAAAAGTACGATGAAAAAATATCTAGTGCGTGTCACAATTTTCTTTGGTTATAATATATTTTCAATAGTCCCATCGCAAAACGGAGAACAACATTCCTACATGCTTTCGCTCCAATTCTGTTTTGCATACTAGCCTTAGACGACACTCGATCCAAAAAGACCCTAAGTTAAAAAAAAAGAAAAGAGCGAAAATTGGCGGTAATCGCGCTGCATAGGGATTAACTTTAATTTGCTCATTGAAGCCAAACTAACTTTTTAATATGAAAAGTTAAATATATATGAATTTACCCTATATTTTGAGACCTTTGTCTCAAAAACTAGTAAGAACGAATTGTGACACCCTAGATAGTCCTATATATAAGATATAATATGACTAAATTTTTAAACCCGGCTTAAGCATTTTGGACGGTGGTTAGGCCCAAGAGGTTAAGAGAGTTAAGCGTATTAGGACGAAAATAGTCCTAAAATGGATGACCCGGCTCTAAAAAGTTGGAGCGTCACAGTATAAGATTAAATTCCATGCAGGTATCTATAGAACCAAACCAGACTCTCACATTATATCCAAAATACAAACACAAAACAGTGCACTTCACAAGAAAATGCATTATGTTTCATATATAACCATACACTACATTACTGATCACATCATCCACTTCTTCGGCATCTGCGGTCTCGCGCTCTCGGGCCGGTCCGGAGCCATAACTCCGTCGCAGTCGCCGTCGCCGATGCCGTCTAAAACCGGCCCCGGGACCGGCCCAGCATGTAGCAGCACAAGCAGAGGATCAAACCCAAGATGATACAAGGCAAGGATATCACCAACACCAAAGACATTTCCACGCTTTATACGCGCACTATTATAACTTGATAAGAAGAGGATGGAAATTGGAATAGTTTTAGAGGGGTTTTGAGTGTTGGAGAATTAAGTAGCTCATGAGCTACTTAAACTTATATATATATACATGGGAGTGCAAAAACACAGGTGTTACTCTGAAATATATAAGCAAGGGTTTGTTTTGTATTTCGCCCCCTCAAAATTTTTTTTATAAACGATCCTAACAAATTTATATTTACATAAATAGTCTTCTTCTTACCACGTGAGCACCTAGGTGGCGTTTTTAAGTTGAATACGATGATTCAATCACCCCTAAGTTAAAAAAAAAAGGGACTAGAGTGTAGATATGAGTACAGCGATTCAATCACCGTGTTCAACTTAAAGTTACCAACGTGATGCTCGTGTGGCCAGAATAGGACTATATATGAAAATATAAATTTGTTAGGATTATTTATAAAAAAAAAGTTTTTATTGAGAGGGCTAAATGCAAAAAGAAAGTCCTATAAAAAATTAAATTGAGGAGAATAAAGTTGGGACTTTATTCCTGCCGACAATTCCACTTTGCTATATCTTTTCTTGTTTTTTTTTTTTTTTTTTTTTTTTTCCAAGTGAGAAAGGGGAGGAAAATAAATTGAGTGGGGAATGTTGAAATTGTTACCACCATGTAGAGAAAGTGAAGTGGAATTTTCCACTATCAAAGCAAAGCTGTAGAAATTTCTACACTGTTTGGGTTTGGGTGGGCACGTAACAAGCTTTAGAATGCTTTAAGCTAGTTGTAAAGAATCCATTGTTTTTTTTATATAATTTATAATAACACTACATTATAGAAGACCCCTGACATTGCCACGAAGTATTAGGTCTGTTGATAGTCAAACACGAGCTGACTTATTATAATGTTAAGCTGAAAAAATTAACTTGTGTTCGATTTGTTTATTATCGAGCCGAACACGAGTTGGCTCACGAATGATAAAGTTAGATTGTCAGCCCTCTTAATTACTAGGTAAAAAGTTGGAAGAAAATTTGAAAAATAGAATCTTAATCTTATAGTTAAAATTTACAAAATATAAGTTTTTTTTTTACATTTGGGTTAACCTAAAATCCAAATAGTACTAAAAGTTTGAAATATACATATTCGAGCTATATCGAGCCAAACACGAGCGAGCTGATCCTAAACTTGTGTTTAGCTCATTAGTGCTGAAAAATTACGCTTGTGTTCGACTCGTTTATTAAACGAGCGACTGGTTTCGAACTTATTTTCAGCTGAATAAAAATTGGCTCGCAAACAACAAGCAGATTGTCAGCCCTACATAGAATTGATACTGCTAAAGTATTCTTGATATTTTTAGAGTAAAAAATCTAAAGTATAATTAATTAGATATAATTTATATCAAAACTAGCATGAGAAATATCAAATCTATTTAGAAACAATTGAGAAGTAACAAAAGAGATCTCACACACTGTCATATTTTCCAGTGGGGCCTAGTCTTGGGCAAAAAATCTTTCTTCTAAGTAAGCATGACACCATAAATTATATATAATTAATAAAATGGATAATTTATTTGGTTACGAGTTAGTAAAATATTTAGGAATATCCTAACAAATGTTGTACTATATTGGTGTTCTCATAATGGTATTAGCAGGGACGAAGCCAGGAATTAAAGTTCGGGGGGGCCAAAATTTAGATTTAATAGAAAAAAATTTCGGCCTCGGATAGTAAAAAAAAAAATTGTCAAATTCACTGATCACCTATTCCTAGCAACAGTAACGACAATGTGCTCAAGGAGGAGTAAGACTGTAAGAGCTGAAGGGAAAAGGCCAAGGGGTTCGGAAAAAAATTGGGACACAAATTTTATTAAAAAAAATAATTTGGCCCCCTAAAATAAAAATTTATAATATTTTAATTTTTAATATAAAGAATTTTTATGTAATTTTTAAAAGTTCAGGAGGGGTCATGGCCACTGTGGGCCACTCAATGGCTCCGTCCTTGTATGTTAGCTTCAAGAATTTTTTCAAAAGACATGCAGATTAATCAATATACCTTTGAAATTAAATAAAAATATATTTTTTAATTTTTTTATATTGAAGGGACTATTATGTAAATTGCAAAAATTCTGGGGGGGCCATGGCCCCCCTCAGTCCCAACATAGCTCCGCCCCTGGGTATTAGTATTTGTTTGATATTAAGATTCATTTAACACAGATAAAATAAAATTAGAGCGAAAAAATATAAAGATATATTTTTTTGCTTTTCAGTAAAACTACATAAAATATATTATAACTAATTCATTGAGATATGCGAAGCATGATATCAGATATATACGAAATTATATTTGAAATATTTTTTATCATATTTTTTCATCGCACGCAATATCATCTCTCAGAAGTCAAACTCCGTCGACATAATGCTATTGTGGGAATAATGTGTTATCCGAGATCATCAACCGTCACCAGATTTTTCATAGAGCGTAAATAAGTTAAATAAAAAGATTTTTATATCAAAATCTACTTTGCTGAGGTGATCTAGAAAATAAAAAAAGTCTGTATATTAAATAAAGTTACAAATTTTAAAAATTCATTAGCAAGCCATCAAATTTCTCTCAAAATTAAGGGCGCAAATTAAAAGACCCCCTCAGATATAGCACATTCTTAAATAGCCCTCTCGATTTTAATTTTTATGATAGTGAACTGATCCTTAATTTTTTTATTTCTTAGAATTAAGTATTTATTCAAAAATAAAAAAATTTATTAAATTCATTAGTGATTTCATCGGAGTTAATAATTTTAATTATTTTTTAGCAAATAAAATTAGACTAATTAATAATTAATAACTAATAGAATTGAGTATAAAAACTCAAATAAAAAAATTTGGTCTTTTCAAAATGGCCAATAATTTCCACCTCCAATTGTGACTTTGACTTAAAAACTCGGAGTTTACTCAAAAAGTCTAAATGCATTTAATTTCTTGTGGTCAAATGGAAACATCAATGCATTTAATTTTCCCAACATTACAATGAGTTGACTCTCCATTCAATTCAAATCTTTGTTAATACTTTCCACACGACAAAAGTCAAATAACTTAACCATTATATGATATCAGAGTAGAAAATTCTGAGTTCAAATTCTGTCAGACTTCTGGCATTATTTAATTTTCTCCCATTTAATTAAGCCTACGTTTTGGGTCTATAAAAAAAAAAATGAAAATAAACGATTGTTTTATATAATTTAACGAATTTTTTAGCTAGGTTTGATCACTTTTGTCCTCGAACTATCGATTGCAATGTTAATGCCTTTAATCTTTTAAAAGAGTTTCATTTCATTCTCTATGTATGTTTACTATAATGAATAAACTATTGCCTACTCTCAGTGCATTTGGATATTTATGTACTATACATTTATCGATCATTTATCTTATTTATCTCATTATATATTTCAATACTACTATCTATTAAATTAAAAGCATAGTTGGATGCAGAATCGACGAAATTCATGTTATATGATCATATAAAATGAACTTACTAACTGTAACCAATAATTTTAATCTAAGAATAGCACTAAAATAAAATATTATTGAAAGTTCAGAGATTAAAATGAAACCCCTTGGACTTTGAAATCACAGATTGGTACTGCAATTTCCCCATTTATATATATTCAACTCATTGACTTATTCTAATAACTTCTTTGCTTCAAGGTCAAATTGTATTATTGTATATATATATATAGTTCAAAAATAGTAGGAAACTATCATACATGATATATAGTACAAAAATGAGAACACATTTAGCTGTGATCATCATTTTACTTCCAATTTTCGCTGCTTTTGTCGCCGTGATTCTATACATCGCGATCGACCGCCACCGCCGCCGTCGATATCCGAATCTAGAGCAAGTCGAGGCCATGGCTAAGCCGACCAGCTTCGATCTTTTCTCCGTTTGGAACTTCGACGGGAGCGCCGCGTTCAAAGACATAGTCGAAGCAACCGAGAATTTCGACGACGTCTATTGCCTCGGCACGGGCAGAAGCGCGAGCGTTTACAAAGCGGAGATGTCGAACGGTCAGGTGGTCGCGGTGAAGGCGTTTCACCGAACAGGCGACGAGGAATTGCCCGACGAGAAGAGTTTTCGAAGTGAGGTGCAGGTTTTAGTACGAATCAGGCACCGAAACATCGCGAAGCTTTACGGGTATTGCTCGCACGTGAAAAAAATGTTTCTGGTTTACGAGTATATGGAGAGAGGGAGCTTAGCCGAGAACTTAGCCAGTGGAATTAGAGCTGCGGTTTTCGACTGGAGAAGGCGAGTGAGGGCGATAAAAGGCATCGCCGACGCGTTATCGTACCTGCACCACAACTGCGACCCGCCGATAGTTCACCGTGACGTATCGAGCAAGAACGTATTGTTCGATTCGAGATTCAGGGCTTGTGTCGCGGATTTTGGCACTGCGCGATTGTTGAAGCATGGATCTTCCAACTGCACGGATTTTGCTGGCACGTTCGGGTATGTTGCTCCAGGTATATATGCTTTTGAAAATTTTCTTTTCTTTTTCTCTTTTATCGAACATTATTTGCGTAATTATTATTGTTCTGTTTCCTCGTAGAGCTTGCTTACACCATGAAAGTGACGGAAAAGTGCGACGTTTACAGCTTCGGAGTGTTGGCTTTGGAGATGATTTTAGGAGAACATCCCAGAGAACTCATCTCAGCTCTATCCACTCCGAATGCGCAGGACGTAGCACTAGTAGATATTTTGGATCGGCGTCTTCCGCACCCTGCAGAGGACATAATGGCGGAAATTTCTGTCATCGCGACGGTCGCGATGGCGTGCATTCGTGCAGAACCAAATTCTCGGCCGAGTATGGAGCATGCATCTCGAGTTATGTCGACAAGAAGACCCTCCCTTGGTAGCAGCAACAACACGACTCTTTTCAAACTAATCAACGCGAAATTGTGACACTTTATTGCTTTGCGCCCGACAAAATAGATCTTTTTTCGGCTTTTGTGGTGACACTCGTCTTTTCGAACATAATTACAATGCGTGATCGTCACTCACTTTTACCAGATACCGAACCCTAACTTTAGAGAGTAATGTCATAGCAGATGAGATGTATGTATAAGAGGGATTAAGTGGTTCTTAAGAAATTGTAACATGTAAAGATGAAGTGATTGGATTGTTCTTGATGTGTATTGAGTGAATTCTAAGTTTCACCAACCACCCCTCATAATTTAGTGGGCTCTTGGACCATGGCCTTTGCTTGCATTCTAGTCAAGTTGGGTTTGAAACAACCACTCCACCTTCATGGCTTGCATACAAAGGAACTAGGCCCTAAATGATGCACTTGTGAATTATGTCACAATACAATATTTAATTTGAATGCTAATGCATTGGTTAATTGTCCCCTTGTTTCTGTTACCCGAAAGATCAATCTGATAGAAAAGAAGCTCAGATATATATTTAACACACGTATATGCTCGATATGAAAAACACATCACATAGTTCAGATACCATAGAATACAAAAGATCGATATGATAGGAAAGGTCTCATGAGTACATTTAACAGTTCCCAATATTCTTACACTCGCATCATAAGCTCATATCCTCTACTTGGCTTCTTGAGTCATTAAGTGGTAAGAAAAAATCATACTTTCGAATCTTAATTTTATATATATATATATATATATATATATATATATATATATATATATATATTTGTTTATCAGATCGATCTTTTACTTAACATATTTTTACGCAATTGACTTATGTTTAATTAGATTAGGTAAGCGCAACCAAAGTGATAGGAACAGTGCTCAAACTTGAAAACGAGGTGGTACAAAAGCTCACTCCTCCAACATAATCCCAAAAACTCTCTCTCTCTCTCTAGTATAAAAGGAAGCTGCTTCTGAAATATTAAGGTAACATTTTAGGCGAATTTATTTGGTTTATTTTGATGTTATACTGCAATTGTGTCGATCACATTGTTATTGCAATCCTGCAGCTGCGAAACTTCAAGAGAAGAAGCACCGGCAGACCCCCCGCGGCCGGCGACGATGTCGGGGTTTCAACTCGGCGTGGTCGGGTCGCTGGCGCTCTCCGTCGCGTCATCGGTCGCCATTGTCATCTGCAACAAGGCCCTCTTGAGCTCTCTCGGCTTCCCTTTCGGTGCGTAAGTAGAGATGAAAAAACGTTTAGTGACTCAGAAATGTTTTAATGATTGTTCGAAGCCAATTCGTCCCGAACGTACATTCATGTTTTCATTTTATTCTATCTGATCCAATTCTGAATTATAACTTGAAACAGCGACCACGCTGACGAGCTGGCACCTGATGGTGACGTTCTGCACCCTCCACGTGGCGCAGCAGCTGCACTTGTTCGAGCCCAAACCACTCGACGGTCAAACCGTGGTGCTATTCGGGCTCCTCAACGGCACATCCATTGGCCTCCTCAACCTCAGCTTGGGCTTCAACTCCGTAGGATTCTACCAGGTTATCTAGATATTTTGGTATCAGTTTACGATCGAATTCAATGTATCTATCTGTCAGTAGTAAATTCTGATATGTTAATAACACCAACATGTCTCGCAGATGACGAAATTGGCCGTCATACCGTTCACCGTGCTGTTGGAGACTCTGTTTCTGAAGAAAACATTCAGGTAGTCTATAGCAAACTTATAAAATTTAGTTGATCATGTATCTTTACTATTGTTTTTGGGCCTAACCCAAACCTAGCTACTTCACCCAAAATCGCTCCGGGTCGGAGCTTGTTTTCCTACCCGCAAAAATTAGTTGGGGTTAGGTTCGATACGAAGGTCGAGCCCGAGTATCAAAACTTACATATTAGATTCATTAAATCTGGTCAGATTCAATCAGTACATCACGACTTATTCAATAAATTTATCTTCAAATATCAAAACCAGCTATGTTAAAATGAGAAAGTATGATGTCAAATCAACAATGCGCATCTAACTTTAGAAGGACTGTTGAATCTTTGTCACATCAATAATGTACAGAAAATTTCTACGCACACGATTGATACGGGTCAGACTTATCCACTGATAGTGAGCTAAACTTGCAGCCAGAACATCAAGTTCTCTCTTCTGGTCTTGCTCTTCGGAGTCGGTGTCGCATCTGTTACCGATCTCAAGCTCAATCTTCTCGGATCGGTTCTCTCCCTCCTCGCCATCGCCACAACCTGCGTTGGCCAAATCGTATCCTTCGATATCTTACCATACATATATTGTTCAAAACATCGAAAATTCAATGTCCACATGTTTTATATCTCTAGCTAGTTCTAGCAAGCCCTTAACCTTAAATTCGATTTAAATCAAAGCTAACAAACACAATACAGAAGAGGTTGAAGGTCTCTTCGACGCAGCTCCTGTACCAATCCGCACCGTACCAAGCGGCTATTTTGTTCGCGGCTGGGCCATTCGTGGACCAGCTCCTCACCAAGCGCAACGTATTCGCGTACAGTTACTCGCCTGTGGTTTTGGTATGTATTTAGTATAAAATAGTTCAAATAACTGCTCGATTGCGAACTTACTTTTCTTTTTCATTCTTTCGCCAATCACTTGTAGGGATTCATCATCCTATCTTGTTTGATCGCGGTGTCGGTGAACTTCAGCACATTCCTAGTGATCGGAACGACGTCGCCAGTGACGTACCAAGTGCTCGGCCACCTCAAGACCTGCCTAGTCCTTTCCTTTGGCTACATCCTCTTCCACGAACCCTTCACCGCGCGGAACATCATAGGCATCCTCATCGCCATTCTCGGCATGGGCTTATACTCCTACTTCTCCGTTCGCGAGAAAAATAAGAAGCCTACTGATTGTGCCTTGCCAATATCACAAGTACTATTCGCGACGAACATTTCTTTCTGCTTCAATTCGCGCATTTACTTTAGATAACCATATCATTGCTAGATGTAAAGCATGTTTGGTTCCTCTCTTAAGAATTTTTCGCCGAAGTGAGAAGCAAAAAACTCGAAAACTTCGTTCGGTATCGATCTCATGTATAAATCTCTTATGTTCATGCATTTGATGTTCCTGCAGATGGCGGAAAAGGCGGATGAACTACCGCTTTTGGCTGCGAAAAACTTGATGCATCATCATCAAGATAAAGACACTGGTGAGATCAAGAAAAGCAAATGGAGTTCCTCAGATTGCTGAAATTCTCTTGGTTGGTTATACAAATTTTATCGTCGAACTCCGAATAAAATTGATTAGAAGCTAAATTACAAGGCTATTTTTTTTTTAATTATTGATTCTTTGTGGAGGAAACAAGTAATTTTTGAAATTAATTGTTTGAGTGTACATTTTTCTCAATTCAATTGGTTCTAGTACCTACTCTTTTACTCTGTATATGAATCAACAATGAGTACATTGCTGTAACAAACAATTATTAGAGCCAAAATTAGTTCTATAAAAAAAAAAAAAAAAAAGAAGAAGATGATGAAACAAGCCAACTACCACCAACTTTTATTTCTTCATAAATCACTAAAAACAAACCTGAAATAGTTTAAGGAATCAAAGATTAGTTGCCTCTGCAACATGTGATTGAAAAAAAAGGCTTTTTTTTTTCCAAGTTTCAAAGAGATTACCAAACACCCAAGGTTTAGGTAGAGAACACCATCAAAATTAAACGAAATTTTCATCTAGCACGCATCACAAACATTTTTGCGTCACATACCCAACAGGTCAATAGTTTAGAAAACAGGCTTGGGAATATGTATTAACACTCCACTGTAACGACCCGACCCGCTAGCAATAATAACTCGTTGGGTCCAAATCATCGACCCAAAATGTTTAAGCCCAATTAGTATTACTAGCGTGCAAGGCCTCATATAATCCAATCGGAATCAGTTTCCCATCCGATGTGGGACTATTGAGGTGTTACAAACGCCCCCTATTTAGACCATGACGTCCTCGTCAGGTCCAAACCCAGATCGCAGGCATATAGACCAGAATTACCCGGCGATGTGAGATTCTAGAGGTGGCTCCTACGGGTTCAAGAGGTGGCTCCCACCAAATCCGTTGGTGTAGCACTATTCCCCGCATAGCACTTAGCTCTCACAATTACCAGCGGCTGGTATTCGTTTCTGATACCATTGTAACAATCCGACCCGCTAGCAATAATAACTCGTTGGGCCCAAATCACCGGCCCAAAATACTTAAACACAGTTATTATTACTAGCGTGCAAAACCTCATATAATCCAATCAGAATCAGTTTCTCATTCGATGTAGGACTATTGAGGTGTTACACCCACTCACATGCATAAATTTTGTGTCTATCGCGTGGTTACTGACCCACATGTATGATGAATATGAAAGTATATGGTGGAAATAAAAGACAATCAATAGGTGAAATAGGATATAGAGTAACTCATTAAATGTTGAGATAGAGATTAAACCACAATCTAGGAAGAGGTTTAAAATTAGCTATGCTACTATTTTACTCAAAAGAGATCATGACAGATATAAAAGGCATGTGAAATCGATAGGCAAAGAACCTACAACTTCATAGAGCGAAAAAGTTTAAAATTAGTTCTGATACTATGTTATTCAAAAAATCGATTTCGTAGGAAATAAACCCTAGAATATATATATTAATAGAACCAATCCAAAACCTTAAGCTGATTGATGGAAGTACTTTTGTCCATTATATATACACCTAAATTCTTAGTTTCTACGAAACATGGGACAATTTTACCTAACAATTAATATTAGTATATAGGTTCTACCAAATTGGTGTTCTATTTCAAACTATGAAATAATAAGCTTTTGAATATTTTGAGCACATGCACTTGAGGGGCCAATTTATTTCCAAATCATGGGATGCCATACAACTTAGACTAAAAGCTACTCCTCCTGAGAACAATTAATTGGACTCTTGTGAGATCCATATACAAAGAATCAAATATGATGCAAATACATGGTTTATGATGGTGACAATTTAAGATGCAATTTCAAATCCAAGTAATTTAATTGGCTTTTAAGTGCACAAATATATCCATGTAATGTTGCTATCTCAAACCTACTTCAATTTGTACATAACTAGTACTATTTTTGGTAGGTTCTTTTTTCTTTTTTTTTTACGTTTCTTTTAACAACACTTCTACAATTATTAAGCAGGTCATCACCTGCTACAAGATTCTCATAAGCATTTAATTTCAACAAAATATTGCATGTATTTGGAGCCCACAAAGGTGACATTCATAAGCAAATTATTGAAGCAAAGAAGATGTGACATTAATTTCCTTAAAATAATAACAATAATGCAGATTAGCTAGGTCCCTAATTTACGAAATGTTTCGTAAATCACAGCACAAAATTTCGCATTTTCATTTAGGCTAAATTACAGTAAATACCGTCACTTTTGCTCCCTAACTTTTGAAGCCTATATTTTACCACATCAACATTTTAAATTATTGCATTTAGCCCCTCCCATGTCAGCGTTACATCACTATTTCGTCTATATCTTATAATTTATACCGAAAATATCCTTCAAAATAGCAAAAATATTTTAAAAAAATATTTTTTTTCATATAGAAGAAGTATGGATAATTTGGTCATTTTGTCCTCTCCATTAACGTCGTATTCTTTTGAAAATATTTCTGAAATTTTAATAGAGCAAAGTGTAGATTTTTAAAAGTCGGGAAGGAAAAATAAAAAAGCTAGTATTTACAAAAATATTTTCTGTATTTTAGCCTTTTATTTACTACACATCATAAAGTTTCTAAAGTGCTTGAATATATGAAAAGTTTAGAACACATTTCTCTCTTCTTTTATTACTCAGCACATGTATTAATCTCCAATATAGTAAACCATGCATGATGCTTCAAATTATATATACAAATGTGTAATTTAATTTAATTTGTATCTACATCTACATGTGCACATATGTATAATTTAATTTGTATCCAAATTCACGTTGTAATCAATTCACATTGCCAGCTAATGTAACAACAAGAGATTCAACCAACCTATTAATTTTATAAAATAAATATGTGACAATAGTTGGGGGTTCATGTCCTGTATTTTTTTTAATTTTTATGTCTTTTATTATTTTGCAATTTAGACCCAACAAATATGCATGTCTACATGTGACTAGTTATGGGAGTTGACTTATAGGGGAAAATCTTTTATAGTATTAAGTAAATAAATAAATATGAATACCACCTCACTTATAGGAGGTTCTCAAATAGCCCCCTCAACTTTTTTTTTGTATAAAAATGTATAAAATTTACCTCCACTATCACCTAATTGATATAACTATCTAATCATTAAAAATTTTAATTTTATTTCCTAATTTTGTAATTTATTTATTTTGAGTTGGCTATATAATGACTTTTTAACTTCAAAACTTGTTTGAATGCGTCGTTTATCTTCAGGTGCATGCATGATCAATATATATTAAAATAAATGATTAGCTTAATTTTATACCGAAAGAGTCATCAAATAAATTAAATTAATTTAAAATTATGTATAAAATTTTGGGATAACTTTAAATATCACCCTTGTGGTTTCATGCTTTCTCACTTTAGTGTCATGTGGTTTAAAACGTATCACTTTAGTATCCTGTGGTTTGGTTATTCTCTTTTTGTTATCTTTTCGTTAATTTTTTCGTTAAATTAATGAGAAAGTTAAAACTACAGGATAGTAAAGTGAATATTCGATAAACCATATGTGAGATATTTGAAGTTTTTTCTGTATAATTTAACGAAAGAATTAACAAAAGATAACAAAAAAAGAGAATAACCAAACCACAAGGTACTAAAGTGATACGTTTTAAACCACGGGGCACTAAATTAAGAAAGCACGAAACTACAAGGGTGATATTTGAAGTTATCCCTAAAATTTTTAAAAGATTTGGTATAGCCAAATCAAAATGATATATAGTTCAGACAAATTCTATGCATTTTTATCTTTTTCTTATTTGAGATTTTATATTCACAGTAGCTAAAAATTTTATTAAATTTAGTACCCAGTTTTATTTACTAAAAAATAATTAAAATTATTAAATTTGGCGAAATCATCAATAAATTTTAGTAAAGTTTTCAAATTTGTTAAAAAAATTACCTAATTCTAAAGAATTACAAGTTGAGGGGTCTCTATGCATTTTTACCTATTGTAAGCACTATGGACTCGTCCGCAAAATCATGTGATGAACGGCTGAGATTTTTCGCAACTGTGGGGGATGATGCGATGAGTTCAAATAGTTGACCACCACGATGTAACAAAAAACTAATAGGAGAAATTGATGATGGACGGTGGAGATTTGATCTCACTCGTCCCATACAAATTCGCACGTCTCAACCATGGTGGGCCCCGCGAGGAATATTTTATTAACCCTTTTAAATTTGGGCTGTACACCGGGCCCACGGTCGTTATCTATCACGTCAGCAACTTAACGGCGTTATAAGAATCTTCGTGAAATGCATGAAAACCCCCTCAACTATTAGCCATTTAAGAACAGATCCTAATTTATTTTCTTATGCTAAAACTGTGGAGAACTTATTTGAACTGTGGACTATTTTGAGTTGGCTATTCAATAATTCAAAATTTTAATTTTTACTATTCAGTATTTTAATTTATTTGATTTGAGTCGGTCATACTTCATGTAATTCATTAATATAAGTAATTAGCTTAAATTTTAAAGTTAAAATATCGTCGACTGATTTAAATCAAATAAATTGAAAGGTTGATTAACTTATTTAAAATAGTCATAATTTAAGTAAGTTGTACGTTTTTTTTTCTTTTCTTATTAATATTTTCTTAATTTCCATTTTTAATTTATAAGTTACACTAGTTAATTAAAAATTTTACTTTACTTCATTTAGCGGCCCTATCATATAAACGCACAGTTATTTTAATTTTATTTTAGAGGTAATATCTAGTATGCTCCTAGATATCTAGTATGCTCCTAAAAACTTCTGAAATATCTAATTAAGTCCTACTTTTTTTATGTTTCAAATATACCCCTCGTATAGTTCTTCATTATTCAAAAATACCCCCGCCGTTAATACCCCTTAAGTTATCTCGGGTTAAACCCGAATTAAATTTCTAACAGAGTTTAAAAAATCAAAATACCTCTTTTGTCCTTAACTTAAGGGCAAATAAAAAAAATTGGTCCGGCAGAAGGGATATATTTGAAAAGATAAAAAGTTAAAATCCTTTTTTTTGCCTCTATGCAAATAAGAAAAGTTGGTGACGGTACAAGAGTATATTTTAAAAGGTAAAATAGTAATTTTACAGATATAACGGTTGTTGCGAACAGTTCACTAACAAAATTTAACTCTATAGGTATATTTGAAACGTTTAAAAGGTATTTTAATATTAGCGTTCAAGAGGAGTAAATTAGAAAGTCGAAATTTTTTTAAGGGTATATAAGTAATTGTCCCTTTATTTTAGAGACAAAATCGCGTATGGAGTCGAGTGCGAGAGAGTCGAGTGCGAGAAGAAACAGAGAAAGAAAGAGAGGCAGACAGAGAAAGAAAGAGAGAGGGAATGAAAGAGTGGGTGAGATTAGAACCCTTATTAATGTTCATTTAATCACAACCGTTGGATCAACGGGTTGTAGGATATACACTCCAAAAGGGGTTGTACAGGTAGACTTTTCCTTTATTTTACGAGGCGTATGGAATATTCTAACGGCGAGTTGACGGCGTTAGTGCCCTAATCACGCCAACTCCTAATTAAACTCCAAATAAGAAGAAGAGCATATCAACAACGTTTTCTTTGTATCTCCTCTCCCTCTCCCTCTCCCTCTCTCTCTCTCAAGAAACATATCTATAGCAAAGGTGAGCTTTTTTTTTTTTTCCTTTTTTTCTTTTTTTTGTTTCAATTATTTGCTAATTAATTGATATCTTTAATCTCTTTGTTTCTTCTTCATCTCCTTTCTCTATAAGAAAAAATAAACTTAATGAATGAATCGTGTCAAATCTCTTTTTCTCTTTTTTTTCCCATGTTATTTTCGATTTAGTGTTACAAAATATAGCTTTTATTATTGTGCCTTATCAAGTTAATATGATGGTTGATTATAATTAGTAGGGTGATTAATTAAGATTTACGAATCCCACCATGCATATATATATATATATATTTGATGATAAGAAGCTTAATTATTACTAGTTACGCACTTTCATATGTGTTCCAACTCTCAATTCAATTATAATTAATAAAACTACTTTAAAAGGATATATTTTTTTTTAAAAAAAAAAAAGAGAAAAAAGTGGTTTGTGTCAAAATCAAATGGAGCAATGTGGCTTGTGCTTATCTCTAATTTGACTATACAAAATACAGTGAAGTGGACGACGTGGCGCTGCGCCATTGGTTCCCGATAGTAAACCCTAAGTTATCTATCTTAGTCTTAGGCTTGATTTGAAACTTAGGCGCCTAAATAGTTTTAGTGAGACATAGTTTATCGGCATATTCGCACACCGCGTATTTACTCAACTCTCATTTCTTATCATAATTTCGAGGGTAAAATATATGAATTGTCTCTTTGATCTCTCGATACGGTGGTTTTGGTTCCTGAACTTTTGACTTACGGTGTACTTTACGGCCGTGTTTTGTTTTATACTTATTGGATTTATTGAATCTGGTCAGATTTACTATTAGTAGTAAATTTTACATCTATTAACAATGCCACTATTGTAATACCTTTGACTAAAATTGCCATTTCCTAAACATGGATTTATACAAACCTAGCCTTGTTTAGGCCCAAATAAAAACCAAGCCCAATCTTAAGTATGATCCAATTTTAAGTAAAATTGGTTGGAAATGACTTAAGTGTTGTCTTAAAAGAGCTAGCATCCTGCCCTATGGCGGGAATTCAGGTTAGCCTGAGTCACATTCGAAATGGCAGAAGGTTAGGTTGGACAGAGTCATGTTCGAAGTAACGTGAGGCTGATTGGGCTGAACTATAATCAAGACCCGTGAGCGCTATGTCCGTAAGCTTTAAGTGAATCGATTGATTATTTCTAACAGCTCGAGCTTTTGGAATTAATAGTTAGCGAATTGAGCCAAATCACAATCGAGACCCGTGGACGCTATATCTGTACGCTTTAAGTGAACTAGTTGCATATTTCAGCTTTTGGAATTAATGATTAGCGTGCGATATAATCAGGGAGTCGGATTATCTGCATTTTAGCCATATTTTAACTCGTCGGAACTATTCATGTAAGGATCATGGAATCTTACCTAAGATTACAATTTATATTTTAAGAACTTGCTTTCGTTGATCATTAATCGAATTGCAGCAAATTATGGCACATTAATGTGACCTCTCACCGAATCCACAAACTATTAATTGAACGCCTCATCAACATATACTTGGTGCACGTTTTGCGCAAAAGAATCTTATAACATACCTTTCCTATTAAGGTAGGAATCTTGTTACATATGGCAAATAATTCTTTCATGAAAGGTATAAAGGTATTCGGAGAGTAGAGTTCGGGGGTCGAAGAAATGGCGGAGGGGTCGGGGTCGCAGATCAGCATGATCGGTTCGCTCGCGCTCTCGGTTGCTTCTTCGGTGGCGATTGTCATCTGCAACAAGTATCTCATCAGCTCCCTCGGGTTCTTATTTGGTTTGTTCTCGTGCGCTCTCTTGTTTACGATATCATTTATATCAACACATCAACAGCTCATAAGAATAGCAACAATAGGTCGAGAACCTGTAGTAGTACGTAGTAGATTGGTAGCTTAAACTGCTAATGTATTATGAGCAGCGACGACGCTGACGAGCTGGCACCTGCTGGTGACGTACTTCACGCTGCACGTGGCGCAGCAGCTGCGGTTCTTTGAGGCGAAGCCCATCGACACGCAGACCGTCATCCTCTTCGGCCTCCTCAACGGCACCTCCATCGGCCTCCTCAACCTCTGCCTCGGCTTCAACTCCATCGGTTTCTACCAGGCCAGTACTAACACTTCCGCCATTCAGATAGGATAAGACGAGAGAATGATGCTCAGAAAAAGGGAGTGATTAGCTACTCTGATCTAGATTTAAGAACGGGATTGGATTCCACCTATTGAACTCACCTTCTCGCAACCTTTAACACCTCGAAGTCGCCAAATCCTTTCTCTTCTCCAGTGTCATTCTTTCGCCGTGTCCGATCCACGTGCATAATGTTTTTCTTTCTTGTTCTGAAGCTGTTGTATTCATTTTGCAGATGACAAAACTGGCCATCATCCCCTTCACAGTGCTGCTGGAAACTATCTTTCTCCACAAAAAGTTTAGGTAAAAACTTACCAAACAAATTCTCCATTAGAACACCAGGGTACCTAAAAAATAGAGTTAAATTGCTTTAACAAGTCATTGGCTACATGCAACACCCAAATCTAGTATGAAAGAAACTAAAACTAGTATCATCAAGGTCCTGGTTATCTGTTTAATAAGCTCGCGGAAGTATAAACATTTGATTGAAAATTTAACACACATACTAAACTAACAACAGCCAGAGTATCAAGCTATCTCTTCTGGTCTTGCTCCTCGGAGTCGGCATTGCGTCCGTCACCGATCTCAAGCTCAATCTTCTCGGCTCCGTCATCTCCGTCCTTACCATCGCAGCGACCTGCGTCAGCCAAATTGTATCCTTCTTACTGAGAATTATGTTTCACCTAAAGTTTATAAGTTATACGGCATTTGTATCCTCGCTTTCTCATGATTTTGTTTGATAAGGAGAGTGCACTCCCTTAACTTTGTATCCGAAAACAAGCTAACAAACACAATACAAAAGAGGCTCAAGGTCTCCTCCACACAGCTCCTATACCAATCTTCGCTGTACCAAGCCGCGGTGTTGTTTGCTACTGGCCCTCTCGTCGATCGGATGCTGACCAACCGCAGCGTCTTCGACTTCAACTACACCTTCGAGGTTTTGGTAAGTGTGCTTTGCGTCGCACATGCGCATTTCTAGTGGTGTATAATAGAATCACATTCGTTATTTTCACGAACCGTGTGTCAGGGGTTCATTATTCTCTCCTGCACGATCGCCGTATCCGTCAACTTCAGCACCTTCCTAGTGATCGGCACGACATCTCCCGTGACGTACCAGGTGCTCGGCCACCTTAAGACTTGCCTCATCCTCTCCTTCGGATACACCATACTGCGCGACCCTTTTACCGCGAAGAACATTCTCGGCATTCTTGTCGCCATCTTCGGGATGGCTCTTTACTCCTATCACTCGGTGCTCGAGAGCAAGAAGAAATCCGCGAACGACGCCCTGCCCGTAACTCAGGTATCACACTCACATATGTATATATACTAACTACTTGCAATTGTGATCAGTTCATGGAAACATGAGAGTTTTCGCAAGTGTGCTAAACCCCGAAAAACCCGAATTTAGAGTATAAGTTTCTTACTGGATGATTCGCGGATCTTCGACTTGAAACTTTGTTTCTCTTATTCATGTTGTTCCAGATGGTCGACAAGGAGGCGTCGCCGCTTCTGGGCGCGAAAAATTCAGGGCGTTACGAAGACAGCAACGGCGACGAGACGAAAGATGCAAATGAAGTTCTTCCAGCTTCCAAAACTTCATTTGGTCAGTGACACACTCACCATATATAGGGAAAAAAAAGAGGTTACTATATTTATTACCATGTATATTTTGATTCTTTACAGTGAATTTCTAGATCATCTTTTTTGTTTTCCTTTTTTGTTTTGACCAACCAAGAGTTGAATCTTTCATTTTTATCATTAACTAGATTAGATCTCTCCCTCTTTATCCTTCTCCTTTCTTTGTTTAGTTTCATAAGAAGCAATATATATATGATACTATTGGATCCAAACTCTGTAAGTTAAAAACTTTTGCTTGAATCAAGTTTTAATGAGTGTTTGATAAGAATTTGAAGTGGTTATTATAATAGGTACAACTCAGCTAATATTTTTTCTCAACATTATGTGACTTGAACAGGATTTTGCTGTGGTGACATGTGAAAGTTTAATTTTGTTTAAGAGTTAGTTTCATACAGGTTCCTGCAAATATAGTGAATTACAAATATATCCCTACAAAGTTCAACTTTTATTTGTTGTCCCTACAAAAGTCCTAATGTTTTCAAATATGTCCCTCTGGTTTGTTACCGTTAAAGCACTGTTTATTTTTTAACAACAGATAAGTTAAATGATTTTTTTTGTCATCACAAATATGTCCCTCCAGAAGCCACAACAGCTATAATCGTGCAGAAATGTTCCCCCAAAAAATTTTCAATGGTCATCTTCTTCCCCCATCTTCTTCTTCTTTGAAATTCAATTCATTCCACCATTGTTGCAACATTTTTTCTCACTCTTTTTCTTCTAAATCTTTTCTTTTGAGCCAAAAAAAAAAAATTATAGAGGAAATTGAATGAAAAAACAACAAGCGTTTGATATGGGCGAAGCAACACCAGTTGTGGATTAATGGAGATGAAAAAATTCTAGTTATGGATTCAAAACTAGCATGAAGGAGAGAGAGGAAGAGGAAGAGTTTTCATTGCTAGGGTTTTGATTGAGAGAACGTATAATATAAGAAAGGTAAAAATATCAGATTATCTCATTGACTAATCCTGGTTAAGTATTTAACCTATAGTTAACTAAATTTTTCTAACGGATTCTAACAGCAGGAACATATTTGAAAATATTAGGACTTTTAAAGAAACAATATATAAAAGTTGAACTTTATAGAGATATATTTATAATTCACTATATTTGCAACGAACTGTATGAAATTAACCAATAGTTTAATATGACACTATTAAAACTAGGAGAAAAGTCCGAATCACTTTTTTTTATTTTTTTATTCAAAAGCTCTTCTCCATCCTATAGTACTATTGTTCCAGAGTATCATAGTACTCTAGTAATAGCTTATAAAAAATAGGGATAATTCATAATTATCTATATATCCCTCGAAACTTCAAAAATATCTCATTTATCTTTACTTTTTTTTTCTTTCCAATATACCCCTTATAGGTTTCTCCGTTATTCAAAAATACCTCTGCAGTTACCACCCCTTAAGTTAACTCGGGTTAAACGTGAGTTAAATATCTAAGAGTTAAAAATAAATCAAAATGCCTCTTTTGCTCTTAACTTAAGGACTAATAAGAAATGTTGGTGATGGTAAAAGAGTATATATTTGAAAAGATCAAAAATTAAAATACTTCTTGTGCCGCTAACTTAAGGGCAAATAAGAAAAGTCGGTGACGGTAGAAGGGTATATTTGAAAGGGCAAAATAGTAATTTCACAGAGATAACAGATATTGCTAACAGTTCATTAATAAAATTTAACTCTAGGGGTATATTTAAAATAGGTTGGAACGTAAAAAAAAATATTTTTAATATTAGCAAAATATTTCAAGGGTATATAAGCAATCGCCCCTATAAAAAATATGACCAAAAATGATATATTTGTCTATAATAGCTTATAAAAAAATATTACCACAAATATATCATTTCTTATGACTATAATAGCTTATTCATTTATATCATTTTTGGTAACATATTTTATGACAAATATGTGTGCATATAATTGCAAAATCAATTGAAAGTTAAAATTGTACTTAGACCTTAAACCTCAAAATAAATTTTTTTAATAATATTTGTAAATTTTTATTTATTTTGAAATGCATAAATCTATAATTTATTATGTTTTTTAATTAAATTTTTAACCAAGTAAACTTTGTCCAGCCTCACTAATCTAAATTGTCAGAATATAATCAAAGATAAATTTCACTGGATACAACAAATATTCTATTGTTTTTAGATTTATTGCGTCACAGAAAGGATAAAATATACATAAAGTATGCCAATAAAATAATAACTCCAATTATCTTTTGCTTTAACAGGATTTATCCCATTAACTACATTGGCATTTCATTATTTTTATTTTGGTTTAAAGATAAGATGGTGCTTTATTTATTTATTTATTTATTTTGCAATAACAGTTATATCACATCAAATATATTTTAGATAAATTCTTATTATGTCACGTAAGATAGTATGACATCTAATTAGATATAATATGATAATCATATTAAAGTAATATTTTATGAAAAAAAAAAAAAAATGTATCTGTATATAATAGGAGAAGACTTTTGCGAGTTTTAAAGGATATTTACAAATTAAATTAAATATGATTATATTTAAGAAATCAAATCTATAATTTTTTTTTTTTTTTTTTCAACTCTCATCTTTGAGAGTGAATACTTTTACTAAAGAAAAATTTAGCAGTCTCCGTGATTATAAAAAAAAAAATGTTCATCTAAAATACTATTAATTGTTGAGAAATATGTGTTTGCTATTTATTTTTTAGCTCTAAGATTCATAATAATACCCAATTCTATGTATCTAAAAAATAATAAATATTAAATATTAAATATTACTTTTTATTATTATTAATTGTATTTTAGTTTTATTTTATTAAAAATATTTGAGAATTTTTTCCTTACCGAGCCTACTTATATTGGAACTCTACTCTTCTAATTTTTTCAAATAATAATAAAACGATGCGGTTCTATTTTTTTTTTCAAATAATTCTATAAAAATTTAAAATTAACTAAATAATCTTCTAAAAAACTTTCTTGGCCAAATAACTCTCATCTTGCCAAGTCAACAACATAGTAAATAAATATGTCAAAAGCTGTGAGTCGTTTACCTTATTCAAGAAGGCGGGAAACGAGTCATCGCTTCTAAGTTCTACATTCGGACAGAGAAATTCGAAGTAAAATTTAATTTTAGATTTGAAATCAAATATTAAATTCAGATTTATGTTAAATTCAAATTTAAAAATTAAATTCAAATCTTTGAATTTGATTTTAAATTCAAATTCAGATTTTGAATACAAGTTTCAGTTTCAAATTCATATTTTGATTTAAAATATCAATTCAAATTCATATTCAGATTTTAAATTCAATATTTTAATTTTAATTTAAATTTAATTTTGAATTTAAAATTTGAAGTATAATTCAGATTTTGAATTCAGATTACAAATCAAATTTAAAAGTTAAATTTAGAATTTAAATTCAAATTTTGAAAACACATCTTAAATTCAAAGTCAAATTTTGATTTAGAATATTAATGCAAATTCACATTTAGATTTTGAATTCAAATATTTCAAATTGCATTTTAAATTTTGATTTTGAATTCAAATTTTGAATATAAATTATAAATTTAAATTTAGATTTTGGATACAAATTCAAATATCAAAATCAAAATTCAATTTCAATTGCAAAGTCAAAAATCAAAATTTAAATTTCAATTCAAATTTCCAATTCAGTTTTATTATTATATCTTTAAATTCAAAACTCTAACTTAAACTTATTAGTTTAAACTATAAATTTTAATTTTATTCCAGAATTTGAATCTAAAAATTTAAATTCAGGCCTGACATGCTGATTCCGATAATTTTATAAACAGTATTTAGGATTTAGGGTTTAGGATTTAGAGATGCACTTAAAAGTGGTAAATCGTTCACCGCTTTAGGAAATAAAAAATTTATACGGTAAATTTGAATACGGTAAATAATTTATCGCTTTTAAATGCACATTTGTACGAAAAAGATTATTTGACCAAATAATTTTTTTTAAAAAAATAATTTTTAATTAAAAATCTTTTATAAGATTATTTGGAGACTTTTTTGCATTTAGCCCCCTTAGAAAAAAAAATCTATAAATAGCCCTACAAAATTTATATTTGCAAGATTGGCCTTATCTCCGCCACGCAAGCGCCACGCGAGCGCCACGCGAGCGCCACGCGGGCGAGGATGGAGTTAAGTTGAACACGCTGAACCATTTACCGTGTTTGAACACGGCGAATGGTTCACCGTGTTCCATTATTTTTCTACCACGGTATTACGTAATATTTGTGATTTAGAATATTATATAATATTTGGAGTTTAGGGTTTAGAAAAAACTGCGTAATATTTGGGGTTTAGGATTTAGGGTATTATGTAATATTTCGGATTTAGAGTTGAGGAAGATTTAGGATTTAGAGTATTACGTAATATTTGGGGTTTAACTTGCCTATCGCTCACGTGGCGCTCGCGTGGCGCTTGCGTAGCGGGGATAAGGTCAATCTTGCAAATATAAATTTTGTGGGATTATTTGTAAAAATAATTTTTTTTTGAGGGGGCTAAATGTAAGAAAAGCCCATTATTTGGGGAAAAAAAAAAAAAAAAGTGCATGTCGTTAAATTGGATCTTATTCTCTGTCTCACGGCAGCACCCCAAACCATATATATTATATATTATATATATCCCCCTCGCCCCCCTCAAGCTCTCGTCGTCGTCCTTGTCCCTCCCCTTCCCCAAACCCTACCTCCCCAATCCCCTCCTCGCCTCCTCCTCCACATCGATGTGGTGGCACCGCCTCTCCCGCCCTGTCGCCTCCGCCACGGCGGCGGCGACGGCCTCGCAGAGCCGCCACTACGGGCTCATACCCATGGTGATCGAGCACACCTCCCGCGGCGAGCGCTCCTACGACATCTTCTCCCGGCTCCTCAAGGAGCGGATCGTGTGCATCAATGGCCCCATCTCCGACAACACCGCCTCCGTCGTGGTGGCGCAGCTGCTCTTTCTCGAGTCGGACAATCCTAGCAAGCCCGTGCACCTCTACATCAATTCCTCCGGAGGCGTCGTCACCGCGGGGCTCGCCATCTACGACACGATCCAGTACATCCGCTCCCCCGTGACCACGCTCTGCATCGGCCAGGCCGCGTCCATGGGCTCGCTCCTTCTCGCCGCGGGCGCCCCCGGCGAGCGCCGCACCCTCCCCAACGCGCGCGTCATGATGCACCAGCCCTCCGGCGGTGTCTTCGGCATGGCCTCCGACGTCCTCATTCACGCCAACGAGATCTTAAAGGTCCGCGACCGTGTCAACGCCATCTATGCCAAGCACACGGGCCAGCCCGTCGACCAAATCAAGCAGTCCATAGACCGCGACATGTTCATGTCGTCTGAGGAGGCCAAGAAGTTTGGCCTAATCGACGAGGTCATCGAGCAGCGCCCCATCTCCCTCGTTACCGACGCCGTTGGCAGAGGTGGTGGCGTCGACGTGCCATCAGATGGAGGAGGTCCCTGAAAATCCTTGCTATGTAGAAAGCAATTTAGAGAGCAGCGTTATAATTTAGGTTCGATCATTTTTTTTTATTTCTGAATTATTTTTTTTGTTGAACTAAATTTGCTTTATCTATGGAAAGCCATAAACTTATTTCGTTCAAGTTTGATACGTCTTATGCAGTAGATGCTTGCTTTTGTTAGCCTAATTGAAATAGATTTATAGTTGTTTAAAAGTCTTCATTTATTGTTATAATGTTTAATGAGTCTCCTCTTAGATTGTTTTCAATAATGAGAATATCATGAACACAAATACAGTTTAGATGTACAAAAAGAATGAAAATTTTTGAATATTTTCCCGAATTAGTAGGAATATATAAGGGTGCGTTTGGTTTTTGTAAAATTACTTTGAAAATTTTTTCTCAAAATTGAAAAGTAAAATTCCAGTGTTTGTTTGGCCGTAAAGAAATTTTCTAAGAAAAAAAAGTTCTACAGATTGTGAGGGAAAGGGGGCTTTCATTTATATATATATATATATATATATATATATATATATATATATATATATATATATATATATATATATATTTTTATTTTTATTATAAATATACAATTATATAATATTTTATTTATAAATATTATTTATTAAATATATAGTAATTTATTTTATAATATTAAATATATATACTCTTATATTATATTACATATTTATTGTATAATATATTTTTTTATATATTTTATTTATAAATATAAACTATAATACTAATATATGTAATATAATAATTATTACATTTCAATAATATACGATATATAAATATAGTATATATATATATATATATATTATATTTTTTTATTTATAATTTTTTCTTTCTTTCAACCAAACAATCGTAATGAAAAATTATTTTCTTTTCCTACAAACCAAACGCTAAAGAGCATAAAAATTATTTTTCTCCGAAATTTTTTTGCACAGCTTTACGTGGAACCAAACGCACCCTAAAACTAATCATGTGAATATGAGGCTTTAAGCACAAAACATCTTTCTTGATGTATGACAAACAAATTAGATGCGCAAATTGTTTACTTGATTATCCCTTACTTGAATTGTTGCAAAATTATATGCTCCCCTTTTAACTCCGGTCTCGTTGTTGCAGTACAGAAGCTTAGGAATCTATACCAGAAAGATAAGAAACCATTTTATAACGAATAGCAGGCCCATTTTGCTAATATTGTCTTTCCATAAAAGTTTGTATCTTTGTAACATCCAAACCCTTGTTTAAAGTTCCCCCAAGCAGAAGATGTGAAATTTACTGAAATCTGATCTTATCATTCCGAGTGTCTCTAGAACTTTCTCGAAGTCATTTCATCTGTGTATTCTACATGGAAATGGTCATCTCCTTTGTGCTATTAATAAATAGTAACAAGAGTTATTTCTCTTATACCCTCCCGAAGGGAGGAAGTTTACTGTGTCACACTTGCACCACATCATCAGTAACAAGTCAATCATATCTCTTTATTTGATAAAAAAATATAATAAAAATATTTTTCTATTCGTCATTATGGGACGAATCAACTCAAGGAGAACAATCCCATTGGTTGGAAATATCACAGCAATATACCCGATGCATTCTATTTTCACAGCTTTTGTTTCTTTCGTGGGAAAAACTTTGTAATAAGGTCGCGTTAATGAGAGAGAGAGCACCTGTTTATTTATTTTTGTGCCTCTTATTAGAGATTGAATTTATGACTTTGAGAAACTTCACTAAATTTTCCTAACACTGTTGTTTAGACCGTTTGTGACCGAACGAGTATACAAGAAGGGGAACAATTCTCTGCAAAACTCCATCCTACCTTGCAAGCAACAACTCCGTTTAGCAACCAAAATTTGGATGAGTAACTCAATCAAACCAACAATATGTCAACCAACTTTTTATCAGATATAAGAAAGTCCAATGAATTCATTTTCATTCTAGTATAGTTACTGATACAAAAAGCGATACAACATTCAATCTCCTTTTCCCCAAAGAACATCTCCAAACTTATTATTTGATTTTGTACAAACAATCCCCCCAAACAATAGCCAAGGCAGGAAACAAAAACAAAACAAAAAAACAAAAACAAAACAAAAAAGATATAAATGAATGATATGACCAAATAAAAAACTTTTTGGTTCAACATCTCTGCCCTAACACAGGATTTGCTATGGTGACATATGAAAGCTTAATTTTGTTTAAGATAGCGTCGTTAAATAAATGAAGCCCAGTGATTGGTAATGTTAAAATTTAGTCTATTTGAAGTCACTCAAACAGCAGCTCCTAATAAACAACCATCATTTCAATACATAATACCATGCAAATAAACACCAACCTGCAATGAGCTTGTTTCGAACTTTTATCTATGCTTTACAAGCAAAGACCATCACCACCAAAACAAAAGCACGATCTGCAACAAAATTGAGGATTCAGGATGATGCGAACAAGTCTAAAGAGCAAAATTTATAACCGATCAGAGCCGGCTCTAATCTCGATCATTCACGAAAAACATTAAAATTATTAGAAAAGATCCACATCGCAAAAGCTCTTCTCGGCCAGCATGAGTAGCAAGAATATTAACCGCACTAGGGAAGCTTCTTCTTTTTTTAAGTAAAAGTCCTCATAGTGAGCATAAAATCAAGCAGACGCTTTCGATTTATATTAGGTACAAAATACAAAATACTTCTAGTCAAGACCAATATTATTAGACTACATAGTATACGAGCAATCCACCAACAGAGTTTGAATACAAACGGTAGAGCTCATACGAAACTATTTCAATAGTTCATAAACCACCGAGTCCATGAGCCAAAGCGAGAAGAGAAGCATTAGACAATTCCGCCTGCAAATTAAGAGTACCCTAGTCAGTATTACAGGCATTATTGATTCAAGTTTGAGATGGGGAATACTTGAACATGTGAAAATATGCAGCTGATTATTAAACAGAAAACTGAACAAGCTGATGACATGGAGGAAATAATGAAAAAGGTTACAAAGTTGCCACTAATATCAAAACTCTATATGATCTTGTAGCCGGGGATGGTTTGGTTTAAATATTCACTAAAAGCTATTCCTTTTTTACGACAATTGGTGCTAGCATAATGCATCTAGTACACTAGTTCGAGTCGCAAATAACAACCTCTTAATTACGAAGTGAAGCTCCACTGACTTTGGCCAAACAAAGGCCCAGAATGAAGCATCTCCATTTACAAGAGAGGAGCCAAATATACGCACAAGAAAAGGTTACACATAGGAGGGGGATTCCTACGTACGACGTATATCCCATGTACCTATACGATCAAAATCATCCTAATATGAAACCAAATGTTGTTTTCCATTATTGCTACTAACAAACCCATACCGTGAAGGAGGCCTAAAATAATTCACGCATAAATCAACTGATTCCTAAGAAAAGCAATAACATATTAGATTCAAAGTGATGCTCCTTAAAAGGCCTAATTACTCTTTGCAGGTGGACAGATAGAATCCTACAGGACCTATATGATTAATTAAAACACAATAACATGTTGAAATCATACAATCCCTACATAGTTCTTTAATTCTCCAAACCATTCACATCCACATCACAATCCACTCGATCTATAGCTGTAAAATAACAGAGATAATGTACAGATTCCACAAAGCACTTCGTATTGGATTAAGCAAAACAATAAGGGAACTAAAGCAAAATTTGCGATCAAAACCTACTTCGCAAGCAATTTCACAAAGGATTACAAACCGAACCACAACATCAAATCGCACATAAGCATAAACTTATACGATCAATTAATCATCAAACATATCATCAAAACATATTAAATCCACGGAAAACCAAATTCTTTAATTCCACAGGCTATTCACAGCATCCGTATCACAAATCAACTAAATCTATATCGAAACACACCAAATCACGCATCTTTATCGAAAGAAAAGAAAATACTACAGATCCATCAGGGAAGGGCTCTGGGATCGACCTTCGCCGTGGCGATCGGGGGGATCAGTTGTAGTAGAGCTCGAGGCCCATGCCGTCGTGGATCTCGTAGTCCTTGAGGGTGATGTGGTCCTTGTAGATGTTGTACCACTTCTGGATCCGGATCTTCTCCGGGCGCGTCCCCGTTTGCGCCGCCACGAGCTTCTTGAGGTCGCCGATGGTGTCGTCGTCGTTGCACTTCACCCGCACCTTCTTCCCCAGCCGATCGTTGAGCACCACCTCGATCATCTTCGCCGATCTCGCGCCGCGGAGACGAGGTCACCAAACCCTAGCTCTCGAACCCTAACCCTAGCTCTCGAACCCTAACCCTAGCTTTTTTATCTCCGGGGCGGTGCTCTTTTTCGTGCGGGATACGAATAAAAATAATTAATTAATTAATAATTAATTAATATCGGAGAGAAAATAACCAGTCAATCAACGCGGATAGAAGTTTCGAGACGTACACGACTTTTAAAGCACTCACGTGAGGACGCACGTGTTGTCAGGAAATTTACGTCTTTTTATTTAATTTTTAAATTTTTTGACTAATATTTTGACGGAATATTTTAAATTCAAATAATAAATTTTAAATTTTAAATTTTAAATAATTATTTTAATAGAATTATTAGATAAACTAGTGGAGTTTTAAACTTTTAAATTTTAGATGCGTGCGCCAGATTTAAACATGGCCCATCTTTTGTTTGGACCGGGCCAAGCAAAGCTACGGAACACCCAAATTTTAATGTATGGGCCCTAAGTGTGAGGGTAAATTATTAAAATTTATTTATAGTGGCATGATTTACAGGATAATTCATCGCGACATCGAATGATTGAGACGTTACTTGCATTAATGAGGTTTAAGTAATCAAAATGGTTCTTGGCATAAGTAAACATGTTTCTATTGCGCGAAACTAAGATCGAGTCTGTTCAAATCATTTCAGGTCGTACTACTATAACTAATGATATAGCACAAAGTGTTATCCCCAAGCGCTTGCGTTCATGCGAGAGCTGAGATATCTGAGGTCGGCCTGAGCTGACGACATCACGCCAAAGTGGTGTGATGTTGAGTTCCTTGAACTCGACGAGTTATGAATTGTGATTCCAAGATAACAAACCCATGACCCCAACTTAAGAATCCAAAACTTTCCTTCAATTTGTTTGTGTGGTTAGTTCTAATACAAGGCTCTAAAAGGATACCACAAAGTTTATGTAACAACAAATCGTTTTCTGTTCCGAGGAATTCTGAGTTTGATTTCCACAACCACCATTTCATGGTATGATTATTGTCTATTATTTCGTTTATCTTTTTAGTTATCTCTTCAATCGGTTGCATGTTGCATGATTCATATTCAGCATGCGTTCACTACACGTGAGCAAAAATGTTAAGACTAATTTGGGTCGAGGGTCTGCTTTATAAGCTATAGATTGATCATATGCTATCCTTTGTGGAATTTGATAGGCTGTTTAAATCAGGTAGTTAGTTTTCAACGGCCTTAATTAGTGATGTTAGAAACTTTGTCTTAGTCTTATAAATCAAATCACTGTCCCCTTGTTGGTTGCTTAAGTGACAACAAATTACACCTAAATCAAAATAGAACCACTACAAATTGTGTGTGCGCGTCATTATCGCCCCAAGATGAGGTATTAACCAAAAGCTCCAGTAGAAAATCAAATATGCATATAGTTATTATTAAATAGCTCTATTAGTAACACCACCATTTTCTTCTTTTTTTTATAATAGTTAGAAATATATACAGTTTTATCATTTTTGCTTTGGTTGATTAGTATTCAACACCAAATATTGGTCAAATCAATATGACCAACAACATATTAATGAACATTAACATGGTACCTCATTTTTGTGAGCTACATAAGAGTCCAACCACATCATTTTGAACATGATCTAAGCCTTAAGTACCTATCACATTATTATAATGTGGACCCAAGGGTCACATGCTAGGATATGAGCCAAATTAAGACAAAAGTTGGAGCATGTGTTCCCCAAACTTGTCATAGTTAGGGACCATAAATGAAGCACTTCATGTCTACCCAATAATATCATTTTGTCACCCTATCAATTAAGATTTTAGGCCCATTGTTATCTAGAGTGAACCAAGTGTGAGTCAAAAGTAGGTGCTTCTTACTTGTTTCATGTAAAGTGTGAACCAAAAGAGAAGATGAGTTTAATTCTCCTTTTTACCTTGGGGCCCAAATACAACTACAATATAAGGGCAAGTGTAATTATACATTGGGGCAATTGTTTATGTACTCCTGAAAAAATTTCGACTTTCTTATTTATCTCTTATAGAAGGCTAATATTAAAAATACATTTTTAAGATTCCAAAGTCTTTCATATATGTCCTAAAGTTCAATTCTGTCAGTGACCTGTCAGTAACAGATGTTATTTACACCCTTCTACCGTCACTAATTTTTCTTATTTGCCCTTAAGTTAGGGACAAAAGAAGTATTTTGATTTTTTACCTTTTCAAATATACTCTTCTACCGTCACCGACTTTTCTTATTTGCTCTTAAGTTAGGAATAAAATAGATATTTTTACTAGTTTTTATCTATGGTAGAAATTTAACTCATCAGATTTAACTCGAGTTGACTTAACGGGCACTAACAGCATGAGTATTTTTGAATAACGGAGAAATATATAAAGGATATATTTGAAACAAAAAAAAAGGTAAATAAGATATTTCAGAGATTTTTGAGGGGTATATAGGCAATTATCCCTTATATATTTATAGATGGCCATTGTTATCTGTACTTTTTGTTCATCCAGTTATGTTGCAGACACATAAAGTACACTAAATCTAGTCGGTATTCACATAGTAAATTTGATCATATTAAATGCATCTTATTAATGAGAGTTATCTGGTACCTACTTACACATATTAGAACATTTTATAAACACAACAATGTGGAGGCTTAGAAATAGGGAGAGAGAGAGAGAGAGAGAGAGTATGAAAGAGACTACTCAAAAGAGTGAAACTATAAGCCATGAAAACAAGTAATAGAAATGTGAAAGTGTGTTGAACAATCAAAGGTAGAGAGAGAGAAAGAGAGAGAGAGAGAGAGAGAGGTAAATTGGGAGGTTGCAGTGCTTCAGAAGAGTGTTGGGCACTCAAAGGCAAAAGAGGTCCACAGCAAACAAATTGATCACCAAAGAAAAAAAAAAAAAAAAGAAGGTTATTTTAAAGTAGGAGCATGAAATACAGTAGTAGATAAAAAATATATAGTGACACCCTCAACTCTATTATAAAATTGATCTTAACTTTAGATAATTTAATTTCTAAATTATCAATCAGAAGAAAAATAATTGAGGGTCTATTTCACAATGCACATGGTCTACATATTTTTGCACAGCAATAGCAATCCAAAAGAAGCCTAATTAATATTACTTCTCCCCTTATTAATGAAAAGAAGCTTAAATGCTTTTTTGATACAATTAAAAATTTGGGCCAGCTTGCAACCTAATTAATGAAGGTCCCATGCAATAGAATAAGTAGTGATTGAATCATTAAAGTAGAGAGAGAAAGAGAGAGAGAGATTTGATGGAGGACCCCAATAGCTACATATTTCTCAAGTTGAAAGCAACAGGGTGACACATGCAAAGGACAAGTTCAACTGCCGTTCCTAGTGCAAATGTCAAAAGACTTGATGATTGATACCCGAAGTCTCAAATTTTTAGCTAAGCTTATTTCTGAAAAAAGAAATAAACGAAACTGGTAGCATATTATCTTTCTCTCTCTAAAAAAAAGGACAAGTTCATGATGTTACTTAACACACTATTGTAAGAAAATAAGGGAGGGGTTGTCTGTCTCATTGTAACAAAATTTATTTGTAAGTATAGTTATGCTGGAATTTAAGTTTTGGGACAGTTTGGAAGTAGAAAGTCGAAGAGCAAAAAAAATTTGAGTTTTAAAAAAATAATTTTGTGCCGTACTTTACTGAAGTTGATAGATTGATATTCGTATAATTGTGAGTGAGAGTTGGAGTGATCTCGTGACTTCAGTATCTAAATAAACACCGACACCGATGGCTTTCTCGGAATCAAAAATTAAACCTCAGAGATCCACTAAAATAAAAAAAAAGTTTTGCACTACAGTGACCTTTTATATTTGTTGTTTGTTTTGACGTAAGTCAAAAGTATGAAGAATGTTTCCTTGTTTGGTTTGATGAAACTCAATTCTATAATTTATTAAAAGATAATTTGTAATCAATGTAAGTAAAGTGGGTATTAAGCTAGTGGTTAAGCCCCTCTTTTAATGCTTGGTGTAAGTGACTCCCTGGAGTCTTTCAGGGGCGTTTGGATTGACGAATTGTAGAACCAATGTAACTCAAGTATAGTGGTGTTTGAGTTTTTCTGAAGTGTGATTATTTTTTTGTTGTTTGTTTTGATGTAACTCATACAGTCTGAAAGTTAAATTCAATTACTTCTTCTGTTTGTTTTGGTATAACTTGGTGCTGGTAAAATTAGTTTCTTGAGTTTCATTGTTTATTTTGATGTAAGTAAATGTATCCCGTTACCTCCTGAATATAGTGATAAACTTACCCCTATAAAATTCAACTTATTAAATAATTAAAATTTTCATTATTATTTAAGGGTAATCCTAATTTATTATAAATAAGGTAATTCTAACTCATTATAAAGGAAGTAGAGTTTAGGTTTCACTATTTAATAAATTTTTTAGAGAATGTTGAGTGTGACGGAAGTCGAGTTCGGCACTCTAGAGGGGGAAGTCGAGAGTAGGTGAAGTGGAGGTATTTCGTAACTTGAATTACACTATATTTTTGACTTACACCAAAATAAATATCGAAAGTGATGGAACTTGAGTTCCACCCCTCCACTTACACCAAAACAAACGGCCCCAAGTCACTTTCACCAAATTTGGGGTCCAAGTGTAACTCAAGTTACGTTATTTTTTTTGACTTTCACCAAACCAAATTACGGATATATACATCCACTTACACCGAAAGTCGAGTTTTACCCTTACCACTTCTGCAGTGAAACAAAAATTTTGATTTGATTTAATTTACTGCAACTAAATTGGATTAGAGAAATATTGCCTGGACTTGGTGCACCATGCCGACCGTGCACCACTGCCGAGTGATCTCCCTTAAAGTAAACATGAATTTATTTAGTTAATGTCTACACGATTTAAATGGCCCAAAATAACAAAATGTAGTTACTCCGAGGCTAAAATTTTCTCACTGTAAATCTTTCGAGAGTTAATATATTCATCTGCACATAAGAGAATCTGATCATTCATTCAAGATGAAATCAATTCCGACTGTGGGATCAACCGATCATCTAACGACTCTAATTGACACTATCTCGGACAAACTACAGAATCAAGCAGCGTAAAAAAAGAATTCTGCGCACGAGACCGCCCGAGAACTAGCTCCTATAAAATGTCATAATCTTACATTTGGTTTCATACATTCATCAAGTCAAATTTAGCTGTCCCTTTTATAGTTGTTGAGGGGCTTAATCCTAATAACACTTTCAAATAAGGACAAAGGAAATTCCATGTACTCTATTCTTAATTCTGGTAAGCATTTATTATGAATGAGGTTGTTAGCACTTACATGGCAAGTGAGTGGACATTTTGTTTTCTAGGTTTAATTATAAAAAAATTAATTATATACAGCTCCCTGTAATCATAGCGAATAACAAATATATTCTTATAAAATTTAACTTTTAACTCTTATCACTATAAAAGTCCAGTAATATTCATATTTGTCCCTCCGGTTTGTTACCGTTAAGGAACTGTTTATTTTTTAACAGCAGATAAGTGAAATATCAATTTTGCCATCACAAATACGTCCCTCCAAAAGCCCCAACAGCTATAATCGTGCAAAATTGTCCCTCCAAAAAAATTTCAATAGTCATCTTCTTCCTCTTTAAAACCCAACCCAACCCACCATTGTTGCAACTTCTTCTCTCACTCATTTTTCTCTAAATCTTTTCTTTTGAGCAAAATAAAAAAAAATCATAAAGAAAATTGAATGGGAAAGCAACACGCATGCGACATGGGCGAAACAACACGCGTTGTGGATGAATAGGGACGGAGAAATTTCAGTTACGGGTTCAAAACTAGCATGAAGGATAGAGAGAAGGAGGAAGAGGAAGAAGAAGAAGAAGAGTTTCCATTACTAGAATTTTGATTGAGAGAAGAAGGTATAATGTAAGAGGGATAAAAATATCAAATTACCTCATTGACTAATCATGCTTAAGTATTTTATCTATGATTAATTAAATTTTTCTATCAGATCCTAACGGTAGCGACATATTTGAAAACATTAGGACTTTTGCAGGAATAACATAAGAAATGCGAACTTTGTAGGGATATATTTGTAATTCGCTATGTTTATAGGGAGCTAGATGCAATTAACCATATAATAATCATTAAGTATTTTACTCTGTATTTTAAATACTTTTCAGTATAAAAAACTTAATAATATAAATATTATATTTTAGTTTTGTCTCAAATTAGACCCTTTAATTAGAATTTTTTTGTTAATTTTAACGGCAGTATATTAAGATAATATATTTATAAGTTTATTAATTTAAGCTTCTTCAAACATACCTTCAAACATCAAAATTCAAGAAGAATAATGAAAAAGCATTTTTGTATAAAATTTTAAGCATTTTTAAAGTCATATCGTCTTACCATATTGATCATCACCGGTAATATTCATGTCAAAAGTTAACCGAAATTTTAAATTATTAAACCTATTTGATATAAAGCTAAAATACAAAGGTGATATTATTTAATTTTCTTTTATGCATGGAGAATTTGAGATACAGAGTACAGTGCAGAAATATTTAAAAACTAAGAACACTTCAGCCGTCCAAAAATACTCAAAATGCATAAAACTCTGAGCTAACGCGACCAATTATCCAACGATTCGACAAAATTAGATCGAGATTTTCTGCTTTAAATTATAAAATGAATGTTACAACGCAAAGTTGTAATCCTTAAATTGCGACTTGTCTCAACCCCACAAAACTATTTATGCACAAATCATATTCCCCATCACAAAAGTGGAATATTTGTTCATTCATTTTATAAAATTATTTATATAAATCTTTAATAATAAAATAAAACTAAATTAAAATAAACAGTCAAAGTGCATAGTGTGAGACATGCTCTCCCTTTTCAGTTATTCGTTGCCCACACAAAAACGCCACGTCCCTTTCGGCTAGTTGGGCCCCACCATTTTCTTATTTTTATTTTTTTAATTATTAAAAAATTATTTAAGATTCAGTGCCTTTTTTATTTTTTATTTATTTATTTTTTATCACCATGGGTGGAGTAAATATTAATTAATTATTAATTAAACCATTAAAAAACAAAGAGGATAAAAACAAGCCCTCTCTGAGCCGTACAATCAATCAGTGTATTTTGTCCAGCCAAATAATTATTAAAATTAATTAAATATTTTTGTTGGAAAAAAGAATGTTTTCTTTGGTACGTTACTTCCTTTTTCCGCGTGCATCCTAAAACATAAAAAATTCAAAAAAATTTAGGGTTTATGTATATTTGGCTTAGTTTCACTAATAAATTATATACAAAGGCAATTGCTATATATTTTTGAAGAGTTTTAGACTATTTTATTTATTTTTTATATATATTCCTTAGAGTTAAATTATGTTAGTAAATTATTAGTAACAGTCGTTATCTCTGTAAAATTATCATTTTGTCCTTTCAAATATATCATTTTACCGTAATCAACTTTTCTATTTTGCTCTTAAGTTAGAGACAAAAAAAGTATTTTGACTTTTTACCTTATACCCTTCTACCATCACTAACTTTTCTTATTTGACCTTAAATTAAGGGCGAAATAGATATTTTTACTATTTTTAATTATGATAAAAATTTAACTCAAATTTAATTCGAGATGACTTAACGGGCACTAACAGTAAGAGTATTTTTGAATAACGAAAAAATATATGAGTGATATATTTGAAACAAAAAAAAGTAAGGGTAAATAAGATATTTTAGAGATTTTGAGAGGTATATAGGTAATTATTTCAATTATATATATATATACATGAAAATTTTGATAAGTAATTAGTTTTAAGCTTTCATAAGTTAAAAAAAAAAATTATAATTTGAAGTTTTTATTTCGTGCAATACTAATAAGCAGCTGGAGCAGGTTGAACCGTGATTACTGACTTCTTTAAATATGTTAATCTGATCAAAGAAATGTATGAATATGTTCAATCCAGCTTCTTACATTATTTTTAGGATTAATTGCATACAGGTCCCCGCAAATATGATGAATTACAGATATATTCCTGCAAAGTTCAATTTTCATAAATTATTCCTGCAAAAATCCTAATGTTATCAAATATGTCCCTACCGTTAGGATCCGTTAGAGAAATTTGGTTAACCATAGTTAAAACACTTAACCATGATCAGAATTGACAATTTTACCCTTCTTCCTCTTCTTCTTTCCCTTCCTCTTCCTCGTCGTCGTCGTGCCCGCGTGGGCCATCGTCACGGGCGCCTCCGACGGCATCGGCCGCGCGGGCGGCATCGTCGACGGCGTCCTTGATGGGTGATCGCCTCCGCCGCCTCCTTCTTCTTCGTATCCAACTTTTGGAGGAACATATTTGTAAGGGCAAAAATGTCATTTTACGAGTCTACTGTTAAAAAATAAATGATTCTCTAACGGATCTTAACCAGAGGGACATATCTGTAAACATTAGGACTTTTACAGGAATAATTTATAAAATTTGAGCTTTACATGAATATATCTATAATTTATCATGTTTGCGGGAACCTGTATGCAATTAACCCTAATTTTTACGTGAAGTAGGACTAGACACGCCATTCGGCTATGATCCTTTCACAAAGCAAAAAAATATCGTTTCTAATAAGTTCACGGTTTACTGAAAATTACTCTACGTAATATAAGGTGAATGCAATCGAAAACAGAACTAAACTATGTGGGTTAATGTTGTTTATTATTCGATCATAACTAAATGCGTTGAGAAGAAAGGAAAATAGCGTATCGTGCGACTAAATTGACTAAATGTTGATTTTATTGGTAACGACTCGACGATCAATCAAAAGAAATCTATCAGTTGAGATTATCAATTCTATCTGTTTGTAAATAAATTTGTAGTGTGCGAAAATTTTCTCTACTGAGATTAAAAAAATTTAGCCCTAAATAAATTTAAAATATATTTTCTTTTAAATAGCTGCAGAAGCATTCTCTTTCTCTTTCGTTTCTTCTACTTCACTCCTTCCCTGAGCCCAAAACACTTTACTACATATAGGCTTTTGAAGTCCCGAATGTGAAATGACATTATTACCCATCCCTATTATTTATTAGAAAAAACTTCAAATACCATCCTGTAGTTTCGCACTTTCTTATTTTAGTATCATGTGATTTAAAGTATATCACTTTAGTACCCTGTGGTTTAGTTTTTCTCTTTTTCTTATTCCTTTTGTTAACTTTTTCGTTAAATTAGTGAGAAAGTTAAAATTACATAATACTAAAATAAATATTCGATAAACCATAGTTGGGTTATCTGAAGTTTTTTTCTATATGATTTAACGAAAAAATTAATAAAAGGAACAAGAAAAAGAGAAAAAAACGAAACCACAGCTAAAGTGATACACTTTAAACCACATGGCACTAAAATGAGAAAGTGTGAAACCGCATGTGTGGTATTTGAAGTTTTTCATATTTATTATATGTGGTGAATGGGATTCCGAGATCATTAGTAATGTATTTACTGGTTTTTCCTTTTTAATTTTAATGGGTGTTTAGGCACATTTGTTTCAAACTATTTGATCTTAAATAGTCAAATTTTATCTTTTACGTAAAATATAAAAAAATTCATTCACGTTCAATTGTATAACCAATTATGTAGAAAGATAAACAATTATTTTACACTGATTAAAAATATTAAAAGTTTATAATTTGCGGCTCATTTATGGCTAATATACATTCGAAATCAACTCGAGAGTAATATAATTTCTTAACATTAAAAATTAGTTATTGGGTAAGTAAAGATTTTTTAAGTAATGTAATTTGGTCGTATCGCATAAAATTTATATGTCTACGATTATTATTATTATTATAATTATTACAATTTTTTTGATCTTGTGCATTGGCCCTATATAATATATAATAATAATAATTATTTTTTTTCAATCTAACCAAAATAAGGAAAATGATAAAAAGAGAACGTAATGGGTCAAATAGTATGCTATTTATGAAACAAACACATAGTAAATTTGAGCATGTGCTCTACGCGAAAGAAACGGAGTTTTTGTCCTTATAATCATAAATATATAATAATTTTCATTTACAACTAATTATTATAAATAATAAATATTAACTCATCCAGTAAAAATACCCCTCTCATAATTTGAATAGAATATTAATTAATTATTCCCACTTCTGATTCAACCTGAATGGTTTGAATGGAGAATTGGATTCTCCATATATATATTTTTTTTAAAAAATATTTTTACCATATTTGTAACTCAGTCTTAATATAAAAAAATAAAGCATCTATTAACGGTTCTGAATAATGACGGACAATTTTTTTTTTCTCATTTCGATACTGATTGTTTTTATTCGTAATTTTTTCTGTACTCGATTTATAGTCATTACTAAAAATAACTTATAAGCAAAATTTTTAATGTTTTACATAATTTAGCCACAAATTTATAACTTTGCAAAAAGTACAAAATTTATTGCTGTTATAATAAATAACCTCTAATTGCGGATGAATTTTACTGTAACAAAAAATTACATAAATCAATTTTTTTTTAAATTTCAAGTCCCATAAATTTTAAATTATTCTCATTCTCATACATACATGAATTTCTAACATCACAGATTTTTCAAAATTTATTATTATTATTATTTTGGCTAAATCACAGGAAATCTTTTTATAAATACCCGTTTTTTTACTTTTTCTCTATGACTTTCAAAAAGCTAAATTTTACGTCCCTTAAAATTTTAGAAATATTTTTAAGAGATTACGACGTTAATGAAAAGGGCAAAATGACCAAATTACTTTTACTTTTTATATAAAGAAAAAATAATTTTTTAATATATTTCTGTCATTTTGAAGGGTATTTTCGGTATAAATTATAAAAAATAAGCGGAATAGTGATGGAACAGATTGATGGAGGGGGGCTAAATGCAACAACTTGAAATATTGATGGAGTAAAATATAGATTTTTGAAAGTTAGGGAGAAAAAGTAAAAAAAATATATTTATAAGAGGGTTTTCTGTAATTTATCCTATTATTATTTTTATTAAATAGTTAATTTCATATAGGTTCCTGCAAACATAGTGAATTGTAAATATATCCCTACAAAGTTCAATTTTCATATATTATCCCTGCAAAAGTTCTGATATTTTTAAATATGTCCCTCTGGTTTATTATCGTTAAAGTACTATTTATTTTTTAACACTGGATAAGCGAAATAACCTTTTTGCCATTACAAATATGTCCTTTCAAAAGCCACAATAGCTAATATAAGAGAGGTAAAAATATCAAGTTATCTCATTAACTAACCATAGTTAACTAAATTTTTCTAGCGAATTTTAATGACGGGGACATATTTAAAATATTAGGACTTTTATAGAAATAACATATAAAAGTTGAATTTTGTAGAGGTATATTTGGAATTTACTATGTTTGCTAGGACCTATATGAAATTAATCATTTATTAAATGGCAATGACAAATTTCCTACACCATCCGTTACAACTTTATACAACACCAGTTACGTTTCTAAAACTGTAATTAGCCTCTTTAACGGAGGGCATTATAGTAATTTCAGATGTCCTTTCTCTCTCTATCCACTGAGCCCTCTCTCTCTCTCTCTCTCTGTGTCACTTACACTGTTCGCTTCTGTTCTTCGCTCTTTAAAGCTGCGTCACCTTTTTCCCTCTCCCACTTCGCTAAACCCTAATCGATCTCTCTCTCCCTCTCATCGTCTTCGACGATGGCTAGGGTTTCCTCTTCGCCCTCTCCGAGCTACTCCTCCTCCCTGCCCCGCGAGCGCCTGTGGCGCCTCCTCTGATGCGCGATCGCCCGGGCTCTCTTTCTCCCGAGAGAGCCGTCGAAAGCGCCGTTCTCGCGACGTAGCCGGTAAGATCAGATCAGATCAGATAAGATCCCTCCCTCCTCTTCTCGATCTCGCGTTCCCTCGTCGATCCGAGCTCGAAAGCTCGGTTCTTGGTCGAATTTAGGTGATTCTTTTCCTCTTTGCCCTAAATCTCGCGTAAAGCGGGGGGTTTTTGATCCGATTAGGAGGTCTTTAGAAAAGTAGTGTGTGATTTGAGCGTGGTTAAGCTCCTTTTTTTCGCTGTGGTTTGCTTCGATTAGTTTCTTTTGCGGAGGAGACGAGGAGGGGGGGAGGGGGTTCTGTTAAGGGGGGAAAAAGGGGGCCTCTTTGTGGCTTTTTTAAAGCTTGTTTAAGGAAGTTTATTTGAGGCCTTTAAAGCCAGCAACCTGGAATATGGTTCTCTTCTTTCATTGGAATCTTGTGGTCAAGTTATTCTCGCCCTTATTCTCCTAACCCAATGCAGGGTTTTCTCGAGAATCTCGGCATTATAAGGTGAAAAAGGAAAAGGGGGTAAAGAGAAAGGGAACGGAGAGGGGAAGTACTTACTTGGGTGGCTTCTTGTTTTGGGCATTTGCTTTATTTCTTGCGGCTTCTGAATCTGTGGGTGAGTAGAGTGAGGGGGCGTGAGCGATGGCCGCGGCGGTGGCGGCACGGGGCGCCGGCGGTGGGGCGTTGGACAAGCAGGCGATGGATGCGGGGAAGTACGTTCGGTATACGCCGGAGCAGGTGGAGGCGCTCGAGAGGGTTTATGCGGAGTGCCCTAAGCCGAGCTCGATGCGGCGGCAGCAGCTGATTCGGGAGTGCCCCATCCTATGCAACATCGAGCCCAAGCAGATCAAGGTGTGGTTCCAAAATCGAAGGTAAGAACACTGAGCTCATGTAGTCTCCGTTGTAATCAATCTTGTGGAAGTAATTTGATTAAAGATATGATTTCTGTCAAACCTGTGGTTTTCTCCCCGGATTTCTAGCATATAGTATTGGTTTTGGATTTTTTTTACTGTATAATTTCTTTGCTTCTGCGAAAAGAGCCCGGGCATTTTTATTAGGAAAGCAATGCAAGATGTGGGCTTTCTAAAGTTGTTTACTTTTTTTTTTTTCTTTTCCTGATCCTTGATCTTCATTGTATGTATATGGGACTGCATTTAGAATCTGTCCGAAATAGCAATTTCTATATGCTGGCTTTACTATTTTGTGTAGTTTGACACTGCAAATGAAGGCATTAGATAATAAAGATGGTGTCTTTGTTTTTTTTCAGGTGTCGTGATAAGCAGAGGAAAGAGGCTTCTCGGCTTCAGGCTGTCAATAGAAAATTGACTGCGATGAATAAGCTTCTGATGGAGGAGAACGAGCGCCTTCAGAAGCAGGTCTCCCAGCTTGTTCACGAGAATGCTTACATGCGGCAACAGCTACAGAAAGTAACTTTTGTCTTTACATTGGAGTTCCTAAGTTATAGTTGTCAAGTTCATCTTTGATCCTCTATGTGAGGACTTTTATGTTGATGGTATTCCAGTAAATAAAGTTTTATTAATTTATAATTGTCTTTTTGTGTGTGCAGGCCTCATTGGCCAACGACACAAGCTGTGAATCAGTTGTTACCACTCCTCAGAATTCTCTGAGACATGCAAGTAATCCTGCTGGGTAAGATCATTGCCTCTTTTTTCTCTTTTGTGTTGCAAGCTTGAAACAGGCACAACAACCTTGCTATCTTGTTGTTCTGTTCTTTTAATGCTTTCCTATTTTCTTTTAGACTCCTGTCCATTGCAGAGGAGACCTTGGCAGAGTTCCTCTCAAAGGCTACGGGGACTGCTGTCGATTGGGTCCAGTTGCCTGGGATGAAGGTTGAATAACATCCAATAGACTGCATTTTTTGCCATCATATAAGTGCTTCAAAGAAGCAGTGATCAATATGTCACTAACTATATGCGTTCTTTTCTTGATTAGCCTGGTCCGGATTCAGTTGGGATTGTTGCTATCTCACATGGTTGCAATGGGGTGGCCGCACGTGCCTGTGGTCTAGTGAATTTAGAGCCAACAAAGGTAAGCTGAAAGTGTGCTAATTTTGGAAATCTGAATTGTACATTGCTTGGAGTAATATTAGTTTTACATAGCATATATATGTCTGTCTGATAAATTTGATATCAAGGTAGACAAAATATCATCGATTATTCATCTTATGCTAGTAAGATATTGATTATTAGGTTTGTTTAATGTATTCATTGCCGTCTGTCCAGCTTTTTTGATGTCTTTCTGATGGAAGAACTAACATTTTGTTTGATTTGCTGCAGTTTAGGAAGTAAGAGTATTAAGGAGGGCTAACAACGCAAAACATGGTTGTTATGGTTTTGTTTTGCAGATTGTGGAGATCTTGAAAGACCGCCCTTCTTGGTTTCGTGATTGTAGGAGTATGGAAGTCTTTACAATGTTTCCAGCTGGGAATGGAGGAACAATTGAACTAGTATATATGCAGGTAAGAAACAATTTTTTGTTCTTTTTATGTCTGTATTATGGGTTGCATATAATTTTGTTTATTATCTTCAGATGTATGCTCCAACTACATTAGCTCCTGCTCGTGACTTTTGGACTCTCAGATACACAACAAGTTTGGAGGATGGGAGTCTTGTGGTATGCTTAATGTGTAATTTCATGTCTCATTTGTTGGCATTATGAGGCTGTTTTGCTTACTGATGTTGTATGTGTCATTTCAAGGTCTGTGAGAGATCGTTGAGTGGTTCAGGTGGTGGCCCTAATGCGGCTTCTGCACACCAGTTTGTAAGAGCTGAAATGCTTCCTAGTGGTTATTTGATTCGCCCATGTGATGGCGGGGGCTCGATTGTCCACATTGTTGACCATCTAGATCTTGAGGTTTGTCTCAAAATAGTGGCACTTCTTTAACTGATTCCTACGATTGCATTATTGTCAATCTTGGTGCTTGAACTTTTCTATTTAGAAAGAGTTTAATTCTTGCTTTAACATTCTTGCTTTAGGCATGGAGCGTTCCTGAAGTGCTACGACCACTTTATGAGTCATCCAGGGTAGTGGCTCAGAAGATGACAACTGCGGTAGGTATTAAATAACATTTTGCAGTAAATGGGTTTTCTTTTAAATAGAAGTTACATGACATGGAAATAGAAGCTTGTCACGGCGACTGTTCAAATCATTCGTTTGTCAAATTTCTCTGCAAAAGACTAATCGACTTTCCGTACTCTTGGTTGGTTTGATGCCGGGTAGTAAGGAAATAAATATGTTGTCAACCTAACTGAATAAACAACCATTCTCCTGTTTGTCCTTTTTTTTTGTGAAGATTCGCTGACTGTTCTTTTCATTCAAGGCACTTCGCTACATCAGACAAGTTGCACTGGAGATGAGCGGTGAAGTAGTTTATGCCTTGGGTAGGCAGCCGGCTGTGCTGCGGACTTTTAGCCAAAGGCTGAGCAGGTGAGCTTGCGCTAATCAGTTATACATATCGTCTCATCTGCTTATTGTTTAGCATACAACTGAATTATTATCTTGCTTCTACAAGTAGATATATTTCAAACCAATTCTCCCAATTGTTTTTTTTTCCAGAGGCTTTAATGATGCCATCAATGGATTTAATGATGATGGATGGTCCCTTATGGATAGTGATGGTGTGGAAGACATAGTAATTGCTACTAACTCAACCAAGAAAATCAGGCCTGATGCGAATTCTGCTAATGCTTTCTCTGTCCCCGGAGGTGTTATTTGTGCTAGGGCATCTATGTTGCTCCAGGTAAATCCCAGAGTTTTTCCTCGCAAGTAGTTCCTCTATTTTAAACTTACTGTGTTGCTCCAGGTAAATCCCAAGGTTTTTCCTTGCAAATAGTTCCTCTATTTTAAACTTACCGTGTTTGATATGTTGCATATATATCCTATACTTAAAACCTTACCCTATTTCCTCTTTATCTTTAGATCTTTTTACCTGATTATAGATCTTGTTTGTTGTTACTGCCAAAAGGACAAGCAAATTGCCTTCTTAATAGTATAAAAGCAAGAAGATTAATAGTTATTTTTTATCGCAAACTTTCTACTAAAGCAGCTGACTAGTAACTTTCTCCAGAATGTTGCGTTTTCAAGGTATTTTTTTTCCTTTTTTTAGAAAACTTCTGAAGGGGTCATTTTCGGGGCTTGTGCCATGCGTTTTAGCAGCACAAGTATGGTTTGGCTGCAAATTCTAGTGTTAGTTTGGAAAACCAATTGCTATTTTCTAATCCTCTATTATTAACTTTCTTTGTTATTTTAGAGTGTGCCACCAGCATTATTGGTGCGATTTTTGAGGGAACACCGGTCTGAATGGGCTGATTACAATATGGATGCATACTGTGCTGCTACACTTAAGGCCAGCTCATGTTCATTTCCTGCATTGCGGCCAACCAGATTTCCTGGGAGTCAGATCATCATGTCACTTGGTCACACTGTGGAGAATGAGGAGGTATGCATTGCCTTTAACTTATGTTTTTGATAAGAAATGTTTGGTGATATGCCATCGAAGGTGACTTTTTTGTCTGCACAAGTTGATAAGAGTGGATATCAAGATGGGTGATGTTGAATTAATTAATTTTTACATGTATAGATAAAAGATTCTGAAGGGCGTTCTTAAAATTATGCATACATATTTCATCCTAGTTTTCATCAATATTTAGGGAATTGCATTTGGCATGCAATGACATATGATATTGGTCAATTCCAATGTTTCATGTCTTTCTGATGCCTTAATTTATTTCTTTCAATTGATGGTTGGTACCCGAGGTCGTAAGTTCGAAACCTAGTTGCTTCACATTTCTAGTTGAGCTCATTTCTTAAAAAAAAAAAATTTGAACGAAGCAGGTAGCTTGCTACCTTTCTCTTTTTCTCTCTCTCAAAAAAAAAAAAAAACAAAAACAAAATTGTTCACTTCTTCTTAAGAGTTAAGCTATTGTGCAGATTCTTGAAGTTGTTCGTCTTGAAGGCCAGGCTATCACCCAAGATGAAGCTGCTTCACCTAGAGATGTTCATCTGCTGCAGGTAATAAATTGTACTTCTATCAACTCAATTCTTGTTGCCCTTCACAGAGTAGTATTTGGAGGAAACTTCTTAATATGAAATAAATTGGTCAAACTCTGAAAACTGTGAGACATGATATTTATCAATGTTCTTTAATATTTGTGTTAAGCTGGTGGGCAGTTACTGTGCTTTCGGTATACAGTAGATTGATGCCTGTGCTTGACGCATCATTATCACCAAAAGAATAACTAGAAGAATTGAGAGAGAGATATCTAACATACCGTGTGTTTTAAATTAGAACTGATGAACAATACATATATGATCAATATATCATAATGCCTTTTTCTACTTAGTTCTTTTCTCCATGAACTTAGGAGAAAATATGAACTCATTAAGATGTTTCAAATGATCGTCCATTTGAATCAAATCATATTGTAGCAACTGTTAAACCGGTTCCTCTCTCTATTGAAGCTTTAAGAAGTTTGAGTATATTTGTATTCTATTCGGTGTTGGTCCTGTTAAAAGTGGCTAAATATCCTTGTTCGAAACGGTCATTTACTTGTTGTATTAACCGTCTGCGGTGCTATTTGGCCTATTAATCTTTTCATTTGTTTGCAACTTGTCTCTTTGGTGATTACAGGCTTTGTGCCTGCATTTGTAAATGGTGGTCAATTCAAAAGTGCAAATGTTTATTGGTGTTTCTCCTTGATTCTTTCTGTAATTTGGCGTGTTAAAGAAAAAAAAAAATAATGACATGAAGAATACAGACTGTCATTTATCCTGGGATTTTAATATATTAATCTACTTTAATTTTGGCGGTTCTTGTTTTTCAGCTTTGCTGCGGGATAGATGAGAATGCAGTTGGATCCTGCTTTCAACTTGTTTTTGCTCCAATTGATGAACATTTTCCTGATGATGTTCCCTTGATATCTTCTGGCTTCCGTGTCATACCATTGGACACAAAAGCAGTTAAGCATGTGCTTCTAGTTCTTTTGTTTCTCTCTACTCATTTACTTATGATATATTTAATCTGTTCATGGTAAAATGCCGTTAACCATATCATATAAAGAAGGGGTTGTTGCTAATTTGCTTCTTGTGGCAATTAGGTTTGTGGTTCATCTTTTTCAATATCGTGTTTCAGTCATGTATTGCGGTCAAGTGTAGCCTTGACACCGAAGTGTAGTCTTGACAAATAAAGTATGAAGTCATTTTGTTTGCAATTCGCTACATGAACGCAAGTTCCTTATATTGAAAATTATAGTTTAATACGGCTGATAAAGTTAAGTAGTTTTCTGGAGTTTGTTTGAAGTTGTATGACATGATTTAGAAGCTGAAGTTATACTTATTGTGACTATTCCATTGGTCTGTAGAGGTTAAACATACATGGTATACAATTTTTGAATAGAAATTTGTCTACACAACAATTAGATGGTCGAAACATCTTTACAGGATGAAACAATGGTTGCGTACTCTTCTATGAGTTCACAAACTGTTATGTTATTCATTGTTACAAAAGTGATCCATAATCTCATCGAACATTACTATGTTAAAGATCCATAACAGGGATCTGCATTTCTTTATCGCCTGATAGCGATTGTAATGTGTAATGCAGGATGGTATAACTTCCACCCGAACATTAGATTTAGCATCAAGTCTTGAAGTGGGTAATGCCACACAACGCACCTCCAATGAGAAATCTCCAAGCGACTACAGCCTGCGGTCGGTGCTAACGATTGCGTTTCAGTTCCCATATGAAATGCACCTCCAAGAGAGCATTGCGGCAACGGCCCGCCAATATGTTCGAAGCATTGTCTCAGCCGTGCAAAGAGTCGCGATGGCTATCGCTCCATCACGGCCTGGCTCAGACGTTGGTCAGAAGCTACTTCCGGGATCTCCTGAAGCCTCCACCCTCGCTCATTGGATTTGTCAGAGCTATCAGTAAGTCCACCAGACTCTGCCTTATTTTGAATGGCGAATAATCTTGAACTTGTGTTCTGTGTTCTGTCAGAGAAGTTTCTTTCTGTAGTGGAGATAGTTGCAGGGAATGACAGATCACAGAAATATATTATACGCTTGTATATTGAGGGATGCTCATCGAAAAACCAATAAGTTGGAGAGTTACCATCAACATGACTTGTAGTTGGAGGGTCCAGGGGTTCATACGCTTTTTCATCTACAATTCTTTATTGGTTCATTATTCATAAAGAGCATGACCGGGGTGTCAATTAGTTGGTTCTGCTTGGACTAGATCTTGTCCCAAACATGAGCCTGAAGTACAAGCCTCGGGATCGAGCCCGAGCAATTCATAGTTGACTGTGGGCTATGTAAGGACTGAGCCCGAGCAATTCATACTTGACCGCGGGCTATGTTAATCTTTTACGCTGTGCATGCTTGGGCTTTGGCCCTCGTGTTTTCGACACAATATTCTGTCAGGAGGCAGCCTTAGCTCCGCAAGGCCTTGCAAAGTCTGGTTGAATAGGCATTGGAGATGAGCTTACTTTTTCAGTGCTGACCAGGTTTGGCCTCTTGAACTGGCGGAGCACATTGAAATCCATGAGCTGCCAATGAAAGAATAGTAACTGTTCAAAATACGGATGTAAAAAGAATATGAGACTGTCAATGCTTTTTGCCAATGCTTCTACTATGTAATACTACTGCAATTGCTTTTTCCAGTGTAGTTTTTCTCTTCTTATTCATTGTGCTTTTGCAGTTACCACCTGGGTCTGGAGCTGCTGAGGTGTCCTGATGCAGCGGGGGACTCCTTGTTGAACATGTTGTGGCATCATCAAGATGCCATTTTGTGCTGCTCTTTTAAGGTACGAGTCAAGGTGTCGTGAATTTCTTGATGTTTATTCTCCCCATCTTTTGTCTTTGCCACCATGTCTGTGTGACTCACTTATTTATCTACACGCACACGCACTGTCTGTCTGTCTGTCTCTCTCTCTCTAATCTTATACATTTCCCTGGTTCTCTTTTCTCAGGAAATTATGCCATGCTATTATATGATCTTAATATTGTGATAACTCTTTTACTGCTCACGACAATTACTGTTCCTATTACGGCTTTTGATATTCTAATAAATGATTTTCCTTTTGTTTCTTCCAGGTACAACCGGTCTTCAGTTTCGCAAACCAGGCTGGATTAGACATGTTAGAAACATCCCTGGTTGCGCTACAAGACATCTCTTTGGATAAAATCTTTGATGAACCCGAAAGAAAAGCGCTGTATGCAGAGTTTGCAAAGTTGATGGAACAGGTACTGTTGCTTCCTTTTACGTCGCCTCAAACCCATTGGATTGTGCCTTCACATTGTTTTTGGACATCCTGCATTTTCTAATTTGTTCATTTTCTTCCCCATCTTCTGTTTTTGTAAAATCGCAGGGCTATGTTTACCTTCCAGCTGGAGTTTGCTTGTCGGGAATGGGCCGCCATGTCTCCTACGAGCAAGCTATTGCTTGGAAAGTTCTCAGCGAAGATAACAACGTCCATTGCCTCGCCTTCTGTTTCGTCAACTGGTCCTTTGTGTGAGAGCCTTTTATCGCACCTCAAAGCTGCTCTCGGATAAGCGAAGCCGTTTTTGTATGTATGAAACAAGAAATCCCTCGTCCCAATGCTGAACTTATTTTAGTTTGATCTTTAGCTTTTTCTCGATGGGGTTGAGAGTGACAAAACGGAGCTCAATCCAGTTCCTGTCAGCAATCTTGGTAGAAATGTTTTGTGAAAGCAAGAGTTAATTTTGGAGGTGTTACTTATCCTTATGAGTTGACCATGTATATTATTTATGAAAGTTATATAGAACACTTGATTCAGCCCTTTCGCTCTCGCAGGCTAGCTAACCAGTGCTGGGAAAGTTGTTCTACACAAAGTAATATTATAAAGGAGGATTTGATTCTTATGTTTTCGCACTTGAAAGAGTTTTTTTTCTTTTTTCCCTCTCCTTTTCTATCTAATTTCTCCTGTTCATTTTTGTATGGTTCATAGGATTATAACTGTTCTTTTAATAGTTGTTCCTTTTGTTTAAGTTAGAAAATTTCAATTCTTGATTTTATCAGCTCGAAGTTTCAATTTATTAACCTTCTTTTTTCTATTATAAAGGACAAATTGCAAAGCAACACAAGACCACAAAAAAAAGAGCCGAGGAGAGAAGCTGATCCACCGAAGTGCTTAAAACATAAGATTCTCAAAATAAAACCCGTGAGTGACAGCAAACGAAGCCATGGATCTCTTTTTCTCTTTTTTTTCTTTTGTATCTTATGTCTATCAAATAATTCAGATTATATGAAATTGTTGTTGCTTTTATTTTAACTAATATAGTGATACGGGGGATTTAATTTGGATGGCTAATGCAATTCATGAGAAAAGTTCTTTAGATGTGGAATGGTAAAACTACAAAGAGAAAATTGCTGCTTGCGGGCATGTTTGTCTCACCGAAAGTGAGTAAAATGATTTTTGACCGTAAATGTTCACTTTATTTATTTGGTTTATCATAACTTCATCTTCGGTCGAAATTTAAATTTCCCAAGCTTCGGCCCACTTCAGACTAAAATCAGTTACAGAGAATAAAATAAAAAAAATAAGATATTACTTCATCTCTCACACCTTAAGCTTTTAAGGTATTTATTTTCTACCAAACATACAGCAAAACTAGATGGACTTCAGTTTCACAGCTATACAAACAAACAACGTAAAGAAAATAATTTTCATCTGAACTCTAGATCACCTAAAATTCAAGTATACTTTGATATGAACTTTACCTTCGGTAAAACAAACACGCCCTAAGCGTAAGTAAAAAAAAAGATTGTAGAACTAGCAAGTGGGCAAAGCATTTTTTTTGAACTTATTCCTTGCCCACCTTGCCAAAACCACCATAACTGCTCTAGTCCCAACAGACCAATGAAACAAGCCAATGGCTTTAATTAGATTAGAAAAGAAATGATATCAGACTGTACCTGTGCTTAGTCTAGTAGGGGCATGGCAGAGAGGGGGGGGTACCATATCCCTCCTTTATTCTAACTGTTAAACTTATATCAGCTATCTCTCATAACTACAATTGTTCCTCCACCAAAAAACACAGCACAAAATGGGGACTTTATATTCTCACTTGAAACCCAAGATAGTAGAATGAAACTCAAGAGGAGGATTAAATAGTTATTCCCCTGCAAAATATCGACTACCCTTAGTAGTAGCGCGGAAAAAAGGAGAGGACTAGCATCATATGGGCAAATGATCTTGCTGTTTCTGAGATTTTGCTTCTGAAAAGCTAAGAAGTTCATATTACAATGTAGCCTGCCCAAAAACCCTAAACTGCTATTTAGAAGAACTACAAAATGAAACAGACTAGAAGCATAGACAACAGCGAAAGAGCAATGTAAACAAAAAAAGGGAAAGACCATACTCACTTGATCTCAAGTTGCTTCAGCCCCTCTACTACTATACTTTTGTCGGGACTTTTCGCGACGGTGTCCGCACTACAGTTGGCGTTTCCTTCGGTCTCCTTCATAGGAGTGGGGGCGGAGACAGCCGGCGGTGCTTCGGAAACCGCCGGCAGTGCTTCGGAAACCACCGGCGGCGGTTCCTTCACTTGAACCTGAACGGGTGGTGGGGCCACCACAACCGGCAGCACTTCCTTAACTGATGCACGGACATCCTTTACCTGAACAGGAATGACAGAACTCATGGCCGATACAGGAGGCGTAGCAGCAAACACTGGAATAGCAGGCCTGATATGAACAGGGGACGCCATCCGGATTGGCGGGCGGCCCATAATGGCCACTGGCGGTGGCGGAAGAGGTGGAGCTGAGAACACCGGCACAGCCGTCCTTATTGTCACCGGCGGAGCCATTCCATGGCAAGTCATCCCCAAATGCCTAATAGGAACATAAGGTGCGGCTCCGGCCGCAGGGAACTTGTGCGGTAATGTACTATTATCTGGTATAAAACCAGGGGAAACCGGTCGGGTTCTCGGATTAGATTTCGGTCGGATTAGCGGGAGAATTTTTGAGCACAAGGAGGGTAGAGGTTGAATTGCTGGAGGTCTTCTATTATTATCTGGGATTTGAGGGAACTTCTTGGGGAATGGTGAGATGTGAGGGTTATGGGCTGCCATCGCCATCTTTTCCTTAAGCCGATAGTTCAGTAGCGCACGGGCTATCTTGATCTGCTCCTGCTCGTCGTTGTTCTCCAGTTCGGATGATGAGCTCGCCGCTTGCTGTGCCACTGTTGAATGAAGAAAGAATGGGTTTAGCCATATTTCAAAATGATTTAAAGCAGAACAAAAGGGGCAAAAAAAGGTCTTAATTACGAAAAGTTTATGATTAGTCATTAAGATGCCATTGTAGCTTGGTTTATGGAAAAGGATCAGTTTTGAGCTACTTTACATGGAAGAGGAAAAGCAATTCACAAACTTTAACAGCAGATTGCACGGCATATTTCTATGACTCCATAAATTTTAAAAAAAAAATATACTGCGCCTAATTTGTTAAATGAAACCCTACTAAAAGAGAGTGTAGGACGGATGGTCGAATCCAGATCATGCTAATGAGTGAGAAATAATAAACACAAAAAGCTACTTCACTAAGTGCTCTGCAGAGCATTAGTGCTATTCCATATGCCAAGGTGGAATGCTAAATTAGGGAACTAGTGATACAAATTGAACGACAATAGATGATTCAGAAGTTTGTATAATTGTCCAATGCCAATGTGTTGGGAAAAAAGAAAGCGCACACATTTTGCAGTCTGGCAGCCTATCTATTCCAGACTGTTGTGCCATGCAGGTAGTAAAAAAATATTAAAGTGGAAGCAAATCCTATAAATACTGCAATCTTTTCTCTTCCAGGGCTGAAATAAAAAATCAGAAACATGAAAATGACATGAAAAAAGATAGGCTGAAACCAAAAATGACATGAAAAAAGATAGGCTGAAACCAAAAATGACATGACAAAAGCATATCATTTCATACAGAAATCAGATAAATAGATTTGTACCGCAATGACTACGACATGACTGACGTGTATGCATTGTTGTGCTTTGAAAATCACCATAAAAAAGACAGATATTGATAAAAATAGTGCCACAATAAAGAAAGAACTGCATATTAATAGCAGCTGCTTGTTGCAAATAGATTTGCTTTCAATGACTAGGACACTTGATTTCAATGTCGAACTTACATCTCTAAAGACCTAGTGATATATTTCTAGCAAAAATACAATGTATAAGCCAAAATTTTAAAAATTTACAGAGTGTATACAGCTAACAGCTTAGGACACGATATGAATTTCAAAATGCAGTTAGCATTTCAGACCAAACATGTCTCTAGTGTCAAACTGATAATTCTTTAGCACATATTAATAACAGTAAGAGAAATCAGATGTGGAAACTATTGAAAAGAAGAACTCACAATTTTACAAGCAATGCATAAAAAAAAAAATCTTTTATTTCTCTCTTAGATGCCTGATTATCCCTGTATAATATGTAAAATCTACTAGAAGGATATGGGCTCACATTGTTTTAATGAAGACCATGCGGCCATGGCGGCATTCTTCTCTGCTTGCTTCTTATTCTTCGCTGGTTCACCGGTAAATGTGATTCCTGCTAGCTCCACCGTGCATGTGAATACAGGAAGGTGACCAAGGCCAGAGCGTACAGTTGTGTACGATGGCAATGGAGCCCCAACTCTTTGGGCTACTTCCTGTAGCAGATTCTTGTAAACCCCTGTTTCATCCTGTTTAAGACGAATTCTGGCATTACTGAGTAAATGTAGAAGAAAAAACTCAAATGTGAAAGAGGCATGATTACATAAAGGACAACTCACAAGTACGAACTTGTGTTCGAAGTGGTAATGAAAAACTTGAGGGAATAGCAAGCAATCGGAAGTCAAGAGGAAAAGCAATTTCTTTCACATTCAAGTTCGGTAACTAAAAATATTTCATCTTTCATGAATGAAAAGAACAATTGGATTACAGTGAGACGAATTAGTGCAAGCAATGGAAACCAAGCGTTGAGCAAACTAGTTGACAAAATTAACCAGGCCTAATTTTCAATTTCATAAGAAATTCGCTTGTCCAGAAAAGATGATTTATTTAGTCCACACTAAATTCAATAACCTTGTGTAGTTTTGATGAATCACCATACAATCCTCGACATTCTTAAAGAAAAGTTTGTTCTAAACATCAATGCTAGACTGAGAATTTAACATCCATTTCGCTCGATTATTACTAATAACAACTTTTCCGTCAAATTACGATTAAACTATCATTCAGCTCCGCTAATACCAATCACCAAATCGAAAACCATTTACACCAAAAACAAATTTTTTTTAAAAAAATGATAGAAAATGGAAACAGATTCAACTGTGGATAGTGTTGCTGACTAAAAATCAGCTCCTCTGCGCCCACATCTCCACTAATAATAAGAGATTGGGCCCTACTTGTCTTGACTCATTTGGTGCGGTTAGGTGAGTGCTCCAAATTCAATTCAAACCCACCCACCCATGTTGTCACCATTAAAATCCCATCCTGAGTCAGCTCAAATTTAATTACAATTTACAATAGTCACTCCCCCCCCCCCCATTTAAAGTTTGACGCCGCCCCAAGAAGCACTCAACCAATTTAATTAATTAAAATTAGGTAAAAATGTACAGAGGCCCCATCAACTTCATTTTTTCCCCCTCTTTTTTTTTTTTTTTTTTTTTTTTTGATTGAGATTTCCTTAATTTAAACTTTTTTTTTTGAATTTAAGTAATTTTCGTCAAAACAAAATTGGGGCTTTTTCAAATAAATAGCTGATTTCACCGAATTTAATGACTTTACTCACTTTTTAGCAAATAAAACTCAGACCAAAACTCAAACAAAAACAAATTAAAAATTCCTTTTTCTTTTTCACTTGATTAGAATAATAATGGGTTCCTCATGTGGCACACGGTTTCACACAGATTGGGACAAAAGGCACTTTATTTTTTTCTAGGGTTTCACACGATTAATTAAAATATTTTAAATTTTTGATAATTAATAATAATAATAATAATAATAATAATTACTCAGAGATGTTACTAACGGGTCGGAAACGGAACCCTAGCGGAAAACAACGTCGCGGGTGTATCCAAACCACAAAACGACGTCTTCGGCGAGTATTTAATCAACGCAATAAAAGCACGAAGTTAATGCACGGAGACCCAAACTTTTTTTTAAAAAAATAATAATAATAATTAAAAAAGAGGAGCAAAAAGTAATAAATAAATTAATGATAATAATAAATGATTAAAATAAAATAAAATAAAATAAAAAGGACGAGTTCCCTTCCTCCACGCACCGTCGCCGTTCCGACGAAGCTCGACATTAATTAAGATAATAATAATAATATGATAAAAATAAATTGTAAAAAAAAATTTAAAAAAATAGTGGTGATTAGTTTCAATTTTAGAAATCGAACTCGTTTTTTCCCCCGAAAATATAAGAGAAATTAACTAATTATTCAGTAAAAATCGGGCGAAATATGAAAAGAAAAAAACAGAAAAAGGGCTCGAAAATCCAATTTCATCATATTTTCATCTAATTTTAAACTCCGAAGAGGCGATTCGAATCTAAGAAGCCATCCGATCGAACAAATTCGTTCGAAATCCGAAAAAAGGGAGGTGGATAAGGCGGTTTCCCATTTTCCCGATCATTTTTCATCAAAAAAAAGGGGGTGGGGAAGGGGAAGGGGAAGGTACCAGGATTCGAGCGGCGAGGGAGTGGGAGGGGCCGCGGTGGGAGAGGGCGCAGAGGGCGACCTCGGCGGCGGAGTGCTCGGCCTGGCGCAGGGTGGTGCAGAAGCTGGGGCTCTCGAACACCTCGCCGTTGAAGTTGACGGTGGCCTTGAAGCGCGGCGCGTGGTCGGGGCCCTCCCGGATGCAGGTGTACGACGGCAGGTTGAAGCAGCTCCGCTGCGCCAGCTCCTGCAGCTGGTTCTTGTACATCTCTTCCCCCCCACCCCCCCGGCGCCTCCCCCAAAACCCTAACCCTAACCCTAACCCTAACCCTAACCCTAAAACCTAACCTCCCCCCCGGTTCCCGATCCCGATTCACCCGAAACCCTAGCCCTAGATTCTACGAATGCGGGCCGATCCGCCGCGCGGGGGGCGAGATCCGGCCCCCGGGCGCCGTCTCCCTCGGCGGCGCCGTCGCCGTTGTGGTGCGCGCTCCGCCGCGATCGACGGCGACGGCGACGGCTCCGATGGGATCTGCGCGGGGGATTGGGGCCGCTTCTTCGCCTCGCGAAGGTTTTGCTAGGGTTTTCGCGGCCTCCTCTCTCTCTCTCTCTCTCTCTCTCTCTCTCTCTCTCTCTCTCTCTCTCTATGCTTGTTTCACAAAGAAAAAAAAGAAAGAAGAGCTTTAGAGAGAGAGAGAGAGATCTGGAAAAGAGAGAGAAACGGAGGTGGAAAAGTTTAAACACTGTTGGGGTTGCTTTTAATTTCTCATCACTCACTCTCTCTCTCTCTCTCTCTCTCTCTCTCTCATTTTCTTTTATTAATGCCTTTGTGATTTCAAAATAAATAAGGGGGGTGTTTTAATTTTAACACACAAATTTATTTTTTTAAAAAATATTTTCTATTCGATAAAAAAATTTAAAAATAAAAGCAGTAATTTTTATAAAATCAGAAAAAAAATTACAGAAAAACTGATTTTTTTAAAACTGAACGGATCAAAATTTGTTGAAAACTATTTTATAAAAGCTTAATTATATTATATTGTATTTTATTTTCTATATTGTACTATATTTTTAAAAAAATAGTACTTAGCTATTTTTTTATTTTTGTACTATAGTTTATAATTTTAGATGAAGGTTAGTGGTACTCTTAAAAATATTTGCGAAAAATTGCACATCGTTTTAGTACATAAAGTAACAAAAAAAATTAAAAATAATTTGATAGAAATTTTTAATTAATCTATTTTGAAAACTCTTTTTGTTTTTTTTTTTCTACTATGTAATCAACTTCTTTATAAATTTGTTAAATTTTATCTAAAATAATTAATTTATTAACATTGATATAGAAACTGGCGAGACAAAAATAGTTTAGTAATATATGTGAGTAAAAAAAAGTATAAAATAAAAAAGTAAATTAAATCTAAAATATAGTATAGAGATTGATAAAAAAAAAATTACAATATAATAGTCTTCGTGAAAAAAAAATAGCAAATAAAACCAGTATGCAATTAAGTCTTCTAAAAAACCTATGGACTTTTCATTGAATAATACCGTACGCTCGTTTTCTCAATAGAAGTTACTAATTTTTGTCTCCCATATTACATAGAATTTTATAAAGTTTAAAATAAAAAATCAAATTTTCTATTCTAGTACATAAAAAAAAGTAAAAAATAAATAAAGATAAGTTCATCATATTATTCAATCTAATATTTAATTATCTAAATTAGAAGAGAATATATATATATATATATATATATATATATATATATATAGAGCAGGGCTGCTGTGCTCTCAGGAGTACGGAGCCCTCCGTGCTCCTAAGCCGTTTTCGATGATGGAACTTCCGATCCGACGATCGGCTCCGTTAGACTTGATTTAGCATATTTGAAATATCTAGAAAATAAATTTTGTGATTTTTCGATATCGTTTACTTAGTGATCGAAAATGTTCAAAATCAACGGCTGAAAATAAAAATCTCATAAAAGTTAGTGATATAGTACTAAAATTTTCAATCAGAGATGTTAAACTTGCTGTAGATAGTATAAAAAATTTTCTATCAAAATTTTATATGATTTGGATACTTCTACACCGTTAAACTTGAAACGGCAGATATCAACCATTAAAAGTTGTTGATTTTGAACCATTTAGATTGCTACGTAAATGATATCGAAAAATTACAATATTTATTTTCTACATATTTTAAATATGCTAGATCAATTCTAACGGAGCCGATCGTCGATTCGGGAGTCCCATAATCGAAAACGGCTCATGAGCACGGAGGGGCCTCCGTGCTCCTGAGAGCACACAAGACCTACTATATATATATATATATATATATATATATATATATATATATAACAGGGCAACTGTACTATTAGGAGCACAGCAGTCCCTTTGCTCCTAAGTTCCTAACCATCCATCAAATTTGATGAATGGTTATGAAGAGAGAGAAGAGAAATTAAATAGAAATTGAGTGTACAATTTCTCTTCTTAAATTTTTCTCCAATATTTTCTCTCTCTCATCCTAGCCACCAATCAAACTTGATGAATAGTTAGAAACTTAGGAGCATAAGAACTGCTGTACTTTTAATAGCACAGTAGTCCTGCTCTATATATATATATATATATACATACATACATACGTATTACCTTCAAGTTTTATAAGATTGCATCTGCTACTACTGCTACTACTGAGCAAAACGGCAGTATAATTAGTAGAGCAATGCTTCAATGCTCCATTCTAATCTTAGCTGTTTATTTTTAATCAATGAAAGGTTGAGATTTATGTGTGAAAAAAGATGACATGCTATTGCATAAGAGGTACCGGTCACCAGGTATGTAAAATTAGGACGTTTTGGAGAAAAAATTTAATTAATATTAAAAATTTAAAGTTCCAATATTAGAATGTTTTGCATGCTATCCTTGAATCATGATAAAATGAGTTTTTGATTGGATTATCGAATTTGAAGGCCGATTTTAACAATAATTTGTGATGACAACGTAAGTTATAAATTTAGTAATTTAAAATTTAGAGTTAATTTCAAAAATTGAAACTTTATGTGTAAATAGTTAAGAAAAATTATTTTTTAACCATAATATAAATTAAATCTAAATTTAAATTTGATCAATAATTTTGAAATCTAGTGTTGTTTTTCAATATTGAATTAAAAATTTCAATTGACTTTAAAATTTAGAAGTTTTTTATTTAAATAAGCAATAAAAGTTTATAATTACACTATAACTTAAATTAAAATTTAAAAGAGAATAACATTTTCGAACTTTCATGTTAGTTTAATATTGAATTGACAATTTGAATTGAAATGTATTGCTGATTTAAATATAAATTTTTCTTTCTCAAATTTAAATTTAAATTTAACTTAGACAATTATAAATATAAAGCTTACATGTTAATTTTAAATTCAAAAATTTATGAAGATTTATCACTTATCATATTAGCCATTATCTAATTTGGTAAGTAATAAAATTAAATTAGGAAATGAAGATTTTTTGGATATTATCAAATTTAGTAATTGACTAATATATATTTATCTTTATGATTGATTGGTAACCTGCTCAGCAGGTTACCATTGCATAGAAGTCGATCTTAACCTTAAAAATTGGACGATTCAGATTTAAATTGACTGGTGTATTGAAGCATTTCTCTAATTAGTAAATTTAATAAAATTTTAATTATTATCAAAATTAAAATTTGAGTGGTCAATTTGTGCAAGTACTAAAGCTTGATGCATTTGTCCCTTTTTTTTTTGTTTTTCCAACAAAAAGAAGTTTTTAAGTAAGCAGTGGCTGCTGTTTGTGACACTAGTACTGGCTAACACTAATCACTGCTCAGCTTTTTAGCAGTGAGAGGTCCCCCTCTCTCTCCACTGATTACACCTACCATTATTACCAAATTAATTACATTTTTCCACATTAAATGAAATGTTCTAACATTGAATTTTAAAATATAACAAATTTCAGAAAAAAAAAATTTAATTACCGCTCATATGGTTTAGTAACATATTTTTACTTTGTCATTCTGTAATTTGAATAAAATTTATATGAACATAAGAAAATAATTAGACGAGCAATTTTGGCTCTATGTGAGTGAAATTTAAATTTAAATTTTGATTTATCGTGTTAGTTCTTATCTTACTTCTAATGAATGATTAGAATGCAGCTAAACACACCAGGCTCTAAAATCAGGTTTATAATACATTACAAACCAATATATATGACGGTATTTAACTGGTGGAGAAATATAAATAATGAGAAAATAGACATGACTTATGTCTGTATAGAGATAGGAGATTGGATAATCTCTGCAAAATACTTGCGCCTGTTATCTGGTAGGGCTCCTAATATGTTGAATATTTGATTCGAGACGGTTACAACGTAGTTAAGTTCGACTCAGGTGAAAAGCGCATGGGGCAACACTTTTGTTGCTCACAGGTTGACGTTGCAATTAACCTAAATTTATGCTTAATTTGTTTGAGGTATAGTAGAGTGAGATGCATAATTGAGATTGCGCTAATTGTTACTAGTCATAGCTAAGTTGTTTACACTAGAAAAGAAACCCTTGACTTGTTCCTATGTTTCTAATGACATTTTTTTTCGGAGGGAATGATAATATGCTATCACTCCGTTTATTTGTTTTAAAATAAATTTAGTTGATAATATAAAATAATTATGCTTTAAATTTGGGATCTGAGTATCAATCAACAAGTCTTTAGCCAATTATGCTGACTTTTTTAATCTTATTATGTGGCATATTGCTAAATTAATTGTTAAATGTTGTTTGATTTGTTTTTAGACGAACTATTATATTCAAAAAAAGAAAACCCTTCCTATTTTTTATATTTTAAATTAGATATCCTTTTCATATTTTCTTTTGACTTAAGCTTATATTCAATTTGATTCCACTAACACTACAAATGAAAATAACCAAGTTATTGAGTAAAAATATAAAAAATCAAGTGGTTGACTCGTTTTTTTCCCCTTTCTCCCTTTCTTTCCAATTGTATCTTATTTTTCAATAAAAAAATAGAAAAAAAGGAAAAAAAAAGGAAAAAAAAGAGAGAGGGACTTTGGATCAAAAGGTAACACTTTATTGAAGCAGCGTGAAACTATCACCCTCCAAAATTAATTCAGCTTTAATTACTTTTTGGTGTGGGTCATCAAATTGTCTTTTTTTTTCTTTTCTTTTTTTAAGCTAAATTACAGAAAACTTTTCTGTCAAAATCTCGGCCTCGGCCTCGCCCTCGCCCACCTCTCCCTTCACACCCGCCCCGATCTACTCCCTACCGTCGTTAAAATAGATGGGCAACAAATGTGCAGGAAAAGCGAGGAAGCAGGTGGAGAAAACGGAGTCGGAGTTGAGGTCGAGGGAGGCGCGAATAATGAAGGAGGAAGGCTGTAGGTGTGCAGGATTGGGAAGAAGACGAACATGGTGAGGGACATTTTCGTTATTTTGCCATCAAAGTTAACTCCGTACCCCTGTCAAGATTTTTTATTTTATAAGAGAGCAAAGTGTAGATTTTTAAATGACAGGGGGAGAAAGTGAAAAATTAAATTTTGACAGGATTTTTTTTTATAATTTAGCCTTTTTTTTAATTTAAATTTAAATGACTTAAATAAGTGGAGTCCATTTTTCTCAGAATTTTTTTTGATGATAGTTTTAATTATCTTTTATTATCATAAATTTTTTGAGTAATATAATATAGAAAAATAAATTTTTTTAAAATTATAAGCAATATAATATTCTACATTTCTATTATTGTTGTTTGTAAAACGAATTATTTATTATTTTGGTTAACATTATATTTTTACAAAATAAAAATAAAATTACCGAATAGTTAAATATAATATATTAAAGTAGAGAGTGGTAATACTAAATTGCGCTCAAAGAGCAAATGAAAGTTTATTCCTTTTATTCTTAGGCTAAATTGATTTTCGCTTCTCAAACTATAAAACACGTGATATTTTAATTCTCAAATTTTAATTTATTATATATTTTTTATTTGAACATTAAGATTATTAAAATCAAATTTTATGACCTAATTTAATAGGAGTAGTGCTACGCTTGCCGACTCATTGAGCCAATTCGGTTCGTCGAATCGGTAAAAAAAAAATCATTTAATAGACTAGATGCTGATGTGTCATTAATTTGATAGTGATATGTCATTTTAATTATTATCACGTTCTTAATTATAACATTACGCACGTCAATAACACATCAGCATTTAATCAACTAAATTGGACCATAGGACACCGCAAACTACTACGAATTAACATTTAGCCTTATCTTTATTATATACTCATCATGCTACGAGTAATCTAAACCGTTGAGATCGAATCCAACGGTTCTCCCCACGCTCAAATCAACGATGGGCCGTCGCGGTCGACACCGGTCAAATGTCGGCCCAAGATTACAACAGTAGGCTCGAATTTGGAGAATATTACGAAGAAGCCCACGAGGGGGCTGTGGGTGTAAATAAGATGGATGTGAGGGGCAAATGTGGAAAGAACTGGAGCAGTGACTTTTCACCGCGAGGGAGACGCGCGACGTCGCCACGTTGGAATCTCCGAAGCCGACAGAAGTTGATAAAAAAGTACGCCGTCCGGCCTCCCGTAAGCCCACCCCCCAGTATGCTTAAGATAACCCTCACCTCATCTTAAAATTATCCAAAAATTAATTGGATAACTTCAAATACCACCGCTGTGGTTTCGTGCTTTCTTATTTTAGTGCCATGTGGTTTAAAACGTATCACTTTAGTACCCTGTGGTTTGGTTATTCTCTATTTTGTTACATTTTCGTTACTTTTTTTTATTAAATTATACAGAAAAAACTTCAAATATCCCACCTATGGTTTATCGAATATTCACTTTACTATCCTGTAGTTTTAACTTTCTCATTAATTTAACGAAAAAATTAACGAATAGATAACGAAAAGAGAATATTTCATAAATCATAGGTGGGATATTTGAAGTTTTTAGTGCCCTGTGGTTTAAAACGTATCACTTTAGTACCCTGTGGTTTGGTTATTCTTTTTTTTTTGTTATCTTTTCGTTAATTTTTTTTATTAAATTATACAAAAAAAATTTCAAATATTCCACCTATAGTTTATCGAATATTCACTTTACTATCCTGTAGTTTTAACTTTCTCATTAATTTAATGAAAAAATTAACGAATAGATAACGAAAAGAGAATAACCAAACCACAGGGTACTAAAGTGAGAAAGCACGAAACCACATGGGTGGTATTTGAAGTTATCCCAAAATTATATGGTTAATTGCACGCAGCTCCATATAAACATATCGAATAGCAAAAATATCCCTACAAAGTTCAACTTTTTATTTTTATTCCTGCAAAAGTCTAGTGATATTCATATTTATCCCTCTGGTTTGTTACCGTTAGAGTACTGTATATTTTTTTAACAGCAGATAAATAAAATAACATTTTTACCTTTACAAATATATTTCTCCAAAAACCCCAACTGTTAGAAATATTCTCCAAAAAAAAATTATTCAATAATATAAGAACGGTAAAATGGTCAACTTAACTCATTCACTAACCAGGGTTAAGTATTTTACTTATGATTAACTGTATTTTTCTAACGGATCCTAAAAAAGGGGTACTATATTTGAAAACGTTAGAACTTCTGTAGAGATAAAAATAAAAAGTTAAACTTTATAAGGATATATATGCTATTCGATAAGTTTACAGGGAGCTGTATGCAATTAATCCAAAATTTATATTATGTGAGAAAAAAAATATAATAAAAAATATTTTATTATTCTGTACATAATATCATATTACACACATCGCTATATGTTTTGGACATAGTTTGAACTTACTGTATGTAAAGGCGTTTGATTTTATACTTAAGAAGGCTCGGGCCGTTGCGTTTGGGATTGTGGGGAAAAATACGTTATGAGAATATATTATGTTTGTTTTACTGAAATATATCATGCTGTAGAGATCGTAGTCATTCGATGTATGATATAAATTTGGGATAACTTCAAATATCAACCCTGTGGTTTCGTGCTTTCTCACTTTAGTGCCCTGTGGTTTAAAACGTATCACTTTAGTACCATGTGGTTTGGTTATTCTCTTTTTGTTATCTTTTCGTTAATTTTTTCGTTAAATTAATAAGAAAGTTAAAACTACAGGATAGTAAAGTGAATATTCGATAAATTATAGATGGGATATTTAAAATTTTTCTGTATAATTTAACGAAAAAATTAACGAAAAGATAACATAAAAAGAAAATAACCAAACCACATGGTACTAAAGTGATACGTTTTAAACTACAGGGCACTAAAGTGAAAAACCACGAAACCACATGAATGATATTTGAAGTTATTCCTATAATTTTTGTTGTTCTACCGGTTAATGGAAAAGCATACCATATAGTGCTCAATACCAAACGGGCCTTTAAAACACTGTCCTTACTAAATTATTTTAATTTATTTAGTTAGAGGTTTTTTGATTTAATAATAAAATTCAATGCATTAAAATCAATTTAGTTGTTTTTATTTTCTACTAACACAGATTAGCCTTATGAAAAGTAAAACTTAAAAATTTAGATATACTTAATTTGTTCTAAAAATCAGTATTTTATAATTAAATATGATATTAAAATAATTATATGTATATATATATATATATATTTATATAATAAAATTAAAGATAATAATTAAATATTTGTGACGTCATGCTGGCGTAGCTATTTTTTTGAGAGAAAATGTAGCACGCTACCCGCTTCATTTATTTTTTATAGAAATAAACTTAGCTAGAAATGTGAATCAATTAGGATTCGAACTCGGGACCTCGAGTACCAACCACCAAATCCTTTGCCACTTGCGCTAGGGACCTCGTAGCTGTTAATGATCTTTAACCATGCAATATTTTCGAATCGCTGTTCGACCTAATTTTTGAAATGTTGATGAGTACTGCACATGTGAGAGAGTGAAAGAGAGATAAAGAAAGAGTTTTGTGGAGGTCATCATCAAGTTTGGGGTGTTTGAAGTGAGAACACTGAAAAGAGATGGTGTCTTGAGTTGTTCTCATTCCACACACACAAGCACAAAAGAAAAAGCAGAAAAGGAAAAATGAAAAAGATGGTGGCTTGAGTTGTCATGCAATGGTGTGTGATTGGCACACTTGTGGTCTTTAGACCCAATGTAGGTAGACCCAATAAGCAATTAGGGCTTGGGTCCCACCCCAATTAAAAGGTTTGGTCCAGTGAGCCCCTACCCATGTTCATCAAGTGGTGCACAACTTGTGCTATTTAAAGGTCAATTATAACCCCACCTTAATTTTAAACTTGGATTTGGCTGAATTCGAATTCGATCAGGCTGAAGAGGAATCGAGTTAGGTAAGATTGGATTCGGTGAAACCGGACTTTCACGGTACGAATAATTTGATTGTTGAACTATCCCAATTCGGCATAGTTCCAACCGCTTGCATATTGCAATTAGTGCCAATTAAAGGTTAGTCCAAATCTAATCTTATGCGACTTGGATTTGACTGAGTTTGAATTCGATCAGGCTGAAGAGGAATCGAGTCGGATAAGATTGGATTCCGAGAAATGGGGTTTGTAGGGTACAAATGATTTAATCGTTGAGTAATCCCAATACGGCCTTATCCCCACCACTCATATGGATTGGTCAATTCTATGTGAAAGGGGGATTAAAGATTAAGTGGCCCTTAATTAGTTTAATTAATCGTGCATGTGAACGGAACATCGGATTATTGACTTAAGCCGACAAAAGTTAATCAAACTAAGAAAAACCTACGTCCGGAAAGAGGTATCCACATCTGGAGCCTAAAATTGTGTACTGATTGTAGAGATAATGAACGTAAGATGGGGATCGAGGATTGATTTCAATATCATTGCTACCTAAAACATAGATTTGATAGAAAATAATATAAAAATAGCGTTAATACCATCGAACGAACGCTAAACTGTTCTTTTAGAAGATCTTAATAGTATTTTCAAGAGTCTTCACGTAGAAAAAGACTTAACATTTAAACATCAATTGAAATGGTGGGGTCAGCTAATATCTGATCTTAACTTTCATGTCTATTTTCCAGTCCATTTTTTGGTTTGAAAATTTTGAGATATGCCTAATTGCAAATCATTTTCATTGACCCTGTTTGTGTTATGCTAATTAGTTTTAGTCAAAGTTCTAGAAGCCTTTTGCTTTTGAGTCTTTCACCAGCTGAGGAAACTATCACTACTGATCAATAGCAAATTGATAGGGAAACAAATAAAATAAATAAAATAATGGAGGTTCATATATAATTGGAAATTGATGGAGGATGTGATTATGATGCTTTGATTTTTAGCTTTTTGAAAAATTTAAGTAACTAAAAAAAAAGTCAAGAAACTCCTTGTTTGTTCACACAGGATCGGTCAGTTTGTTTCACCGAAGGTGAAGTTCAGATTGAAATTGTTTGTTTGTATACTTAAGGAACCGAAGTTCTTCCAGCTTTGTTGTTTGTTTGGTGGCGCCGAAGTTAATTACGATATTTTGACCGGAAGTGAAGTTACAGTGAACCAAACAACGAAAGTGGGCATTTACGGCCTAATACCACTTCACCCCTCTCCACGTTCAGTAAAACAAATGCACTCATATGTACAGACTTACGTAACTTAAAACACTAAAATATTAGTTTCATTATATAAAGCTTTCGATGTGTTTAAAGATTCAGATCCAATCCAAAAACTTAAGCTAATAGGTGTAGAATTTTTTTACATTATATATAAATCGGAATTCCAATTTGCATTCAATACATGATCAATATTCTTACCATCAGGTCTCACATCTTTTTTTTTTTTTTTTAAATTTTAATCTGTACAACTCTGTATGCATTTCTAAGTGTAAAATTCTTCTATTGAACTGTAAACTACCATGATCCTATATTATCTATATTTATGTATCTTCATATTTAACAACAACTATTTATCATCTGCAAAATTAAATTATCATAAAACAATGTTTCAATCAATAATCTACACCCAATTTATGGCTTGAGCATCTAAGTGTAACATATTTAGAGAGAGAGAGAGAGAGAGAGAGAGAGAGAGAGAGAGAGAGAGAGAGAGAGATTATAAATAGGCTAAGTCAGGATGGGCTGGATCCTGACTAATTGCCTGTAAAAGAAATAGGGCTTGGGCCATGCCCAATTTTAAGAATTTTCATCATATTTGGCATTGATTACAAATGTAATTTAATTGCAGGGAAGTGTAATATCTCACTCAACCTTCTTATCACGCCTTTATCTGGAAAGAGTAATGCTACGATCGTTTAAAAATATACTCGAAAGTGCAGTTGATAAGTAAGTTTTACTGTTTAATGTTACGCAAATACAATAATGCATGTTCTGAAATAATATTCTGGAAAGCTCGGGTTAGTTATAGGTGATTGCTTTAAACCAAGGAGTCAATAAATACTTGAACAGTTGATACCACTGTTACTTGGACCAACCTCTCTGAGTAAAAATGCATAAAATTTCAAACCAAGTATAGTAAAAGTAATCTCTTCTTGGTATGTTAATGAAAGGTTGGTATATAGTTCACCTACTTCTTCTAAAAATAAATGATCTTCTATAATGCACGCAAGGGTAAGGCCTAGAAATAGACAGAGAAATATTATATAATCAAATGATAAGAATTTCAACCTCACCAGCTCCGCGATGTAGAAACAGTTTCTTTTTAATCTATAGCGCAAGAATTTTTGTTCATCACTGACGTGGCAGCATCTATCAGCTCTGCATTCTAACTATTCCTCGAAATGACTCGCAATCATGGTAAGTTAATGGCTATATCTCTTCCACACAATTCTTACATAGAGAGGACCAATTTGAAATAGGGTTTTCCTATTTCAATGTTGTTGTCTCAATTGCTCAAACTATGTGTACTACACTTGAATTAGGGCTAGGGCTACTTAGGTCTCTAGATTTAAATCTAGCTACTTAGGTCACAAACCCACTATAGAATGATCTAGAGCAAATATGTATCTTTTTTTCTTTAACTTTTCCAGGAAGTGTCCATGATCCCATACTACCATTGGAGGAATTTTTCTAGTGAGGAAATTTGCCACAAAAAAAAAAAAAAAACTTTAATCCAAAGTCTATGATTCTCTTTTATCCCTACCTTTTGAAATAGCATGCCTTTTCCTTCTTTCACTTACAACATGTTTTGAATTTTTCCTAATTATTCTTTCATGTTTTTATAAAAATTGGTCGATTCGTAAGAAAACACTAATTTCACGACTAACTTTTTCATGCGTTAAGAGTATCTCTAATATACCGAAAATAAAGGATCGGAGTTATCATCAGTTATATACGAATGTTAGGGGACGACAATTATCTACGACTTTGCTCGGTCCCCCATAAGTCCGACACGAATTTTTCTCTCACACGATTACGAGTACATATGGGGCGCAAACTAGTGAAATCGCACACCAAAGGTATAATGTCGAGTTTCATCGTACGGCTGTAAATTCACCGCTTTATTCTTTTTCTCTCTTTTTTTTATGGCAATTTCACCACCTTATTGGATTGGACTTCGGAAGCACCAAACACGCCCTAAAATGGTCTCACATAGATTCCAAAGGATTTTTCCTAGAGCACAATTTTTAAAGATTTTACCATTATCTAAGATTGTTTACAACGTCTATAAATTTGTCGAAACCGAGGATAACAAAACTAACATCTTTTAAAATATTATAAATACAAGTTTACCAAGTCATCTCCATTGACAACCTCTCAACCTTTGATTAATTTTTTTTTAATATTTGGATTAATTAAATTGTTAATAATTATTAAATTTGCTTACTCTCTGTTACAAAAAAATACATTAACAAAAAGATAAAAATTACCGACCGTTCCTAGCGCAAGTGGCAAAGGGCTTGATGATTGATACCCGAGGTCCCGAGTTCGAATCATAATTGATTCACATTTCCAGCTAAGTATATTTTTTTAAAAAATAAACGAAGCGGGTAGCGTGCTACCTTTCTCTCAAAAAACAAAAAAAAAAACAAAAAGATAAAAATTTCCATTAGAGAATCCCAAAAAGAAAAAAAAACAATCTCATTAAACTCAAAGAAAATATCCCCTCAAAAACTCTAAAAAATTTAAACCCACACACATCTCTCATGTCTCATACAACATAACCCATTAAAACAAACTTATCTCCTCCTCCCCTAAAAATTGGTAATCGAAGGAGATCACACCAACCCACACACACACACACAAAAAAAAAAAAAAAAAAGGTGAAACGGGTTCAATCCTCGAACCCGATCTTGGCCCAAACCGCGTTACGGACCCGGCTCAGGTCGCGGCCCTTGAGGGTCCGGCCTAACCCTTCCTGGACCGAGAACGACGCGGCCCGACACCGCCGCAGCAGCAGCTCGTGCGGCGGCACGAACCCACCCCCGGTAACCTCACCGCCCGGCGACTCCCCGTCACCGCCCACCACCCACCCCCTCCCCGCCTCGTCCCCCGGTAACCTCACCGCCCACTGCGGTATGCCCACCGGCAACGATTGCGGGTACGTGACCCGATCCGCAACCCGCTCCGGCCTCCTCCGCGGGGCCCGTACCGGTTCGGAGGGTCCGGGCGACTCGCCCGACCCGCCGCCGCCGCCGCCGCCCCACACGTCGAACTCGTCGAACTCGGCCGAGTCGGGCTCGGTCGGGCCCGCCGAGTCGGGCCGCGCCGTTAAAAACCGGTGCGGGCGCCGCGGCGTCGCCGAGTGGTTCCACTGCGCCATAACTTTTTTTTTGCAAAAGAGCCCTCGAAGTTTTCCGTTTCCGCAAACTGGTCCTCCAGTGATTAATTAGTGGCGTGTAAGAAGGGGAGTTTGGTGGGGTTCGGAGGGGGGTTTAATTTATAGGAGCGGGGCGGAGGGGGCGATGTGGATAAGGGTCTCTCTCTTTCTTTTTTCTTAAAATATATATATATGTATAATTACGGAAATGCCCTTCGTTGAATTTGCTAACCACGGTGCGTATTGGATTAATTAATAATAATTAAATAAAAGCGAGGCATCGGACGGTGGATTTTGATGGATGACGTGGCAAGCGATTCACGACAAAGAGGTCGTAGGGCGAGCCAAATACGATGTCGAGGTAATTTACGACGTTAATTACGAGAAAAACCTTTTTTTTCTATTCGTCCACGTGTCGCGACAGGGTTTGCACGCTTAAGATTATTAAAAAAGAGAAAATTTAGTTGGAGTAACAACATCGACCCAAATATTCAGTGCGTAGAAAATTTCTGTGTACAAATGCGATCAAATGAATCTGTCTCGTTCGTTTCGGGTGTTGCGGATGAGTTCTACATGTAATCTCAACTACGGATGAGTAATGAGTTTACACTGTGCACAAAAATTTCGAGCACATGAGATTAGGGATGCAAAAGGAGCAGATTCAGAGGCGTGAGGAGTCTCTTACCTCCTGCTCTTTATTGTCTGATCAGGACGAATTCGAAACGGATTAATTTTAATTCTGTTGTTGGCCCTCACTTACCGCTCTAATAGCGGCGAATTAGGACGGGAACGAATTTTTGGCAGCTTTTTAACGAATCAGAGAGGATCAAAGAAAGAAAGGAGTCTCTCTCACCTTCCGCTCTATTTACTTGGTGGATCAGAGCGGATTTCGGACGGATTACATATTTCTATATTTTTAGTTCCCACTTAACGTCCCATTCGAAATGGATCGACGCAGAAGCTCCACCAATCCAGATCTATTTGCATCCCTACATGAGATGATAATGTGTAGTGTGAGAAAGTATGAAGAGAATGTTGGCTGTTTGGTTTCTTAAAAATGTATGAATTTTTTTTTGATGAATTTTCTTTTTTAAATTTCTTAGCCGTTTGGTTTCAAAGAAAACTAACTTTTTCAAAAAAAAAAAAATTTCACATTTCATGAAAGATTGATATCCTTTTTGATTTTTTTAAGAAAATAAAAATACTAAAAAATATCTTCTGAAAAGATTAATTTGTTTAGAACTAAACGGACGAAAAACTGTTTTTTTTTTAACATATTTTTCATAAACCAATCAGTCCTAATAGCTAATAATTTTAGGTAGGCCTCAACTTCAAATGCGCTCTAACTACTACTAAGACAATATTAAATGTGAGTCCTTTTTGGGAAACACCTTATCAACTTTATTATTGATATCTATTGAAATTCATGTAGCATTAATCATGCCCTAGAATTCAGATGATGTGAATTGTGTGACTCCATGATGTGAATTTAGACTTATCCATTTCTCTATCCTTTGTATCTGGTATTACCTTACAAAGATTAATTAACAGCTGTCCTGCAAATAAAATTACAAATCAGAGCAACTTTAAAATATATATCTTATATTTATACTAAAAACTAGCTTAGTTCATGGCAAGAATAGTATCTAGATAAAGTTATCCACATTCCAAAAAGGGAAAAAAATAGTGGTGATCAACCTTATCACTTGAGTGAGTATTATTTACTTAGGAGTTAGGACCTATTATGCAAAGTTTTTTTATTCAGGGAATGGGGGACAAATGCTCTACTTAGTCTAGTATTACGTGTAGTTGTAAATACGTTACAGTTATAACTGTATACAAATTTAAATTCAGTGTTTGATTCGATTATGTATATTTATATTTCTCATGTGCTTGAGCGCATGTGGGACAAAGTTCATTCACCTATGCGCTATTAGCTTCTGTGGGCGGTCGAAATTGGCTTTATCTTGGGAACGGATTCAAAGTGTTGTTACATTTCATTTGGACTTAATCATGGTTTACTTACCTCGAAATTGCTCATTAGGAATCTCATATGTACTAAATTGTAACCGTAGAACTCATTAGTCCTTAAACTAATTGTTTACAAATTTAACTTTAAGAAATAATTGAATTACTGTCTAGTGCAGTTGGATGGTATCCGAGTCCCGACTAAGAGGTCGGAAAATGCGTGCTATTGTACTTCATTACATGACGGGTATAACTGCAGATCCTGCTTAACAAAGCCTGGTCCAGCAACTATTACGGCCCGCGGAGTCGAATCGGATGAGATTTTTGGGCCATTTTGTTAATGGGCTTAGTAGGCCAAAACATGCTGGACTTTTATTGGGCCAAACATGAGGCCTGGTATCAGTTGCGAGATTACTATCAACTATGAACTCTACCACTCCTTACAATACTTTATAAACTATGCGACTCAATGATTGGATTACAATTTTAAAAAATGGCTAAATTACAGAAAATTCTCCTGTAAAAATCTGATTTTTTACTTTTTTCCTCTGTCATTTAAAAATCTACATTTTGACCTCCTAAAAAATAAAAAATGTATACATGGGGGTACGGTGTTAACTTTGATGGCAAAATAACCAAAATGCCTCTCGCTCCTGTTAATCTTCTTTCCAATCCTGCACGCCTACCGTCTTTTTCCTCCATTATTCGCGCCTCCCTCGACCCTAAATCTAACTCCGTTTCCTCTAGCTGCTTTCTCGCTCCTCCTGTACCTTTGTCGCCCATCCATTTTAACGACAGTAGGCAGTAGATTGGGGTGGTGGTGGAAGGAGAGGTGGGCAAGGACGAGCGCGAGGCGGCGGAGAAGAGCGAGGGCGTGCGTGGGATCAGACGGGGGGTGGGTGACTGCGAGGCGGCAGAGGAGGGCGAAGCAACGTGGCGGGCGGCGTCGGCGAGGAGGGAGAAGGGGCATTTGGGAGAGGAGAGAGTTTTCAAGGGTATTTTGGGTATTAAAAAAATATAATAATAAAATGTAAACGGATCCCTAACGGAACACTGACGACAGGGGCAAAGTGCATATTTTTTATTTTTTAGGGGGGCAAAATGTAGGTTTTTAAATGACAGAAAGAGAAAGTGAAAAATCGAGTTTTGACAGAGAGGTTTTAAGTAATTTAGTCATTTTAAAATTATAAATTATGCTTACCTCCTTGTGATATACAGTTATCAGCCAATTAAATACCGCCATGTATGCTAGTTTGCAAAGTATTGTAAAATTTATTTATCAGTATAGCATTATTAAAAGTTGAATTGTCTATTGGGTCAGGTATAGAATCAGGCCTCTTTATTCTTAATTCTAAAATGATCCAGTCTCGCAGCCAAGTTTGAGTTTAGATGATGAGTTTAGATGATTCTAAGTACCAAACTGGTGCCCAAGTAATCGATTCCTGTTTGGCCCTACTATAAATTATAATATGTTTATTTTTAGAAGTAGCGCTATACTACGAATTCTTCTACGGATGATGTTTCTATAAGAAGTAGAAGCACCAAAATAGAATGTTCAGTTTTGATTTCATCAAATTTTTGATTTTCAAATACCCTTTTATATCTTTTTAAATGTGATTATTACTAAAAGTAAAGTAGAAGCAGAGTTAAACAGACTTAGACCCATTTGGTATCGAGAGCTGTAATATTATAGGGGTAGAAAGAACTCAAGGCAGATGCGTATAGAGACACGTTTCACTGTTTTTTATCGAATCGCAAATGTTACATAAAATTAATGCACTGTACTATTATTTTACTTTAATCACATTTTTTGATCGTATGTAACACACTCTAATAAAACAATGGCCGAAGCCTAATCAACGTTTAAAAAACAAAAATAAAACATCGGATCCGGTCGAGAGCACTTCGGATCTCGATCGGGTTATCGGGTCTCATTTAGACTCTCTTCGACCCGCACACTCCCATCCCACCACGTATGTATATAAACCCCTCCAACTCTAACCCTAGCTCCCTTCTCCCCCACCCCACCGCGCCTCCGCAAAAACCCTAACCCTAACCCTAACCCTAACACCTCTCCACCGCCGCCGACGCCGCGATGCCGCCGAAGTTGGACCCGTCCCAGGTGGTGGACGTCTACGTCCGCGTCACCGGCGGCGAGGTCGGCGCCGCGAGCTCCCTCGCCCCGAAGATCGGGCCCCTCGGGCTCTCCCCGAAGAAGGTGGGCGAGGACATCGCCAAGGAGACGGCCAAGGAGTGGAAGGGCCTCCGCGTCACCGTGAAGCTCACCGTCCAGAATCGCCAGGCCAAGGTGAGCGTCGTCCCCTCCGCCGCCGCCCTCGTCATCAAGGCCCTCAAGGAGCCCGAGCGCGACCGCAAGAAGACCAAGAACATCAAGCACAACGGCAACATCTCCCTCGACGACGTCATCGAGATCGCCCGCGTCATGCGCCCCCGATCCATGGCCAAGGACCTCTCCGGCACCGTCAAGGAGATCCTCGGCACCTGCGTCTCCGTCGGATGCACCGTCGACGGCAAGGACCCCAAGGATCTCCAGCAGGAGATCTCCGACGGCGAGGTCGAGATCCCCTCCGAGTGAGGTCGATGCTGTCCCCCCCCCCCTCCTCCCCCACCCCCCTTTCTCCTCAAAAATTAGATCTTTATCTTATGATCTCAGTATTTGTTTAGTTTTATGCTTTTAATTGTGTTATGAGCGAAAGAGAGAGTATTTGGAGCTTTTGTGGGAATTTTGAGTTAGATGCTCGGAGCAATTTGAAATGGCTTCACTTTATTCGAACCATTAGCGTGGACAATTTCGTAAATTTTGAGATCAGAATTTGAATTCTATGTGGTTATGGTAGATTCGTAATGTTTACTTTACTTTCATATGCGTCCATTTGGTTTCTATTGTTATTGTTTGATGGTAACATAGGTTATAAATCAACTAATATTATGAGAAAAGCAGTGACAGCGATAATGTAGGTATTTTACTTATGCTACACTGCATAGTGCATACGTAATGTCATATATTTCCGTAGTTACTCTTTTGTTTATTTTGCCACAATGTTTCAGTTTCATTTCTATATCTTTGTGAACAGATTGCTAAGTTATTTGCCGATTAAATCAGTAAAATGTAGGTAGATTAGTATGATTGTACACATTTTGATATATCTTGTTTTCCGTTGCTGTACTATACCTAGCTTTCTATGCTACTCTTGATGTATTTATTAGTTTGGCTTGCCCTTGTGAAATGGATCTTTTAGTTTTTTTCTGCTAATAGCTATGATCCACATAATACATCATCCAGTGAGATCTTGTTAAGAACTAGGAACACCTCTGTAGTAATGAGTTATTGTGTGATTAGTTAGAAGCTTGCATGTTCTGATTTTTTGCTTTGATAGAACTGAAAGCTTTTTTAAAAAAAATTTAGTGTTAAATATAAAAATTGGACCTTGTTGTGTCTGTTTGCGGTGTGAGTCAGTTTATCAGTACAAAAGCTGCTTTTCTGGGATGTTTTTAGAACAAACAAATGATATTTTGTTTTGGTTGATTTATGGGTGGTGTTTTTAGCTCTTGAATGGAGAAAACTTTTGACTCGTTATTCTTAGATGATGCTAATGTCCTAGATTCCTAATCTCATAGTAATTTGATGAGTCGCATATGTTTATTGGTAGATTTAGCAGGTCGGTCGGCCGTATTATGTGGCAGGAATTTTGTTGTTGGCTAAGCAGTTAATATTTGTGATGAAAATGGCCCTTATCTGGTCAAAATGTATGGAGCCCTCAACTATAGACTTTTCCAAAATAGACCTCCTAACTTCTCCAAGGCTGAAGCTTTACTTGTTTTGATTTGAATTATCTGCAGCAGTCAATTAGGGGATTCCATTAAACTCAACAGCAATTCTTTCGATGGCTTTATACATTTTTTTTTGGCTGATTCCGTTCAAGAGTTCTCGAGTTCAATCCATGGCTGATAGCTAATTGGTAGTTTAACTAATGAGGGTCCATTCAAAATGTTCTCTATACACTTCTTACCTTTATTTTATCCGATAAGACCAACTAACAGCCTAGTTTGGATGTAAACCTTAGAAACCCTATCTATATTTGGCTTATAAACTGTTCAAATCTCGCATTATAGAAAGAGAATATCCACAAACACTCTGGGATGGTGGTCTCTTTCCGCTAATGCATTGGCTTTCATGGTTGTCCCGAAGTTTGTCGTGGATTTGCTTGTTGCTTCAACTATTTCTGATACTTACTTTAGGTTGCAGTAATTTTAGCCAAAAGGAGCACTTTAATGTGCTTTTGTCACTGCTCTTAATGTAAGATATTTCCAAACATTTTATTTGTGTGCATTTTACCTATTAATATTAAGCTCATTTTATGCCTCGCGCAATTGATTCCATTTGTTACTTGTGTAGTAGGGCTTAGTGGTATGCTCTGTTGTTACCTTCCCAACTTATATTTGTGTTGCTGTGTAATGAACAAAGCCCATGTTTTGATCTCAAGAGTGTTTCTCCACATGAATTCTTATACCATTTGTGACCATTTTGTGGAGCTCTGTTTTCAGTTTTGGGAGTTCTAATTTGCAGCTTCTATGCACTTCCAATTTTGTTTTTTTTTTGTTTTTTTTGAAGGTTTTGGAGGACTTGAGAGACAGAATTAAAATCTTTTAAGGTTAAATTGTTGGTTTAAAATTGAAACCTCAAGAATGATGGCTTTATCAGAGTTTAAATGTCCTGTGTATAAAAATTCAAATTTTGGCTCACTACTTCCTTAAATCTTAAATCATTTCAATTTTCAATTTGATAATCTTTAAGAGACCGATTCTCTGTAGCCCCATGCTCAGAATTTGGCCACTTATTGGAAGCATTTTGTGGATGGGCACGATTGGTGTAATAATTTAATTAGCTTTTAATGAAATGATAGTACTAAAAAAAAAGTATTAATATTTTTTAAAAAGATAAGTAATAACTCAATATAGAGGAAGGCCTTTTTGCATAAACAATTTACTAGTTTTGGGCTTTTGCAAAATTGGGTCACTATTTTTAATTTTGCAGATTCAGTTCGAATTTTCAGTAAACTGACTAAAATATCCTTCTTTTTTTTTCTCTCTTCTTTTTTTTTTTTCTCTCTCCACTTTTTTTTTCTCTTGCTCTCTTTTTTTTTTTCTTCGAAGAAGGCGGCGGAGGCGGAACGTCTCTGCCCCTCACGCTCTCACCCTCGCCCGCGCACCCCCACCCTCCTTGCCTCCGACCCCGCTGAGGCTGCGCCGCGCTGCGACTCTTTTTTTTTTCCCCTCTTCGACCTTCCTCCATCCGCCTTCCCCGTCGCCACCGCCGGCGACGAAGAAGAAGTGCTTCTTGGGGCCGAGAAGCACGTCGGCGAGGGAGGAAAAAAAATATAGTTACACTCCGGCGAGGGCGGTGGGTCGTGACAAAACAAATTGTAGAGAAAAAAAATAAAAATAAAAAATATTGTTTCACTACTGAAAAAAATAAAAATAAAGAAAAAGGAAGAAGATGAAATTGCACTGTTAAAAAAAAGTACACTATTTTTTAAAAAAAAATTATACTGTTTTAATAAATGTTGCAATATTTAAGAAAAAAATTACACTCTTTTGAGATAAAATTTACACTCTTTAGGCAAAATTGCACTATTTAGGATAATGTTGCACCATTTCTTTTTCTTCCTCTTCTTCTTCCTTCTTCCTCCACTTTCCATCCTCATCCCCCCCCCTCTCTCTCTCTCTCTCTCTCTCTTATCACACTCCCAAAATAATTTTAGACCGGTGCGGTCGAAGCCGGAGGAGGAGGAGCGGCCGTAGTCGCGGGGGTCGAAGAGGTAAACGGGGAGGAGGGAGAGGGAGGCGTCGGCGGTGGCGCGCAGGGCGGTGGTGGGCGGGCGCAGGGGGTGCGGCGAGCGCAGGGGGCGAGGGCGAGGGCGCGGGGGCGCGGGCGCGGGCGCGGGCGCGAGCGGGGGGGCGGGGGCGCAGGGGCGCGTCCCCTGCGCCCCCCTCCCTGCGCCCGCCCGGGCGGGGCGCAGGGGACGCGCCCCCTGCGCCCCCTGGGGGCGCGGGCGCGGGCGCAGGGGGCGCAGGGAGCGCCCCCTGCACCTACCCGAGGGGGCGGGGGGGGGGCGGGGGCGGGGGCCCGGGGCGGGCGCAGGGGGGGGGCGCTTCCCCTGCGCCCCCTGCGCCCCGCTCCCGCGGCCCCAGGGGGCGCGTCCCCTGCGCCCCCCGCGCCCCGTCGGGGCGGGCGCAGCTGCGCCCCCCCCCCCCCCCCCGCCCCCCCGCCCCCCCCCGCACCCGCACTCTCGCCCCCTGCGCTCGCCGCGCCCCCTGCGCCCGCTCACCACCGCCCCGCGCGCCACCGCCGACGCCTCCCTCTCCCTCCTCCCCATTTACCTCTTTGACCCTCGCGATTACGGCCGCTCCTCCTCCTCCGGCCTCGACCGCACCGATCCAAAATTGTTTTGGGAGTGTGAGGAAAGAGAGAGAGAGAGGGATGATGATGGAAAGTGGAAGAAGGAAGAAGAAGAGGAAGAGAAAGAAATGGTGCAACATTATCCTAAATAGTGTAATTTTACTTAAAGAGTGTAAATTTTATCTCAAAAGAATATAATTTCTCTCTTAAATAGTGCAACATTCATTAAAACAGTGTAATTTTTTTTAAAACAGTGCAATTTTTTTTAACAGTGCAATTTCATCATCTTCTCTCTTCTCTATTTTTTGTTCTTTTCTGTAGGAAATTAATATTTTTTATTTTTATTTTTTTTCTCTATAATTTTTTTTGTCACGATCCACCGCCCTTGTTGGAGTGTAACTATATTTTTTTTCCTCCCTCGCCGGTGTGCTTCTCGGCCCCAAGAAGCACTTCTTCGTCGCCGGCGGTGGCGGCGGGGACGGCGGGTGGAGGAGGGTCGGAGAGGGGGGAAAAAAAAAAGAGTCGCGGCGCGGCGCGGCCTCAGCGGGGTCGGAGGCGAGGAGGGTGGGGGTGCGCGGGCGAGGGCGAGAGCATGAGGGGCAGAGGCGAGGCGTTCCGCCTCCGCGGCCTTCTTTGGAGAGAAAAAAAAAGAGCGAGAAAAAAAAAGAGGAGAGAGAAAAAGTAAGAAGGGTATTTTAGTCAGTTTATCGAAAATTCGGACCGAATCTGTAAAATCAAAAATAGCGACCCAATTTTGCAAAAGTCCAAAACTAATGAATTTTTTATGCAAAAAGGTCATAGAGGAATATAGATGAAATAAAAAAAGGTGTACATTTTCTTAGAATTTGGGCTAATAATAGGTGGCCACTCGTCCATCCGAACTCGAGTTATTAGAAAGATACAATCAATTCACTTAAAATGTACAAACAGTTCGACCTCTCGTCACTCAAACATGATGCGGTCCGATCTAATCTAACCTCCCGGCACAGGATAAGATGCTGATCCCAAGCTGATAACTATGGCTTAATCCTATTTCCACTTTTTAAAATTTTGTAATTAGTCAACAAACTCCTCTTATTCTTTAATGGCTCTTTAGGTGGAGCTGAGATGTGTAATAATGTGGTCGGTTTGTTGCGGTCACAGGTGATGTAGGCCACAAACACCCAGAGAATAAGTCCACTAGCAAAAGATAACCTTACTTTTTCTTTTTTTCTTTTCTCATTTTTCTATGTTAATATGGATAGATTAGGGTTTTCAAAATTATCTCACACTCACATAAGATAGAAAAAAAGATCCATCACTGCTCTTTCCATTTCCTGCGATGTTAAAGTGACCTGTGAAATCGATTTAAATGCGATCAGACCCAGTTCAAATCAAATGCGACATTTAAAGTTATAACATTGCTGGATTAGGATCAACCAATGTTTTTATATTCTAAATAATTAACAACATCCAAAGCCAAAGCAAAACATCAAACATATTCTCTAAAAACAACAATTATATATCATTCATAAAACTCTCACCACTTTTGTGAGGTGTATATACAACCAAACACTCTTTAAATGGATTAGCATTTGTTTATTGCAACTTTATATGTCATACAAATTGTTATAATTTTCTTGTGCGTTTAATGATTGAGTGGTAGTAGTTTGCTTGTCACTGTTAACAGCTATTTTAAGTACACATGACACCTCATTCAAACTTTAGAAAGCTAAATATATATTTAATCCTTAAAAAAATTATATTAGATGTTGATTATACTCGTAATAATATATAATACATTATTAATTACTAAAATTACCATGGTGCTTATCTAAATGCGTGTTTAATATTGTATTTGCGCGCTTTGCATACATAAGACTAGCAACTGCGACATATATAGCTACACAAAGTAGCCGACGGGTCGTCTTAAGCCACTCAGTTTTATTATAATTTTTAATAACTAGAGGTTTTGCGTTAATCCACGTTGCTTATGGGACTAAAACTCAATTTTTTTATAATTGATCTCTAGATTAATATGGTAAGAAATAATTGATTATTAAGTTCATATCTATGATAGATGTACGAGAAACATTCGAATTGATAGGTGAGAAATAAAAATTTTACTCATTAATACATTAGCATAAGAACTTAATACATCATATGTAATAGTACTGGAGCTAGAAATCCTATGAACTTATACATAATAACATAGGTTTGAAGTTTCAGATCTTACCTAGCTTGTAAACGCTTAGTGGTTGGTATTCGAAGTTTCAAGTTCAAAGTTTAATTGCTTTTGTGACACCCCAGGTAGTCCTATATAAAAGATATAATAGGGCTAACCTCTCAATCCGGCTTAAGCATTTTGGGTGGTGGCTAGGCCCAAGAGGTTGAGAGAGTTGAGCGTGCTAGGACGGGAGTAGTCCTAGGATGGATGACCCTCTGGGAAGTCCGGGGCGTCACAGTTGGTATCAGAACCAATTACCAGCCGGAAGTGTGAGATGAGTCTCGGCTGAGACAGGTGTATTTATGGGTATAGCATGACTCCCCCGATTTATGGGTAGAGCGCGGCTCCCCCGGTTTAGGCTAGCCTAGATGAGTCTCACACCGCCTGATACTTGTGAGTCTGAGTCTGACGTGGACGTCAGGGCTTAAAAGAGGGGGAGATTGTGACACCCCAGGTAGTCATATATAAAAGATATAATAGGGCTAACCTCTCAACCCCGGCTTAAGCATTTTGGGTGGTGGCTAGGCTCAAGAGGTTGAGAGAGTTGAGCGTGCTAGAACGGGAGTAGTCCTAGGATGGGTGACCCCCTGGAAAGTCCGGAGCGTCACAGCTTTACATTGTCAATTAAATTCATTTATAAGAAAAAATGAACGAAGCGTGTGTCTCTTGAAAAAAAATTTGAAAGTTTGAATTTTCCGAGTGTACCTAGTACAGTTGGCTAAAGACTTGATGGTTGGTACATGAGGTTTCAAGTTCGAAACTGTTCAATTTTCAAACATAAACGAAGCGAAAAAAAGGAAACAACTAGCACAGTGATTATTATCCAACTCTCTGATATAAAATCTCAATTGACATTCTGCTTCGAACATTCAAAAAAAAGGTAAAAATGTACAGAACTTACCTGAACAACTTAAGAAATTAGCCAACTTAAGAAATTAGGCACTATATTTTCAGAAGGGTAAATTGCACTGTTGCCCCCTAAACTTTTGGCGGGGTTTCACTTTATCCTCCAAACTTCTAAAATTGACATCTAACACCCTAAACTCTAATATTTCATTCATGTTAATCCTTCCGTTAGTTTTCTGTTAATCGAAAACTGACAGAAATGATAAGATGAATGAAATATCAGAGTTTAGAGTGTTAGATGTCTATTTTAGAAGTTTGGGGAGTAAAGTGAAACTCCACAAAAGTTCAGGGGGTAACAGAAATATTTACCTATAAGAAAAAAAGGATACTAACTAGCTAGCTACGATGCTCGAACACCCTACTCTTCCGATGTACTCGCTAATATGGTTGATTTACAATAAATATCTTCACTCGGATATAAATATTTTAATTCTTAGTTAATATTCTATAATACGCATTTCTCGCCTTTATCTCTAGGAGTATAGTTCTAGAGAATGCAATTACTTCCTATGAAATTATGCAACATAATTTTATTATAGCCTAAAATCAAAATTTTATACTTCCTTTTAACCGATCGAAAATTTTTGAATATAAAAATATAATACTATTTTATAATAAATTAAAAAAATTTAAAGTAAAATTAGTAATGTTAGATTAAGAGATACTAAATATCATCTCATCTTCTATATATCGGCAGCGTATTCTGCGTAAACGATCCAATTCATTTGCATTTTTTTTTTACTTTTTTAATATTTTTTTAAACTATCTCTTTAACATAGTTAAATATTTTTTTTGTAAAAAAAAATTCACAACAACCAAATATTTCTGTTACCCCTGAACTTTTGTGGAGTTTCACTTTACCCCCCAAACTTCTAAAATAGACATCTAACACCCTAAACTCTGATATTTTATTCATCTTATTACCCCTTCCGTCAGTTTTCGGTTAACGAAAAACTGACTGAAGGAGTAACATGAATGAAATATTAGAGTTTAGGATGTTAGATGTCTATTTTAGAAGTTTGGGGGTAAAGTGAAACTCCGCCAAAAGTTCAGGAGGCAACAGTGCAATTTACCCTTTTCAGAAAAAAGGGTAAAAACGTAAAGAATTTACCTGAACAACTTAAGAAATTAGCCAACTTAAGAAATTAGGCACTATATTTTCAAAAAAAAAAGAAGATAAAAACGTACAGAACTTACCTGAACTTATCGGTAAAAAATGATTTTTTATTTTATTACCACAATTGGTTAGCTTACGGTATGATTAAATAATGAATGATAATTTACTTTTAAAATATTTTTTTGTCAAAATTTGTGGGCTTGTGGTTGGCTCATCAATGGGCCAATGACATCCACAAGCAACTTTAAATGTGTTGTGGTCGGTGTGGGGCGGCAAATTACAAATTTAAAAACTACAAAAAAAAACAAATCTCCATCTCATCATCTCCTAATCCTCCCCCACTATGTACTCTCCAAACCCACTCTATATATATTTATACATTTATATACACTCACTCACCACACTCATCACCACCACCCATCTCTTTTGCTCGCTCGTTTTTCTCCTCCTGGTTTCTGAAGTTCAGAAAAACTCGGTACGAATGGGGAAGGACGGAGAGTCGGGATACGGCGCTGGCGGGTACGGGGCGAAGGACTACGCGGACCCGCCGCCGGCACCGCTGGTCGACGGGGAGGAGCTCGCCAGTTGGTCGCTGTACCGCGCGGTGATCGCGGAGTTCATCGCCACCATGCTCTTCCTCTACATCACCGTCGCCACCGTCATCGGCTACAAGCACCAGTCAGACCCGAATTTGAGCGCCGACGCCGCGTGCAGCGGCGTCGGCATCCTCGGCATTGCCTGGGCCTTCGGCGGCATGATCTTCGTCCTCGTCTACTGCACCGCGGGGATCTCAGGTGGGTCTAAAATATCAGCTACTGTAAAAAGATCAATCTAATAAAAAGCATACAACAGCATGTAGCTGAGTATCGAACCTCTGATCTTTTAAGGCTCTCTTCTTGACATGTATACAAACAGGAGGGCACATAAATCCGGCGGTGACGTTCGGGCTCTTCCTGGCGCGGAAGGTGTCGCTGGTGCGTGCCGTGCTGTACATGATCGCGCAGTGCCTGGGGGCCATCTGCGGCGTGGGCCTCGTCAAGGGCTTCCAAAAGGCCTACTACGTCCGCTACGGCGGCGGCGCCAACGAGCTCAGCTCCGGTTACTCCACGGGCACCGGCCTCGCCGCCGAGATCATCGGTACCTTCGTCCTCGTCTACACCGTCTTTTCAGCCACCGATCCCAAGCGCAACGCCCGCGACTCCCACGTCCCGGTACTTTAGCCGTTTCAATACTAAAATATTATTATTATATACATGTTAGCTTAAATTTTTAAAGTAATCGCTTATTTCAGTATTAAACTCTAATTTGATTTAGAGAAATCTTTTTTTTTTTTAAATGCAATTTGGCCCATGAAGATAACTATCCATATAGTGAACTCTTAAGTGATGTAAAAAGCTATGTTTGGCTAAATTTTTTTTTGATTAGGTGCAAAAAAAAAAAAAACCCCATATCTATTAATACATAGATAGTTAGTGACTTTTGTTTCTGCAAAAGAGTCAAATTATGTGGACCAAATTGCCATAATAAATGACTCTCTTGATTTTTGTATGTGGAATTAAAGTTGGTGAATTTTTATAAAATTACTAATGTTTTTTCAAACAGCTCTAGTAAAAAGTATTACTCTAACAACAAAATAAAGCAGGAACTACGCGACAAGTAGATTAGTTGCACTAATTAATAAATAACAATTTGAATTAGTTTTTACAGTTAATTACTCTCATTACTAAAATCATCTAATCACCAATTAATCATATATGTAAATTTATATGTGTTTAGGTTTTGGCTCCTCTCCCAATTGGGTTCGCTGTGTTCATGGTTCACTTAGCCACAATTCCCATCACTGGAACGGGCATTAACCCTGCAAGGAGCCTCGGAGCTGCAGTTATCTACAACCAGGATAAGGCTTGGGATGATCAGGTACTTTTATTAATTTAATCACCATTTTAATTATCTTCTTAATTAATTACTTAATTTTGTTTTCAAAAAGGAAATAATTAATGATGTATGATTAACTCCTATAATTTAATATATATAGGAGGAATCTACTTTTTGGGTCAACAACTACCACTTACCTACTCTAGCTTTTAGATAGTGTTTTTTTGTTGATTAATGAACCTTTTGCAAATTAAATTCCTTGAATCCTAATGCTTAAATTATTAGACTAGCCACTTATTTGTTTTTTCGAGCATATTCAATAGAGAGAGAGAAGTAAAAAGTATATAAAGAAAATGAGAAGAACAAAATATTGCTGGAATTACTGTGAAACAGCGAATTACTCTAAAAGCTTAAGTTATTAAAAAAATAATGTTTGAATATATTTATATTCTACACTTCTTCTGGTCACGTTAAACTTGAGACTTTATGGTAAAACGGTGTTCTAATTATATATTTATATTCAATTATCGAGCATTATCTAAGTATATATGTTTCTGAACCAGTCCCTATATATGTGATCCAATCGGTGGGCAACACAATATCACAGCTAATTATATATATATTTATATATAGCTAGCTCAATGGGACGATTCCAAATACTATCAGTAAAAAAATTAGTGACCAAATTTAATAAATTTGTTTATTAACTTTGGTGCATGTAATGAATAATCGATTTTGCAGTGGATATTCTGGGTGGGACCGTTCATCGGCGCTGCGATCGCCGCAATTTATCACCAGTATGTCCTGAGAGCAGGCGCTGTGAAGGCTCTGGGCTCGTACCGTAGCAACGCATGAACAAAATTCCAAGCTATCTCCTCCCATGCACATGCACATGCACATGCACATGCACGTACGTAACGAAATTGTATATATACGTACTTTGTTTTAAAAGGCTACGTACGTACGTATAATATACGTACATTGCTGGCTTTTATTCAGCAACATCTTGGGTGGGGCCTTTGTAATGATCTTATGAATGCTTCTGTGTGTGTTTTCTCTTTTTCTTTTTCTTTTTTCTTTTTTTTTTCTTTTCAATTTGCTACTTAGCTTCTTCAGTGTATGTGTGTTGAGATGATGGGTTTCCAATAAATGTTTGCCATTTGAATAATTTATTCTCTTCTTTTTTTTATAATTAATTATTTATAAACTAAACAAGAAGGAATTAAGCAGCATGATCATACAAACAATTAACAAGGGTATTAAGAATCCCGTGATCAGCGAACTATAATGATATACTCACTACGAAAAAGATTACATTTAAGGACGTTTTTTTCTATAGTTAAAGATGCTTAAAAGCGTCCCAATATAATCTAATATCGTATTTGAAAGCGTCGGCAAATGAAGAGTCGTTAGGTATATACCGACACTTATGCCAACGCTTATGCCAAGCGTCGGTAAAATATTTTTTGACGCTTTAAAGCGTCAGAATTTTTTAAAATCCTGACGCTTTGAAGCGTCAGAAAATTAAAAATAATAATAAAGTTTAACATTTAATAAATTAATTTATTATAATATATGGTTTATTTGACGACGCTTTTTGAAGCGTCGGTATTTACTAAATTATAGAAATGCTTGAGGACGCTTACTCCAAGCGTCGTCTAAAAAGCGTCCTTATATTGAAATTTTTTTGTAGTGACTCTAAAGTTTAATTTTGCTGCGGCACAGATCAGTTGAATAAGATTTTGAATTCAAATAAAAGCTTCAACTTTTGAACTTCTAATTCTAATATAAAGAAAGAATAGTGCCTATATATTTTGATTAATAGGGCAGTTCAAACAGTACTATTTCATCAATAGCTTTGATGTATAGCTTTGATATATATTTCACATGAGGAATTTGATTACATGAAAAATAAAGTCAAATATTCGATAAATGAAAATTACAGAGCATGATCAAAGAAGGAGAGCCATACATTAATTATATCTATAAATTAAGTGCATTGAAATGGAAAAGCTAAAGAAATTATAATTGAGAAAACATAGGATCAATTGCTTCTTATATATTTAAGGCCTTTTTGCATAAAAAATTCACTAGTTTTAGATTTTTGCAAAATTGGATCGCTATTTTCGATTTTGCAGATTCGGTCCGAATTTTCAGTAAACTGACCAAAATACCCTTTTTACTTTTTCTCTCTCCTCTTTCTTTTTCTCTCTCCTTTTTTTTTCTCTCGCTCTTTTTTTTTCTCTCCGGGCGGAGGCGGAGGCGGAGGCGGAGGCGGAGGCGGAAACGGCCCGCCTCGCCTCTGCCCCTCACGCCCTCGCCCTCGCATGCGCACCCTCGCCCTCCTCGCCTCCGACCCCGCCGAGGCCGCGCCGCGCCACGACTCTTTTTTTTTTTTTACCTCTCCCACCCTCCTCCACCCGCCGTCCCCACCGCCGCCGCCGGCGACGAAGAAGCGTTTCTTGGGGCCGAGAAGCACGCCGACGAGGGAGGGGAAAAAAATAGATACACTCCAGCGAAGGCGGTGGGTCGTGACAAAAAAAAATTATAAAGAAAAAAAAAGAAAAAATAAAAAATAATATTTTTTCCTACAGGAAAGACCAAAAATCATAGAAGAAGAAAGAAAAAGATGAATTACACTGTTAAAATAATGTTGCACTGTTTTAAAAAAAATTTACACTGTTTTAAATAATTTTGAGACAGAAATTACACTATTTGAGATGAAAATTACACTTTTTAGACTAAAATTACACTCTTTGGATTAAAATTACTCCATTTCTTTTTCTCTTCTTCTTCCTCGTAGCACCATTTCTCCTCGTTGCACCATTTCTCATCGTTGCACTATTTTTTCTCGTTGCACCATTTTTTTGCACTCTTTCTTTCCAACCAAACTCGGATCCGGTCACCTCCCACTCCTGGGCGCGCGGCGCGGGGCGGATCTCAAGGAAGCTCTGGGAATCGGGGGAGGCGGGGAGAAGGCCTCAAAGGAGGAGGAGGAGGAGGACGACGACGACGACGGGGCCCGTGGCGGGGCGAGCGATGCCGGCCCGAGGCCCCGCCGCTCGCCGCCGCCGTCCCTGGGGCGGGGGCGTAGGGGGCGAAGGGAGCGCGTCCCCTGCGCCCCCTGGGGGCGGGCGGGGGCCCAGGCCTGGGCCGGGGCGGGGGGGGGGGGCCCGGGCGGGCGCAGGGGCGCGTCCCCTGCGCCCCCAGCCCCTGCTCCCCCCGCGCCCCGCCGGGGCGGGCGGCAGGGGGCGCGTCCCCTGCGCCCCCGCCCCCCCGCCCCGCGCGCCACTGCCGACGCCTCCCTCTCCCTCCTCCCCGTTTACCTCTTCGACCGCCGCGACTACGGCCGCTCCTCCTCCGGCTTCGACCGTACCGGTTCAAAATTATTTCGGAGTGTGAGGAAAGAGAGAGAGAGAGAGAGAGAGAGGGGGGGGATGAGGATGGAGAGTGGAAGAAGAAGGAAGAAGAAGTGGAAGAGAAAGAAATGGTGCAACATTATTCTAAATAGTGTAATTTGGCCTAAAGAGTGTAATTTAATCTCAAAAGAGTGTAATTTCTCTCTTAAATAGTGCAACATTTATTAAAACAGTACAAATATTTTTTAAAACAATGTAATTTTTTTTAACAGTGCAATTTCATCTTCTTCTTCATTTTTCTCTATTTTTTTGTTCTTTTTAGTAGGGACACAATATTTTTTAATTTTTATTTTTTTTCTCTATAATTTTTTTTGTCACGACCTACCGCCCTCGCCGGAGTGTAACTATATTTTTTCCCCTCCCTCGCCGGCGTGCTTCTCGGCCCCAAAAAGCACTTCTTCTTCGTCGCCGGCGGTGGCGGCGGGGACGGCGGGTGGAGGAGGGTCGGAGAGGAGAAAAAAAAAAAATCACGGCGCGGCCTCGGCGGGGTCGGAGGCGAGGATGGCGGGGGTGCGCGGGCGAGGGCGTGAGGGGCAGAGGCGAGGCGTTCCGCCTCCACCTCCGCCTCCACCTCCGCCTCCGCCCGCCTTCTTCGGAGAGAAAAAAAAAAGAGCGAGAGAAAAAAAAAGAGGAGAGAGAAAAAATAAGAAGGGTATTTTGGTCAGTTTACTGAAAATCCGGACCGAATCTGTAAAATCGAAAATAGCGACCCAATTTTGCAAAAGCCCTGATTTTTTTATGCAAAAAGGCCTATATTTAATAGGAAATGGTCCACATGTGACATGTACACATTCTCTAGCTAATTAATCAATCCTTAACCTAATTGATGACCAGCTAATCAAACCATAGTCCCATGTCATTTGACCCATATTGAACTCAAATTGCCTCAATCAATTAACATGAACTTAGGTTCGATCGATAAGGACCAGGTGCACTCAAAACCCAAGTCTATAACTCCAACGGTAGGTTGGCAAAATGCGAATCCGATAACCAAATTTGCCGAAGCAGTACAGCAAATTCAAACTCGATCAAGTGTATATATGTGTTGGCGGCGCGAGCCGGATTGGGCCGAGTCATGTTCGAAGTGGCATGAGGCTGGTTGGGCCGAGTCACAATCGAGACTCGTGAGCGTTGTATCTGTACGCTTTAAGTAAATTGGTTGCGTATTTCTAACATCTCGAGCTTTTGGGATTAATAGTTAGCGTCAACGATCCGACAATATGCACACATTGAATGCTTATGAACTCTTCTTTGTGAAGCAAAATTGTATCATAGTGAGGCCCAGGTGATGATATAACTGAGCCAGATAAAATTTATGAGAAATGGGGACCCCCCAACCATAAGAAAATTGGAGCGTGACATGCTTTAATATTAGTATTATTTTTTTTTTTTTCAGATGCCATTGATTTCACCAACGCACGCGTTTGCTCTCAACAGCAATAATGTGGCATGGTGCATTTCAAAGTGCCATAGATGAGCCACTACACAATCCTTTTTGTGTTTAATTACTATGTGTGTGGCTCTGGCCCTTTGCCTTTGCTGGTTTATGAAGCAACACTTATAACACTTGTACACATCTACATAGGGCTAAATTGCCCCTCCTCTTTTTTTTTTTTTTTTTTGAGAAAGAGGTAGTAAACTACCTGCTTTATTCATTAAAAAAAATGAATTAGGCGTACAGCATGGAAGCAACTAAGGCCTCCGAGACGAGACGAAAAAAAAAAAAAAAAAAAAAAAAAAAAAAAAAAAAAACTTAAGTCAGCACGGTCCAAGAGTTAAGAAGAGATGTAATACGGTCGGTTGCTCGAGTTGCGTTTTGTATCATTGCATTATGAAGCTGTTGAAACAAACATGTACACAGACACACACACACACAAAAAAAGTCTTATGTAGGAGAATACTTCAATACAACATAGAACTCAACTCGCAAGTATAATTACGATTGATAAAACTCTGTAATGCGGTCATATCAAAGTGGATTACCTGCAATGCAGTTAGGTTCTTGAAATAGAAAAATATCAATCTCGAATTTGCCTCCCACCCCACCAAATTAAGTTGGTTTATTTCTGGATAATTGTAAGTGGGAGTTTCAGTGATTTTCCGACTTCAGCGTCGAAACAATTAAATGCTGATACCTACGACTTTTTCAAAGCCATGAGTTCAACCTCCAAAATCCAAACAGAAAGAAAAAAAAACAAACATGAAATGAACTTAATGCATAAGCAATGTCTTTGTCCTATAACATAGTGAAGTTACAAATTTAAAAAAGAAAAAGAAAAGAAAACATGAACAATTTCTAAATTGAAGGGGGGCAATTTTGTACTTGGCAAAGCTCAAGAGTACATCATTCCCCTCCCACCTCCTTGGCCACCCCTTCTCATCATTTTGCTCCCATTCCCCCCATTAATCCATTAATCGATCCCACCCCCAACACAAACAATTCCTCACCACCAAACCAAACCTCACAAAGAAAAAAAGTCTAAAAAGGTTCCTTCTTTTTCCCTCTCCCACTCCACTGTGTATATATATATATATATACAAGCACAAACATAAACCCACACACTATATATAAAAGCTAAAACCCCAAAACCAAAAGAGAACCCCGAATCCCAAAATGGTGGCTAAGTTGGTGGCGACGGTGATGACCACCCTCCTCGTGCTCCTGATCACGGGCGCCATGGGCGAGGGCCGAGAAGGGGCCGTCGTCGCGGGGTCTGCGCGCCCCCACGGGCTCCCCTTCGAGACCCCCATCGCGCTCACCCCCTCGGCCTACGACTTCTTCCACCCGGGCGTCGTCCCCCCGCGCGAGCGCTCCGCGGCGCCGAGCCCCGCCCCGGCGCGCGCCGCGGCCGCGGCCGCGGGGGCTCCGGGGCGCGCTGGACGCGGGGCGGGCGCGGGCCGACGCCGCGGTGGGGGGGCGCGTGGCTCGCCCCGCCGAGGAGCCGCGGCGGCGCCGGCGGAGGAGAGGGGGAAAAGGGACGCGGGGCCCGGCGCGCTCGGCGTCGCCGGGGCCGCGGTGGGCGCCGCCGCCGCCGCGCTCGCGTGCGCGGGGGCGTCGTACGTGGTCGTGCGGCGCCGCGCGAACATCAGGCGCGCCAAAGGCGACGACGCGCGAGCCTACGTCGCATGAGGCGTGGCGCAACATGCAATCTGCTGCTGCTTTGAGATTCGCGCTGAGGGTGGTCATCCGACGGTGGTGGTGAGGAGGAGTAGAGTATTTATCTTATTTTGAATGGTGATGCGTCGATCATCCCGTGTAGGTTTATGTGATGATTGGGTGGCGTTCCTAGTTTTTGTGCAAATTGGAGATGGACCGAAGCGCATGGTGTTTCCCAATTATTATATTGGGCTTATAATTAATTGCACTGTAAAATATTTATTAAGGGTCAGTAAGTTAAGTTTACGTATCTAATCCCCGACCTTCTCAAAAATTTCAATTCCATAAACTGAAACATCTAACACCTGCATTGATGTGTCACATTTTCCTTTTTTTTACACTTCAATGACTAAATTGTTACAATTGAAACTACGAAGCAAAATACGAGAACTACTCATTTCAACATAAATTTATCGTATAACAACATTAACTTTTAGTTCTTTTGCTCGAAAGAGCACGAAAAGAGCTAAACTGGATGGATATATGTACAGAAGATTGAGAGTTGTTGTAACAGGCGATTTATTTGGCATTCAACTGATTTGTCGAATGAACTTTTTCGGAATCCAAAAAAAAAAGAGAAAAATTTATCAAGCACTATGATTTGATAATCTATTGATCTATATATACAGGAACAGTTAAACTCCAGGATGGTATCCAGCAGCTAGAGTCATGTTGTCCAGCCTCTGAATGCTTCTCCTTGAGCCCCATTCTTGACAGCATTCGAGAGCGAGCCGAAGAGCCGTGCCCAACCCCAGCACGATAAGGACGCCTACACAGATCACAACCGAAGTAAAAATGATATGAATCCGTTATACGCGTACTTTTATGTCTAGCAAATTATGTTAAAAATATACGTCGTAGCATTAAAAGTAAAGGAAAATGGTTAAAAATTTGGTTCTATCCAATTGCGTTCATACTGCAATGCAGCAACTTGAGAGAGCACAAAAAGTTGGTTTTCAGCGAATACGAAGTAGAAGTAACCAATAAAACTCGGGCCTTCATATTCTTTCGCATGCTAAAATTGTGAATGGGAGAATAAATTATTTGGGAGATATTAGAGGGAATGTACCTATGATGATGTTCACAGGCAGTGCAGAAACACCGAGAGAAACAGAAATTAGTACGTCCAGCAAGAGCCCTCCGATCAGGATTGCAAATGCAACCCAGAGTGGGCTAAAGCAACTCTGTCGACACAAAACGAAGAAGAGAACATATAAGAAACAGAGTGAACTGATCAAATAATTTTTTTTTAAAAAAAAAAAGTCATAGACTCGTAGTGATGTAGATACCCTTTCACGTTCTATGCGCCTTCCTCCAAAGGCAGAATCCACTCTCCACACCCAATAATTACTCTGTTAAACAAAATCAATACCAGAGACAAAATTAACTTACATCAACTAGTAGAAAAATCACGCTATATGTTGGCATATACTATCAAATAATTCACTATCTTTAATGAATAAAACAGTTTTGAAGTTGTAAAAATGTGTGGAGACTCCTCCAACTATGGACCATTTTGGAGTACAGTTCCCAACTTCTAATCACCCTCATCTTTTGTTTGTTTTAATTTGAGTTATTTAAAAGTAGCAGCTTCGTCAGCTATCCGCTGTTAACTATTAACGGAATCTACAATTCCTCAGATGAAAGCAGGAAGAGTTGTTAAATTAGACGACTCCCCAATATAATTGAGCAAATAATGAGTGAGTGTCAATTGAAAAATAGGAAAAAAAAAATTGAGGGTCTATTTCAATATAGTCTACTGTTGGCGTTAAAAGTACTCGATGTATAACTCTTTTATAAGACCCACACAAATACCACGTGAACTTGTAGGCGACTGAACTTACACTAGTTTGTGATTCTGGAAAAGGGATGTTTGCAGCCACCTGTCTGCGAAGATGAAAAATTCGAGTTAAAACAAAATCTTAATAGCAAAAGCAAAGTTAGTGAACTATAAAGTGGAACACTTACTGGCATATCTCACACTTATTCGAGCCTTTAGTACGGAACCAAACATCGATACAGGAGCGGTGTGCTTTCGCAAGCTCACCTCGGCATCTGCACCCAAGATCGACCAAAGGCTCTTCTGACGGTTGCTGACAAATTCTGACCAAGTTTTCTCAGCATGAAAGCAACAAAGATTAGCATCTTATTAAAGGTAATAAATAAGACGACGATTCCGAAATAATAAGAGCAGCAATGGAAGGACAAGAAGCGAATCAAATATAATTTTTACAAAGATTGAAGAATCAAAATAAAAGCCTTTCGACCGAAGTGGAAGTGACTCTAGTTAGATCTGACCACTGCGTAGGGAAATAATAGTCAGTGGGTGGTACAGATTTTGGTTGTTACACCCACTTCAAATGATTGCTGTTCTTATACAGGTTGCTCAACAAGCCCCACTAGTACCTAATGCGGAAGACATAGGAGCCTATAGAGTCATTTCATCACATTATTGCTATTATATTTTACATAAATGATCTACAAGGAAACACCAGTCGTAACCAATTTCAACAGATTCAACATCACACAAATTGTTGGCACTTATTGCTGATCAATTTTGTCGACCGTTTCTTCAAATCGCACTAATAATGATCAATACTGAGTCGCGGGAGAAAAAAGCGCTTACACCAAAAATAGCACTAAAAGAAGCATTCTCTTTCACCAGTTTTGTGATCTAAAAAATTGTAACTTCAAAAAAAAGGTGGAGGGTGTCGGGATTAAGGTAGACTTTGAGAAAGCCTACGATAAGATTAATTGGGCTTTCATGAGGAAGATTTTGGAACTTCTGAGATTCAATGAAAAATGGTGCCGATGGGTTGATGAGTGTACTCGTAACTCTAAAGTAGCGGTCCTCGTTAACGGTGTGGCAACGAATTGGATCAAAACGAAAAGGGGTGTACGACAAGGCGATCCCCTTTCACCTTATCTTTTTCTATTGGTTGCAGAATGCCTTGCTAGGATGACCAACATAGCGATTTCACATAAGTTATTTAAAGGTGTTGGGCCTACAGAAGATAGTCTGGTTACGTTGATCCAATATGCGGATGACACCTTCTTCTTCTGTGAGGCTAAGAAGAGGTACATGAAGAATATCAAATTTATGTGGAGCCTATTTGAGTGGGCCTCTGGAGTCAAGATAAATAGAGATAAAACTGAACTCTTGTATATGGGAAGTACAGTAGGGAAGGATGATAGACTAGCTTCTTGTCTGGGGTGCAAGGTTGGGGTGCTACCGACTAGATATTTGGGTTTACCATTGTCCAATAAAACACTGCGTAAGGAGGATTGGAGAGTTTTAATCGAGAAGACCCAAAGAAGGATCGATGGTTGGCAAGCTAAATTACTTTCAAGAGGTGGAAGGCTTACGCTAGTGAACTCAGTCCTTGCTAATTTGCCACTTCACTTTTTTTCCATCTACAAAGCACCGAAATGGGTAATTAAGCGTTTAGAGGCATTACGAAGAAACTTTTTCTGGAAAGGATGCGCAGACAACAAGGGTGGCATCTGTATGGTTGCCTGGAGTAATGTCTGTAGGAGTATAAAGGAAAGAGGGCTAGGGGTTAAGGACTTGGCAACTATGAAAGATGCTCTACTTACTAAGTGGTGGTGGCGCCTATTTATGGAAAGGAAGCTGCAATGGAACATTTTAATTAGAATGTTATATTATTCAAGGCGGAGACCATTGAGCGAAGGAAGAACTTTCAGACCTGTTTCCCAATGGTGGAAGAGTGTCTTAGCCACAAAAGAGATTTTCAAATGCGGATTGTACTACGAGCTAGGGGATGGAGAGCTCATCGAGTTTTGGTCAGACAGATGGTGTGGCGAAGTTTCTTTGAAGACACTTTTTTCAGACCTATATGATAAGGTTGTTACAAAACAAGTTTATATTAAGGATTGTTACTCGTCTAATGGATGGAGATGGCGAAAAATTTTGAGAGGAGTTGGAACAAGGACTCGAGATGGCCGAGTAAGACTAAAGGAATTTAAGGATATGCTTGTTTCCTTCCGAACGATAAACAAACCTGATGAATTTCGGTGGAGATGGAATGCAGAAAATAGATTCTCCGTTAAATCGGTCTATATGGTGACTCGAAGGGGAGGTATCCAAGATACCATACTGATTCACATTTGGAAACTGAAAATACCTATCAAAGTAAAAAATTTCTTATGGCTAGCCCTTAAGAAGAAAATCCCCACGACTGATAATCTACTGAAAAGGGGATGGTTGGGTAATCCCCTCAGTGTCTTTTGTGGTGAAGTTACGGAGACAGTGGACCACCTCCTTATAGGATGTGTGTACGCTAGGTTCATACTTTTTCGAACCTTAGAGGACATTCAGTGTTTACGGAGAGTGAATGACGTACTGACAATCTGGAATAGGCTGACCAGATATATTAGATCAGGGGAGACTCTACAGGATCTGATTACTGTAGCAGCATGTTGGTGGTCAATCTGGAAGGGAAGAAATAATACGATTTTTAGAAACCTCTTTGCTGACCCTCTCTTCGTAGTTAGGCATATCAAAGAACAGGAAAAAGAGTGGAGAAATTTTTGTTGAGCTGGTTAATAAGCTGATCACTTTTGTTATTTTTTCTCTTTTCTTTTTTCTTTGAGCTTTATCTTATTATTTTTCTTTTCGAGGCCGCGTTGCCTCACTATTTGTAGCCAAGTTCATTTTCTAAATGAATGAAGTTGGTAGCGTGCTACCTTTTTCTCAAAAAAAAAATTGTAACTTTTTTGCTGATCATCCAGATGACCATCATATTTCCATCACAAGATAACAACTTTCTCATCTCAATGCCGCATCAAATCAGATTTTGTGGCCCCAATCGCAACGAATATAAAAAGAAATAGTTAATCGATTTTCTACACCGAATTAAATCTAGTGGGTCAAACAGCAATTAGAAAAAAAAAAAAAAAAAATTTGTTTTGGTTCTTGCAATCTAACAGAGAAAAACACCTAAAATTCGAAACTATGCTATCATTTTTTACTAAAACTAAACCCAAAGAACAACTCACACTTGATTTTAACAGGTTTCTACCTTACATTGAATTGAATGTTTCTCCATTGACCCTGCTATCCTTATCCTCTCTCTCTCTCTCTCTCTCTCTCTCTCTCTCTCTCTCTCTCTCTCTCTAACCATTAAACCAACAATATACAATTAAACAATTAAAAAGGTCAAAGCAATTCAAATGATCAAATCACATGTATATACCTGCATTGCTCATGATAACTCTCCGACCGCGGCAAGCAACCCTTTTTCGCCGCCGCCGCCGCCGCTGCCGCTGCTGCTGACGCGCCGCTGCCGACCTTTTCGTCCCCTTCGACAGCGTCGCCGCCCTTCGCGACATCGCTTTTAGGGCTCGGAGCCTCCTCCGGCTGAGAGATCACAATACTCAGCGTGGGTAGCCCCCCTACTCCTCCCTTCTCCCCCAATCGAAGCGGATCAACAACGACCTTCGATCCGGGGTCATTAGACCCCGAATTCGATCCGGGTTCAGCACCACCATCACCACCAACATCACTATTCGGCATCAGTGCCCAATCCTTCTCCTTTTTACACCGGTTCTAAACCCTTCCTCATGAACTGGAAAAACCTAGGGAGGGAGATCGCAAATGGGGGTCCCCAAAATCGCTTCAAATTGCGCCAAGATCCGAACTTTGAGATGAATTAGGGTTTCGGAGACGGAAACGAGGAGCCTTTACCTGGGAGAAGATGGAGGCGTCGCGTGGGGGCGAACCCTACTCCTCACAAGCTTAAGAAGCTCATAGTTTGGGGTACAATTTGGGTGCGCATAGGAGCGAAATCCACCTCCGATGCGGCGCTAAAACTACGGAGGCGTGGAGAGTGAGGAAGATGAAGCGAACATCGAACTCATTCTCTCTCTCTCTCCTCTCTCTCTCTCTCTTTGCGAATTTTTAGGAGTTTTTTTGCTTTTTTTTTGGTGGAAATGGATAAAGATTGAAGAGGGAAAATATAATAATAATAAAATAATAAGGGCAAACAAGTAAAATGGGTTGGAAAAAAAAAATAAAATAAAATAAAATAAAATTGGTGAAAATAGGTGGGATGTGGTTTGACCACATTATTAGATTTATGGTGGGAAAAAATTGGTAGAGGATTTTGTTTCAGCTCACCAACCTCTTAAGCATGATTTAACAGGAAAAAAAGAAAAAAATTGTTTCATATAACTCCTTTTAAATTCTCTAACTTTATACTTTAATTAAATTTTTCATTATAATATCGTCAACCGCAATATTGTTACGTTACTGTACGAAAAGTTATCATTCAGTCAAATAAATTATATTATAATAGCCATTTTTATCTGTACATTGTAGCAAGAAAATGTAAGAAAATTTTGATTGAAAAGATGCATTAAAGCTTTTAAGCTTTAGCATGTTTTCAAGTTTGAAATTGACAGGATGTTAAGTTGAGATCCCTTTGGAGTGGAGAAAGGAATAGGTCATGTCTTCAGCATGGAATGAGTGTTAGTGTAGCATCATTTTTACAGTTTTGCACTTCAAAAAGTTGCATATTACAAATTAGGCTACTCTCAAATAGGGCTGGCAGTCCAGCTCCCCGTTCACGAGCCAGTTTGGGTTTGGCTTGAAATTAGTTCGAGATCGATCGCTTGTTTAATAAATGAGCCGAACACGACCTGAAGTCAACTACCCATGTTCGGCTCGATGAAGCTCGAATATATACATTTCTACTATTTAGATTTTAGGCCAATTCAAATATAAAGAGATTTATATTTTGTAAATTTTAATTATTAGATTAAGATTTTAAATTTTTTTTTCAACTTTTCACACATTAGTAGGACTGGCAATCTAACTTACACGAGCTGAATTTTTTAGCTCGATATATTAACAAGCCAGCTTGTATTCGGCTCGTTTAATAAATGAGTGAACACGAGCCGGCCCTAACCCGCTTATGTTCGGCTAGTTGACGGCCCTACTCTCACATTCTTATGTTGAATTAATGCTTCAATTTTACTAGTTGCCATCCAATAAACTAAACATCCAGAAGCAGTGTTTGGTTCTGGGATAAAGTAAGGATAATAAAAGTAATAAATATATTCTCATTATTTCTCAAAGACAATGGTTGCATACACTAATTTTTTTTATTCAGAATTAGATTAGTAATTAATAACATATTCAATAAATAGAGCTAGAATACTTTTGCATCCGAAAACTGGCCATCTAAATTGATCATCAACATCGTTAAACAAGATGTAAAATATCTAAGCTTCTTAGGAAGATCTTAAATTCACATCACTGTTAAAACATATCATTTTTAAAACAACTTAAACATTAGGGAAATAATGGTATAAATTTATGAAATATTTTTTAGAAAATTCAAATAGTTTGAGTCAAATTTAATAGTGCTGATTATTGATTCCGACGCCTTATAAAAATATTAATTTTATACAGTAAAGTGAGATTCTCTATCTCTATACCTAATTTCAATAACCAAACAAAACAAGGATAATACAAAAAGCTTAAACATTTATTAGGAGGAAAGAAATTTTCAATCCAAACAAGTTAAGATTATATTGATGAAATTACATTAATGAACATAATTAAAGCAAAGTGAAAAAGGACAAAAAAGAGAGTATAAGAAGAAGAGAACAAATTCATGGGTAGTTCGATGATCCCACTGTTTTTTTTTTAATATAATTAAAAAGCCGGCCAAATTAGTATTTGGTTTTGATAACTTTAAATTAATATTTTAACCAAGAAGTTGAAACTAAAACCAATTCAAATGGTGATAGTTTTCTACTTAAATAATGCGGAGAAAGTTTCAATCTTGTTTTAATTTTCTATCACATCATACGTAGTTTTCTATCGCGATAAATGCGTGTGCAATATGTTTACTTATGACTTCTGCTTTCGACGTCGGAAGCTTTTTTTAACTTTCTATCACAACAAAAATTTTAAACTTTTTTTTCTTGAGAAAAATGCTCGGTGGATGAAAATAGTAGGAAAAAAATGGTTGAGCTACAATTTAGTAACCATTTGAAATTTTTTCTAAACAATTTAAAATATTATGATTTTCTAAATAAAACTCATTTTGATATTAATACAAAAATTTATTATATCTGGCTATCATTTACTAATTGAATTTTTTTATAAACAAATCGGATTTTGATATTAACAAATAAGATTTTAATAATTCATATCTTTATATTATTTACTGGCTAATTTTGATAGAAATTAATAAGAATGCAATTGTTAAAATTGATGCCCTAATTTTCCAACTACTACAGTTCTGGAGGTTGGCCCATCACTTTCCAGTTCTGGCAGTGATATCAGGGTCTTTTTCACAAAAAAATATTCTGAGATGGGTTGGACAGGTGTGGACACAATTGCACTCTAATCCTCAAATTATTAAAATAAAATATTATAAAATTTTAGTATTTTTTTCTTTTACATTTATATATAAGAATAAAACGTCCAATGACATAAAGATGATTTGACATACAGAAATTTTTATTTTATTTTTCCCTAGCCTAACTCAGCGGCGGATTAAAGCGGTAAAATAAAATAACGGAACTAGGGGTGTCAACGAGCCGAACACGAGCGAGCTGGAGCCGGCTCGTGTTTAGCTCGTTTCATAAATGAGCCGAACACGAGTTGGTTCGTTTAAGTATCGAGTCGAAAAATTCGGCTCGTGTTCGGACACGGGCTGATTCAGAAACAATAAGTTAAGATGATTAGAAAGAATATATATATATATACATATGTATAATAAATTTATGAGATCTTATCCATTAGACTTTGATCTAATGGTTGAAACTTTATATATAAATTAATTTTTTATAATTGAGTTGGACTTTAATTTAGATTAGGCTAAAAATTAAATAATAAAAATTTATATTTATATATAATTATTTATTTATATAAATATTAAATATATATATTCGAGCTGTTATCGAGCCGAACACGAACGAGTTGACCCCAACTCGTGTTCGGCTCGTTTATTAAACGAGCTGAAAAATTCAGCTCGTGTTCGGCTCGTTTACTAAACTTGTACATTGCACGCAAACATACATACAATGCTTGCTTATTGTGCGTGGCGATCGAGGATATTGCCTACACCCATAACCAATATTAAAAAGAAAAAACAATTCAATCAGATGATATTAAGTATGTTTTGCGTCTTCAGAAACAAATGACGTGTTCCTTTGCAAAAATTACCAACAATAATTTACATGACAACTGCAGTACGAATCAGACGTATTGTAGTCATGCTCTGTAAGAAGACAATGCTTTTTGCGGCCGAAAGAGATACTCGACGGATGAGAAAAGGATGTAAACATCCGATGCTTAACATATTATTATCACAACCTCGCCCTGAAAGGGTTTGTTTTAGAAGTTTGAGGAGCAAGACGATCCGTAGTAAAATACAGTGACGGGTTGTGTACTAAATTGCGAAATAAGTTGTTTTTGTAATAACAGGCCCAAAATCGCTCCTTTTGTACTTGTATGTTCCTTCTATGTTGTACAATTTGAGGGATGGTAATGGGCCCAAATAGGCCCATAATCTAGAAGCTCGGCCCTACTATATATGGGCCTAGTTCTTAAGCAACAAGATTACGACCATATAATAGTGGTCGAGGCCCACAGGGCTATTGGGTGTTGATCCAAACCGATTCGACTCATTAGCCATGACCCGACCCGTTAGAACTGATCAGCGGCTGAGATTGGTACGAACTGATCGGGACCGATCGCTGCGAAACCCTAACTAGAGCGTCCACCTTTATAAACCCCCTCTCCTTTCCCTCCTCCTCCTAATAGCAAACCCTAACCCTAGCTCTTCCTCCTCCTCCGTCGCCGCCGTAGAGCTCACCGTCGCCGCCACATCCGTCGGAGAAAATGGGTCGCGTGCGCACCAAGACCGTGAAGAAGTCCTCGCGTCAGGTCATAGAACGTTACTACTCCCGCATGACCTTGGACTTCCATGTCAACAAAAAGGTGCTTCAGGAGGTGGCGATCATCCCCTCGAAGCGCCTCCGGAACAAGATCGCGGGGTTCTCAACCCACCTCATGCGCCGGATCCAGCGCGGCCCCGTGCGCGGCATCTCCCTCAAGCTCCAGGAGGAGGAGCGCGAGCGACGCATGGACTTCGTCCCCGACGAGTCCGCGCTCAAGCTCGACTCCATCCTCGTGGACAAGGAGACCATTGATATGCTCGCCGCGCTCGGCATGGCCGATCTCCCCGGCGTCGAGAAGCAGGCCGAGACCCCCGCCGTCCCCGCCTACGCCGGCCGCGCCCCCTACGGCGGCGGCGGCGGACGCAGGGGCCCGCTCTAAGCCCCCGGCGGCGATGGTGGTGGTGATATCTCCATTCTCCTTAGATCCCGTTAAATCTCTCTCTCTTTTCTAATGGTTTTGGTTTTAGTTTCTTCGGAGTTGGACTTGGCAATCGTAATGTTTCGATTTCATGTCGTTGGCAATAGTTGGTTATAACTTGTTTTGCGTTGTAGTAGTTATGGATCTTGGATTTTTATTATAATGTGTTGAATCTTGTTGCTTATTAAATTTTGGATTTGAATGTTGGTTAAATACTGCACATGATCTGAGTTGGCAATTATTGCTAAGGAAGAGAAATTACTACATAATAAGGGATTCGGAATGGATGATTGTATTGCTTGCAGCTGATTATAGCTTGGATGGCGTTAGATCCCGTTAAATCTCTATTTTCTTGCAGTTTTGGATTTATTGTGCAGATTCACATATTGTTTCGATGTCATGTTGCTGGCCAAAGTTGGGTATAACGTGTTCTGCATTGTAGCTTTGGATTTTGGAGTATATCATAATATGCTGATCCTTGCTGCTTATTTAATTTTGGATTTGAATGTTTGTTAAATAGTTCACTTTTGATAGTATGGATGATAACAAGGATTTATCCGCCACGGCACATGGTCATGCCGAGCATTTGCCGGCACAGTACGACACTGGTCTGTGCTGCGCCGTGTAGATGTGTGTTGTGCAAAAAATGCCTGTGTGCCGATACACAATGGCATGAAAGATTAATTTTGTCTGGCATCAATATTTTCTAATTGCTTATTATATATCTTAATCGAATCTTTGTAATTTATTGATGTAATTACTTTCTAACTCTTAAGAACCGTGCCGTAGGCACGGGAGTCATATCGTGCCCATATCTTGTTGGTATATGGGACGGCACGGTGGGAATTGCCTCTGTCGATGAGTGCTTAAATTCTTGGATGATAGTATTCCCTGCTGCTGATTTTAGCTTGTTGTGTGTTTACAGATTGATTTCCCTTACAAATTATTTTTGATTAGTTACGGGATAAATCTGCATTGTGCAGTAAAACATGCTGTGCTTATACACATGTCAATTCGTTTATAAATCCGGCCATATAATAGAGTAATAGATTATGTTTTGTGGTAAATAACACCTTTGGAACCTTTGCATTGGGTTTCTTTATAGACTAGTATGTCGAAGCAAACTTTGGCTTCTAAGTTATGCCTAATCATCTAAATGATGCCACGATACTGAAAAGATGTAGCTTTGCAGCTTCGGTTTATACCTTAATTATAGATCTTCCAATCATCCTTGTCCTGTCTTTTTTATGTCATGTTATATCGTTGATAATACTAAATAGATGTTGCTGTGGCTCTTAAATTCGTTTGATGTTGAGGATGGCAAATATTCAATTGAAGAACTGTTCTTTTCCTTGCTTTTGAATTTGATATCTTATGCCATTTTTTTGCATCGGAAGTATTTTGTGCATGATGGCTCACTATCACATATTCACATGGCAACTCCAATAGAACGTATCATCTTTGTGTGAATGACGTGGCACGCAGTATGTTGCCATTGGATTTTCATGCTAAGTATACGAACTTTCCTAAGCAAGTATTAACTATAGATTGCGAACACGCCATCAGAGAATTTTACTTCTGATAAGATTTCTTTTTGGTTCCAGAAGTCTGTTGTGAGTAATCGGTACCAATATTTAGAAGCATTAGGTTTTGTTTTCCCCAGTAAACTTGGTGTAAATCTTTGCGACAAACAAGTATTTTAAACACTCTTTTCTCTTCCTGTTTGTAGTTAGGCATGATCACATTAAGTGTGCTTACATTAATTAGGCATGACCCCTAAATTTAGTTAACACTCTTTTCGTTTTCCTTTTTCGTGGTCCATCCTTGGAATATTACCTTTGATTGTTCACACATTAGCATTACTTCAGTCCTTTAGTTTCTCATAAACTCTGCATTGCGAGTTTTGTCGATTCTGAGCATATCTCAGATTATTTTTCTCATGGATGTAACTTTTGATTTATTTTGTATGTTTTGACTTGCTTTTTGAAGCGAGCATGCGTGTTTCTCGGTGATGTTTGATAAAATCTTGTTGCTGCGGCCCTTCCTGTTGTATTGTTTGTGGGATGCATTATTTTGTGCATCATAGCTTATGTAGCCTTGTTTTATCTGTCGCCATGGCTTTTCTGCGATGCTATTTCGCGCTTCGCCTGAGTTTTATGCGTTCTGCATCAGCGAACAAGCTCTGATTCTCGTCACCGGCCGTGACTCTTTCATTAAATCTGGCTCTTTCATTAAATCTGGTGAGTTCGCCGAACAATGTGCAATGCTAATGCCAGTTCGGAATTACTTTGTTCGATTTGCCTGTGCTTCTCTCTTAGTTGGTTGATCTATATAATGCACTTTCGGAGTGCCTTTTCTATCTGATTTTAAGTTTATTCGAGTTTATGTTGATCCTTTTATGCAGTTGTTTATTTCTTTTGCTGATATGCATCTATTATTAAGATCCCATATTGATAGTGGATAAGCTTTTTGATTAGGTATATACCTTAATAAGAAAATAAGAATAAAATTATATCACCAATTACAAATTCGAAGTAAACTACACACTTAATAGTTGTCATGAAACTCCCACAAAGCATGCTTATCATAAAACACCCCAACATAAAGAAAAAGAAAAGCCTTTATCACAAACTAAACACAACTAGTTTTATGCTTTAACTAAAGATTCATATATCATCACTTAATCCGAGTGGTTGTTTTCGAGCGATCCCATCCACGGCGGCGGCAGCATCCCGGTCTGCTCGTTCACCGTCTTCAGCAGCGGCGGCAGCATCCTGTAAACCCCCGCCACTTCCTTCATCGCCCCTCCGTCCTCGCCGCCGCCGCCGCTACCGTTAGTCCAAATGCTCAGCTTCGGCTGCAGCCCCTGGATCCCCTGGGCGTTGATCTTCGCGATGTCCCTGTACATTCCGTTGGTGATCATCAGGTAGTCTCTCAGCGCGTTGTAGTTCCCGCCGAGCGCGCCGAGCAGCGACGACACGTAAGTGCTCTGCGCCTCCGCCAACGCTACGAGCCCCGCAGCTTCTTTGGTCTTGGCGTAGAGCTCCGCCTCCGCTTCCTTCTGGCGGCCGTAGAATGCCGCCTCGGCCGCAGCTCTGCGGGCCTCGGCCGTCTTCTCCTGCTCGTAGAGCATCGCCTCCGCCGCCTTCTGCTTCTTGTACAGATCCCAGTTCGCTTCTTGCACCTGTTATGTATATACAGGTACACGATCACATTTATATATATGATATATATTTTGCAGGCGCATGTGTGTCAAAATAGTAATTCGATCAGTGATCAGTACCTTCATCTCGTAGTCTACGATGGCCTTGCTGAGGTTCTCGGCTTTGAGCTTCTCAGTCTGCCGCGCCGCGTTCTTCTGCTCGACCTCCATCTGCAGCTCGGCCTCGCGGATGGCCACCGCCTTGGCGGCCTCCACCTCCGCCACTTTCGCCTGCCGCTCCCACCCGGCCTTCATCATCGCCAGCTCCGCGTTCGCCTCCGCCACCTCCGCCTCGCGCTTGTTCTCGAATATCTTCACCTCCGTCGCGACCCGCACCCCCTCCTTCTTCCCCTCCCCCTCCCTCTGCGTCGTGTAGATCCTCGTCTCCGCGTCGACCTTCGACGCGTTCTGCTTCGTCTGCCCCTCCCTCTCCTTCGCCCCCGTCTCCCCCTTCATCCTCGCCTCCGCCACGTCCACCTTCGCCTGGTTCGCCGCCTCCTGCTGCGTCTTCTGCCCCAGGTACGAGAAGTACTCGTGGCCCCGGACGTCGACTAGTTGCTTCACATTCGCATTGTAGATGATCAGCCCAAACTGGTTTAGCTCAAGCTGAACCTTCTCGAACACCTGCTCCTTGAACGACTTGGTCCCCTTGAAGATCTCCTCCATCGTCATCGACGCCGCGAGCACCCGCGTCTCGCCCTCGATCACGCCCTGCACCAGCTCCTTCACGTGGTTCGACAGCTTGTCGTGCGGCGAAATCAGCTTCGCATACTTGAGCAGGCTCTCCTCGTCGTCGGCGCGGGGGCCGATCGTGAACACGGCGGGGAGGATGAAGGGCAGCTTCTCGGCGCTCATCGCCTGCACCTCGAAGGTGTAGTTCACCGGCGAGATGTCGAACCGTGTGAACGACTGCCCCGGAAGGAGCCACGCCTTCTTCGCGAGCTTGATGTCGTGGATGCGGTATCCGGTGATCGCCAGGTACTCCGACGCCCCCGCCACCTTGAACCCCACCCCCATGATCTCGATTTTTCGTGATATCCTCGATGCTTTAATTTTTCTCGCACTATATGTAATATGCGGTGCAGTATGTAGTGTTGATCAAGAACAATGCGTTAATGAACAATACATATAATAGAGAAGAGTTACAAAGGTGTAGGATATATATATAGAGAGAGAGATCGAATTTTAATGAATAATAATAATAATAGAAGTAAACTAGGAATATTAATTGGAGAGTAATTGTGATAGACAAAGAATAATAAAAGCACAAGCCACAACATTGGACTAGGTTTTTTTTTTTTTTTTTTTTTGGCTCAAAATAGAAAGAAACGCGTTTTTGAACAACAAGTGGAGTAGTAATAATTTTTATTGTTAATATTTTGCTTGAAATTGGTAAAAATGGATGGGTAAAACTTATCTCAAGTATTAATTGCTGTTTTGATTTACCTCACTAATCTTTAAATATTTTTATTTTTCTGTCTAATTTTTTGATTTACTTGAGTTGAGCAAATGAGCGATTCTTTATCTTTAAAATTTAAACGCATTATTCGTCTTTACGGATTTAATTAATATATTTTATATAATTCACGTAACTATAAATTCATTAAAGTAACATATTAGATTAAATTTTATACCCGAAGAATCGTCAAATCACTTGAATCAAATAAATTAAAAGATTTGGTTACTAAAATTAAAAGTTTGAAGGATCAGATAGTCAAATCAAAATGGTCTATAATTCAGATAAATTGTACACATTTTTACCATTGAAATTTATCCTTTTTTGGATTATGTGATATTAAATAATTAGAGGGTCGAACAATAAAATAATAAACACTTGATTTACTCCAAGTGGTTAGTTCTCGGTTAGCCCGATCCGATTATTAAAAATGTGAATCGGATTTTAGCCGAGTATTTTGAATTGGTTCGAGCCCTTTAATAATCAAAACTAGTTCATCATAATTATTTGATAAAATTGCAATAAGATGAGGAACTTTATTTGAACTAAAAAGAAATAATTTTTCCTGTTTTATTGGCCAATATCGATCTCACTAACTATGTGGACTTTGTGCTATTGTATTTTTTTTTTTTTTAATTAACTTTTCTAAATATGAAGCTTAAATACTATGAATAGGAATAACTCTTATCTGATCCAACTCACCTTTTATAGAAATTTAAAAATACATACTTTTCAATTTTCTTTTTTTCTTTTTAACAAAGAAAGAGTAATTAATGGCGAAAGTTTCGAAAAATAAAATTGTATTTACCTTATTAGGGAAGAAGCAAAAGATGGATCAAAAAACCTTCGAGAAGGCCTAGGGTTTATTTAGGGTTTATGCATCAAGGAATAAAAAAAGGAACACAACAAATTAGATATTTATTATTATTATTATTATTATTATTATTTTGTTAGTAGGGATTAGATCAAATATCTCTACTTGAAATTTAATCCTTTTTTGGATTAGCTTGGTCATCAAGTTTATAAATAATAATTATCATATTGGATAAAAATTGAGAACTGATTCGATTATTAAAATAGTTAATTTACTTTTAAGTTGTTATTTGTTAGTTCACTAGCTTGGTTTTTTGAACCCGGTATCAGATAAGAGCGTGTTTGGTTTCTCAAAAAAGCGTAAAAAATATTTAGAAATCTATGAATTAGTCTGAGTTCCCCGTCAGATAAAGATGTGTTTGATTGTTCGTGAAAAATATTTTGAAAACAATTTTTTATGAAAAATGTTTCCTCAAAACCAAATAGGCAGAAGATTATAAAAGAAATTTTTTATGAAAAATTTTCATTTTTTTCCAAAAATATATTTTTTGTACTTTTTTAAGAAACCAAAACACCTTCCAAGAAACTGCATTTGAACTATAAAAAGAAATTCTCAACATATAATTATCTCCATATATGGCTTCCTATTGATATATATAAACATTATTCTTTTCCACATTTATTTTATACTATATATATATATATATATATATATAAAATTAAATTTTCGTGTCTCATTGGCCAACACACCATGTGGGCTTTGATCTAGCTAGTATATTTTTGAATTAATTTTTCTATATTTATTTATAAATAGGCTACATTTATTTAATATTATTTGTGTGCTTCTTCATATGGGAGGAGAGTAATAATTCACTTGATTAAAAAAAGAAAGGGCAACAACTCACCACGCGTACAATAGGAGATTAATTCTTATCTAATCCAACAACTTTTTACAAAATTTTAAATTTCATATCTTTTTCAAAAGAGAACTTTTTTATTATATATGATTAATTGGTCATAAAATTTATCACAATATTTTAATTTTTAAATACTTCATTCAGTTTTACCGGATACCATCTTTTAGGCCCTGGTTGGATGCGTGAATATCTTGTTCAGTGCATCCTCTTAATTTATTGAAGAAATTTATATATTTGATTGATAAAAAGTGCGATCAAATGTTTATAATATATTTAGTTCAAAACAAGGCCTTAAATTTTCGGGAGCCAGAGAATCAACTATCATATTATTCTACATTAAAAATTTGAAAGAAATATGAAATTTTATCAAATTATAACTAAAATTCAATGGGTCCAAAAACCATTTAGGTAGAACATCGTTTTTTATAGGTTTAATAATGTTAAATTATAAGAAACAATCGTTTATAGTCAGAAACTATATCATCCGTTTATTATATTTTATTATTTTTAATGAAATAATGTAAATAATAACAACTTGGTTGACCTCGAGAATGTGAACTTCCATGCAAATTAATCCTCGTAGAAAAGACTTAGGAGACTTGTTCTTGTTGATGCTTCTATGAATTATTCTTCAAGAACTGGGGCTGGTCAACTAGTTGATTCAATGTGCTTGCGCGTAGGATTGGATTGAATTGGATTAGATAAAATTTATGAGAGAGAAATGTCGGAGAAGAGCGAGGGTTTAGTAACTGTCAGGATCGTCACGCTCCACAATTCCACTCCCTCATAACTTGTTTGGATGTCGAAATAAAATATCTCTTATTTTGAGAGTATTTTTTTTTTGTCATTATTTAAAAGTCTCGACATCTAGAAAATTGACTCAAAGACCAAGTATAGTCACTTCTCATCTCAGCAAATCAAAGAGATGTGCTGAACAAAATATTCACGCATCCGTCTGTTAAGTTTTATTTTATCCAAAAACTCTAAGTTTCGTGAGTATAATAATTTCACGAAACATTAGCGAAGCCAATTAGGGCATGTATGGTATCGAGGTACCTGTAATAAAATAAAAATTAAGACGAAAATATATAGAGATATGCTTCTATGTTTTTTGATAGGACTGTAAAAATTATATTATAATCGACTCATTGCGATATACGAAATACATACAGAAATAAAAAAAAAATATTTTTTTCCCATACTTTTGCAACTACACCTAATGCAACCTTCATGTAATTCCAAACGGAATCTCAGTGAAGCTCTGGTACGACTTTTCCACAACGACTTGCATTTTTTCCGAGAAACTTAAATAGGTCAAATTTAGTTGAACTGCTATTCAGATTAATTTGAATAAATAAATAAAATTGTTTAAGAGTTTGATACCCTATAATAATTATGTAAACCTTTAAAAAATGATACTTGTAGTTCTTTGTACTGTTCTAAAACATTTCCTGGAGCTTACAAGTTGCAAAAGTCAAAGTCAAAGCTTTCAAAGTCAACATTTTATTTTCCAAGTCAATCCCACTTGTGTAGCTCAAATTTACATTGTTATGTATGCATTTCCATTCTAATCCATATCCACTAGGCTTTTTATTTATTTATTTATTTTTAACTAATTCATTATCGGGCATTTTGAAGTAATATGTATATGTTACGATCTTTTTCATACTCGTGAGTCGTTTTCGATAATAGAACTTCCGAATCAACGATCCATACGGTTAAACATGATTTAGAACATTTGAAACATTTAGAAACCAAATTTTACAATTTTTCGATATCATTTATCTTAAGATCGTACAATCTCAAAATTAACAAATGTTAACGGCCAGTATGAGATACTTGATAGTCTAACGGTGTAAAAAAAATCGAAATCGGTTGAAATTTTGATATAAAATTCTATTCTTATCTAGATAAAGATCAATAATTCCGATCTTAAATTGAAGAATCTTATTCTCTATTTTTAGGAGGTTATTCGATTTTAACCGTTCATTTATGCCCGCTTCAGAGACTATTATAATTTTAGAAAATTACAAAATTCATTTTAAAGAAGTTTCAAATGCTCTAAATTATATTTAACGGTATATATAATTTATTCGGAAGCTCTATTATTGAGAACGACTTATGAGTACAAAAACCTTCATACTTAAAATACTATAGAGTGGGACTACTATACATATGAATATAGAACCCTTCGTACTCATAGTCGTTTTCGAAAATAGAGCTTTCGAATCGATGATTTACACCGTTAAGCATGATTTATACAATTTGAAATATTTAGATATCAAATTTCATAATTTTTCGAACTTATATAAAGTCTGTCTAAAATGAATGGTCAAAATCGAACGAGCTTCTAAAAATTAGGGATACGATTTTTAAATTCAAGATCAAAGTTATTAATCTTGATCTATACCGTGAATATAATTTTATATTAAAAATTCAACCGATTTCGATTATTCTACACTGTTAACTTTAAAACGATCTATACGGGCTGTTGAAAATGTCAATTTTGAGGCCCTTCAATCATAAGGTATATGAAGCCAAAAAAAAGGGCACTGCTAACAAAAATATCATTGAAAACTTTTACTTCTGCAAGATACTACAAGAACTTTTAGAAGATGATTCTATCAATATAAAAACCGCTGCTACTTTTTCACAGTTCTATTCAAACAGTACTGATGCAAAAGTGCAACATAATTTAGCAATCTACATAACCTAAAAATCTTACCAATAACCTTACCATTGCTTTTAAACAAAACAAAATATGAAACATAAATGAGACTACAAAATCTATAAGAATAGTTGATGTAGAGATGAACAACATAATCATTTCAATCAAACAGAGAACAGAGCTGCAGCATACATAGATATCAAAAATAAACCTTGTAGAGAAAGGAACAGATATTGTGTGTGACAAACCATACTGCAAATTGTTATGCGCTCTACTAAGCTTTTGCCAAGAGGCACCTTGCAGCTAATGGCATCAACAACCATCACCCATACACTCCTATTTTTATTTTTATTTTTATTTTTCGCCTTAATGCTTCTATAAGCAATCACTCAACAAGTTCATGGTATTATATATACAACATATTTCTCAAGCTAACTTTTTGTATTCTATTTGATTCTTTCTGATTCAGCAACTAATCTCCGACATGTATATAGTATAGGAGCTTCATCAAGAATATTTTATAACTTGCGCGATATGCGCACGAGGGGATCGTGAAATAGAAAAATTCTCCTTTCAGGAGTTCAGGGACCAATCGAAGTTTTGATAGGCTATGGTTATCAGACCGCCGTCGTTCATTAGATGAGTCAAGAGCCCAGCTTTCGTTGCATCCAAGTAGTCCAAAATCCACTTGAGAAGGTCTCTATCTTGACCAAAATCGGCGCTATACCTGCAAAGATAAAGTACTGGTTAAGTAATTTGTAGCAATTGGAAATCAAATCCACCTGAACGATAAACTTAGTAACTTACCATTTGATGATTCTGGTGAGATACACTGTTCTCTTCTCGAGATCGACCTCCATGCCGCCATTGAGGAGGAACTCCCTCGCGGCATGTCGCAGCTCGCCCTCAACCCCTTGGGGCGAGAAGAAACGGACAGCGGGGCTCGACCGCGTCCCGTTGCACAGTCCGAAATGGATCAACGGGTTCACCTTTTCGAGAGCCAACTAAATTTATTTGACAAAACCAAGTATTAGTACAAACAATTATGTTATCAAAGCGAGTCAAATTTGGAAGTGAAAAATGTCACCTCCAATCTCCTATCAACTGAACTGAAAGGCTTGATCAGAGAGTAAGGTTGTCTTCGGTTTGAACGTAGGATGCCGTTCTTGATAGTGGAAAGGGAGTAAGGATAGCCGCCGATTATGTATTGGAAGTCGGTGAAGAAGGCTCTCCTATCGATGGCTCCGGGACGGCCGACCCTTACTACGGCATGGATGACCATGGCATTGTGAAGATTCAAGAAGAAGGCCATCCTCTCTTCTGGCGAAAGGGCGAAGAGGTCTAACCTTTGCAGATCTTGGACCAGATTTACATATCTGAGACAGTACAGTGGAGGAAGGTAACAGTTACATTTCGGATCAAAGAACAACTGGACAGCAGAACAATGCTTATATATGCTAAAATTGGATGGTCTTCGACATTTATCTCGCCGAAATGTTTGTAAAGGATTTGAAAGTACCAATAGTGAGATAGTAGCTAATTCTGCTGAAATGTTCAAGATATGCAAAAACTAGATCACCATTTCTGTTATTATTTAAAGATAATTCTGCATAATACTGTTGTCTGATGAATACTTCTGGGTGGTGTTAGATGACTCCTCATTCCGAAATTCTTAAATCCTGCTTGAAATGCTGTGACAGGAGAATCATACCTCCGGAACTCCTCGCTGGCGCCAATACGAGCATAGTCTAAATGTAGCCTATCATCAGAAGCATAGGCCTCAAGTATGGCTACCATTAGTTTGGTAAGCCTCTGCCCCACCTCGGCCGCCGACTTGGGCTCGTCGTCGTTGGTTGACCCTCTGAAATTGAAGCACTTCGGAATGGCCGGGTCGTGCTCGAGGAACCGGTAGAAGTGGTTGTTTCCGTCTTCAAAATCATTTTCTCTGTATGAACAAGAAATTTGCGCGTAAAGTATTATTCTCTGATTATTCAACCAAGCAGGAGACTAAATCTGAAACTGACCTGAACACATGGTGAATGAAGTGCTTCCTCGAAAGCTCTTTCCCGATTTCCACTGCCTACGACAATTTAAGCCATAAATTTTTAAGTGACATATTTTCAGCATAACACGTTAAATTTGACTATTCATCTAATTTACTCAGCAATAACATTTCTAGGGGATAAATACAACTATTCTCAGGGGCATGTGAGCACGTCATTTTGATAATTCTCTTAGTCCAGCTCGTTGGTTTGGCTTTGCGCGTGATGTGCTTTATACGTGCAAGGTAAAAAATTCCGCAAAAATCAAATCAAAACAAGTAGACCCAAGAACTGGTAAATCGTGTACTAAACGTACAAAATCTGGGCTCTCCATTTCATTATCTGTATCATGTTGTAAACGATAAAAGAAGGGTTGCGCATATACCCAAATGCCTTCTCCCTTCGCAGAAAAAATAAAAAATAAAAAAAATAAATTATACTTTTGATCCTCAAACTATAAAGCGCATGACGCTAATATAGAAATAATGTGAAATTTTAATTAAGTTTCTATATTAGCGACGTTCCAATAATTAGACAACTAAATTAGATTGTGGACTTGATTGCAACAGTTTAAAAAGTTCGAGCCAAATATTATAATAAATTAAAATTGAAGGACGCCCGCGCCTGGTCGTTTAAGGATCAAAAGTGTAATTTAGCCTAACCACTATCTTGTCCTAATCTATATAAATATCTCTCTCTATTCATTTTTAGACCCGAAGAATCAACGAGTTTGAGTACAGTTTCAAAAGTTGAGAGGTTCGTGGGAAACAACACTAATCGTGTGGGGTCTATATATTCCAATTTAACACGTCTAAGCCTCTCTCTCAGACAAAGAGTACCTTGTGGACTCCAATAGATCGTAAAATCCTTTTAATGCATCGTTTGGTTGGGGAATAAGGCCGGGTATAAGGTCTTATCCTCCAATTTATATCAAAACATAAATTTTTTACCCGAGAATAATAATTCTCGGTACCTAAAATTAGCTGGTATAATTATTCATATCTATACCTTCATTTTCTATATATAAACTACCCACTATTCCTCTTATTTCATATCATCTATCCAAACGCTATTTTTTTTATCCCCGGATATAACTCAATTTTTATCCAAACACTATTTTTTTTATCCTCACACTTGTATCTATCCTTGGTGTAGCTAGTTCTCGCTTATACCCGAACCAAACGCTGCCTTAGCCGAACCAGTAAAAAGAGAAGTTTCCACTTGGACTTGTCCATCATATCACCACCATACACCCACAATCTTGCTCCCTTTGACTAAAAAATGCTTTACCACTTACACTTTCTACATTATTTTACTAACATGGTTGCCGGAATAAGCTATCTAAAGCCAAAAGAATTTTCTTGTATGATTGAAAGTGAAAATTTTGGCCGTTACTCATTAAAAAAATTTATCTGATGATTTATTTTATTTTAAGAAGAATGACTTTTGACGGTTTGCAAATTTAATCACATTTTTGTCCACCAAATGCTACAATTCTAACTAAAATATTCATGCATCTAAGTTGTCATAAAGTAGTGAGAATGTGCCACATAAACGTATGCAAAGAGTTGCAAAAAATTGTATTTGATCTGATCATACCATCTTGGTTGAAAGAATGGGTTCGATATATGGCAAATAATTGGACGGTCCATGGTGGACGAGGTGCACGCTATGTTTCACGCTCACCACCAATTGCGGAGCGGAGACGCGTCCACCGCATAAATTTTCCTCGTATTAAAAAACTGCAGCAAATGCATCATAGCCAAACGGGGCGGGACCCACCAAAGAATCAACCTCCCTATTGGACTAATCATCCAATAGGCTATGACTAGGTGGGACCCACTAGGCGACCACTCAGTAAAGTGTGCCCTCCTGACCCAACTCGAGGGACCTAACATGACCCAGCTCCTCCGACAATTAAAAATCTATTTTAAATTTTTAATATATGAAAACAAGTTAATAAAAGTAGTAAAAATAATTAATGCTTGAATAAAACTTTATATGTTTGCAGTTCAATAAATTAAAAATGTACGAAGTAATTATTTAACTATTTCAACTTTCAACTAGCCGTATTATTAATTTAAATTTTTTTGTCAAGTGTTTTTAACTGCAAGTTAATGCACAACTCTGACATGATGGAAGAAGTATACTGTGAAACGTTTTAATAGCACTAAGGTTTAAAATATCGGTTAATTTTCTACGATTTAACTAAAACTTAGATGAGGATCTTACATACTTTAATTATTCTGCATATTATTGACAGTGTTAAACAAATCTGTAATTTTTACTCAACATAGTGAGTTTTTACGTACTGAAATTATACTCTCCCATTAATAGAGATTGGATAAGACCGACCGTACCTAGCGTAATTAGTTAAAAATTTAATAATTGATACCTAAAATTCTAAGTTTTCAAGTCCCAACTGTCACACTTTTCTAGCTGAATTTATTGTTTTGTTGTGTTTTCAATTGCCCCAGTTGTGAAACTTTTTTTTCTCTATTTTTTAACATTAATAATTTATAGATTCTAATAAAAGTTCGAATCCTAAGGTAGCGTTTGGATTGGGGATAAGGGTGTATAACTTCTTATCCCCCTTTTATATCCTTATCTAAGAATATTAATTTTCGGATAACTGTAATAAATTGGTATAACTATCCCCACATATACCTTTATTTTTTATATATAACTATCCACTATTCTTTTTATTTCGTATTATCTATCCAAACGTTAGTTTTTTTATCCCCAGAAATAATCCAATTTTCATCCGAATGTTATTTTTTTTATCCCCACACTTGTATCTATTTCTGAAATAGCTAATTCTTACTTATATCCGAATTAAAGTCAAAATTCACAATTTCTAATATTCAGAGATAATAATAATAATAATAAATAAAAAATGAAGTAAATTTAGAAATGTAATTATTTGACCTTTTTCCTGCCGCAATCGAGGTGGTTGATGATGGCCTCGACCGAGTCGGCGCCCGCGAAGCAGTTCCGCACCAGCTTCATCCTCGCGAACCGGTCCTGAATCGGCAGCCGCTGCCGCAGCACCCGCACCACCCCCACCATCGCATCCGTCCGTCCATTCCCCCGCTGCTCGTCATCCTCGCCGTCGAATCCGTACACCGGTGCACTCGGCGCGCTCTCCGGGCACCGCCGCGTCCCCACCGAGTCCCGCACCCGCCGCTCGAACTCCCCGCTGTTCCGCAGCGAGTTGAGCGCCACCAACCCTCCGAGAAGCTTCTCGTTGAGGAAGATCTGCGGCACGTGGCGCGCCCCCGACCGCTCGATCAGCTCCCGCTCCCGCTCCGGGAACACGTCCACGTTGATCTCCACGTAGGGGAGCCCCCTCCCGCGCAGGAACGATCGCACCGCGCCGCAGTCGCGGCACCCCGATCGCGAGAAGAAGCTGATCCGCCCCTTCATCGCGAACGGCGCCGGCGCTGGGCCATCCCCGCCCTCCGATTCGTCGTCGTCGGCGGCGTCCTTGACGCGGACGATGACCTTGACGCCGGAGAGGTGGAACTCGGTCACCGGCGCCGGGGAGCGGCGGGGGTAGGAGTCGTGGTCGTCGTCGTCGCCGTCGCCGGAGAGGGAGGAGATGCGGCGGGCGATCGCGGCGGAGAAGGAGGAGCCGCGGTCGCGGAGGAAGCGGCCGAAGGAGGCCACGTCGACGGCGGAAGGGGATTGGGCGGACGCGGACCGTTGGATCGGGCGGTGCTCCTCGTGGGAGATCGACGCCGACCTCGCCATCCCCGGCGGCGCCTCCGGCTGAGGTAAGTGCGGCGGCGGCCGGAGAACGGCCTCCGCCGCCTCCTCCTTCTTCTTCTTCTTCTTCGTATCCTCCTTTTCTCCTCCTCCTTCTTCTTCTTTGTCGTCGCAGTCGATGGACCGATCGACGTCGCCGGATACCTTCTCCGGTAGGGTTCCGGCGACGGCGGCGGCGGCGGGGATTGTGGTATCGGATTCAGCTGAGAGAGGGATCTCTCTCACCGCCTCTTCTCCCATTTCTCTCGCTTCTTCGGAGAATCTCTGCGAATCCCAATGCGTGAGAGAGAGAGAGAGAGAGAGAGAGAGAGAGGGGGGGGCGAGAACGGCGTGAACGGGAGTATCGGGGCTAAGCGTAACGGCTTTTTTTTTTTTTTTTTTTTTTTGGGGGGTTTCCTTTTCTTATAGCTTGGGAACTCACGATGGGGGGGTGGAGATAGAGAGAGGGTTTTATTTTGGGGGGTGATTATATAATGCAAAGATTCAAATAGAAAAGGTCAAAAATAGGTAGGATCCGTTTGGTGAACCTGGTGCACCACCTGTCCGTAGACCGCCAAAATTTTGACGGAAACTATCCTTTCATCGCGAGATCATCTAATCCATCGCTCATTCATATTACTTATAATAATAACTTCTAAATCATTTTACATAATTAATGTTGTTGACCAAATTATCGGATTCATAATTATTGATATTATTAAAACAAAAATTTTCAATTAACAATTCATAAGCTAAATCATAACTACGAGAATAAACAAAATTATTAGATAACCGTGCAAGTAATTATTAGATAACTTTTCTACGTAGAGTATGAAACTGTTGGTGGACCAGGTCCACGCAACAGCTTCTCTTAAAACGGGGTACATGTACGGGTTCTAAGTTTAGAAACCTTCAACGCGGGCTCGGTCGCCGGCTCGCGCGGAATCGCCCAGTGGTTTGCGTGAAATGACGCTTTTACCCCCGTCTGTAGGGTTTTAGCTTCTTCGTGGGTTTGTGTGGTAATAGTGTAAAACGGGGGAGAGAGGGCAGGGGTATTTCGGGTATAGCGAAAGTGACCGCACTTAAAGAATTTTTCTCCGGCCGGGGCGGGTTTTACTAGGAAAATTTTATAATAGGAAAGTGATTAAAAAAAGGTTTAAGTAAATTAAATTAAGTGATTAATTTGAAGTGGTTAAGAATAAGAATAAATTGTTGTGACACTGAATACATTGTTGAATTTTTCAGAAGCACGATATAAGAAGTTTGAGTTTAGCCTCGTTTTAGGAGATAAAAAATCATAAATAAATAAATAAATAAATAAATAAATAAATCACTAGGTGCAAACTTAGAAGGTGTCAACATGATTACAGAGCACGTGAGACGAACAGGCTCATAAAAAAATATTATTATTATTATTATTATTATTGAAAAGATATTTATTATTCTGTAATTTTCAAACTAAGTACAAAGAACATCACCCCACTTGTAATATTTTCCATAGGGTTAAACGCTTTTATTGTCCCAACTTTTATAAATCCCAAAATTAGAATTGCTTCAATTCTATCCTTCTCAAAAACAATTCTATTTTAAGAAAGTTAAAAACTCTATTAAATCATATAATTTAAGAGACTGTCGTGAGATTCATGCAGATAAAAATAAATAATATGAATCCTATATCAATTATGTAAATAACAAATATTTTAATTTTACATACACGGGCACACATAGGCATAGCAATTTTTGTTTTTTTGTTTTTTTGTGTGGTGGATGAAGTAGCGTGTTTTAGAAACATAATTGCATGAGTTAAAAGATCAGGGACCAATATCTAAACTAAAAAGATAATTACTGATAGTAGTTGCTTCCCAATGATAATTAGTTCTACTTAACTGGTTATCAATGCAACGAACTCAATAAATGGTTTTATCTAAAAGAACCTGATAAATCTTGTTGCACATAAATTTTTACTTGATGTGGTGTTTTTATTTTTATTATTATTATTATTATTATTGACATGGTGACAAGTGGAGGTATCTCTCAAAGATCTCTCAATTGTGATACTCTTTATAAAAATCGATTAACAGCGATAATAATTTAATTGGTTCGATATGATCAACAAACGAACAAGCGATATGCATGCGTTTACATTATAATTAGAATCATTCAAACCTATAGTTTAAATACCCTTATAATTTTTTATTTGATTATAATTTTTTAATGATTTTTAACTTATCTACTAACATAAGTTTTTTAAACTAAATTTCATCTTTAATAGTAGCCTTTGTATCACCTTAACTTTTGAAGTAGTAGCAAAACATCCGACAAATATAAAAATTAAGAACTTTTTTGGGGAAATCTGTAACCAGACACTGCACCCCTAATTTGAGGTTTCTGTTTCAGCTACTGTAGAAAACAATGGGAAAAATATTTCTATTCTCAAGAATATCTATTGCTATGATTGATGGTGTCTTCTACACGAAAAAGTCTAGAATATATCAATTATATTACCGAGATAACATTCTCAACCAATCAGATGCTTCTCCTTAGATTCATCCGTCCCATCATAGTTTTAAAAATATATTTTTACTATACCTTTTTTAAAATATATATATATATAATTAACTGATTATTGATGATGTGGTGTAAGTCTGACATAATAAACTTCCTCCTTCTACACACCAAATTAAATTTCATGGATTAAAATTAGGCACTAATAAGGCTTTCGGCATGACATGAATTTCTGTATGCGACACCATCCACATGAAGTCTACAAATAAATATACTCTTAATAACAGAACAATCTGCAATGCCATCTGCATATTTCAAACAGTACTGCTTTGTTCCAGTTCTTCCAAATGTTTCACAGAGAAGAATCATAAGAGATCGAACTTTCGTAGAGCGGCAAAAGAAAGGGAGTTTGAATGTGAGAAGAACTAAAGAGGAAATCAAATCCTTATTAGCAACCATGTGGCTTATGGATTTGATTTTCTCTGGTATGAAACAATGACCATGGTGAGGCCTCATTGCTCTTCCATTCACTAGTTATTATCCTTCTTCGAAAACTCAAAACCAAATATGACATCATTCACTCAAGTTTCATACTTTAAACAAATGATCTCACTCAATCATCGAAAAGTAGGAAGCAGCTTTCCAAAATCTATATTCAGCGCACAGTAGAAGCACACCACACACAAAAGCATTCAAATTTGCCTACCTTGGAAGCACGTAAAAAGCGCGAAATGAAAGAAAATGATTGTACAACTTCATCAGCTCATCCTGGTGAATCCGCCGCATACACGCAGGAAGGGAAGATAGAGAAGTTAGTTTTCTAAAACAAGGTCTTAGATAGAGAGGCGTTTGAGAAGTCTTGCGAGATATTATAAATGAAACAGGAAGCTGCGACGAACAGCTTAACAACAAGAGAAAAAGCAAAAAATATTACGATGCTTCCTTCTCATTGTTGGCAGCCTCTTCGAATGTCTCCCCAGCCACGAGCTCAGGCACGTCGTCGTCGTCGTCGTCGTCTTCCTGAGCTGTGCCGCTACCGGTGGCATTTCCACCGGCGTTGGGTGCTTGCTTTTGGATTTGTTCAGCGAGTTTCCGTAGGTTTTCTAAGTTATCAGGTCCTGAATTGACAAAAACAAAAAGGAAATTAAAACACAATTTAACTACAAAAGGAGGGGGGAACTTGCAAAATTATGTCAATTTTGACAGACGAAGCGTTCAATGTTGACCGAGGAAATGTTTCAACAGCAAGATACAAAATAGAATAACAATGCATGATAGAAGAGATTAACATAATTCAAACTATAGGCCTTCCCTAAATAAGACACAAAAAGATATTCTTATTGAAGAATCAGAAGTAATTATGGTGAAAGAAGATAACTTACCCAACTGGTTGATGATTGCAGGCAGAATATCTTGTAGCTCTGCACCAAAGAATTAACATATGAAAGATTTGTAAGATTTGTAATCACTCGATGAAGTAAAATCTAGGCACAGATATAATGGAAATAACTAAAGCAAAGCCACAAAGCCTGAGTTTGCATTCATAATACACTAGTTTCTACTAGGTGACATAGTTATCCAAGCAAATGTCTAATCTCAAATTAGGAATTGTTAATCACTGTCAGAACTTTTGCGCAAATGCTGCTGGCATAGAGCAAAAAAAAATAAACAGTTTTCGCATTAAGCTCTCTCCAACAGCTACGTGCAGCTAAATGCAGAAGCTCCATAATGGAGATTCATTTTTGGTGCCCAAAAGCTCATTGTTGCTTTCTAGTTTCTACTGCAGCCAAAAGCTCCAAACCTATTGTATGAAACTGCCTAAGCTTGTGCTTCTAAGAATAGAGAAGTCGTTCTAAAAGACCTTTTAGAACCTCGGCCAAAATTATGGGCACTTAGACAAAATTATGGGGGCTAAGTATCGAAAAGCACGCTAAGGCAGCATATTTCCAGATAAAAATAGTTCTCTTTCTAGTAACTCATAAACTGGATAGTGAAAACATACTTTTCGTCTGAGGTGATCCGCTAACCACCCATGTATTGGCAGCAATTGAAGCTTGCACTGCAGAATAAACACAAGAAAACAACATTAGAAAATGGCAGGAATTTACTTAACATGGAAAGTTTTTGATGAATATGATGCAACTACTTACCTTTGGGATTCGTGAACTGGATAACTGTATCGTCTTTGAAAATGTTTACTTCTTCTATGGCAGGAATGGTATTCACACCTATGCGTTTTAAGGTGCTCTGAAGCCGTTTGTCATCGGTAGTTGTGGTCTTGTGAACGGCCTTCTTCTTCCTACGTATCAAAGCATGAAATGGTTGGGATTGAATGCAAAATAAAACCATCCAATCTTATTAATAAAAGATAGTAGATGCAAAATTGGAGTGGAAAAGAGGATTGAAAATAAACGTCGGCGACGATCAGGCCAGTTTACCGTTCATTCCCTTCACACAAACATTTTACATGTGAAACTTTTTGTTTATGAGACACGGCAATAACTTATCATGAATTTAGACATATACTCCCTTAAACCAAGATATAAAAGAAGATCACGACGGCAAAGAGTTCCTTGAAATCAAAAAAAATTATTCAATAACATGTGAACAGTCGAAATGTCCAAAGAGCGATTAGAAACTAATGAAGTACTGCTCGAATCACTTCGACCAAACAATTTCCCGGATGAAATAACATGGAAACAGTCAAAAATCAAAACCTGCGCATGCTGCCCTTTCCGCCGGTGCGAACAGCACCAGCCATCTTCATAAGCTTTTCCCGATTCATCTGCAAAGCAAACAACCATCTTAGGAAACTTTTTGCATCGATTTGTAGAACAATACCTGATTGAGAATGATAAAGGATCTACACTACGAAAAAGAACTACCACTCGTGGCCACATCTTAAGAGCTTCTGTTTTACAGCAGAGTGTTTGATGATCATAGTTTTTCGAAGCTTCTGCTGTAACCAGAAGCAAAAAAAATACGATTTTGAGGGCCAAAAGCAGAGGCTCCAATTCGGAGCTTCTGATTCTGCTGTTGTTGGGAGAAATCCAATAAACTGCTTCACCTAAAAGTGCTTCTCACATACTATTTGACCAAATCTAGCTGAGTAAAAAGTATATTTCTAGGGTTTTCTACTTGGCTAATTGACATTATCCAACAACAACAAAAAATCATCTGAATTTTGTAATACTATCAACATAAACCCCAAAATTAATCAACTAAAAATTCTGAATCAAAGTCCACGATCACACGCAAGCCAAGCTTTTTTCCCCACAACAGCAGCTAAAATGAACTCTAAACGCCATGAGATTAAACGGCTTCTTCTCAAAAGGTCATCAAAACACACCCAACAAAACAAAAAAAAAAGGTATTGATCCCGTTTCTTAATCCTACAACTCGCATGCGTTGCTCAATTCGAAGAAACCATGAGAGAGAGAGAGGGAGAGGGAGACTCACCGTGGCCGAGGAAGAGAGAGAGAGAGAGAGAACCCTAGAGAGGATAAGAGAAGAAGCGGAGGAGGCTATACACTGTGGAAAAAGAAAGGGTGCGGAGAGGATAAAGAGTTTATAAGCGAACCCACGAAAGGGGACGAGATCGGGGGGAGAGAGAGAGAGAGATTAGGGTTCGAGGATCAAACGATTATTAGCCGTTCGATTTGATGCATCGAGAGGAGATGTACCATTCTCAAAGGTGTACACTAGCAAACTTTCCTTTTCCTTTATTTTTGACAATGATTATTATTATTATTATTATTATTATTTGAGATAACTTCAAATACCACCCCTACCCCTGTGGTTTCGTGTTTTCTCACTTTAGTGCCCTGTGATTTAAATCGTATCATTTTAGTACTCTGTGGTTTGGTTATTCTCTTTTTATTGTCTTTTCGTTAATTTTTTCGTTAAATTAATGAGAAAATTAAAACTACAGGATAGTAAAGTGAATATTCGATAAACTATAGGTGGGATATTTGAAGTTTTTTGTATAATTTAATAAAAAAAATTAACGAAAAGATAATAAAAAAAAAGAATAATCAAACCATAGGGTACTAAAGTGATACGTTTTAAATCACATGGTACTAAAGTGAGAATGCACGAAACCACAGAAATGATATTTGAAGTTATCCCTTATTATTTTTAAGATTCATAGTTAACGGTATAAAATAACTAAGCTTCGAACTTTAGTTATTGCCCGTCGATTTCTTTTGACCATTCTATTGTTACACTTTATGATAAAATAGAAAAAAAATATGTGAAAGTAATATTTACTTTATAAAATATTATAAAAAAATATTTATTAACTGCTTAATTTTTTACCTCATATCAATACATCGATAATATGCTGATAGAATATTATGGGAGACCCAAAACATTTTTCTTGAAATAATTTCTTGCACATTCCCAACCTAACAACAAATGGTATACTCATTTCTTTTGCTTTTGTGCAACTATAACTTTTTAGCTGTATTTTTCTAATTTGGTAGCTTAATTTTTTTTATTAGTTTTTTTTATTAGGTGATTCAGTTTTTTTGCCAACTATTGTAGTAGAAACTGCAATCAGTTTGGATGTACAGTTGGATCTTCTTGTGCAGTTTCAACTGTAATAATTAAATTTAGAAAAAAACTTCAAATACCACCTATATGGTTTCGCACTTTCTCACTTTAGTACCATGTGGTTTAAAGTGTATCATTTAGTACCATGTGGTTTCGTTTTTCTCTTTTTCTTATTTCTTTTGTTGATTTTTTCGTTAAATCAGTGAGAAAGTTAAAACCACAGGGTACTCAAATGAATATTCGATAAACCAGAGGTGGGTTATCTGAAGTTTTTTTATATGATTTAACGAAAAAATTAATGAAAGGAACAAAAAAAAGAGAAAAACGAAACAACAGGGAGGTACTAAAGTGAGAAAGTGCGAAACCACAGAAGTGGTATTTGAGGTTTTCCTAAATTTAGATAGACCAATCCAACTACTATATATATATATATATATATATATATATATATATATATATATATATATATAAATAATATTTTTATTTTTTTTGAGAGAAAGGTAGCACGCTACCCGCTTCGTTTATTTCTTTTAGAAATAAACTTAGCTGGAAATTTAAATTAATTAGGATTCGAACTTGGGACATCGGGTACCAACCACCAAGTCCTTTGCCACTTGCGCTAGGGACGGTCGGTAATCTGACTACTATATTTGCATGTAATTATAATACAGTTGTAAGTTTGTGCAATCCAAAGACCTAGAAACACTCATGTGGGCTCAATCCTAAATAATTGGCAATATGTGGTTGCTTAAAATGCTTAGAATGGGGGCTTTTGAGCCCACCTAAGATCATGACCCAACTCGGCCCATGGGTTCGCAAAAACACTCGGGCCAATTAGGTTTCAGGTAACAATTACTTCTCTTCCGCTGTTTGTTTGCATAGCTGCGGAACTGAAGTTTCTCCAATTTTATTATTCGTTTGCTAGCAAGTGAATGCCGTGGAAGCTACATTTTTCGATCCTAAATATTTTATTATTTTTTTCCTAACACTTTCTCTCGGTAATTGATTTTTATTCAGGATGGATAAGTTAATCACGATATTTCAAGGAGTTGGACTTTCGACCAAAGATAATGTTACGGTGAATCAAATAACAGAAGTGAATATTGATGATCGAAAATCACTTTATCTCTCTCCACTTTCGGTGAAACAAAGACACCTGAGAGTTGCGTCATGCACGGCGAAAAACTACGACAAAAAATATCATATTTATTTCTATATGTAATATTATGATACGCAATATTATGATATGCATATCATAATAAATCGCTACGATATATGTTTCAGTCATCCCACCAAATAATGAAGAAAATACTTTTACTTTAGCTCTGTTTTGTCTAATTGTGTTAGATAGCTCCTATTCTCATTAGAGTCTTTTGCCTATTTGTTTGCTTATGTCAAAATTTTGGACCCCAATTTATTTTGTTCAAGATGGAGACTATCTAAATATAGCAAGACCTGCTCTTTCCTCTTCTTTTTTTTTTCTTTTTTTTAAGTGCTGCTATAAATACTCTCAAGTGTACTCTAGAATTACTAGTGTAGGAATCCGCGGGATGCGGCAGATATAATCATATTTGATTAAATTTAATAATATAAAAAATATTTTTAAAATTTTTAGAATAGAATTATAATTCAATGAAAAATAATGAAAGATAAAAAAAATTATAGGAGAAAAAAAATTGTTACATAGGAATCGGACCCTTTGTACCCTCTTTTATAGCATTTTCTACTGACACCGACGATTTCGTGAAGTACCTTAGTGCCTTCAACTTCTTTCCGGCAAGTCCATATTCTAGCCAATAATTCTCGTCCTACGAGGCCATTAGAGGAGAGGGATACACACCCTTTGCATAACTATACATTACGAATTTAAGTGGTTGAGATCAAGGGAGGAGGGTTGGGGGTTAGGGTTAGAGTTCGACTCATCCGACGTTGACGGCGAGGGCGAGGGCGAGGGCGGAGCGCCTGCGGGGCTTGAGGTTGGAGCGGACGTAGTAGGCGAGATCGTTGTCGAGGACGCCGTATGCGGTGCCCACGGACTCCTCGGGCAACGCCTCTTAGAAAATAGAAACTAATGAGACGGGAAGTCGAAGGAATTAATGAGACGGGAAGTCGAAGAGGCATACGTTACGGAAAAAGAATTAATAAGACGGGAAGTCGAAGAGGCAGACGTTACGGGGAAGGAATTAATGAGACGGGAAGCCGAAGAGGAAGACGTTATGGGGAAGGCGAGCGATCGCAATGATTGGAGAGTAGAAACTTTGAGAAGGAGAGACTATGGTGCTGCCACGTAGTAAAAATTTATGAGGAATAATATATAGATAGATATAGAAGATTCTAACTATTAATTACTAAACTTCAAACATTATTATTAAACTCTAAGCGCTATCATTACACTCTCAATCCTAACTCCTAATTCCTCACTAACCCAGCACATCAATAATATTGTGGAGTACCCAAAAGTGGGATACCTCAACTAAGCTATAAAGATGCTAATAGATCACATTTTCATACGACAATAATAAAGAGAATAAAATAATAAATTACAAAAATTGTAAGAGGGTTAATATAATAAGCTCTTTTTTTTTGTATTATAGACTTTGGGTCATCAAAACCCAATTTTGTTTTTTAGTGTTAAAAGAAAGTATAAAAAAAATATAAAACTTATCTGAAGCATTAACCATTTTCAATTAGCTATCAAAATTTTGAAAATTTTGATTATACTATTCAATCTTTCAATTTATTTGATTCGAGCCAGTTAATAACGCTTTAACTTTAAATTTTAAACTAATTATTTTTTAATAAATTCATTAAATAAATCATATATTTAAATTTTAAAGTAAAAAAATGTAAAAGGGTTAACATAATAAGGTTTTTTTTTTATTGTAGACTATTGGGTCATCAAAACCCAATTTTACTTTTGAGTGTTAAAAAAATACGAAACTTATCTGAAGCATGAACATTTTTGTATAGGTCAGCCAACTTTTCAAAATTTTGATTATAGGGGCAATTGCTTATGTACCGCTGAAAAGTTTTCGACTTTCTGATTTATCCCTCTTACGAGACTAATATTGAAAATACCCTTTTTACGTTCCAACATATTTTCAATATACCCCTCGAGTTAAATTCTATCAGCGAACTGTTAGCAATAGCCATTATTTCTGTAAAATTACTATTTTACCCTTTCAAATATACCCTCCTACTATAACCAACTTTTCTTATTTGCCCTCAAGTCAGGGGCAAAAGAAGTATATTGATTTTTGGTCATTTTAAATATACCCTTCTACCATCACCAACTTTTCTTATTTGCCCTTAAGTTAAGGGCAAAAGAGGTATTTTAATTTTTTTAAACTCTAGTAGACATTTAACTCACGTTTAACCCAAGTTAACTTAACGGATGGTAACTACAGGAGTATTTTTGAATAACGGAGGAACGTATGAAGGGTATATTGGAAAGAAAAAAAAAGTAGGGGTGAATAAGATATTTCCTAAGTTTTGAGGGGTATATAGGCAATTATCCCTTGATTAAATACTATCCAATTTTTAAATTTTTTTAATTTAAATTAGTTAATGATATTTTAACTTTTAAATTTAAGCTAATTATTTATTTTAATAAGTTTATGAATATAAACGATATATTCAAATTGTAAAATTAAAATATGGCATTTTTGCATAAAAAATTCACTAGTTTTGAGCTTTTGCAAAAATCGGTCGCTATTTTCGATTTTGCAGATTCGGTCCGGATTTTCAGTAAACTGACCAAAATACTCTTGTTACTTTTTCTCTCTCCTTTTTTTTTTTCTCTCGTTTTTTTTTTTTCCTTTCCGAAAGAAGACGGCGGAGGCGGAAGCGGAAACGGCGTGCCTCGCCTCTACCCCTCACACCCTCACCCTCGCCCGCGCACCCCCCGCCCTCCTCGCCTCCGACCCCGCCGAGGCTGCGCCGCGACTCTTTTTTTTTTTTTTTCTTCTCCGACCCTCCTCCACCGCCTCCGCAGCCCACCACCACTGCCGGCGATGAAGAGGAAGTGCTTCTCGGGGACGAGAAGCACACCGGCGAGAGTGGGGAGGATACTCCGACGATGGCGGTGGCTGCGATAGATGGCAATAGAGAGATGGTGACCAAAAAAATTATAAAGAAAAAAATAAAAATAAAAAAAATATTTTTTTCCTACAGGAAAGATCAAAAATCATATAAGAAGGAAGAAGATGATGAAATTGCATTGTTAAAATAATGTTACACTGTTTTAAAAAAAAATTGTACTATTTTAAATAAACGTTGCACTCTTTGAGACAGAATTACACTCTTTAGGATGAAGTTGCACTATTTAGGTAAAATTTACACTATTTCTTTTTTCTTCTTCTTCCTCCAATTTACACCATTTTTTTTCTTCCTCTTCTTCCTCCTTCTTTCTCATTCTTCTCCTCCCTGAAGCCCTACGAAGAGAGAGAGAGGCAGAAGGTGGGATGCGGCGGAGCGGAGAAGGTGGGATGCGGCGGCGGCAACGGCGCCCTCACGAACCCCGGCCCCTCCTCCGCCGCCGTCTCCGCCGCCTCCCCCGCGCCCTCCTTCCCCTCCGACCTCGCAACGGCGGCGGAGGGGAAGGAGGGCGCAGGGGACGCGGCGGCGGCCGAGGGGCCGAGGTTCGTGAGGGTCTTCAAGGACGCGCTACGGAGGGAAAAAGTGGAGGAGAATGAAGAGGAGGAAGAAGAGGAAGAAAAAGAGAAATGGTGTAAATTGGAGGAAGTAGAGGAAGAGAAAGAGAAATAATGTAAATTTCATCTAAATAGTGTAATTTTATCCTAAAGAGTGTAAATCTGATCCCAAAGAGTGTAATTTATGTCTCAAAGAGTGTAACTTTTATTTAAAACAGTGCAAAAAAATTTAAAACAGTGTAATTTTATTTTAAAAGTGCAATTTCATCATCTTCTTCCTTCTTCTATAATGTTTTGTCTTTATTTTTTTTCTTTTTCTTTCTTCTACAATTTTTTTTTGTCACGACCAACGGCCACGGCGCCGGCAACGCCGCCGCTAAGGACCCCCCGCTTCGAGGCTGCGGCGCCGCAGCGACCTCCGCGGCGTCGGCGTCTGCGGAGAGGCGTCGTCGTCGGAGGCGGCGGAGTAGGAGGGAGAGGGAGAGGGCGAGAAGGGCGGGGAAGGGTAAGAGAGGGCGAGAGAGACGTCGTCGTCGGAGGCGGTGGAGGAGGGTTGGAGAGGAAAAAAAAAAAAAGAGTCGCGGCGCGGCCTCGGCGGGGTCGGAGGCGAGGAGGGCGGGGGGTGCGCGGGCGAGGGCGAGGGAGTGAGGGGCAGAGGCGAGGCACGCCGTTTCTGCTTCCGCCTCCGCCGTCTTCTTCGGAAAGGGAAAAAAAAAAAACGAGAAAAAAAAAAAGGAGAGAGAAAAAGTAAGAATGGTATTTTGGTCAGTTTATGAAAATTCGGACCGAATCTGCAAAATCGAAAATAGCGACCCAATTTTACAAAAGCTCACAACTAGTAGATTTTTTATGCAAAAAGGCTTTAAAATATTATTAACTAACTCAAATTAAATAAATTAAAAAAATAAATAATAAATTAAAATTTTAAAATATCAAATAAAAAAGGTAAAAAGTAAAAAGAAAGATTCGCCATCTCGTGTTCCACGAGACGCATGAAAAACGAAAAATAAACGCCAAAAAAAACTCTGCTCGATCGTACGGGCGTGTGGGCGGTGGCTCTCCATCCCATCACCAGAAATTAATTTAAGGGTTAATTTCATTCAGATCCCTGCAAACATAGTGAATGCCAAATATATCTCTATAAAGTTTAACTTTCATATATTGTCCTTACAAAAGTCCTGATGTTTTCAAATATGTCTCTCTAGTTTATTACCGTTAGAGAACCGTTAGAGAACTGTTTATATTTTCAATTTTGTCATCACAAATATGTCCCTCCGAAAGCCATAACAATATAATATAAGAGAGCTAAAAATGTCAAAAAGACCAGGGTTAAGTATTTAACTTGTGGTTAACTAAAATTTTTTAACGGATTCTAACGGCAGGTAAATATTTGAAAACATCATGACTTTTACAGGAACAACATATGAAAGTTGAATTTTATAGGGATATATTTGTCATTCATTATGTTTGCAGGGATCGGTATGAAACTAACCCTCAAATTAAATTGCAGTAAATGAATAAAATATAAAAAGAAAAAGGAATAAAAAAAATTAAAAAAAAGAAACAAATTATTGCACGGTATGGACATCTCTGACCCGTGTCTTTCAATCTCAACCGCCCAATATCCACTAGCACCTAAAAAAAGAAAAAAAGAGCACAAAATTCAAACTTTGTCCCACGCCACATAAATTCCGAACAGTACCCACATGAATCCTTGTGCTACGCTACAAATCTCGCACGACTTCCGATGCAAAAAGTGGGAGAAAAATAATTACACACCAACTCTAAATCTATCCAAAATGGATTATTTTATTGCAAATTTGAATCGAGAGGAGAAGCTCCGAATCCTCTATATAAACCCACTACATGTACGCATACACACAAATAATTTAATTAACACTTCTACGTTCACTAGCTTTTTTTTTTTATTTTACTTATTTGTGTGTTTTTGTTGCAATGGAGTGCTCTCGCCAAAAGCTTCCCATTTTTTTCTTCTTCGTGTTGCTTCTCGTCGCCACTGGTTCGCTTTCTTTTCTTTATCACTCTCTTATTATATATATATATATATATATATATATATTTTTGTAATATAAAAGCAGCGCGTTATCTGTTATATTTATTTTATATTAAAAATAAACTCAGTTAAAAATATAAAGTAATTAAGCTTCGAATTTAAAACTATGACTCTTTATCATAGTTTGTTTTTATATAGAAGGTGTATACAGTCTCATATAACTTAAATAAATAAGCCGTGAAGTGTTGATATATGGAGTATAACTGTAGCCCTTCAAAAAGGCTGGGTGATCATGATATGATACGATATGATATGATATGGTGGTAAGATACGGCCATACTTTCCACCTACTAAATATTATAATTTTTTTAAAAAAATAAGATTAAATTATATAAAATCTTTCCGTCAATATTCGTTTTTTTTATTTTTTTTTTCTTTCTGTCATTTAAAAATCTACACTTTATTTTTTTTTAAAATAAAAAATGTTCACTTCATCATCTGTCATTAGTGCTCCGTTAGGGTTCCGTTTATAAAATATTATTATATATATTTTTTATATCCAAATTATTCTCAGCCTCCTCTCCTCAACGTTGGGGAGGAGACGAAAATGATGAGAGGCAAATTAGTTATTTTGTCATCACAGTTAACAACTTACATTTTCGTGAACATTTTTTATTTTATAAGGAGACAAAGTGTAAATTTTTAAATAAGAGAGGAAAAAAGTGAAAAAGCAGGTATTGACAGAAAGATTTTCTGTAATTTAGCTAAAAAATAAATATAAGATATATCCATGACTTTCGTTAGAATTATACAGGTAGATTGCATTTACCGTTGGGCACGTACGTAAACATTTTTATTCTTTCTATTTGTTTTTTGGCTAAATTATATAAAATCCCCTTTCAATACTCGCTTTTTTACTTTCCCACTCTGTCATTCAAAAACTTATATTTTGTCCCCTTAAAAAATAAAAAATATTCACAGGGAGTACGGTGTGACAAAATAACCAAAATGCCCTCATCTTCTTCACCTCCTCCTCTCCAATCTTACTCATCCCGCATCCCGCATCCTCGCCCACGCCTCCCTTGACCCCAACTCCAACTTCGTGCGAGGGCGAGGCGGCCGAGGGCGAGGCGGCGGCCGAGAACATATGTGTGGGCATGGATGAGAGTTTCAGGAATATTTTGGGTATAAAAAATAAGATATAAACGGAATCCTAACGGAACACTGACGGCGGGGGGCGAAGTAAATATTTTTTATTTTTTAAGTGGGCAAAGTGTAGATTTTTGAATGACAGAAGAGGAAAGTGAAAAAGCGGGTATTGACATGAAAATTTTCTGTAATTTAGCCTTATTTTTTTCATAAATTTGATGATGATCGATGTTGTGTGAATGAAGAGATGGGTGGGAAGGTGGTGATGGTGGCGGAGGCGCGGCACTGCGAGTCGCAGAGCCACAGTTTCAAGGGGGTGTGCGTGCGCGGCAGCAACTGCGCCAACGTCTGCCGGACCGAGGGCTTCCCCGACGGCCTCTGCAAGACGGAAGGCATCCACCGCCGCTGCTTCTGCCGCAAAGTCTGCTAAGCCTGCTGGCTGGCTGAAAAAAACCCCACCTAAAACCTCTGCTGCTTCTGCTTCTGCTTCTGCTTCCTGCTGTAGCTTTTAATTTCAATAAGCTTAAATTTGTTTAGGTTTATAAGCAGTAGTGTTGTTAGATTGCTATCTCTGGTTTTCTACGTACTTTGACAAGTGTTTTTGATAATCTATGCCGTGGAGCTTTTTAGAGTCAAGCTTGTTCTTTAATCCAAGCATTATGCTTAATTAAATCGCTGAAGTTTGGTTCCTCAGAAAAGTGTGAAAACAAAAAAATTTCAGGAAATTTTTTGTACTGATTTTTTTTCTTCAATTTTTCGTCTTTTTTTTTAAAAATAGATTTTATGGAAAATTATGAAAATTAGTATTTTTGTATTTAAAAAAATCGGAAAACTAAAACACTAGTATATATATCCAGTCCGAACATGGTGCTTCCGGAGGCTTAAAAAAGTTCGCGCTTTCAAGTTTTTAATTATTGGATCAACTGATATGATTATTTCTAATTCTTAAATTAATATTATCTTCTAGGAGAACTACTAAATCCTATAGGGACCATTTGTACAGTTCTTGATCCAAAGACTAAAAAAATTTTAAGATCAACTCTTTTATGTTTTCGAAAGCATAATAGCTCTACACCATATATATTCTTATTTTGTGGAGATATATATATATAGAGTGAGGCTGGTATGCTTTTGGAAGCACGGAGCCCTCCGTGCTTCCAAGTCGTTTTCGATGTTGGGACTTTCGAATCGACGATCGGCTCCATTAGACTTGATCTAGAGTATTTGAAGTATCTAGAAAATAAATTTTGTAATTTTTCGATATCATTTGCCTAGTGATCGAAGGGGCTCAAAATCAATACTTTTAATGGCCGTGGTCAGCCGTTTGCAAATTTAACGGTGTAGAAATATCCAAATCACGTGAAATTTTGATAAAAAATTCTTTATACTATATAAAACAAGATCAATATCTTTGATCTAAAATTTTAATGTCATATCATCATATTTTGTAAGATTTTTATTTTCAGCCATTGATTTTGAGCCCTTTCGATCACTAGGCAAATGATATCGAAAAATTACAAAATTTATTTTCTAGCTATTTCAAATATTCTAGATCAAGTCTAACGGAGCCGATCGTTGATTCGATAGTCCTAACCTCGAAAACGACTTGAAAGCACGGAGGGCTCCGTGCTTCTAGAAGCATACCAGCCTCACTCTATATATATATATATATATATATATATATATATATATATATATGCAATGATTCCTAATATTTATAGCATATTAAGAAAAAAAATTAAAAAAAATATATAAAATATAAAATATAAAAATATTATTCTTTAATAGTTCATCCTTTTAAAATAAATAATTATTTCCTAAAATAAAATATAAATATTAAGCATATGTTATGGTGAGCATTTGTAAACTCAATTATTGCACCACAAGACTATGCACGAAAAGTAAAAAAGCACAGTTACCTTTACGTTTAAATTATAGCTGTAAGAAATATTTTTAATTTTTCAAACACTAAGATTTACTTACTTATGGTATCAATTTTTTATAATAAAATATACAAATAGTATTAAAAAAAAAACAAAATAAAATGTGTTTTTCATTAACACAAGTATAAATCATTTACGATGCCCAAGACATGATTACACTTCAAAAAAAATTATCAGGATTCAAAAATTTATCATTTAAAAAGAAAAAAAAAACACACACACACACACACACACACAAATCTTACTTACCTACAAGGAAATTAAAGAAAAACACCAAAAAATAATACAACTAAGGAAAACAAATAAAAAAAATTCATCACAATTAAGAAAAGCTTCACTTGTATCAGGATTCAGGATTAAAACTTGGAAGAACATGTGATAAGAACATGGAAAAATAACAATTGAAAACATCTTTCACTATTCGAAGCACTACAAAATCAAGATCCTAGCATCGCATCATACATTCGATATATGCGTACCGTGTACGTAACACCTTGTTTGACAATTTATGATATCTACTATGTATTTGGCTAGGGTACAATATCATCTCACAAAAGTTATGACAACTATGCAATGCGACCAATTTAGCATTAAAGTTTTTGAAAAAATGTGACTTAACTAAGCAGCTGATTCGAAAAGTTTGTTGAGTTCGGTTATTTTTACAACCGGTAAAAAAAAAAACTTTTAAATGGTCAAAGTTTTTAACTCGAGTCTCTGATTTCAGTGTGCAATCTTAATTCGAAAAATATTTTTCAAGATCTACGCGTCGAACCACAACAGAGTTCTAGCCAAGTTTGGGGCCCAATTCAACTGTTTCAACCTCTGTTTTTGTATTTTTAGATTATTTTTAAAAATTTTTGCATTTTTTTTTATTTTGAACCCGATTATTTGGTTATTTCTAATTAGATTAAGTTTAAAGATATGTTAGAATTTATTATCTTCAATTATGCTAGTATTCGGGTATCGATCATATATAGGCGTGGTGTTTGGTTAATATAATTAGCTTGTAGAGTTGATTAATGTTATTTTCATATTTATTAAAGAATTATGTTTTTCGTGTATCTCTTTTTCCGTTCTTGAGCTTCGTTTACCTCTCAACACGACTTAGGTATGCATCAATAAGTTATTATAGTATCAAAATTAGATCTCTTAATTAATACTTTCTTTCTACAGCATACTTAGAAGCTTCTGATTAGAGCTTCTGATTAGAGCTTCCGCTTCTAGATCTTAAAGTCTCTCTCTCTCTCTCTGCTATGATATTAAATTCAAATTTGGTAAAAATATATAAAATTTATCTGAACTATGGACTATTTTGAATCGGTTATCTAATCTTTCAAAATTTTAGTTTTACTAACTAACTATTCAATTTATTTGATTTGAGTCGGTCAATAATATTTTGACTTCAAACTTTGAGCTAATTATTTATTTTAATAAATTTATAGATGTGAGAATTATAAAAAATATACTAATCAAACTTATAAAGATAAATGCTGGATTTAAGTTTTGAAACATCTATGCTACAGTAGTCAGAAATATGTGCACTACTATCTACTTTTAATGTTAGAAAAAAGGTCATGCTTTCAATTTTATTTTTATTTTTTAATCTTCAGTTAATCTGCAATGGATGACTAAGATTAGCCGTTGGATCCATAATCGGCTACCTTCTTTATTTATTTAGTTAAAAATAATAAATTTAGTTAAAAATATAAAGTAACTAAATTTTAAACATAAAATCTCACAAATAAATCATCAAGTTGTCAGCCAACTGCGTTAAATATGATTGATTGTCGTTTCTCGACAAGCTGGTAGGCACGTGAAAAGATATTTTAGCCTCTCATTCAAAATTGGAAAAAAGGAGATCCTGCTGTAGTCCTTATCTTACAATAAAATTTTGCTTGCGCCTCGTGCACGCGTAAATCTTGTGCCCCATTTTTTGCTATTTTTATTTTATTTTAGAGGATGGGGCTCTCTATAACTCTATACTTCAAAGGCTTTTTTTTATTATGGAGAAATGATTTGAGTATTCTACAAAGTGTATCCTCCTATATTATTGATGTGTTGGTACTCACCTGTGAAGGATATAGGGTTTAATTATGGTTTCAGGATTTAATAATCGTGTTTAAGATTAAATAACTTGCATATTAAAATTATAAATTTCAGACTCTTATTTTCTATGAATCTAGCAATTTTTTTAAAAAAAATTCTAGAGCTATCTAATATGTAGACAATAAATTGTTAATTTATGAATTTTTATACAAGTGTATTACATCAATAAATAGATTTTACTTTGAAAACATAAATGATTAAATGTGATGCATATATAAGATGTATTTATACGTCCGTCATCCTACGAACTTTCATAACAAGTAAGGAATCAAATATGCTATCTGCGCATCATTTTATAAGTATAAATCTTACACTCCATTCAATCGTAAGTATATAAATGAAATTTTAATTTTTAGTAGTTAAAAAAATTGATAAAACTAGTAAAAAAATAGGAATCTTTAAATAAATAGGGTATAAGATTTACACCTGCTAAATAAATGCACATGTAGCATTGTGCTTAAAATTGACTCCAATAGTCAAGTGCACAAAAATAGAATCATATACAAGAGAGAAACCCTAGGCTCCAGCTGGGTGGAATATAGCAGGCAATGCTTTTCTTTTCTTTTCTTTTCTTCTTTTTTTGATGAAGTTATTTTTTTAGTTAAAGCTGAGAACTTCTGAACATTACTTTAGAGCAAGAACTTCTGAACATTACTTTAGAATAAACTTTCACATTCCCATTTTAGGGCTTGAAAGATAGAAACCCCTAACTTTTCAAATAATGCATGTATAGGAAAAGTTCTAGATGGGTGAATCACAAAGTTAGGAATCCACTACCAACTTAAAAAAAAAAAGGAATAATATCTAATATATTTTTCAAAACTTTAAAAATATTTAGTATATTCATGGTCGACTAAAATACTCTTATTGCTTTTCAAAAAATATCTTCAATTATTCCTGAAATTTCAGGGTTTACTAAAGGGAATTGGGGTTTAGAAGGGTACTTTGATAATTTCAGAATAAATTTAAAATTTTTGAATAATGGCTAGAGTTTAGTAAGCGAAAGCCCCTAAAAGAAATACAGGTAAAAACGTGCAGAACTTACTGAACTATGGAACATTTTGAGTTCGCTACCTAATTTTTCAAAATTTTAATTTTATTACTCAATCTTGATTTGAGCGAGTCGGCGATGCTTTTACTTCAACATTTAAGCTAATTACTTATTTTAATTAATATATAGTTGTAAGAATTATATAATATATACTAACTAAATCTGTAAAAATAAATAACGTATTCAAATTTTAAAATCAAAATTTTGCAAAGTTGGTTAGCCGACTCAAAATTGTTCATAGTTTAGATAAGTTCTGGACCTCTTTATTTATTTTATTTTATTTTATTGAAAGAAAGCCCGTAGACTATATTTGTTGTTTTTTTTTAGAGAAAGGTAGCACGTTACCCGCTTCGTTTATTTTTTTTAGAAATAAATTTAGCTTGAAATGTGAATCAATTAGGATTCGAACTCGGGACCTCGGGTACCAACCACCAAACCCTTTGCCACTTGCGCTAGGGACGGTCGGTCGTAGACTATATTTGTTAATCAAACAATTTCATAATTACAATGATTTGCAAGCATTTCTTTTGCTAAGTTACGAATTTCAACATTTAATTCCCGATTTACATAACGTAACTGTATATGAGTGTGGATCGTAAGCGCTAACCAACTATCCCAAAAGCACGTGCTGATAGGAAGGGCGCACCCATCGCACTTAAGGGCTCAGCCATAGTGCTCGCGGGCTTCGACCTGACTCAACCCAACTGGACGTTGGGTCTATTGTTGGGCCTCTTGCCATTGGATCTCTTGTGAATCACAACCCCACTCAACTTATTAGGCTCACCCAACTCAACTTATTTGTCTCCTGGGCCTATTGTCACGGGACAGAAAGTTGGACCTATTTTAGCCCAATAATAAATAGCCAACAATGAGAACTGTTCCGAAGAAGGTATATGTAATCGTCAATAAGATTAGTCTTCGATCATTGTGTAAAGTCCTACTCATAGAGAACAACATTTTTACAAGCAGGAGAACATCACCATATAAAACCATGCGACAAATTGGAAGAGAAGCAAGAATTTGAAGTCCTTGGAGAATTGCACCTATATATCTCTTAAATAAAAGGTCATTAATTAATTATATTCTTATTAGCATCAGCAACCTATAAGATACTGAAACCTAGGATGAATCTTTTTGTGACTTTAACAGCTAAAGAGAAGTATAAAATGTTTAAACTTATTATCCCTAATTTGACTAAGGAGCAAATGTTTGCATCATCACACACAATGCATGTAATCCATTAAGGGGACAATAAAGCTTGTTTCAATAGACCAACCCACCACATGCTTCTAATTCCCTCAAATGAGAGATTTGAACATCCTTTCCTAACCTGCCTAACTTCTACCCACCTAAAAAAAAGGTGTTTATTATTCCCCTGTAAATTAACATTACAAGTGGTTGTTACTCTCACGTAAAACTAAAGAACAACTTTTGATGTATTTTCTCCAATGTTATTCTTATTGTTACAATCATTATATTATTTATTCATCTTATGTCGAATCAAACGTAACATTATTTTCCTCCTCTGCAGTTATTATGAAGTAAGGAAAAAAAAATCTAGGATATATAAACATGCTACTTTTGATAATTTAAATTTCCGACATAATTAATTACATATTACGCCCTATTTTTTATTAGGTTGATATTTCTGGTAACATTGCTCGCAGAGTCTGTTCTAAACCATCTCAGTTTCAAGTCATGCATCTGACTAGGATGCCAAAATTATTTTTAGATTATTTTCCATTAAATTGTTCTTTAGATAACATGTACGCGATAACAATTCAAATGCTATTAATTTCATGATATTATTCTTCTCAGTTTCTCAATCTCAGGCTCAATTAGAGTTTAAAAAAGAAAAAAAAAAGAAAAAAAGAAATATCTAGTTGCCTTAAATTTAGCATCCAAATGGGTAAATTTTAACCTTGAAATGTTTTGGATCCTTCAAGTAAAATATAACTAACAAGATATATTATGGAAAAACCACTCATCACTAAAAATTTGAGCTCTCAAAAGATAGTGTTTTAATCAATTTACGTCGAAAGTGAAATTCAAGTTAACTCGGAAGTTCTCATCCTAATGTTATATGAAATAACTAATTATCTTGAAAAGTTTAAACTGCCAAAAAAAAATAAAATTTCAATCATTTTATATGTTAAGAGTTAATCATGATATGGGTCATGAGATTCGAACCTCCATGCTATACAAAAGAACACCATGAAATTAATCATTAAAGCCAACATATAATTCTAAATATGAAGGTGAAATAATTATACGCAACTAAACTGAATTATCTATAATTTCTTTTTGTTTACAATACTTTTATATTTTGACCAGTCCAGTTCAATTCCTTAGAAACTTGGACTCCATAATCTCTTCTTTTATCTGTTCGATAACCAATTCGATACGCAAAATATTGAATAATATTATCTCATGATTGTCACGTCGAATAACCTTACTTTTTCTCCTAAGTAATATAAATGGTCAACACGCCGCCCACCATGCTTGGTTGGTTTTCTCTTTTCCTATTTGACTTTTCGTAAAGAACAGTCGATATTATTAGAATTTCTTAACAAGTGATCCACTTAATCATATTCAAATCTAAACTTATCGTAAAAAATCAATCCTAATAGAAATAAGATTATTAAGAGTTTCTGAGACAAGAGGAGAAATTAGACCACCTAAGGCTCGGTTAGTGAAGTTAATATCGCAGCTGGACTTCTCGCTTTTGCAGACGTAACGCTTTGTAAGTTATTTTGATTCCGTTTATAATTCTAGTTATTGGCATGTATTAATTAATTTTATTATGTTTTTATATGCCAATATATATAGATCTACCAGGTATAAGATATACACTACACTAATCTAAGAGCTCTTGTTCTAAGCTATTAGTCTGATTAATCAGGTTTTTGTTTTGTTTTAATGCTAAAAATCTTTTAAAAAAAATTATACATTTTTTTGACAAAAAATATTATAATATGATCTAGTATAGAATTTGCATGTAGCATGCAGCATTTTCCTTTTTGTAAAGCAATATTGGATTATTACTACGTAACAGTAGTCGTGAGGTGGATCCGAGGAGGATTCATTTTATGTGTGTGAAATGCATGCTCCACATGTAAGAAATTACACACACCATCATAAAATTCCCCACTAGCTTGGCTAGTAATAATAATAATAATAATAATAATAAGAAGTGGTGCTTTTGGGAAATGCAATGGTCTCCCTGTGCCACGTGTCACGCTCCTGTGCATTCCCTGCTAGATTCCTATATGTACTACTCAACTCTTCAAATTGTTCACTTGCATAAAATTAAAAAAAAAAAAACTTCAAATACCACCCAAGTGGTTTCGTATTTTTTTATTTTAGTATCATGTGGTTTAAAATGTATCACTTTAATATCTTGTGGTTTCGTTTTTCTCTTTCCGTTATTATCTCCGTTAATTTTTCCGTTAAATCAGTGACAAAGTTAAAACCACAGGGTACTAAGGTGAAAATTCGGTAAACCACAGAATATTAAAGTGAATATTCGATAAACCATAGGTGTGGTATCTAAAGTTTTTTGTATATAATTTAACGGAGAGTTAACGGAGGTACTGATAAAAAGAGAAAAATGAAACCACAGGGTACTAAAGTGATACACTTTAAACCACAGGATACTAAAGTGAGAAAGCGTGATACCACAGGGGTGGTATTTGAAGTTTACCCAAAAAAAAGAGAAAAAAAGAAATACCAGTTGCTATTTACATATATATATATATATATATATATATATATATATATATATATATATATATATATATATATATATATATATATATATATATATATATATATATATATATATATATATATTCTTAAACATATTTAAATTATTTATTTGATTAAATTGGACTAAATTTAATAAATCATGTATATATAGAATTAAGCTATTATAGTATTAAGAATACCAAGCTCTTTATGCTATTAGGTTTTCGGCCCTTGGACGAAGGGATGTATGATTAGGATGATAGTGGTCCTCGGTTAAGTGATAGTAGTCCCCTAGGGTTGACTAAGTGGCTGGTTGAATAGTATGATCTAACGGGTGGAAATGATCAAAGAAATAGATCTAACGGCGAAAAACTCGATAGCACCGAGCGCTTGGTACTATCGATAGTATAATAACCGGACTCTATATATATATTTGAGCTCCTATGCTTTTATTTGTGCTTGTGACTCTTTAGTAGCCTGATCGTCTCAAAATTTGTACAGTGCTATTAATAATATATCCTATTAAGTCTTCTTTATTATTACTGTACGGATTTCGAGTCGATCGGACGACTAAAAAGTCAAAAAATGTAGAGAAGATGCTCTCTCTTTCTCTCTCTCTCTATATGGATGTCTCTGTTAGGATATGTACGTAGCAATTTCGTACAGATACTCCGTCAGGGGATGCGCACAATTAAACTTAGTTTTCACTGTAAACATATATATAGTGTAAAACTTTACATTTTGTTTTGAAATGAGCTCGCCATGCAGAGGACATTATTATATATATATATATTCCACAAAATAGTTTCACCTTAGCGAATTAACCATGAATAACATCTCAGCTGGCACGTGCGAACCCCCATTGATAGAGAGCTACGAAGCTCTACTGCTCCGCGGCTCCAATAGCGCTTCTCCGCATACTAATTTGGAAGGTAAAGTCGCCGAACAATGCGAGCTCCCGCTGATCGACTTGGCGGATCTGCGACGCGACGGAGAGGCGAGGCGAGCGTGCGCGGGCGCGATGGCGAGGGCGGCGTCGGAGTGGGGCTTCTTCCAGGTGCAGAACCACGGGATAAGCGCGCGGGTTTTCGCGGAGATGCGGAGGGAGCAGAAGCAGCTGTTCAGGGTGCCGTTTGAGACGAAGGTGAGTTCCGGGGTTTTGAATAACTCGTACAGGTGGGGGAATCCAACGGCTACTTCCGCGAAGCAGTTCTTGTGGTCAGAAGCGTTTCATGTTTCCCTTGCCAAGATCCCTGATGAGACCTGCAGTTACGGAGAGTTCGCTTCACTCAGGTAATTCTACTCAAAGTCATTTTCAATCTGAAAATTAGTTACTGCCATACAGACAAACAGGCCCTCGATCAAACCACCACCGAGCTGAAAACTAGGTAGTAATGCTACTCGCGCATTTTGTCCAAATCATATGTTCAAAAATTTTATGCTCGTGATCAAACTTAATATTTTTCTAATATAGTTGGTTCTCATAGTGAGTGACAGTTAGAATTAATTTTATTGCGGTTGGAATATGAAATGTGCTTCTGAACTCCAATGGTTAAGTTCAAAGAGCAATTTTTTTTTCGTTTCTTTTTTATGTTGTTAGATTGTTGGAAAATTTTCACCGGAGAAGTCGTTAGTATTTTTCTCTTTTGTTTTGAAACAATTCTATTTAGCCAACACTTATAGAAGGCCGAGTTTGATAACACGTTCCAAGTGCTCTGACTTCGAAAAACACTTGCTACTCAAAAAAATGAAAATGAAACCCCAAAAAATGAATTAAAACTATATGCAACTAAAACTTTAGGTCACTTGAAAATCAACATCTAAATGCATGACCGTAAAAAGAGAAAGGTAAAAATATATGCAACTAAACTGAACTTTAGGTCATTCGGAAACAACTACTTAATCGTTAAAAATTTTAATTTTATCAGTTTACCTTTCATTTTATTTGATTTTAGTTGTTTATTAGTTCTGAAAAAATTATTGTGTACATGCGCCGGGGCATTAGTACACTCATACATCACGTGTTGTCAATCTTTTATTTACCATTCATTTTATCTAATTGTTCGATCTACTATCTAATAATTTTTTTTTTAAGTCCTCTTTATAAGTGCTGTACGAATCTTGAAGTGATCCGACGGATAAAAAATAGTGATCCCCATAGGATTTAGTAGGTGATTGGTGGGATAGTATGATCTAAGCAGTGAAACTAATCAAGGAATAGATCTAATAGTAAAAAACTGAATAGCACCGAATACTTGGTACTATTAATAGTACTCTAAACGGACTATATATATATACAAATATTTTGGTGCATCAGGTGCAGACAATTATTTTGAAAAGATAGATCGAACTAATTGAATGTTCAAATTGAAAATCAAAATTTTAAAAAAGTAAATAGTCGTTCAAAAAATCAAACTACGGGGTCAACTCTATACATTTTCACAAAATAAACGCTTGAAATAGCAATATTTATTTTTTAAAAAAATTTAAATAATTTTATTCAAACAACACTTACCGATAATTTAATAGCCAGATCACAAACCAAGGCCTCAAAACTCCCAACACCAGTTACACCACAAGCTGATACTTACGCATTGTTTCTTCCAGGGAAGCAGTGGATAAGTTAGCTGCGGCGATGTCGGCGCTCGCCCGCACGCTAGCCGGCGTGCTAGCCGAGAACCTAGGCTACACCGGCAGCGGCTTCCCCGCGAACTGCGACGATAAAACGTGCTTCCTCCGCCTCAACAGGTACCCTCCGTGCCCCTTCGCGCCGGAAACCTTCGGCCTGATGCCGCACACCGACAGCGACTTCCTCACCGTCTTGCATCAGGATCACGTCGGCGGGTTGCACCTGATGAAGGATTCCGAATGGGTCGCCGTCGCACCAAATCCCGACGCGCTCGTTGTCAACATAGGAGATCTCTTCCAGGTAATATATTCTCAGTCCCTCATAGATTCATCGACACGTTTGCTGAAAATGAGGTGTTAAAGGAACTTTAGTATTCGCACCGGTAGTTTTCATGCAGATATAATAATGCACTTTTCTGTACAAAAGGAACAAACCACTACAAGTCTCACCTCTAGAAAATAAAAAGTAAATTATGCTTGAGCGTTGCCTCTACAGAAATATTGCATGAGTAAAGCTGCCGACAAAAGCAAAATCAACGGTCCCTTGGTAATCCATTAAGAGCTCGTTTCAGTAGTGAAATACAGTTATTCTGAAAGCTAGACCAAGTATTCACTTTATGTCCTTTTCGTGAGTACGTGGTACAAAAAGTATCTTGCCCCATGAGATGTTTCATTGATAGCAACAAGATTCCGAAAAAAGTGGTCTTGTTGTTATCAGAAAATCTTTTCATTCTGATGTAACAGTGCTGGCTTATCCTACATGAACCCCAGTAGTGGGAAGGAGCGAAATTTCTACAACCCTATATACGGAATTTTCTGTATACAGAACAATCCTACCATCCACTCGAGGAGATATCGATCAATAGGGGCCACGACAAAATTTGTTCAAACGAAAGCATATTAAAAAGTAAAATGCCTGATGCAGCGGTTATGTGGTGTTTGTGTAGGCATGGAGCAATGACGCATACAAGAGTGTGGAGCACAAAGTGATAGCAAATAAGAAGAGGGAAAGGTACTCCATTGCATATTTCCTCTGCCCATCATACGACTCCCCTATAGGGAGTTGCAAAACGCCATCTCTCTACGAGGACTTCACCTTTGGGGAGTTCAGGGAGCAAGTGCAAGATGATGTTAAGAGATTTGGATACAAAGTTGGCCTCCCAAGATTTCTTCTGTAGTTTATTACACTATACACAAATGGTATATTTTCTAAAGTATTAAGATTACTATACGAAGGGCATATAATTGTAATAGGTGCAATAGTACTTCATAATCTAGAGTTGTAACATAGTACTGAACATGCAGAAAAGTGGGGATTACTAGTCTACGAGTACCGATCAAGGAAAATTCCATTGTTGTTTGATTTTCTAATGCCAGGAGAGAGAAAAGGAAATGACCAATAGAAGTTTGACAAGTAAAAGGAAATGAGCATATGTAAGTATTCAAAAAACCCCTACCTATGATCGACAGATATCATATCATAGAGCTCCCAAAATTTAATAACAACATGATATTAAAATAGCAGATAACATGAAAAAGGAAATGTTACCGGAACAAAGTGTCCAAACCTAGATAGGATATGGTAGATAGATCACAGATTGATAGATCGAAACCCCACTACACTTCCCCATTCACTATACACTAACGATGGAACTTGTCCAACCCATCCAAGCCTCAGACTAAGTTGGAGCGCAAATGCAAATACTATTTAACTTCTTGATGAAGTTTAGCAACAATTAATATATTATATCTCCGTCACATTAAAAAAGGGGACAAGATAGATTGATGTAAAAATAAAGAGATTGTGCATTCTCAAACCATCAAACTCATAGTTTATTGCTAATGAAATTTGAATAAATTTACAATTTTGGTCAACTCTACCATATAAAGCATTATTGACAAAGCAATACACAACATAAGCATTATTTTACAAAAGAGTACAAGAATCGTACCAGATCAGCTTCCCGCAGCAGAACACTACATGTGCATGCGTAGATCCAGTAACAGCTTTAACATAGCAAGGATATCCACAGCTTACGTGCCAGTTTAGTTAATTCATTGGCTGTAAAGCATGGCACTTGTCCTGAGCTTAGTCAAGAAACAGGGCCACCTTATCCTTCAAGCTGCTCTTCTTTTTCATTACGGGTTCCTCTCCTCTCCACACTTGACGGGATGTATCTTGTTTATTGATTCCATAGGTGGCAAGCCCGCTTAGGGTTTCAGCTGCCTCAGTTTTCTGCTCTTTAACAGAAGATTTCCTCAGAAGAGGACCCAAAAACAAATCCAGCATATCTCGAGCAGGATCTCCCGTTGCTCTAATATTTGTGGAGCATAGTTCATCTACAGGGTTCTTTACCTCACTCGTTTGAGAACCACTGAAATACGAACTTGATTTGATCACGGAGCATTTGGATAGTGCGTTTGATGATGCAGCATCTTGTGCAAGTCTTTCGATGTTAGTATTAGAGGAAACCGACAAACTTGATGAGTGTGTTTTTGAATTGGGCTCCTCGGCAGTTGATGATTTACATTGCTTTTCTTTATCAGCATTTACAAACTGTAATCAAGTGACAAAACAGTGATAGATGTTTCCGTTTGACATGTTTAATGATCTAAATGGAAAACCATCAAAACAGTAGAAAATAAATAAAAGGTAAATTATCAGAGTGCACAAGCAAAATGGGTCTACAGTACAAATCATATCATTGGAAACAGTAATGTTGGCTCTGCTTGGATTTTAGCATGGGCAACCAAACCTTATGCAGCTTAGCTAAGTAATTACCAGAACAACAAGTGCAATGGGATATGATCATGCACAAAGAAAATCATAATGTATAAACAACTTCAGAAATTATGATGGACATATTGAAAACAATTACGCAAATCACCTCTTCGGCAATGCTCATTAGATCTTCAACAGAGAGGTCGACTTCATCATCATTCTTTCCAGGTGATGAGGTTTCCATTTCCATCTCCCTCGTCATTCTCTTCAATTTACGCTTATTCTTAGCAGCCCTTCCGTTAACCATCCTTGAATCTCCATCATTTTCTGCATTACAGGCGACAACTTTACTCCGACCCTCATCTTTTGCCCGCGAATCATTATTTCTCTGTTTCGTTCGGCATTTTTGCAAGATTTCCGATTCTCCAGTGTCTTCTGTTTCCGGCATCCTTCTTTTGCGCTTTCTGAAGGCAGGTTTTACCTCATCCTGATTGTCGCGTAAAGTTTTTGATTTGCGACCTGTTTTATTCCCATTTTCCGTATTTCTCCCTCCGTTCTCTGATTTTGCTTGAAGCATCCACACGGGCAGACGCCGTTTCATTCCAGCATCAGGGTTACTAATTACTTCAGCCATCTTTCTTTTAACACAAGGATAAAAATGAAATCTGATTTTTTTTTTTTCTCGAGCCGAAATTGGACAATTAAGCGCGCATCGATTCAGCTGTTCGGCAACGTATAATCCACAATGCTGCTTACAAAAAGATACCATTAACAATCTAAATATGCCATTAATTAGATACATATTTTTTTTGAATTTTAACAGGAAACAAAAAATCTACAAACTGATATCATCAACTTGTAAGAGCAACAATTTTTTTCATTTTAAGCAAATTCTTAGTTAAATCAACAACTTCGATATTATTGAGAATCATTCTGCACAGAGCAATCAACGGGTATACGAAACAATAAACCCTAATAACCACAAATTTCATAACTAAAAAACCATTTTTTGAAAAATTCGAAAGAAAAATTCAAGAACATCAAAATTTAATCCCGATTTCAAAAATTACTTCAACAAAATTGATCTTTTGGGTCGTCGAATCGGGTCAAACTCTAGCCCTAATTCGCACCGATACTTTAGAGTATTAAAACAAAAAACAAAAAAGAAAACGAATTGAAGAGGAGACGAGTGTTCGAATTAACCTGAGTGCATAAAGAAGATCTTTTCCGATTGAGATCTCGAGTATTTCTTCGATCGAATCGCGCGAGAGAGGTTTCATTTGAGAAACGAAGGAGAGCAACGGACGACTCTGGAACCTTGGAATAAGAAAAAATAAAAAATTAGGTGGAAATATATTGAGACCCCTCACGTATAGGTCCTTTTGAAGCAGGCCCCTGATTTTTTTTCATTTATTTTTTCTTAATTTTTAGATAAAAATATTAAAATACTTTATGAACCATTTTAAATAAGTTATCCAATCTTTAAGAATTTTAATTTTACTATCCAACTTTTTAATTTATTTTATTTGAGCCAGTTAATGATACTTTGATTTAAAAATTAAGCTAACCACTAATTACTTTAATAAATTTTTTGTAATGAAAATCGCATAAAGTATATAAGTAAACCTGCAAAGATAAACGAAGTACTGTTGACTAAATCAGATCAAATAAAGTAAAAAAAATGAGTAATAAAATTATTTTTTAAAAGATTAAGTAGCCAATTCAAAATGATCTATAACTTATATAATTTTTTAATACTTTTTACTTAATTTTTATTTTTTATATTCAAGTTATTTTCAATTAAATTGAATGTTCTAACAAAATTGGTAATTTTGGTTTTTAATTAAAATTATATCTTTCCTAGCTAAAAATAGTTGGACTTGTAAATTATGATATGATTATCAATTATTTCGATAAAACTATTTTGGAGTCCCATTTTAAAAAGGCATGTAGTTGAGGGGGTCTTCATGCAATTATTGAAAATTAAGCCCAATTCAAATTCAAGAGACGAAGTTGCAATATCCGCACTAAGACATTCATTATGATCTACAAAATTATCATACATAATATAATAAAATTAATTTGTAATATATTAAAGGTAAATATATACAAAATTTATCTTAATTATGAAGCATTTTGATTTAGCTACTCAATTTTTTAAAATTTTGATTTTACTATCCAATATTTTAATTTATTTGATTTGAGTCGGTCAATAATATTTTAATTTAAAATTTAAGTTAATTACTTACTCCAGTAAATTTATTGTGTTGCGGTAATTATATCAAATATACTAACTAAATATGTAAAGATAAACGACGAATTTAAATTTTGAAGTCAAAGCACTGTTAGTAATTGAAATTAAATAAATTGAAAGATTGGACAGTAAATTTAAAATTTTGAATATCTAAATTAAAATAGTAAATAGTTCAAATAAGTTCTATTCGTTACCAAATTTTAATTAAAATTAATCAAAATTAAGGTCATCAATTAGAAGAAAAAAAAAAAAAAAGCAAACTTTTAATAGCTATAACTTCCAAAGTTGGGGAAGTTATTGGGTAGGTATAAGAAGTCCACTATCCTTTAATTTTCTTTATTTTTTTACCGAAACAACTTGCCAGAAAAAAAAAAAAAAAAAAAAAAAAAAGTAGGGAATGTGTCCCCACAGTAAGACTTGCATCCACCGTCCATCATTCTTTTTTGAAATAAATTGTTGTGCATTATCTCTACATGACGTTCTTAATTTTTATATTCCAAAGCTTGATTTCGTTGTCAATTTGAAGGTTCATTCCTATTCTTAATGAGAATGATCTAAGATTGCGACCTAGAAACTAGCTAATTGAAGGTTTACTCATTGATTAAGGCTTAGTTTGGTATTGAGACCCATCTGACGCTATTAGATAAAATGAAGTTGAGGTAAAAATATATAGGGATATGCTTCTGCGTTCTCCGGTGGGACCGTAGAAAATATATCGTAACCGACTCATCGCGACATGCGGAATGTAATATTATATACGAAATTAAACAGAATATTTTTACTGTACTTTCTTACCGCACGTAATGTAATCTTTCCGCAATCCCAAACGAAGCCTCAGGACGCTGGGGTGGGGGTGTAAGGTGGTGTAAAGAGTGGCTAATAGAATGCTTTTAGTTTCTCGTAAATTATATATTAGACTAGAGTAATGTCATAAATACTCCTGACTGCTAAATATGCCAAAATTTACTTAACCAACAGTGTTGGATATACTTCATTCGTAACTTGTGTTCAGTTTTTAGCACATTTGCACAAAGATTAGCACTTGAATTTCATACGCACAGATCTTTTCATCACCTTAATATCAGTTTGTATTGGCAAGTAGGCTTTTAACAAACATATTCTGGTAACAGCTTATATTTCCATTTGTAGTAGATCGAAAGGATCAGAAGACGCTTGAAAGGTTGCGTGCAGAGAGGAAAGCAAAAATTAATAATGAGCTCAAAGAAAGGACAAATTATTACACCGCGCAACAACTCATTCAAGTAAGTACGAGCCGAACACGAGCTGGCTCATTAAAGTATCGAGCCGAAAAATTCAGCTCGTGTTCGGCTCGTTTATTAACGAGCCGAACACGAGCTGGCTCACGAGCTGACCCACGAATAATAAATATAAAAAAATAGTTTGGATATATATAAAAAATAAATTTATAAAATTTTGCCTATTAAATTTTAATCTAATGATTAAAATTTTGTATATAAATGAGTTTTTTTTATAATTAAATTTGATTTTATATATTAATTTTTGCTAAAAGTTAAATAATAAAAATATATACTATATATATATATATAAATATTCATCTATATATATAAATATAAAATATATATATATATATATATATCGAGCTATTATCGAGCCACGAGCGAGCTGATCCAAGCTCGTGTTCGGCTCGTTTATTAAACGAGCTGAAAAATTCAGCTCGTGCTCGCCTCGTTTACTAAACGAGCGAGCCGATCTCGAGCTCATTTCGAACCGAACACGAGCTGGCTCGCGAACGACGAGCCGGATTGCCACCCCTAGCAGTTAGCAAGGATATTATTTCAATATCTAGTTGTTTTTTTTTCTCTTTCTTTCTTCCTCTTCTTTCTAATTTATATTATTTTCATCTGCATCTCCAAAAAGAAAAAAGAAAAAAGAAAAAAGAAAAAAGAAAAAAGAAAAAGAAAAAGAAAAAAGAAAAAAGAAAAAAGAAAAAAGAAAAAAGAAAAAAGAAAAAAGAAAAAAAGAAGAGGTTTCTAACCAGCCTCCTGTCGAAAGCTAATTAAAAGAAGAGGTTTCTAACCAGCCTCCTGTCGAAAGCTAATTACGGGCCATCCTTCCAACTATAAGAGTGCCTCATTTATTCATCACCCCGGTGAACGGAGCGGATCCTAATATTGGCTTGTTTGACTCAGGGCATGTTTGTTTCATCGAAACTGGACTTTGGGTTGTGGACTTTAGGTTGAAGTGGAGCTCGGTGAAAATTACTTTTTCCCCGCTGTTTGTTTTGTATTATGGAAGTGAAGTTTTATTAGTTCTACTGTTTGTTTGGTAGGAAATGTATGATGTAAAACTATAATTTATGTATAAATAATAAATAATTTAATAAATAAAAATAATATAATTATATTTTTATATAATTAAAATTTAATTTAAAACAACTAAATTATTTTTTTATACATAAATTATAGTAATACAACAATAAAATTATAAAGTAAAAAAAATATTAATACTTAATTAATTAATTTTTATCGTATTTTAATTGTACATACTAAATGAAGCCAAAGAAATATAATCAATTTTTATCGTATTTTAAATATGCTAACTGAATAAAAGAGTAATTAGTATCATAATTAAATATATTTAAATATAACTATCTTTATCTAGTATATTATTTTATTATTTTTTCTTCATCTCTCTTTACCGTAATTGACTTCGTCCCACTACGCCGTTTCAGGTGAACTCAAATTTCGACCGTAACTTTTTACGGCGAATCAAACAACGAAAGTAATCGTTTACGACGAAAACGACTTTTTTCCCTCCACTTCCACCCAAACAAACATGCCCCCAAACACCTACTCCTGAACGCAGCAGATCCTGTATACATCTGGAAGGCAGCCTAATCACATTCCTGTTGGGTCAGAAGCTTCATATCCCTCCCTTATTATACGACTCATTTATGGTTGGGCTGAAATAGGGATTCAAATCCCAATGTTCTACCCCCGTGGACTTGCGATCCGTTATGGAATCTAACAGCAAATAATTGAAGCTGTTATGAGAATAGATCCAAATTCAACAAAGTTTCAAAAGCACATTTTAGTATTAACGTACAAGAAAGAATTACACAGCTTCTGCAGTCCTTTAAGGCTTCGTTTGGTTCGGGTATAAGTAAGAACTGCTTATTCCAGGGATAGGTACAAGTTCAGGTACAAGCGAGAACTAGACTAATTTTGTGTTTGGATGAAAATTAGGTTGTTCCCGGGAATAAGAAAAATAGCGTTTGAATAGATAAGATGAAATAAGAAGAATAATGGATAGTTATAAATAAAAAATAATAATATTACCCCTCTCATTATATTTGAATATTAAATTTTTAAATTTTGCATGTATAATTTTAAATTTAAATTTTAACTTTTACAATTTAAAATTTAAAATTTAAATTTAAATTTTAAATTTTAACTTTAAATTTTAAAATTTGAAATTATTAATTTTGAAAAGTGTAATTTTAAATTTAAGTCCTAATTTAAATTTAAAAGATATAAAATATTAAATTTAAATTTTAAAATTAAAATATTTAAAATATCAATTTTAAATTTTAAATTTTAAAATAGAAAATTTTAAATTTTAAATTTTAATTTTAAAATTATAAAATTCAAAAATTTAAATTCTAATTTAAAACAAATTTCTCTCTCTCTCTCTATACCCGGGAGGGGTGGGAACAAGCTTGTTCCCACCCTTGTTCCCACTTCCGGTTGGGTGGGAACAAGAGTTCCCACCAACCCAATTTTTTGTTTGGGTATAAGGAGGGGAATAAGAGCTTATTCCCCTCCTTATACCCGAGCCAAACGGGGTGTTAATGTACAACTAGAAGTTAGAGTGCTTAACTGCTAATGGGGAAGCCATATATCATTCTCATCTGGCACAAGCTGAGGAAAAAGTCTTAAATACATAAGTTATATTGCTGATGTGGTGTTCCTAACAAATTAGATTTTTTTTATAAAAAAATTTCAAATACCATCCCTGTGGTTTCACGTTTTCTCACTTTAGTACTATGTGGTTTAAAATATATCACTTTAGTATCATGTGATTTCGTTTTTCTCTTTTCGTTATCCCCTTCGTAAATTTTTTCGTTAAATCAGTTACAAAGTTAAAACCATAGGGTACTAAAGTGAAAATTCGATAAACCACAGAATACTAAAGTAAATATTCGATAAACCGTAGGTAGGGCATCTGAAGTTTTTTGTATATAATTTAATAGATAGTTAACGAAGATGCTGACGAAAAAAAAAAAAAAAACCACAGGGTACTAAAGTAATACACTTTAAATTACAGGATAAAATAAAAAGTGTGAAACTACAGAAATAATATTTAAAGTTATCCTTAAATATTAAATTCAAAATTTACAGCGAGAAAGAATCAACTCAACTTAAGGCATTTGTTTAGAGTTTGCCTCCTTTCCGACATGCGCCATATTAAATATTAAACGTAGCTTGGACCCTGTGCATCTGTATGTAGTGCGTACACATTCATCAACACCTCTGAGAAATATTAAGGATATATTCTAAAATATTGCTCTCTATAATGTGTTGGAAGAATTATATGATAATTTTGAAGTACTTAAATGAGTCGATCAAAAGTCGCAATATTATAGTATCAATATACAAATACGAATAATATTTTGGAAAATATATATAGCTGTAGTACTCTTTGAAAAATTATCGTCCGTACGGATAAGAAATTGTGTTTGGATAAAAATGCACTCCGTACAGATAAGCGATTGTGTCGTTATGATTAGCAGATTACTCACTTTCTAGGCCAGTCCAAAATCAACTCCACCTCCGCATTGCAAAAAAGTCTTTGTTTGTGAATGAATATTCCATACCAATTTTGTTATACTATGTAAAATCAAGAGTCTGATAAAAATAAATATAATTGTGAAAAAAAAGACTTTTACTTGACCATACTTCGTACCTTTTCACATTCCCTTTATTTTCCTTAACACTTCATTCGGGTGGAGCAAAGATTAAAAAAAGGCCCAAAAAAAAAAAAAAAACATAAATAATCCCCATCTCTCTCCCATTCTCTCACTCCCCATGGCTCCCTCTCTCCTCCTCTTATGCTTGTTAGCTTCGCTCTCCGTTCTCTCGTGGGTTCCGGTCGCCGCCGGTGACCCCCAAACCAACCTCCTCAACGTCGGCTGTAGCCAGTACAACGCCACCCCCGCCGCCGCCTTCCTCTCCGCCCTCAACGCCACCCTCTCCGACCTCCGCTCCGCCGTGAGCGGCGCCGGCGCCGGCAACTCCTCCGGCGAGTTCGCCACCGCGTCGCGGCCCCGCGCCGCGGCGCCCGTGTACGCCCTCGCGCAGTGCCGGCCCTACCTCTCCCCCGGCGACTGCGCCGCCTGCGTCGGCGCCGCCGCCGCGCGCCTCCGCGGCTGCGGCGCCGCGAACGGCGCCCGCGCCATCTACGACGGGTGCTTCCTCCGCTACGAGAGCGCGCCCTTCTTCGACCAGGCCACGCTCCCCGGGAGCGTCGGGATCTGCGGGAACCGCTCCTCCGCCGCCGCCGCGCCGGGGTTCGCGGCCGCGGCGGAGGGGCTGTTGCGCGACCTCGCCGAGGCGGCGCCGCGGATCCCGGGGTTCGCGGCCGCGGCGGAGCGGGGCGGGGTGTACGGCGCGGCGCAGTGCGTGGAGACGGTGAGCGAGGGCGGGTGCGCGCAGTGCCTCCAGGTTGCGCTGGGTAACATCCAGGGGTGCCCTCCCGAGGCCGATGGGAGAGCCGTCGACGCCGGGTGCTTCTTGCGGTACTCCGACACCGCCTTCTTCGCGCCGAATCAGACCATCGATCTCACCCCCTTCTTGGATTCAGGTGATCAGATCAAATTCCTACTTTGTAATTGTAGTATGCTTTCTTGTTTTCTATTTAATGGACATTGTAGTAGCAATTGGTCTCCAATTGAGGCTTCTTCTAAGGTTTACTGTAGAGGAGAACAAAAGTTCGAAACTTTAACCCTTATCTAGCATGAAAGGATAAAAGTTCTAATTTTATTATCTAACTATAGTACATTTTGAAAATTTTGATTTTAGCACCTAACCTTGAAATATTTGTAAGTTTACTAGCAACATATTTTGTTAATATTCTGTCCTGTAACAGAATATTCTTTAAGATTACATTTTAAGATTATATAAAAAATGTTATAAATTAGTATGGTTTGGTAATAAAATAAAACTTTCAAAGTTCAGATTCCTATTTCAAGAACATTGTACGTTTAGATAAAAAATTTGGCAACTATTTCAAAATATGTTCTAGTTAAGGTCTACACATTTATACCTAAAAAGGGGAAATGGATTGGGGAACGATTTTGGAAATTTTCTATTTTCTAGCAGTATTGGGAAATGCTTTGTTTGAAGTTGGAACTGGGATAATGACTAATGTATGATGGTGGTGTAGGTAAATCGAGCCACAAGGGCGCCATCATTGGAGGAGTTGTGGGAGGAGTTGTGGTTTTATTGCTTCTTGGTATCGTTGCATTTGTGTGGATCCGACGGTCGAGAAAGCTCGAAAAGGTTCACAGAGGTAAGTAAATACTCACTAAACCATTTTGTTGTTGGGATTTTCACAATTTGCATTTGATTAGAAAATATCTACTGTTCTTGTTTGACTTTCAGCTTAAATTTTGTCCCATTTATTGTTTTAAGTGTTGGCGGATTTGGATGAATTGTTGATTGAGACTTATATAAGAACTTGACAGGTTTTGACTTCAGAGATGTGTATGTTGACGTTTCAACCGGAGTCTACATAAACTGTCATGTGCGGACGCACATATGCCAGGCGCTGCATGGGTTAGCCTAACTTAGATTAGTAAACTTAGATTAGTTAGTTGTTTTGGAAATTAGTTAGTTGTTTTGGAAATTAGTTAGTTGTTTTGGAAATTCCTAGAATCAAGGAGAGCCTTCTCCATTTAGGTAGGTTGTTTTGGAAATCCCTAGAATCAAGGAGAACCTTCTCCATTTAGGTTGGGCCATTGGCCATATATACTTGTAATCGCTGAACAATGAATTAAGCAAGAATTATATCTCTAATCTATCTCTCTTTCTGTTAAGCCTCCGGTCGAGGGGAATAACCTCACCGAAGAAGACGGCCGACGGCTACGAGCTACGTAGCCGCGGACCGGCCAGTCGAGGGTTCGACGCCCTTGACAACCTGGTATCAGAGCCACGTCGATCCTCTACCACCCGCTCCACCCATTCTTCCACATCCGCCGCCCACCAGCCTAGCCCTCCACCATCACCGCAGTCCTCCACCACTGCCGCTCCGCAGCCACCAGCCATGAGCAATCCCACCATCGCCGATGTGATGGAGATGTTGAAATCCCTCACCACGGAGATGACATCCATGAAGGCCGACATGACGGCTATGAAGGAGAAGTCGGCCTCGTCGTCGGACAGCGGCGCCGGCGGCCGCTCGGAGGGGCCGCGCGATCTTGATCGCCCCCCAAAATTCCACAAACTGGATTTTCCCCGCTACGACGGCAAGACCGATCCGATGCTCTTCATCAACAAGTGCGCATCCTATTTTCGCCAACAGCGCACCATGGCGGAGGAGCGCGTGTGGATGGCCTCGTTCAATTTGGAGGACGTCGCGCAACTCTGGTACATCCAACTCCAGGAGGACGAGGGCACGCCTCGTGGGGGCGATTCACGGAGCTCCTGACCTTGCGGTTTGGGCCTCCCCTCCGCTCGGCTCCGCTGTTCGAGCTCGCCGAGTGCCGGCGTACAGGGACCGTGGAGGAGTACTCCGATCGCTTCCAGGCCCTCCTGCCTCGCGCGGGCCGCCTTGATGAGGCTCAGCGCGTCCAGCTCTTCACCGGCGGACTCCTGCCGCCGCTCAGCCACGCCGTCCGCATCCACAACCCGGAGACACTCGCAGCCGCCATGAGCCTGGCGCGACAAGTGGAGTTGATGGCGATCGACCGCCCGGTGCAGCCTCCCCCCCTCGGGCGCCCCCGCGCGGCCTCCTTTCCGCCCCCGCGCGCCCCGGCCAGCGCTTCCGGTGCCACAGCAGCCGCTGGCGCTCCCTGCTCCTCCGGTGGCCGCCCAGCAGGGTCGCGACGAGGGCAACCAGAGGCACCTCACCCCGGACGAGATGGCGGAACGGCGCCGTCTGGGCCTCTGTTTTAATTGAATGAAAAATATACCCGTGGCCATAACAGATTTTGCCGGCGCATCTTCTTCCTTGAAGGCGTGGAGATCGGGGACGCCACGGACGCCGCGGGGGCGACGCGGAGCACGACGCCGAGGCGCCCTGTTTTTCCCTGCAGGCCGTGGCTGGGGTTCCCATGGCGGGCACCATGCAGATCGCCGTGGCACTCGGCTCCGCGTCCCTCGTCGCCCTCCTCGACTCCGGCAGCACGCACAGCTTCATCTCTCGGCGGAGGCGGCGCGGCGCTCCGGTCTGCCCCTCCGCAAATGCCCCCGCCTCACAGCCTTGCTCGCCAATGGCGAGCGGGTCACCTGCGCCGGCGTCATCCGCGACGCGCCCCTGCTCATCGACGGCGATTCGTTCCCGGCCGACCTCTACGTCATGCCACTGGCCGGGTACGACGTCGTCCTCGGCACCCGGTGGCTCGGCGAGTTGGGGCTCATTGTTTGGGACCCCGGCCGCCGGCGCATGTCCTTTCCAGCGCCGGGGGCGCGCTCCGTCTCCTGGACCGGCGTGGCCAGCCCCTCCGTGCCGGCCCTGGGCGCAACAACAGAGGTCGGTTCCCCTCCTTTCAGCTCGAGGACGAGCTGGCCTTCGAGGCGGGGAGAGATGTCATGTGCGGACGCACATATGCCAGGCGCTGCATGGGTTAGCCTAACTTAGATTAGTAAACTTAGATTAGTTAGTTGTTTTGGAAATTAGTTAGTTGTTTTGGAAATTAGTTAGTTGTTTTGGAAATTCCTAGAATCAAGGAGAGCCTTCTCCATTTAGGTAGGTTGTTTTGGAAATCCCTAGAATCAAGGAGAACCTTCTCCATTTAGGTTGGGCCATTGGCCATATATACTTGTAATCGCTGAACAATGAATTAAGCAAGAATTATATCTCTAATCTATCTCTCTTTCTGTTAAGCCTCCGGTCGAGGGGAATAACCTCACCGAAGAAGACGGCCGACGGCTACGAGCTACGTAGCCGCGGACCGGCCAGTCGAGGGTTCGACGCCCTTGACATAAACTATCTCGGACGTCATGCAAAATTGAATAACTAAATATTGTTCCAATGAATTAAAATAATGTTAACTAATCTGGTTAACTAATCTGGGACCTACAATTGGGTAATTTAGTTTATTAGATAGTATAAATTCTTTCATGTTGTCAGAGAAAAGCCATGTTTTTGTTGAGGTAGTTGACCTGCATGGTTTTATATATTCAGAGATGAGTAAAATAGTTTTAAGATCAAGGAAATGTCACATTCCTTGTAATCACTAGTTCATTGTTTATTTATTGAGCCAGCAGGCCGGCATTGACTTCTACTTTAGATGATATTAGGCGGATACCCTTGGGCCAGTCTTAATTCGATTTGTTAATCAGCTGTCTTTTTTTGAAATGATTTTTTTCAGCTTTGCTCGTAGAGGTGCAGATAGAGGACTCTGAGAGAATTGCAGTTGAGGTTTTTTCCTCTTAAAGTAGGAGCAAATTTTTATTTGTCAAAATAGCTGAAGAACTTTGAAAGATAGAAAAATACTGCTTGCATAATCAATTAGAAGACCAATAGGGATTTAATACTGTTAGAGATTGTGTGTTTGAGCCTTCGGAGTTGCTTCCGAGAACTCTTGGAATGTAATGCTGGGTGGCTACTGCACTGCTTGTCTCTCTTGAAAGTAAACTAAAGGTAGAAAAGAAAGTAAACAAAAAGGATTTGGGAAAATAAAGTAAAGAAATTCGACAGAAAGGTTTATTATTTTGTTATTGATCAAATACTTCCTATCGGGTGAACCATAACAATCACATAGGCAAGGGACAGAATAGAAGCATCATAGGCTTATTGGGACCCTCACAATTCAGATGTCACACCTTGAATATTACCACAATGAAAGATGTTGGGAAAATGACAGAGTATATATTAGAACTCACGTGCTAGTATTAGTAACTTGGGCTATAGCATTTTGACCAATGTTGATACACATGTTGATAGCATTTCAAGTATTAGTAATTTATTTATTCAAATTACTGGTACTTATGCTATGGTTGGGCCATGATATGTTGACCTTATTGGTGGAGCAAAAGGTGTCTACATTTGATTTATGACCTTGATATTTTATGTTAAAGCTAGGTGTAAACTAGTGCCAAGTTACATATACTATTAACTGTATTTAATGCATTTCTCTCAGAAAAAAGCTGTATATATTGTGTCGATTAATCAGAATGTTGCCCACTGCCAAGTTGTGTTTATTATTCGTGAAACTTTAATTTCTCAACATATAGTATTTGCAGCATGTTGAAATCTGTATCTCTGATTGTTTGTTCAGGAGATATTTTAGGGGCAACAGAGCTACAAGGCCCTATGAATTTTAATTACAAAGATCTCAAAGCTGCAACAAATAATTTCAGTGAAGAAAATAAGCTGGGAGAAGGTGGTTTTGGAGATGTGTACAAGGTGAGGTGGCTCAATGAAATAAAAATCTCCCCCACAATTTGCATGAATATTTTAAATATAAGACTGGAGAATGTCAAGATTTTGTTGTTCTTCTTAAATTGGACAAAAACTGAATGGCTGATAGATGCTGTTCAGATATACCTAGACTGTAATGAAATTTATACTATTTGTAATTTATGGCTGACAGGGTTTTCTGAAAAATGGCAAAATAGTTGCTGTTAAAAAACTGGCAATAGCTGAAACAAAGAGGGCTAAAGAAGATTTTCAGGGTGAGGTGAAGCTGATTAGCAATGTTCATCATCGGAATCTTGTTCGTCTGCTTGGATGTTCTAGCAAAGGCCCTGAACTCATACTCGTTTATGAGTACATGGCGAATAGCAGCCTCGATAAGTTCTTATTTGGTATGTCTCTTCTGTGTAAATCTATTACCTAAAAGCCTGCATTGGTTTTCAATTATGTAGATAATCATGGTTAGGAGACACATGTGGATTTAGCATTTAAGTTTGTTTGATAAAACCTCACATATAAATTTGAAAAGCCCAATTACGGATATTGAATCATTTGCATCGTTTACGTCCTATACATTCTTAATTTGGAATGTCCTTTATGTACTTCTGCTATATTTACTCAAGATCAATTATGAGTGACGATGTATGATATAGTAGTTATGCTCAGTGTGGTTACACCACTGGTTGAAATTTCACATCCTTCTAAATCGATGTCTTCATGAATAGATTTACACTCAGAGAGATAATATCTGTTATTGGTCAATCAACTATTTTAGATTGTAGTTCATGTTGGATATTTTGGCATATTTGAAGCAGGATTACTATTCAATATATGTCAGAAGCAGGTGAAAATTATAGTGGGAGCAATGAACACCTATGCACGCCTACCTGCTCAATATTGTACCTAGAGCTTTAGTTGCTTAGTTCACCGAGTATGTCTAGTGATTCCTCTTAACTATCTTAGACAAACGACCGGCTTTAGTTTTGATCCAGCTTTTCCACTTCCCATATAAAAGCATCAGAAAGACGAGCAGCGAGTCAATAGTTATTATCTGAGTAACAATGAGAACATTTGATCGAATACATAGAGGATAATGCTTGTTGGCTTCAAACCATCATCCTTTAATTATGGTTTTATCTCAATTTAAAAGAAGAAAAGCTTGTCTGGTCGTTGGGATTGGAGTTAGACAGTTGATATGTAAAACTAACTAAAGACGATATTGAGGACAAAGGCCTATTTCTGTTCTAAAAAGTTATCTTTTCCCTCCTTGGTTATATTTAGACATTTCTATGCTATTTTGAACTTCATCAATATGGTATCAGTTGCATTCTCCTATTGTTCCAATGGACTGTAACTTCTCTGATAGGTGAGAAACGTGGCACCCTCAACTGGAAACAGAGATTTGATATAATTGTTGGCATGGCTCGAGGCCTTGCGTATCTTCATCAAGAGTTCCATGTCCGCATCATACATCGTGATATAAAGTCCAGTAACATACTTCTCGATGACGATTTCCAGCCCAAGATTGCTGATTTTGGCCTCGCACGGCTTCTACCAAACGACCACAGTCACCTCACTACCAGATTTGCAGGAACCTTGTAAGTCTTAATGGCCGGTCATTTACTGCTTTGGCTAATTTCACATCTACTAGCTCTTATAACAAAAGGCTTTTCATATATATCCCTGCAAAATCATCTATTTGCATATATACCTATCTAACATCTGAATCTTCATGTACACCCCTCAAAAGAGCAGTTTGATAGATGATAAGCCTGGGAGTTATCCCATTCATGTCGGAAATTGGTTTTGTATCAGAAAATATTTTTTCTGTAAGCAAAATGGCTTATGTGTCACAAATTAAATTTCTGAATCTTATGAATGGAAATTCAGATATTGTGGTGATGTTTATGCATGTAAAAAGATAATTTTGAAGGGGTACATGCGTGGAGGTATCTCAAAGAATAAAAGCTGTTAAATTTGATTGTGAATTTCCATAGGCTGTAGACTGCACAATAATTTCCATATCTTAGTTTGTTGTTTTGTTGGATAGGGGTTATACAGCTCCTGAGTATGCAATCCATGGGCAGCTATCCGAGAAGGTTGACACGTACAGCTTCGGAGTTGTTGTTCTAGAAATAATAAGTGGTCGTAAGAGCAATGACATGAAGTTAGAGCCTGTAACCCAATACCTTCTTGAATTGGTAATTCTTATGCAAATACTCTAATTTTTTATAATGCTTTTTAAAATCTTTGCTTTTATTGTCTTGTGAAGTGGTAGGGTTTTATGTTGAGTGCTGCCTATATTAATTCTCTTTAGTTACTCTGAACAAAGGTCAGTGATTCTGTTTATTAAACAGGCTTGGAAACTATACGAAAGTGGTGATTTGATTGAGTTGGTTGATGAGAGTTTGGATCTTACCGAATATGAGCAGGAAGAAGTGAAGAGAATTATTGAGATAGCTCTCCTTTGCACTCAATCTACAGTCGCTGCGAGGCCCACCATGTCTGAGGTCATTGTTTTGATGCTGAGCAAAGGCCCACCTTTGCTTCAGCCCACCAGGCCCACTTTCATAGATGCTTCGAGTAGGGTACGTGGTGACACATCCTCCTCCACTGGTTCATCTTCTGCTTCTAAGGCAACTGTTTCAATATCTCAATTTTCCGGCAGGTGAAGTTACATCCACTAGTACTTTTATTATTATTTTTTGGGTCGATAAGAGTGAGAATAATATCTGTAATTGCATAGATTTTCTTTGTCGTATTGTAATAAGGAGGACGGAGTATATAGTAGGAAGTGTGACTACTGTTATAGGAAGTGCATCACATTCAAAGATAAAAAACTAATGTAAATGTGAAAACAAATAGTTCATGTGAATAACCGAAGTTTGTCTTTGTGAGTTTTATTTGTTCTCATGAAATGTAAATTTGAGTTATTGATTACTTTGCAATATTGCAAGCTATGATCTCCTCTTATGTTGAATTAAGTAGGATCTACAAAATGAATAAAACATGAACAGCCATCTAACTATTTTACATTGTCACATCATCAAAGTATGTGCTTTGGAGTAATCAAAATTTAGTGTGTCCTTCGGTGGAATGTCCCTAGTATCGACACAAAATTTACTTTTAGGTTCAACTTGACTGCCTCCAAAGTTCTCAAACACAACAGTCCAGCCCAGCTACAGATTGTGGCCCTAGTCATAATTGCTCGTCCTGTGCTAACTGTGTTTTTATCCAATATTTTGACCTAAAAACAGTGAAAAATCAGGCAAAATTCAACTCGGTAAACTGGCACCAGAAAATACAGGGTTGTAAAAATCGGAACCCCATCAAATCCCTTTGAATTTACTAAAAATTGAGCATTCAACTTAGGGCACAGTGTGTGAGATTGAGCCAATCCGTCGTTGTGGGGTGTCAAAGCCAGATAATTCTTCAAGAACTTCGATGTATTGATATATGTTTCACCATTATTTCTATTTCTCGGCCGAAGTAAGTTGACTGATAGATGTTTTTTTTGTCGGATTAATATGAAATGCTATAAGTCCTTATCGGTCCAATTTGTTGGGGGATTTATTTGGATTTTTTTCATATTTGTCCGTGTGATTTCGCTGCTATTTGACAAGATAATTGGTCAATTCCAATAATGGCTGTTTCTTATTGAAGTTTTTCGAGGGTCTACATGATCTAGTTTTAGATTATCACTATTATTTTTATTGTTTTTCCGAGGAAAATGCCACGAAAGATGACTGACTTAGCATGTATAATACAGCAAATAATCAGATGTTAGCAGACAATTAGGTGAGCTGGAGTTTGGTGGTACTTGTGTGCTAAACTGATGTTGACGAATTACCTACTGCGATATCAAATCCGTGTTTTTTAGCAGTATACGGAGTTCTCATTTACTCCATAATCCAAGAGCATAATCTGATGAAAGAAAAAGACGGTGATTGTGACATACCTTTCTTTGATCAAGATGTTCTCCTTTTTTCTTTGGGAGCTGATCCAATGCATTGCTTGTCTAAGTATAAGCTTCGAATTTATTTACAAATTGTTGACTAGGCTAGAGATACATTGCTACTCTTAAGTTTAAACTTAGTTATGGGAACTAATAGGAAGAAGCCATCATTGTTGATGTTACTCACCATGCATATCAAAGATTATAGATACAATTCTTTTCAAGGAAGATTGGATTCGATCGAGCAAGATTGGAAAATAAAAGTAAACCTTCGAAAAGGGACTAGCATTTATGATTTGGATTCTGATTCGAGTTTACGAAATGACATTAGATACACCGTGCAGCATCACAAAAAATGATAGTGGAAAAGAGAGAACATGATTCAAATAAGGAAGGGGAATAATGAGCAAAAAGTGAGATATGGAAATATAGCATATTACATAGGTGCTGAAATTTTCTCTGTGATTCCTCTTCCTTTTCAATCTTCTTGTTGTGCAAACTAGCAAAGCTGCAGGTGTCTGCAGATGGAAAGTAAGACATCCCAATTTGCTCTCTTGGAAATCTCTGAGATTCTAGAAAAAGTCGATCGCACAAAAGCAATGAACGATTCAAGTTGCGGACGTGTGATGGATTCTATTAGATTTCCGATATGACTACTTTATTTAAGGATTAGTGAAGATCTATAACATCAGCTATATCTATTTGCAGAATTTGATCTAGTCATTAGGACACTGAAATGTTTTGGTTCTTGGTGTGTGATGGGTGACATTGTTGTTAGCCTTCTCTTGAGATAATGCCAAGTTGTGCACAGAGTCTCCTTTTACCCTCTGCCTCTGCTGTTATATAACAGCAGATGTCCATGTCATGGGCAAGTTGCCCCTCTCCCCCCTCCATTACAAGAATGTATGGAAAACAAGTTGTGAAAGGGATTTTTTCTTTTTCTTTTCTGTAATAGGTATGCGAGGTAAGAACAATAACATCTAATCAAACTTTTGCGTCTTGTGCAATACAAGTACAGAAACAGTTCCTTTTTGCGTCATTTCAGTTTGAAGTTACTATATTGCCCTTGATTAGAACTTCATCGTTTCAAATGGCTCAGAATTCCTATTGCGAAGAAGACTTTCTCGTCGTGAGATGCTTAACAAGAACCAGAAATGAATATAAAGCTTGCTGGAGTGGTCAATCAGATCTCACCCTGTTGTAGAGTCTGAGAAGGATAAGAATGAACAGTCTAGACCCCTTTGTTACTGTTTTTGGGATCTATAGTTTGTGAATCCCAGATTAGTTACTCATTCTTTTCACAATTCTAAGTTCTTTTTTTTTTTTTTTTTTCTTAAGAGAATGTTCGCAGGCACTTGTGTTTGGATGGGAATAAAGTGGAAGTAACTACATATATCTTCAGTATTACACCGTAGAGTCCGGATCTAAAATTGAACGACGGCTCAAATATTCTCATGTATAACTTGTCATGGGTATTTCTCAACCAAATACTACTTACTAGCTATATATTACAAGTTAATTAAATATCGTTTCAAAGATATTCTCATAAATAAAAGTACAATACTAGTGGGTTCTGTTGTATGTAGTGATCAATTAAAAACTTTCTCCTATTTTCAAATAGTCTATCGCTACAACCTGAGGCCCCATAGAAATCATGAGCCAAATGGAAAAATATATATATATATAGTAGCTATAAATGCATGAGCATGACATATAAAAGAAAAATTCCACTACACTTTAGGCCAAAAGCAGATCCTGCTACACTTTATACAAAGATATCCATCTTAGCAATCCCCAAACTGTCTCTGATCATTGGCATGTTAGAATAGATTTGAGCAGAGCGAATTGTGAGACACTGCAGTACCCCCTCACTGAAATCATATACATGATGATCATGTCATAAAGACAACTATTATTGAAGCAAGTGTGAGCCCTTAGTAAGCGTGGTGGGGAGTCGTAAGTTATCGATACGGTCGGGTCGCATTCATCTAGCTAGTGTTGAGTTGATCATGATCCTGTTCTTGGTCATCCCCACATGCGCGCGTCCTCGATCAAGAGCACAGATTCTGAAATCAAATCATTTTCCCCCTGGGGTCCTCAACATCTTGTGAGGTTTATTTAGTCTCAAGTGCTTCACAAGTTCGCGATTAATCTAATTTGTACCAACTACAATTTAGCGCAAATCAAAGCGTATCGAGCAAGGGGAACGGAGTTAATAGCTTTGATTACGACAGTGTCTTTTAGCTAATCAGAATTACTTGTTTCTTGCACCGTAGACGCCTTCTACACGTGCAGTACGTCGTTGGTACAAGAAAGTGTGCACAAGTTCACACTTAGGCTTCGCTAACTTGGATTAAAGTCGGTGAAATGTGCATGTATTCATCGTCTGAACAAGTTTTCATTTTCCGGTTTATGTTTAAAAATAGTCGAGAAATAAGAAAACCAAACAAATCAGAGTCACGAACACGGAGGAGCATAATATATCTTAGTCTTTGTTTAATCAGCATTAGCTAGAGAATATTTTAGTATACTGTTTGATAAGGAGGTGTCTCTTGCTAATAAACTAGATTATAAACATGGAAAACTGCCCTCTCAGTTCAGGAAGGGATCAGTGTCATACTAATTGTAGCTCATTAGAAGTAGAATACAAGAGAACAATATGTAGTGGCTCTTGGTGGCTATGTTGGCTTAGAAAGAGAAAGAGAGAGAGAGAGTTAACTATGTCACCTCCAGGCTCCAGCTCTGATACCATATTAAATAATGTGAAGCAGCTATTATTCTCCAAAAGTTTGAGCTATTAGAAAATAGTATTCTAATATTATATATTCATCAGATATAGAGAGAGCGAGAGATTCAGATACTATTGTTCTTCAAAAGCTTGAGCTATCAGAAAATAGTGTTTTAATGTTATATATTCAACAGAGAGAGAGAGAGAGAGAGAGAGAGAGAGAGAGAGAGAGAGAGAGAGAGAGAGAGAGAGAGAGAGGTGATAGCTCCTTAACAAGCTTATTCATCACCTTATATGTTGGCAAGGGGAGAGACTAGCCAAACTGGCATGATTAGAAGAGTCCAAAAAAGGAATACAAAAGGGAGAGATAGAGGCAATCTAGACAACTAAGCTTGATAGAAAAGATATCAACCAACAACAAGAATAAAGCAAACCAGCAGGAGAGGACAGCAGCATCTCATGAAATGTTTCTTTTGCACTTAAGTGCACTAATAATGCTTGTTTTAATAATACACAAGTGGGGGAGGAGGGGGAAGGAGATCATGGGTGCTCCCCCTTGGAGCAGTCTTGATTGGACCAATTTGACCTCTTCTCGTCGCACGTTCCACGAGGTTTTCGTGTCCGAGACCCCGAATGTCTCAGACTCGCACACAAGCGCTCGCAGGCATATACTAGCACTTAGGATCTGTTTGGTCTGACTGAAACTTTATTGAATAAAATCGTTCAATTTAACTCTACTGACATTCTATCTAACTTTCTTAAAAAATTTACATCGTTGCCAGAAGTAGAAGCTTCGAAGGAGAGCTTTTTCATTTTTATTCTTCAATTAGAGATTTTAAGCATTTCGTGAATAAGAAAGAAGTGAATCATTCATAGGACATGAGCGCGATCCAATTAGGAGCCGTCCATGGCCTTAGATGCACTCGTATTATAAGTTCACCTTATCAAGGTAAATGTTTTCTTTGATTACATAAGTGTTTTAATTTGCATTATCACCTTAATTAGTACACATATTCAAAGTATATGTGGAATGACAAATTTTTATTTTTATTTTTATTTCTTTTTGGTAATGTAGGAGCTAAAGTTCTCAAATTAATGAGAGAGAGGCTAATGATTTAAGAAAGTTTACTAAGATAGGGAAGTTGAAAATTTGAGACAATGATAAGTAAAGAAATACACATTCTTATGTATCCACATCTTATATATTATGTATCCACATTTAATTAAAGCCTAATACTTGATTATTTATAAGGCACTTTTAGTAGTGATCTCACATTTTGGTTGTATTCACAAGATGAGAACACCCTAATCAACTAGGACTAGGAAAGCATCCATAATTTTTTGTGAATGGTTATTATTTTTTAAAGAAAAAGAAACTGCATGGAGACCTTCAATTAGAAAGAAATTTATGTTAATTTATTTTTACTATTGTGTCTTGTGTCCCTTAACAATAAAAAAATGGTGATATCAACAGTTCTAATATTACTAATGACATATCTATGCCAAAAAAACTGACTGAATTCATTGTATGTAAACTGCATGTAATAAATATAAGAGATAATTACATATGGCTCATTGCAAAGGTATCAAATAGTAAATATATTTCTACAAAACTTAAGTTATCAGATTTATTCCTCCAAAAGTTATTCCGTTTGCAAATATATCCTTCTGTTACCAAAATTTAGATAATCATGAGTTAAAAAAGCTAACCACAACTAGTTACGGAGTAAAATTATATATATATATATTTTTTTTATTTTAATGTTGAATCATGTCATCTTTTTCACCCTCTCTTTTTTATTCATGGTAACGGCGAGACCTACGGCGGCGGCGACGTCGAAGACGTGGCCCTCGGTCGCTGCAAAAATGAGGTACGCCGCACGTGCCGTGGCGAAGGCGAGAAGAGAGAGAGAAAGAAAAATAATTTTTTACAGGGATAAATTTCTAAGGACAAAATAATCCTTTTCTACCCCCGTCATTAAAAAATTAACGGTGAATTAAACGGTAGGGACATATATGAATGAACTAGAACTTTTGGAAAAATATATTTGCAAATCAGAGAATTTTCGAAAGAAAAAATATGATAACTTAAGTTTTGCAGGGAGATTCTTACTGCTTGATACCTTTGCAGGGACTTGTATGAAATTAACCCTAAATATAAATATGCTAATATTATCACATTGAATGAAACGGGTAGCATATTATATTTTTCTTAAAAAAAAAAAAATCATCACCTTTATAAAAAGGTAGCAACCTATGAAGGGAAAGTGCCTTTAAGCAGGTGAGTGTGAGATAGTAATAAATTAAAAAGATTTGATCACACTGATGACACTCAAATCTCTCGTAGCTCGAGTAAAATATAAATAATTAATTCAGGGTTAGCACATGGAGATAAAGTGCCTTTTCCAATTTAAACCTTTCTATAATTGCACTATTAGGTTAAATTATCTTCAAAATTAACCTCACATGGATGAAGCTTTGTGTGACACTGCAATGGTTCCATCTTTTGTCGTTCAATTTGTTTTTTTTTTTTTTGAGAAAAAGAAGTGACAAAAAATAATATTTCTTATCGTTATCTTCATTTTTTTTATTGGTTTAAATTATTATCAATAGTGTTATGTTCTAAAAGGTTTGTCGTGTAATTGATATGTTAGTAAACTTGTATGATATTTTACAGTGTGTATGAATTAATTAAAAGCCTCTGTTTCATAAAGGCATAATATAAGGGCAATATTTTAGTCGACCTACGAGGAGTTTAAATTATCATAAAGGCATAATATCTTAAATTTAGCAACAAAAGAGACTTTAATTGAAGAGTAATAATTTACGCAGTGCATGGAAAGTAAATTGTACAAAAATGTATTAAAAGAATTCATATACCTCGTTTGCTCTCTCTCGTCCTTTTGTTTTTATTTTTGTTTTTTTTTTTTAGAGAAAAGTAGCACGCTACCCGCTTCGTTTTATTTAAAAATAAATAAATTTAGCTGGAAATATGAATCAACTAGGATTCGAATTCGGGACCTCGGATACCAACCATCAAGCTCTTTGCCACTTGCGCTAGGGACGGTCGGTCTCTCTCGTCCTTTTGTTGAGCTCAGCTAACATACTATTCTGTGAAGGTTCCATCTAATTTGTGAATTTTATTTTGAATCCGGAACGAAAAGTGAAATGTATAGTTCAATCTATCTTTAAGGTCAGTTTGTTACCGCATCCTTCACCCGGGCGTAACTTCATTTATCACTCCTCTCTTTCATTTTTTGTCACTTAAATTTCTTTTACGTATGATCGACACTTGTCGACAAATGATTGGTTCCCAGTAGTTAATTTTTGCTGCAAAACATGAGACCTCCACTGGTTGAAATCAAAATGCTAAAGAAACTTTTTCTCTACATAATTACTTTTTCTTTTTTTTTACTAAGCCTAAGTAGATGCATTATATTTAAAATTAGTAGCTAGCTAGGTTAGGACACTAAATGGACCACTCTAATATATGGCCTATAACAACCACAGCAGTGGTTTTTGTGTCCTCAGCTAATAAAGTCCGAATCTCAAAGGTTTTGATCCTCCCACTTTTTGAGTAGTTCCAAAAACAAAAGGCAAACAAAATAAAATAAAAAATAACAAGTAAATAAAAAAGAATTGTAAAAAAGGTGGTGTAAAGTGCAAATTGCTCTCCTATTCCCATACAGAGTGTGATTTACCTAAAAACAAAGAGGATCTGTTGAGGTACTAGGGCTCTTAAAAGTGAAACAATAGAAGATCTGAGAAGGACTGGTGCTTGGTTCCACCTCTCTTATAGGCTTGTGGGGGGAGAGTTATATATATATATATATATAGAGCTAGTCTCCTATATTATCTATAGTACCGAGACTCCGGTACTATAGTCGCTTTTTCGATCTTAGGGTATTCAAATCAACGATCCACACCGTTGAAACTGATATAGGATATTTGAAGTTCGTAGAAATAAAATTTTATATTTTTTTGACGTAGTTTACTTTGTAATCAAACCGTTTCAAAATTGTCAAATTTCAATAGTTATTATGGCGAGTTTGTAGTTTAACGGTGGAGAAGAATCTAAATTTATTCAAATTTTGATAGAAAATATATAGTAGTGCTCATGCATAGGGTCCAAATCCATATGGGGATTACAATGTGTACTATGTGCATGCTCTCCTCACTTTATAGTGTGACAACTTAGGATGGATATATTCTCTTGAGTTGGCTTCATTTCTCCATAAAGAGTTCTCTTTTTGAGTAGTGGCAAAAATAAAAGAATAACAACACTATTAATTGGTCATTACCTCAAATTTTTACCATTAGATAAGTCGGCCGATTTATCTTGTGCTTTTACATAAATTAAGGGTCTGTTTGGATGCGCGAATCAACAGTGTAGAGAGGTGAAGAGCCGCGAGACCTCTGTTTTGCACTTTGCTAGTGTGGAGTCAAGAGCAGTAGCCGTATAATAACTGCAGGCCTTCTTACACTCCGCATGAGTCGAATGCATGTTTTTTGAGTTCAAGTGTGATCAGAATGTGGCTAGGTTCGACTTCCTCGGGCCAACAAGTTCCATGCATGAGTTTAGCTCCCCTTATCAAAGTCACATTGGTTTGTTTGGTCTTGGCATATGATACAATGTTGTTTGACAAATTTCTATTTTAGTAGTACTCTTAACAAAAGCACTATAGAGTTAATATACCTTCAAAAGGCTTTCTCTCCAATAGAAAAAATTATAAATTGGATATTCTATATTTTGTGTTAAAATCTTATTGCTAAAAGAAAGGATTTCCTTTTTTATCCTACCAAACAAAAAAAGGTAAAAACATGCATAATTAACTTACCTGAACTCAAATCAAACAAATAAAAAGATGGGATAACAAAAATCAAAATTTTAAGAGATTGAGTAGCGATTTAAAATAGTATATAGTTTAGATAAGTTCTATACTTTTTTATCTAGAAAGAAGAAAGAGTATTTTGATCAAAAAGATATGACATGTTTACTGGTCACTTCAATTCTCTATTGTTGATAGTACTCCTTTAGACAAAAAAAAAACTACTAATTTTAAATGCAATGAGCATGTGTAGCTAAGATTCAGTAGATTCTCATGTGACCAAGTGACAATGTCCTTAATTATTTACAAATTAGGCAAATCCTACGAAAAGGAATGTTCAAGACATTATATAATCATTCTTTAGAAGGGAGATCATGAGGAAAAATATGAAAGGATCAAAAACATTTTTTTTAACAGTAGTTTTTGTTTAAGGAGTTGTTAGTCACACTAATTTCGTCATAAGATCTACATAATGTGAAAGGATATCGAGCTAGATCAAGATCAACATGTAGAGTAAAAATATATCCCACTAGATTACATTCAACTCTATTGATCAAATAGGAACTTGATCAATCGCGCTCTGCAAGATATTTTGTGATCAGAAAGAAGATTCAGATGATGCAACCAAACAACCTAATTTAATTTGAATATTGAGATAGGAAAGACTGATTAATTACGCTAAGTTTTCGAGAATTGTTCCAGGTATTCATTTACCGACCCTAATCCTTGTGCTTATGACTCAATCTTTTGGAATACTCAATTGTTCCCAAACGAAGAATTGTTCTAAGTATTCGTTTACCATTTGCCTACGCCGGCTTCTAAAACAACTATTTTATTCCGAAAAACAAACTGTTTATAGCTTCTGCTACGGCAGTTGGAACTACAAAACTAAGAAGTCTAACTTGAAGATTTTTCAAATATTTTTGACATGGTGTGTAGCTTGTCCAAGTTAATTATGGGCCACTATTCCTTTCTTTTCCTATACCTCTTATTTAATAATTAGGGATAGTCCTGGAATAAGTTAGGGCATCATTAGGCATCCAAATTAAAACGCTTTTGTATGGGTGATTTTCAGCGAAAATTTGCTTCGTCTAATCGTCTTTCTTTTGAAAATCCTACTCAAGAGTATATGTTCTTCGATTTCTTATCTCTTTCAGAATTGCTCGCTGTTGCATTATATTTTGTTTGGATAGTAATATTGTAAAAGCTCTAGCACGGCCAAACAGGTTCTCACTGAGTTTGTCATGGATCTCAACAATTACTCATGGATTACAAAATGCTTATGGATTACAAAATCAACAATTCTACTTGTTTAAAGCAGTGTCTTTCTCCTTCCCTGAGTTTTTCATACAATCATATCTTTTGATCCAACCAATTTATTCCTGCATGTTAAAGTACTAATTAATGTACTACATATCTAGCAATTCATGCAATCTGATTTGATGCCAAATGTAAGAAGAAGATTGCATCAGAAAAGGAATCATAGTACTCAAATCTCCTAATAAAAAAATCTCCACTCCACACACAATCAAAAGTTGAATTATTTAACATATTGCCATACATACTAAAGGACTCCTTTAATTCAAAACAAGTTTATCACTTTTTTTTCCTTTTTCTTACAAAGATCATACTGGTAGTAGATAATAATATCCCAGTTCTCAAGGAAAGAGAATTCCTTAAATGGTAAAAAGCAATGCAATTTATTCTTTTCCACTTTAATTGTCATGTTCTGTTTAGACAACTCAGATCCTCATTTTTACTATATCATTACACAGATAGAAGATATGGAAACAGTAGTCCCTTATACAGCTCAGAGCATCAAACAAAGCAATTCAATTAAGAAATGGATGAGGCAATTTTTTTAAAAAAAAGTGCAAAAATTAAATAAAAAAGAGATGGCATTTGCTAATTGCACAATGCCCACAGATTCCGACCACACAATCTATGAGCATCCTCCTTGGATGAGTGGTGCCCAATCATCATCAATGGCTCTGGGGCCATGTACACAGTATCCACCAGTACAGAGGCAAACAGTATAAGAGATTTGGTTCCTTTTTGGGTCCCTTTACTAAGTCTCCTCCTTCCCTGGTTACATCCTAGCCCTCCATTTAATGATCACACAAGTGGTCAATGAACAACAGTGCCTGTTTGGCTCCGCTTCTGTCTGACGTCAGTATCAGCAGCAATAATTTTACCAGCAATCTTAGCATAGCGCGTGGCAAAAAGAAGCAGGAGTATTATTTCGACAACTCTATTTTCGCTATTGAAAGAACTTATTAGAAGCATTAACAAACAAAATATAAAAAACTTCTATGGAAGCGAGAATTAAATATAATAACGAGTCTCAACAGCAGAAACACTAATTTAATTTAGTCATTCTGATTTGCTATAGAATAAAATTATTTTCCAATGTATCACAATAGTGCTACTATTCTCTATGAGGGCCAAAGAGAGAGAGAGAGATCATAAATTTGAACAGGGGAAATACTGTGCAGGTGAAAGGAGAACAAAAGGGAAGGGATTAATAAAGACAGAGGTTGTGAGAATCTTAGGAGTGAGATCTTATACTTGCTTGCAAGCATGTCCTTATTAACTACCAAATTTTATGTAAAAAGGAAGAGAGAGAGAGAGAGAGAGAGAGAGAGAGAGATGGTGAAGCTCACATGCACCCTTTTGGGCCTGGGATTTGGTGGGCATAAGATTCTATAGAGCAGGAACTGGAATTAAAATTTTAATTTGAAAATTTGAAATTGAAATTTGGATAAATTTATTAATTACACCACCCCTACAGTCCTTCCTATAAATCCAGTCACACCTGCAGAAAAAGGAGTGCAGTGAGATCTAATCCCTTTGCCCTTTTTGGTGACAGGAGATTTCTGTTTCTTGTCCTCTACTGCCCCTCCCCTTTTTTTCTTTTTTTTCTTTTTTTTTTGGGTTTTGCTCCTCCCCCATCTCTTCTTTGTTTGCTTCTCTGTGAGAGAAAGATATAGAGAGAGAGGGAGGGGAGGTGGGTACTTGGGATTTTCTTTGGTACAGGTGAGAGAGAGCATATTAAAAGGAGGGGGAATAGATATAGTTGAAGATCACATGGGAGCCTTTTTTGGGTATGTGACAGCTTCTGCTTTTGGGCTCTTCTCTGTGCCATCCTTTTTTATCTCTCCCTCATCAAACCCCTCAAAACCTCAGATGGGTTGTGCCTGAGAAGAAATTAAAAGCCCCCTTCTCTTTTAAAACCCCACCACCACCACCATCACCTGTTGCATCTCTTTCCTTTTCATCTCTCAGGTCTTATTCATCATCCCTCTTCTCTTGTGTTTTTTTCTTAAAAAAAAAAATTCTACTCTTTTTCACAAGCAAGCACATGCTCTGACCCTTCTCCAATCCCTACCAGGCTCTCTATTTTGTTGTATAGCAAAAAAGAGGCTTCATTGGAGGTACAAGCAGTTGTACCACTATCCCCTGTTTTGCACCAGTAGCTGCTGATTCTTTATCCTCATCAAACAGGGTGGTCACAGTATTATATATACTCTCCTTCATCTCCTCCTCCCCTGCTTCTTAAGTTCTTAGAATCTCACACACAGATTCACACACACACACACACACACACACATTTGAATCCATTTCCCCTCTCTCCAACATGGAGCTTGCTCTGTTCTGCACCAAAGTTAACATCCTCATCCTCCTCCTCTCTCTCTCTGCTCCATACAAGTTCATCCAAAGTCCATGGGACTTTGGCCCCCTGAACCTGCACCAGGCCACCAAAACAGCTTCCCTTGACTTTGGCAGGATCCTCTTCAACTCCCCCTCTGCTGTTCTGAGGCCCCAGTCCCCTCAGGACATCTCCCTTCTCCTCAGCTTCCTCTCTGCTTCATCCTTCAGCAGAGTCACAGTTGCAGCAAGGGGAGCAGGGCACTCTGTTCATGGCCAAGCACAGGCCCTTGATGGCATTGTCATTGAGATGGACTCTCTCCCCCCCAGCATAGAAATCCACAAGAAGAGTTGTGAGGGGGAGCTCCTCTCCTATGCTGATGTCAGTGGTGGGGCTCTTTGGATAGAGCTTCTGAGAGAGAGCTTGAAGCTTGGGCTTGCTCCAAGATCTTGGACTGATTATCTGTATCTGACCATTGGTGGGACTCTCTCCAATGGTGGGATTAGTGGCCAAACCTTCAAACATGGGCCTCAGATTAGTAATGTCCTTCAACTAGAAGTTGTGACAGGTAAATTAAAAAATGGACACATTTTGATTGGTTCCTTGGCATGCTCTAGGAGAGAGATTAATGGGTTTTATGCAACTATTTTTAACAGGGAAAGGTGAGCTAGTGACCTGCTCACCCACCACAAACACAGAGCTTTTCAATGCAGTTCTTGGTGGACTGGGCCAATTTGGCATTATTACTAAGGCAAGGATCCTACTTCAACAAGCCCCAGAAAAGGTGAGCTCATAAATTTTCCAACTTTTTTTTTTTTTTTTGCATGTGATTTTTTTTTTGTGTTGTGTGTGGGTTCTGATGGAGAAAAGAATGGATTCTTTGCATCTTCAGGTGAAGTGGGTCAGAGCATTCTATGATGATTTCCACACCTTCACTAAGGATCAGGAGATGTTGGTCTCCATGCCACACTTGGTGGACTATGTTGAGGGGTTCATAGTTCTCAATGAGCAATCTCTTCATGGCTCCTCCATTGCTTTCCCTGCACCTATGGACTTCAACCCAGAGTTTGGCACCAAAGCAAACCCCAAAATCTACTACTGCATAGAGTTTGCAGTCCATGACTACAACATGAAGGGCACCAATGTGGAACAAGTACTTTCCCCCACTTTAATTTACTTTTAAATAAAGAGAGTTAAGTAGAAAAAAAAAAGGAATGAGGTTTATTAAAAATGGGTGTTTCTGTTTCAGGTTGTGGAGGATGTGTCAAGGCAAATGAGCTACATGCCTTCTTGTATATACAGTGTGGAGGTCTCCTACTTTGATTTCCTAAACAGGGTTAGGATGGAGGAGATGAGCTTAAGAGGGAGAGGGCTCTGGGATGTGCCTCACCCTTGGCTCAACATGTTTGTTCCAAAATCTGGGATCATCCAATTCAAAGACCTTCTCATGGACACCATCTCACCAGATCATTTTGAGGGACTTATCCTTATTTACCCACTTCTCAGGGACAAGTAAGCAAAAGAAACCTCTCTCTCTCTCTCTCTCTCTCTCTCTCTCAATTGGGTGTTTTTTAAGTTACAAAGTTTATGTATCTAGAGGGTTAGATTGTATTGTACTCCTATTATTCTTTCTAGTTGCTTCCAACATATATTTTTATTTTTTTACTGTGTATGCTGACACAAGGACAGAGTAAATAAGGTCCCTATCCACATTTTAATCTTTGCCACCCAACCAATTACACCATCCAAATATGGGTTGCCCCACAGCCCCACTAGAGTGTCAACATGTTGGCCCATTTTCCTGCCATTTGCTGCACCAATAGCATTTTGCCACCCTCCACTAAGTGCATCTCAAAATGGGGCACCTCCTGTTCTCCTTTATGAGTACCACCCCTTTCCCCCATGTCTATTTATTACTCATTGGTTTCTTTTGTTTTGAGTCTAAGCCACTACCTAGCTTGTAGCTTCTGCTATACAGCTTTTATTTCTTTTCTTATTTTTTTACCCACCTAAAGTGGGGGAATATAGGATGTGGGGGAATATAGGAGAGAGGAGATTCCTTTATGCTTGCAGAGCTGCTGCTGCTGCTGCAGCAGCAGCAGCAGCAGCAGCTGTTAAAAGCTCTTCTCTTCCTGGGCAGAAGAATAAGATCATAAGATTGTGGAGCTTATTTAATGCTTGTGCTTTTATTGTGGCTTCTCATTTTTAAGTACTCTCCCAGGGAATTTAGTCCTTTAGTCCCATCAATAATGTCACTGCCATATGGACTTTACCTCTGATTCCTTGCTCCCTTTGTATGACCATCTTTATGGTTTGGGAGAAACTATTGCATGGGCCCTGGTCCATTGAACACATAAAAAAAATATTATAGAAAATATATTTTTATGTATTGGAAAATAAATATTTTTGATTTTGGGACTACTTGATGCTGAGCTACTAAGTTTCCATCTATACTATGTTTACAAAGTTTTATATGTCTAGATTTTAAGGCCTCTAGATTTGAGTTTCTGTGTAGTGGTTGTCGTTTGAGCTTAATCTCTTTCTGAATTGCTATCCAACATGTATTGTTCAGTTCCGAAAGTAGAAGTTCTAATTTAAAGTCTTTATGAACTAAGATGCTGGTAATGCCCTCACCAACTTGGGGGATACTGGCGGAAATATCGTTAGTATCTGTTGGAACAGTTCTACTCGAACAATAGAGTCATAACAAATTAAGATAATGAGTGATTAACTACTTAGAAAACTTAAGGACAAGTCCTAGTTATGATCAGGTGTTTATTTTCCAAGATTTATAATTGGTTTTACATTCCATCAACCAACATATTTAACATTAGGTCCAACCTAAACTGCTTTACCCCTTGAAAGATTAAGAGTTGACCTACGATTAAATAGTTCTGCCTCTTTTTTTATATAATCTATGCTCATTTTTAATGAAGATTATAGAGATATGCAATGATCACATATATGGCTTCAAATATTAAATTAAAAGTCAAAACTATGCTGCTTGCGCATCAGAAAATTTTTAAGGTTTGACTCGTCATTAGAATGATCTTGATTGTTTTTCTAAGAAGCATTCCAAAGCTTTTTGATGAAAGTTTCCAAGTTTTTAAGCATTAATTGGCATTAATAATCATATCATAAAAGTCAAACTAAGGCTTTTGATCTTATAAAAGATCATTAGGATTGTGACTTGCGATTCACGTTCATTGTATCTTCAACAAACGGAATATTAGAATAAGACTTAAAGAAAAGTTCTCCTATCAGTTGAGCTATCTTGACACTCATGATTCTAAGGATTAATCAACTACCAAATTAAAAAGATTTATTAAACATTAAGAGTATCCTTGACACAAAATGCACCGCACGAAGTCCACAGGTTGACTTTTTTCTCTTTTTTTGATCGATTAGTTTAATGAACTATTCGTATGTAGCTTGATTGCTTGACATGTATGTCGCCACCGATCACCAACAAATGAAGAGATTAAACTAAACTTTTGAATCACAAAATATGCTTAAAACCATTGACTTGTTCCTATTTTCCTATTCCTTTTTTCAGAGCTCTGCAGGTGCAGGTTTATAAGTTTGGTCAAAGGGCTTACTTTGTTGAATTTGTGTTGTATATTTATTAACATAAAATAAAATAGTAGGAAGAAATTGTGGTGTTTTTCTGTATTTTGCGGCAAACTATTGTCGTTTTCTGACAGCTTCTCTTGTTATGTACACCTTCTCAAATAGGGTCACCCTTGTTTAATCAAAAAAAAAAAAATAGTACGAATTCGAAATTCGAAGAATGTTTTTGTAGCTGTGACCACCTATTCTAATTTATTAAGTTCATAAATATTATGTACAAATCCCTTAAGTTTATCATATTTTTGTTGTTGACTCTATAAGATTTGACATTAGCATGCTTTTTTTTATTAGGTACTCTACTTAATTTTCTGTGTGTTACTGCGCCTGATAAATTTAAACCCTTAGCTTCAACTCTATTTCTCTTTTGACTTTTTCTATTTAAACTTGAACTCTTCTTTTGTTTGTTTAAATTTAAATTTAGTAAATTCTAATTGCGAATACAATCATCCTGTGAACTTCTTCAGGTGGGACACCAACACCTCAGTTGTGCTACCGGAGGCGCCGCGGGCGGACCGGGTAATGTACGTGGTCGGCGTCCTCCGCTCCTCGAGCCCAGGGTCGCTCCACGAGATCCTCCGCGGCCACCGCCGCATCGCGGAGGCCGCAGGGGAGCTCGTCGGCGCGAAGCAGTACCTGGCCCACCAGCCGTCCCCCGCGAAGTGGCGCGGCCACTTCGGCCGGCGCTGGGACCGGTTCGCGGACCGCAAGTCGCTGTTCGACCCGAACTGCATCCTCAGCCCGGGCCAGGGAATATTCCCAAGAGTCTACACTGCTACTTCATTGCCCATTTGACATATATAATATATATATATATGTATCCTGGATCTTATCTACTGTGTTCTATCTACAAAATCAATAGGAGATGTATACATAGATATAGACGAGCAATGAGAGAGGGGAGAAGAAGAGGTAAAAGGAAAAAAAATGTGCAAGAGAATCAATCTATTCTGTGATCCTGCTCTTATTTTGTTTTGTCATTTTTTATTTTAAGATATTTTTGGCTGGGAGTGGAATTTACAGGGAGGGAGGGTGGGCAAAGTGTAGAGAGAAAATTGTTACACTAGTCTTTTTATTTTATGAGAAAAAAGTAAAAGTCCTACTTTCCATGCTGTTTTTAAGCTAAATATTGTTGGCAAAAAATGTTGAAATTCATGCTCTTTTATTTCAGGTGATATAATTTGTAAAATTGTGAGAAATAGTTATTATTCTTCAAAAAGTTAAATCAGTAAAAAAAATAGTATTTTAATATTTACATTTTAATATGTTTTTTGCTTAAAAGAAAAGTAATGATGCTAAGAATCTCGTGAGATTAAATTTCAATTTTTTTTTGTTATGATATTATGTTAAATTATAAAAAATGAGCACACTATTTTTTAAAAACTTAAATGAGTAAAGAATGTTGTTTTTAATATTTATATTTAATATAACTATGGTTAGTAACTATTATAATGTAATTTTTGTATAGTTGCTAATAAGTGTTCTAGGAGTATGAGATGAACAAAAGCAAAAACAATGGGTTATGGAAAACATATGGTTTAGCTTAAAACTCCTTTCTACAACATGGAAGGTTCCTCTAAACCCAAGGCAAAAAAGGGTTAATTGTTCTTGCTAATTACAATATCCTCTTTGATGTGACTGTATTATGTTTGATGTGACTATAATATTCTCCCTGATTCTGCGTATCCTGTCGATTAAAGCTTCGGAGTATCTTTATATACCTGCAGAATATTATTTTATTAATGTTACTTTCACTATTGCGATATATATGTACTATCCGCATTCAAATTAAATAAAATAATAAATGATTGAAGGGTTGGCGCACAATAATGGAATAGTATAAGGACTATCCATGCAATTTTGCCCCTCATTTATTTTGTGTATAGGTAGGTGTATAGATGTCTCTGCAACATTGGGTTCGAGGGAGATACGAGATCTATAGAGTGGGGACGTACTAGAAACCTCCGGTACAATGTTTGCTGCGGGAAATGTCTGCTGTTGGTGAGACTGGGCCGCGTATTTACAGATTCTGGTCGTACAAACGACAGCACACCTTTTTTGTTTTTTTTTTGCCTTTTTCTTGGTTTTGTGAGCTAGCATTTACTTGTATGGGACTATTGATTAATGTAAGGCATTTACTTTGTAGAAATCTACTTGTAGATATAAATGAGAGTAAAAAACTATACGCTGACCATGGCTAGCGCATGTGGCAAAAAGATTTGATGGTTGATAATTTAAGTTCTAAATTTGAAATTTAATTAATTTATATTTTCAGACAAATTTAATTTTAAAAATATAAAAAAAAATTTACGAACGGTTTACAGAATGATGTATCTTTCTTTGATTGTTACGTAAATTAGTTATTATGCGAACAATTTGTAGAATGATGCTTCTCTATTTGCTTATTACTTGATCCCTGTTATGGCTGTATTCGTAAGTCTATCTTTCTCTCTCTCAAAGTAAAAAAAAATTACGAACGGTTCGCAGAATGATGCATCTCTGTTTGGTTATCACGTAAATGGTAAGATGCTCTCATATAATAGAAAGTTTTTTCTGTCTTTCTTTCTCTCAAAGTAAATTTTTTTTGCAAATAGTTTGTAAAATGATGCATCTGTCTTTAGTTATCAAAGTAAAAAAAAATTTACAAATGGTGGCAGAATGATGCATCTCCCTTAGTTATAATGTGAATGATAAGATGTTCTCATATAATAAAAAATTCTTTCTATCTTTCTCTCTCTGAAAGAAAAAAAAAATTATGAATGTTTTTGCAGAGTGATACATCTCTCTTTGGTTATTACGTGAACGGTTTGCAGAATGATGCTTCTCTCTTTGGTTATTACGTGAATGGTGAGATGTTCTCCTATATTAGAAAGTTATGCATACGGGCTTGTATGAAATATGATCTCTGTTATGACGGTATTCAACAGAACTTTCTATTTTTCTCTCTCACAAAGTAAAAAAAAAATTTACCAACGGTTTGCGGAATGATGCATCTCTCATGTTCTCATGTAATAGAAAATTCTTTCTATCTTTCTCTCTCTCAAAGCAATATATTTTTACAAACGATTTGCAGTATGATTTATCTCTCTTTGGTTATCATTTATCAAAGTAAAAAAATCTTTACAACGGTTTGCAGAATGGTGCATCTCTCTTTGATTATGAGGTTAATGGTGAGATGTTCTCATATAATAAAAAAAAAAATTGCATACGGGCTATATAAAATGTAATTCCTGTTATGCGGTATTTAACATAGCAATAAAATAATAATAAATAAAAATAAAGAAACAAAATATCTTACTAAGAAAGAGAATAATTAACGAGTACTCTAACGAGTTTTTAACAGCAGTCTGCTCAATTCATACATATTGAATAATTATGAAAATACCAAACTCTAAATTTATCAACAGCTTAAAAGTCTATCGTCTATAGCGAAAAACAAACCTAGCTAGCTATAATAATTTTGATCATGTGTTTAACAATCCCTCTCATCATGCACAATGTATTATTTGAAATGAAGTAGTAGTCAAAAATTAGGACCGAATTTTTTATAGCCTTCGTGCGCACAAATTTTCTGTGCACGGTATAATCTCACCATCTTTGGTTAAAGGGGAAACGTATTCCGCCGACCAAATAACTCGGTGCTTAAATTGCGAATATGCTCCCTCCTTCCACCAATTGTACAAGAAATGGAAATTGAATTAATCTCCACATCCTAGAATAAATGCGGAGGATAAAAATGCCGGAATAATAAATGCGTGTATGATCTTCACATATTGCTTGGGCAACTATAATAAATTTATTTTGTTGGATAGTGTGATATTATATGTATATATAGTAGTCCTGGGACACCTACAGCAGGCAAAATTTCAAATTACAGCTGTCTTATCTTTGTGAACAGTGCTTATTTTTTATTTATTTATTTATATTTTTTTTGTTTTCCTACTTCCCACACTCCAACCCCACTGTGTACAGCACATATTATTGTGCAAGAGGGGGATATATTGTTATTAATAGAAGGGAAAAAATGCTCCAAGTAGTGCGAACTGTGTACTTACAAGTGTCCTCTAGATTCCAGGTAGTGCTTGCTATTCATTATCTGTTCATGTAGGACATATCCTTCAAAATTAAACAGTGTACCCATAGCTAGAACATGAGAGATTTAGGATCTGTTTAGAATTACAAAAAATTACGTTACTTATGATAAGAAAGTCTAACAGATTATAATATGTCGATTGCGATATATTTTTTACGATTCTATAAAAAACATAGAAAAAGCATATAGAAACATGTTTGCGCCTCAATTCCGTTTTGTTTAATAGCGTCAAATAAGACTCAATACCAAACGGTTGATAAAATGCTACCTAAATTAGTCTATAATAGCTTTGAAAATTCAATATTATATTAAAATGCTTCGTAGCAAAATTGCAAGCGCCAAATTTGAGTTTTTGTTTCCAAGGTTCAAAATCTCTCTATTTTTTTCATTTATATATATACTTTCACAGTTTCACTATAGTAGAAGTTTAATATTTCTCTCTACGATAATTTTTTTATTTTTAAGAGAAAGATAGCATACTATCCGTTTCGTTCATTTTTTTTAAGAAATAAATTTAGTTGGAAATAGAAGCAACTAGCCTTCAAACTTTGGACCTCAGGTATCAACCATCAAGCCCTTTGCCACTTGCGCTAGGAACAGTCGGTTATGACAAATGTTTTGGTAGAAGCTGTTGTTGAAAATAGAAGCAGAAGTGGGTCAAACATGCTCTAATAACCAATGCTTTCGTTTATTTAGTATAATATGAAACTTTCCTCTCACCAACACATCTTTTTAATTTTCTACGGCAACTCTTAAAACAAAACTGCAAAGAATGAAAAATATGAAAATATACTCCTCTTAAGTTCTTGGACAGAGCATCACTCTCAAGCCCAAAAACTTTGAAACCCAGCTCTTTAGAATTTTTTGGGCCAAAGTGCTACTTCGATACGCGGAGCCCAACAAGTAGAGTTGTCTTAGCCCATCAAGATTCAAAAGGCCCAATTGTTTGCTCATTGGCTTTAGGTTACAACCTGCTTTAGCTAATCACATCTTGAGGTAATATCAGATCGATCTCAAACTAAACTATGGCCACACGTCTACTAGAGAAAAAAGCTCTGATTCAGAACTTTCTCGAATTCTCATCATTTTGCGATTGTACGTCGTAAACACGGCTCTAACCGCGTGGCCAAACAAACACTATTTTGAGACTCAGAGCAGTTGGAGACTTAAACATCAAACTAAAGCTATAATTTGAGATCGATGTGATATAATTTTTATCAAGGGCTTGTAAGAGGATAACAAATTTGTTCCAAAAAAAACCAAAAAAAAAAAAAATCCGACCGGGCCGAACCGGGCGCTTTAGAAGTTTCGTTTGAGGGGTTGTTGGGCCGCGGCCACGTCGGACTCGCAAACGGGGACACGCGAGCGTTACACCGAAAGCCGTCTCGGCGAAGACTCCGATATGAAACAATATCTACTAAGTCAATGCCTATATATAAGGGCCCCTCCACACCCCCACACCCATGTGATCGTGCGTTTACCCTAGAACTAAGAAAAAAAAAAAAGAGGAAAAGAAAAAACCCTCGACCTCGCCATGGCTCCCTCCTCCTCCGCTCTCCTCCTCGCCGCCATGTTCGCCCTCCTCGCCGCCTCCGCCATGGCGAGGCCCGGGGTCGCCTTCCACCCCTGCAACACCATCTTCATCTCCTACACCTTCTCCTCCTCCTCCTCCTCCGGCTCCGGCGACGGCGACGGCGATGGTGTCGTACTCCGCCGCCCCTCCGCCTCCATCACCATCTACCGCGTCCTTACCCCCTTCCGCACCCTGCGCCCCCTCCGCCCCTCCGCCTTCGCCTCTTTACCCGCCGAGCCCGTCGAGATCCGCCGCCCCCGTCGCGTCGCCTCCGCCGCCGCCGCCGCCGCCGAGTTCGGGGTGAGCTCCCTCAAGGATCGCGCCAAGGACATCCTCGTCGTCGTCGTCGGCCTCCTCTTCGGCGTCGGGTGCGGCGCCCTCACCGGCGCCACCATGTACCTCGCCTGGTCCGTCGTCACCAACCGCTACGAGATCTGCGGATCCGAGGGCTACGATGGGGAGGAAGACGATTACGCCCTCGAGAGCCCTAAAAAGGCGGGGTACATCAAGATCCCCGCCGCCGACCTCGCTCCTGCGAAAGAAGGGTATGAGAAGAATTAGGGTTAGGGTTTCATTGTGAATTCCAAGGAATCTTGGTGGTGCGATGCTTTATATATGATATTGCCGTAATTTCATATTTATAGCGTATAATGTTTGTGCTTCCTTAGCTGATGATTTATGTGGCCACGTGCTTTGTGTTTGACTCGATGACTCGAAACTTGGATTGCTCTTAGTACACTTATGGGATATCTTTAGAATAATGTGTTAGTTTGATCTTTATTGTATGAATTGATTGATTAGGTTTTGGAAATTTCTTTTGTTGTTTTCCTCGGTTAATGTTTGCTCATTTTGGAGATTATCTAACTGGCTTAACTTTATTGTGATGTAGCGATCTCTGCTTGATGTTCCTGTCATGAATGTCTTATAGTATATGTAAATTATTGCTAGTTATATTATAGAGGTTAAAGATCTTAGGAGTTTATAAGATCTTTGTACCGTTTGGTCTTATCTTTGAGCACTGACATTGATGAATGGTACAGGAATCGTGGAGGCAGAGATCATAGATGTACTTGAAGCTGTCAGATTTTGTTTATATGGTTTCTGATCTAACCTTATTCTTCTTGTGAATCTTATCTGCATTTATTCTCCAGTATATAGCAAAGTAGCTGTGAAATCAAAACTGTATTTGAGTGCTCAGTAATATTCTTAAAAAATGAGAAACTGCATAGGATAGCATGTATTGTTATGATTGCAAAGCTGATAATTGTTTTGGGGAAATTAGATGGCATAAAGTTGAAAGTCTTTAAGCCTTGCTTTTCTGCAGATACTTCTTTATTAGATTATCTGATTATGGCACGACAATCAGTTTGATAGTTGTATCATAGAATGCATTTTGATTCTAGATCGAATTTGTCAATGTTTGGATTGCTTTCAAACAGTCTGCAGGACCTCATAATGAGGTTCGGCAAATCTGGGCTTGTAGCAAACATCTGAAATATTTTATTGCTGTACTGGTCACCATATTCTGTCTTCTTCAATTGAGCATTTTGGCAAGGTGCGAGCTCATCATTCTAGCTGGATGCACAGTTTTAACAAATTGGTTCTTTGAGTGCCTTAGGTGCATCTTATATGCTTATATAGTCGATTAATTATTTCTTCCAATGTTGCCGTAGTTGTCTGGTATAGTTGTTAGCTAATGCAGTTTGCTTGTGAGGATAATATTTGAGGTTATAAATGCATTTTTTTCTTCTGAAGTAAGATATGCTCTGATCGATATAATGCTATCATTTACTGCTTTCCAATGGCCAGTTAATTACTAGTGACAACATTTGTAACATGGGCAATTGCTTATATGTATCCCTATAAATTTAAAGATTACATATTTATCCTTATAAATTTATGTTTCTTTTCCTGTTCTAAAGGGTTTTTTCAGATTCCTGCACTAGCCTATATGCAGAAACTCGATGCCTCGTGCAATCTCTGTACCTAGAATCCAAATTTACTTCCAGCTGACTTCTTTGATTTTTAACTATTTGAAGAGACTTCATAGGCTTGCATTGAACCATCCCTAAGGCTGTCATCTTACCCCCTCTTTCCATCCTGTAACAATAGGCTTCACCCACAAGGGAATAGTTTTACTTGTGGCCATGGAGACAACCTAGGGACCTTAATTGAAATACAGTTGTAAATATAAGCAAAATCAAACAGAATGAACAGACAGACCCATGATTTGGAAAGTGGACTTAGACCCTTATTTGCATTGCTAAGCTTTTGTCCGAAATGCTTTCTTCTGCATATCTTTATGGTGATTGCTGACAATTTATGGACTGTATTGACTCATACTATATGCTAGATAAATATTTGCAGGTCAATCAGAATAGTTTCATGCTTTGCATCTTTTTTATGGAGTGAATAGCTTTGACTCTTATGAGGTTTGGCAGGAGTTTGAGTTGAAATACCTATTATATCATCTTTTATGACTTTTTTTAACAAATAATCCTTAAAAAATTTCTAATTGGCTAAGTAATCATTTCAAAATTTTATTTGGCCAACTAGCCCTTTTCTTGCTTACTCACACAGCCATATTGGACAAAAATGAGAGAGACGGTGCATTATTCACCGTCTTTAAAAAGCCGTTTGTTATCTTCTTCTTTTTTGGTATGGGTTGTGAGGATTTTTGTGGGTTGTGAGGACTTTTGTGAGGTTGTTAGGATTGAATGCGGATTATTAAAAATTTTGTTTGACTGTCAGCATTGTATGGATAGATTGTTAGGATTTTTTGGATTTTTAAGATTGTATGTGATTTCTGATTTGTTGAAATTTTTATGTGGTTGGGTTGTGAGGATTTTTGTGGGTTGTGAGGACTTTTGTGAGGTTGTTAGGATTGGATGCGGATTATTAAAAAATTTGTTTGACTGTCAGCATTGTATGGATAGATTGTTAGGATTTTTGGATTTTTAAGATTGAATGTGATTTCTGATTTGTTGAAATTTTTATGTGGTTGTTAGGATTCTATATAGGAAATAGAAAGAAGCCTGAATCGTTTACCGCTATCTTTCTACGGAAAAAAACGTAATGATTCACCATTTTTTAAATTTTTATTAAAGACGGTGAATGATTCACCGTTTCCTAATTGTTTTTCCACCCTGGCGCTGAGTTGGAAAAATAGAATTATCTGGCCAAATAATATTTTGATAGGGTCATCTGATGTATTCTAAATTTTTAAGGGTTTATATGACAAGAGGTCCATCTTTTGCTGCTAGCATCTTCTACATTAGCTATTTGGCTCGACCTAACCTTCTTAACATATGTTAGCTAGCTATTTCTATTTATGTCGAGTTGGTTACCTACTGATATTGGGTTTTCATAATACTAGCTGACATACATCGTTAAGCTGATTTTAGCTTTTACAGTGGTCTTTGCACTTGTTTGTAGTTTTTGATTTTCTAAATTTCATAATAGGGCTTATCTTAGGTCTAGTAGGATTGGAGTGTATGCCAACAAAATTGTATTGTTATGGCCGTCATTTTAGCTTTTTACTTTATCTGTACCTCATACTGTGCTTGCAGCAGAATTCTATAGGTTTACGAGGAGATCTTGATTAATAAATGTCTTTTTGCATCGATGCCTAAGGTTGCTTCTCTACTTTACATGCTCCTTGTATTGAAAGCTCAACACACCTCTTTCATTTGCTTAATTTGCTTGTGATTCCAATCTTCTATGTTCTGTTTTTGAAAAAATATAAGCAGCTGATGTTTGTTTGTTTGTTTGTTTGCTTGCTTTTTTTTTTTTGTGTTTTAATTTACTCATGTATCCTTTTTTAATCTTTACAACATCGAGTGAGACGCTATGTTTTTGTTGCGATGAATCGTAACTCGAAAAGGTTACCATTTGATGCCGTACCTGCTGATTTTCGTTGTCTTTCTTTGTACCGACCATTGTGTTACAAGAATTGCTTTGGATTTTTCTGGTCCTGTTAATCGGTTAAATGATATGGTTTAGTGGAATGGGAACGATGCTATAATTTTTTTTTTCTGAATTAAATTTATTTCAGTAATTTTCGTCTCCTCATTGCAGTACAACTTCGTTATGACCTCTCTTCTTCTAATGACATGTACTTAGAAAATATTTGTTGTGAAATTATAAGTGTCTATTTATTCTCTTTTAGAGCTCACAGTAACAGGGAAGCGGCTGCTCAAGACCAACACGTGCTTGATCAAAATTCATTAGCATGCTTGTCATTTATCAGCATGCATATGATTTTTCTTGGTTTAGAAAATATATTTTTATTTGACTGTGTAATGTGCTTGCTCGAAATTTATCAGCATGCATATGATTTACTGTATGTAGGAGCATCATCAACCGACAACATCTCACCCTTCGTACAATGCTATTCCTGTAGAGTTATTAAAGAAGCAATAATTATTCTATCGCTCTTTTTCATTACCAAATACAAACCTAAAAATTAAAAGTTCGGTGAAAAGCCAATAATAACAAAATTCAACAAGGCAATGGACAACAGAGATTAACATCAAAATACATTAGGATATACAACACCCGAATACATCAAGATTGTCACAGATGTACCAGCATAAAATTTAAATTAAAACAAGGCTCGAGAGCATAGAAACAGCCTAAATATTTCTTCCGACGCTTCGAGCAAAAAAATCATACAAATAAAATACAATTTTGCGAGATGCGTTAACAATAAGAATAAAGTGTACAGGGACCACGATTGCAGTTTCAGCACCTATCATCTTATATCTCATCATCAACGGAACTAAGTTACAGAACAAAGACACCACCATCATGCATACCATAGCGGATATCACTAGTTTCCCACTAGCAAACATATATTACTTTTTCTAACACCATACCTGCTTGCCTTTTGCAACACATATCTTCTCTGCTTTGCACCTGATGCTACTTCTGCCTAGACTATCATATTTGAAACCGACTAGTCAGGAGATAATAACAAACCAGCTTTAATTAGGGGTGCATCTTTTACTCACTCGATTATGTTCGAATCTTATTCTGTTAGTTTGGATCCGCATCTCTTGCCACCCTAGACGGCACGTACCTCCACCACAGTTTCACTCTTTACATTGGCTTCAGATTCTCCTTCTACTTCAGCTTCAGCTTCAGCTTCAGCTTCGCCTTCGCCTTCGCCTTCGCCTTCGCCTTCGCCTTCGCCTTCGCCTTCGCCTTCGCCTTCGCCTTCGCCTTCGATTTGTCCAGCTTCTAGCTCAGAGCCCTGAGGGCTCTGCTTCTGGCCTTCCTCCAGTGCAGCAGTATCAGAGTCCATAGGAGCCACCCCATCTTCTACCTCCGCCCCACTTCCACCAATATCTCCCTCAACTGGTGGCGTAGTAGCCTTTTGTGATGTAAAATCAACAATATAATCAGAGAATGAATTCATCATTCAGTAGCTTTATGACAAAAATTAAGGTTTAAAGAATTTTGTTCTAGCTTCAGTTTCAGCTCTCTCTCCTAACAATTTGGTTTCAAGCACCTCTAGCTATAAGTCACCTTCAAATAATACAAAAGTTCATTGATCGTAAACAAAGAGTTATTTCTTCTGCATCTTACCTGGTTTTCTTCAGGCTGTATTGCAGAGCTTTTTGTTTCTTCTTCCTTTTTAGCACGTTTTGCCTTCTCAGAAGGTTTAGCATGATACTTCGAACGAACATCTGGTGGTAACAGCTCCGGAGGTACAACTCCTTCAATCCCATTTTCCGTGAACTACAAAACAGAACGCACTTAAGTTTCGGAAGTAAGAAACAAGAAAAAGGTTCACAACTATTTACTGATAAATGTATATGCATCATACTCGAGAAAATCCTTCCAAGTCTTGTCTGGCAGAAAACCTTAGTCCTTTCCAACAGTACACCTGTAATTACCATAAGTAGCATCATCTCAAAGAAGAAATAATGTTGTTTTTCTTGTTTTAGCAATAACATATTTACTCCAAAAGAAAATTAGAGCTTTTGCTAGGAACCATGGTCCTTAGAAAGTGCTAGAAATTATTATCACTCCGACTTCCATGTTGAGCAATTAGCAATGTCAAGGATTGACTGAAAAATCATAGCTAACAGTACAGTACGGAGGTTTCTATATTCCCCAGTCTTGACATAGTACCCTGCAAAACATTTTAACTTACACGATTGTTTTTATGGTGAAATTCAGGTTCAATTCCAGAAGAAGCATCCATCTACAATTTCAAAGAGAAAAGAGTTACGAGATTAGATTAACTAAGATAAAATAATAAAAGAAATGTGAAATGTAACTTATGCCTTCAAATGAAGTGTAATTGTTCAAAAGAGGAGTGAGAGGACACTGAATGAGACAGAATATGCTTGCAATGATCTACTAATAACTTAGACCAGAATAAAGGCCTCAGGTACTCACATCTTCGGCAAGTGGCTTCCAGTATTCTGTAACTGATGGCATGCGAATGCGCTGAGGATCAGTCAAAGCATTCTGCATTTTTCCCACAATGTGGATTAAAAAAGAAACCCAAGGTTAATGTATTTGGATAACAGCATTGGTACAGATCTTAAAAGAAACTGTGCACTATAGAATTAAAAGAAGAAAATAACGGCTGGAAAGGTTGGACTACAAAGTAAAAGAGATGAAGAGATTTTGATTAACAATGAAAACAACAAAACTGACATATTGTTCAAAGCTTCATTTAGCTCTTGTTTTCTGCTTCTGGCACCAGCATGCATGAGATTGCTTTATTATTGGGCTATTTTTCACAGCAGCATTTACAAAGTGGACAAAGCATAACGTGATTTGCCTTCTCTAGACGAGTTGATTCTCTAAACATTCATGCCAAAGATGGAATGGCAATAACAACAACAACAACAACAAATAAAAAATAAAAATTTAAAAAAAAACCTAATAATATGATCCTGTGTAACAAGATCATGACTGAGTGTGATAGTTGAGATCCTGTAGTATAACAAGATCATGACTGGGTGTGATAATTGTGATCCTGTATAACAATATCATGACTGAGTTTGATAGTTGAGAGTAAAGGCTTGTCCAAAGAACCTCCATTACATAGGTGACAAAATAGCCTTCCATTTATCAGGGTAAGGCAGTGTGAATTTTGCCCTGCCAAAACCCCACATTGGTAGGAGCCCTGTGCGATGCGGCATCCTTAAAGTCTGATGCATACACCCATTTAATCTTATGAATGCAGAACTTCTGCCATTAATGAGAATATATGCATAAATCTGCTGCTCATGCTTTTTCATCAAAACATGCAACATAGTTATAAGGTTTGTGTGATTGAAGTCAGATTAGACAAATCTAACATCAAGCAAAAGCAACTTAGCAAAATCAGTATCCTAACTGTTCTAGAAAAGATCATCCACGTTTTAAAAAACCAATAATAAGCTAAATTGCTGAAATGAATAATATTTGCAAGTGACAAATATCAAAAGCCGGTGATAATATTATACTGTTGAATGAGATAATAAAAAAACAAATGTCGATATTACGCACAGGATTTTGATCTGCCCACTTCCACAGCTGTGATAACTCCTTGTTCCCCAATCTCCACCTTGGCTTACTATGACAATGAAATGGATGCATGCATTAGATATGTAAATAGTAATTCATAACTCCAAATGCATATCGAATATGAGCAGACTCTGCAGTAAACTGATCTTTCAGATTTATAAATTTGAGAATATATAATGTGAAGGAAACAATGAAAATTTGGAGTGGAAGAGATTAGATAGTAGTAAATTAATCCTTAAATGTTACTTATTCTGCAGTTCTTCAGTTGATCTAGGCAAATACTCTCAGGGTTAGATGTCCCTAAAAAATTAAAGGAAAAAAAAAGGCAAAAGCTTCAAATACAGAAAAGTGTGCAGATTCAAAATGCAAAGCTAGTTTACATACCGTTTTCGTACTACATCTTGGCCTGACTTCTTCTCTGTAGGTTGCTTTTCAAATGCCGGACAACCATCTCGTTTCCACCAAACCTTATTCACATATATTCAAGCAAATTTCAAAATCAAGAGAAGTTCTACTTTTAGAAGGAATACCCATTTCAACAATGCAGAACAGGCTATAAAGTTTAAGAACTGCTCACCCAATTTTTCTCTCGCTCTAGTATATGTTCTATGCTCTGAAGGAATTCCTTCCCTTTTGGCGGAGTGATCTCTAGGAGTTTCTTAACGCGCTCTTCGCAGGACTTGATTTCTTCTTTCTGATATGTTGAAAAACAAGACAATCATTTTGTGGTAAAACAGCACAAGAAGAAATTAAAAGAATACTTATGGTGGAAGTTATGTTAATAAGTAAAAGCCTCAGATTGTTAAGCATTTACACAAAACAACATAAATGGAAACATGCTAGCTCAAGCAATGTAGAAAAGACAAGCAAAACATTTGTTACAAACTACATTAATGAATACTAAGACAAGCACCCAAGATATAAAATGTTAAACCAGGCAAAGCTGTGGATAATCTATGGTCTCTTCCATAGGGTAAAGGTTAGACAAATAGCTTGCAAAACACTGGCAATTAACTAGTGCTACCACAGCCTTTTGAGTCATCATAAAAATCTAAGAAATTTGTCAATGCACTTGTCCAACTATCTATGCCTATATCTGCATTACCATAAGATGCTGAAAATTATTCATAATATGTTTTAGTGCCTAACTCAAGGCCAGCCATTAAATGGCCCTCCCTCTTAATCCATTACATTAGCATAATGTGTTTGAGCATACGCCTTTCTTTGCCCTATCTCGGAGTATGGAGTGCAAGATCAGGGAAAATTACCGATGATGAAGGAAAAAGAAAACTGAATCTGTCCTGCTATACTAATCTAATAACTATACCTTAAAAAAACAAAACAAACAAACCAACCTACCTTCAGCTTGCATCATAATCAAACACTTTCAAATATATACTGATATTGCTGTAAATTTATGTAGTTAGATGTAGATAGACACAGAAAAGTAAAATTGGGAGAGGAAATGTTGAACTAAACACAGAAGGTAGATCTTAACTGAAATGATGTAAATGGGTGGTACAGTGGAGGTAACAAAAGCATGAAGCATCCAAGTTTCCAGCATTTTAGAAAACATAGACATGCAAAATATAGAACAAAATGGTGTTAAGTGACACAAGTGCTAACCATGCTTTCTGTCGGTCCATCTTTGTCATTCTTTCCAGGCGCCTGCAGCCAAAGGGTGAATTAGTCAAGCCATTAGAGCATTGGTTTGTTTGCAAACACAAGCATCCCATCTCAGCTCAAAAATCTAATTATAGGAGGGTACAGGCAAATTGAAACCCTCAGCTTCATCAACATACCTTTAGATAGTCAAATAATATAAGACACTGAACAAGAATATGGCGTCGAAAATTGGGATCCTTTAACTGCAGAAGAAACAATTGTTATTTATTTTATGGAACAAGCATAATCCATAATCCACAAGAATTTTGTACATTATCATTCTGATCATATTATACCTCTAAACTCATCAATTTACTGCTCGTCAAGTATTTAATACTGAAGGCAGCTTCCTCCTCTTGTTCAAGATTATTCACATTTCCATCATCATCACTAAGAGGCTGAGCTTCAAAAGTATCCAACACAATCTGATTTCATAAGAACAACTAGTTAATATTATAATCAGACGCCCTGCATTAAGCAAAGGAACTTATCTTTCTAATATGAAAAAAAAAAAACAATGATGTACCATTAAGTTTGAAGCAAATTTTTGCCACTTCGATGGAGCAAGTGTGGTTGAAGCTGGATTACTGAAATGCTCCTGAAAAGATAAAAAATACTAGTTCAAAACCAGAAAGTGGTGACAGTTTTGTAGCTACTCGGTGCATTTTCCTTCAAGCTCAATATTTACTGTAGTAAGTCATGTACAGCAGATCCACAAAGTGATACAACAAGAGTGTGACAGCTAAAGTTGTCAATATTTTTGCATTTTTGCTATTATGAAATCTTCTTTAAGGAGATTATAGATATATAAAAAGTTCCAGACATATAAGCAACAAGCAGTAAAACTCTATAAGGTAATAAATGATTACAATTCATGATGAAGAAATGCAGAATAGCCAACCTGCAAACTCCAAAAGGTCTTGTAGAAGTTGAAATCAACAGAAACTCCTGAAATGTTTAGAACAAGAAATCCAAAGAGATTCTTCACAGAGTTTTTTTGGTACAAAAGCAAGATGCCACTGAAAAATTAATCTAAGGGGGGAGAAAAATCTCAGCAACCTAATCTTGCATACCATCAGGAGCATCCTTTTCATACTTTGTCTCGTTGGATGTATTGAAAACTCCTTTGATATTAACAGCTGTAAAAATGGAATAACAAGAGAACCATGTGACTGAAAAATATATGCTTACTAGAAAAGAAGCAAATAAAAGACAAAATACCTGAGCGCTCTGATAATGGGAAAAAATGAGCAAGAAACATGAGAATCCGCCCACAGAATACGACATCATTTGCCTGAAACATTAAAGGAACTGAACTATGAAACAGGGAAAATATAGCACTAACATAATAAGGAAAGAACACGGTAATCCAAAATGCAAGTCAGTATGATGCATTCATCATAACATCTTTGTTAGCACTTTGACCAAGAATATCAATCTCTCTCCTGACAAACAAAAGGCTTCTAGTAGTTCACCATAGCAGGTGATTGACAAATGACCTTATGCTCAATTGGCTCATAAAAGCCCCACGTACGCTAATAATAAAACAGACCAATTCTTGGATGTCAAAATATCCTACAAAGTAAGGCTACAAATTCAAGTAGCTGAGACTTCAGAAGAAATGAAATTCCTAAAGAAGGGAAAACCGCACGCCCAAACCTTTGACAGCCTCCTAAGAAGTTGATTGCAGGTCCTGAGCATCACCAGTTTCCCACGTCCGAAGAGCTCTTGCTGAAAGCAAATTAGTCAAATAGCTAAAACTCTAGGGAGCTACAGAAAAAAAAAAACTTCCCAATGGTGGACAACTCACAATCAAGAAAACAACAACTATAATGTTTGACTACTTCATACCTTCCCCAAAATATCTTGCTTGCTCTCAATGTAACCAAAAACTTCTTTACAATCTTTTATGGTTGACATTTCCGTCAGATCTTCTAACAGCTGGAATATCATCCCACCTTCAACATGCCCTCTTTCACAAAGGTACAGCACAATGTCTAACAAGTCATAGAAATGATGCTAAATCTCAGAGCATTGTACGCAATCTCAAAAGCACCTTATAAGTTCTCTAAGAGCCTTAGAATATGCAAAAGCCAGAATTTTGAGAGATGAGCTATTAGTAGACAGTACAGACCTAGAAGGCATGGGATCTGTCCACGAGCATTTTCCTCACCGAGTAATTGTCCGTATTGCATCATTCTTTCACCCGAGTGAACTGCAGATGACTACCATATAAACATTAGTGTCCTACCAGCATGTAAATTGAGATGCCAACAGTATAATATTTGCCAATATAGTAATATACATATTAATAGCCAAATCTTGCTAAGAGTTAAATGCCATTGTTTAACTTAGTGGCTACTTTCAATTATATGAGTCCAATTGAAGTAATTGATGCTAATTACAATGATACACTTGCTACATATCAAAAGTCAGGTGATTATCAGAGAATGAAAAACACTGAACCAATAAACACAATATAGAAGCTTACCACCAGTTCCTCCAGTAGCGTTCGAAGAGCATTTTCCAGAAATGTATTCTCATCTAGAACCAATACAGTTTGTTTCTGCATCAGTGACAAAATTAGAATAAACTGATAAGCTGTCAAATGGTACATGAAGACATCATTGTATGTGTATAAAGCAGAAGAATACAGAATGATACCACATCATACGCTGCACAGAATATATCGATATATTTAAACATGTCCATATTGTATACATATTCATCTAGAAGACCATGTTCAGAAATAATATCAGTACTAGATAGGTCACAAATCAAGAAACCAACGAGAAACGGAACAACTGGATGAAGATGCATAACTTCCAAGTTTGCCAACAGATAAACATGTGGAACATGAGCGAACAAACAACTGCAAAGGTTCATGTTCATAACTATACTAATAATATAAAGAACAACATCATCCATTGTCGTCGAAAGTCTAAATGCATAATGTTAGTTACCTGAGGTTTAATAGCTTCTTGCACCGCTTGTAGCGCGAAATTCTCTGGGGATTCATTTTTCACCAGCACATTTCTAAATACATCCTGAGTTAAAAGGAAAAAAAATTATAAAAGTAAATTTCTTGACAAAAGCAAAGTAAATCTTGATTAACCAAGAATACTAATACTAACAAAACATTGACATTATAAGCCCTAACAGATTTTATTGTTTCCCCAAAAAAAAACCCTAGGATTTTTTTTCACCCTCCTACCAATTCACCCCCAGTGCTCGTTCTCGCAAAATTGGCGCAAGAACGGTACTTCGCCTGCTTCACAAGATTCTTTGAATCCAATTCCTTGCGAGATCTCTACAATTTGATTTGCTAACCAAATTTCTAAATTACTCTGTTTCTAAACCCTAAAATCTTCAAGAACTACTTGTCACAACCGTTTACCGAGAATTTCTAAACTGTGGACCTTTCTCCTTGTTCTAGGGTTCTAAAGCGCGCGCGCGCGCGCGAGAGAGAGAGAGAGAGGACGTACGATGACACGATCTCGATCGGCGTGGCTAGAGACGGGGACGGGGCTCCGCTCCTTCGCGTGTTGGTGGAGGACGATGCGGAGACCCGACGCGGGCGCTGCTTCCGCCATTGTCGAGCTCTATCACCCTCCTCCCTCACTCTCCCTTTCCCTCTCTCTCTCCTCCCTCACCCGTTCATGTTTTTCAGGGTTTAATGGTATATATAGGAGAGAAAACCGGGTGAGGTTTTGGTTGGGTCCGAATCGTACCCCGACCCAAGGGACCGGGTCGCGATCAGACCACAAGGTTGGGTCTTGACCTAAATTGACTTTTTTTCTATAATAATTTATAATTTATTTAAAATATTTTATATTAAATAGTTTTAAATCATATCCGTATTTATTTCGGATTTTGGGTTTTCACAAATTTAGCTTATTTTAGATTAGAAGTTTTAGATCATGAATTTTCGTGTTTTTGGTTGCTCAAACTATTTTTTAACTCAAATTTGAGTTCAAATTAAAATTTGATGACCAAGCTAAAATTTACCGGAAATGCAATGTGTAATCAAACTATATTTCACCTAACATTAGGCGATCCTGTAATTCCGGGATATTTTGAGAGCAATGTTAGATATTGAAATGTACTCCATAAATGATCATGATTTTGTTTTGTTAGTGAAAATTATTTGTGCCTCATTAAACGAAAACTGCAGAGTATAAAACAATGGTGCTTTATTTAGATTTCCTCCCCAAGGATTCAAAATGAGATAACATAACAATCAAATAAGTTTCTTCTTTTTTTGTTCCATTTTCTTTCTTGCTTTCTAAGAAAGTTACAACATTCATCAACCACATCAAACATCAAACAAATGAAATTTAATCTTAGTCGAGAACAAGAAGAACAAATGGTATACATCCCAGAGAAGTGCAAATCAGCAAGGGAGAAGCACTTCCCTCTGATTTACATGTAAAAATCACAGCACATAAACTAAAACCAATGGGCATAAGAAGTCACATATAGATAACTGGAGTTCTACGTTGCGACACTGAATTAGATCTATAGTCCTCATATATGTTAGCACCAATAAGTATAGAGATTAAAGCTGTCGCACGAGTTTGAGTTTTCACCACACAGAGCTTAACAGGTATGACATCGGCGGTCGGGCCCCTGCACAACGATAGTTCGCATTAATTTAAACAATGATTGAGTTATTTAATCAGAAAACAATGGTTTGACAAAATAAATAACATAGTAAAATAGGATCAGCAGGAATTCTACTAATTGCATCCATGTATAAGTTAATGTCTCATAATTTATTCATCAATTTTTTTCTAATAAGCTAACATTGGATGTTAAGTGTTTCTTGACGAGAATGACAGGTACCATGAATTTGATCTGGTACCTGGGGCATTTTATGTTTTTCTTTTACTTTCTAAACTAGTGGCGAAATAATTGAGAATCGCAACATATTCGTGATAGTTATTATTGCATGACAAGAAGTGAACACAATGCAAAAAAGCAAACCTACTCAAGCAGCAAATTTTTGGGAGTACAGGAGTCCGCCTCATTCGTGCTCAACAAACAATATAAATAGTTCCTCATCAGTTATTGCTCCAAGCTCCATTCTTCTTTCTAGAGCAGTCAATCCCCCACCATCTTTTAGTGTTGTTCGGGCACCCCTGAAAATAACAAAAATTGAGACGTCAAAATCTTACAAGCACTATCATCCTGATATCTAACGAGTTTAAAAAAATGTTACCAAGAGATTTGCTCCGGTTTTAAGTTACCAATAAATAACAAACTATAAACAAAAACATGGAATAATGATACTATATGATTAATTGATTCAGTGTGATCATTTCGAGCAAGGGATAGAAAGAGAGTTTAAGCATGTGAACTACATTTCCACCATCACAGTAGTTCAATTTGGTTAGTCTTCTGATCAATTAACACCTGTTGTTAACTTATTAATCTTTCAATTAATGTACATTTTCATATTTTATAAGAAATAAGTAATACAATAAATGGATAATACTGGATTTAATTAAAATACAACCATAAAAGAAGCAATTGCACACTTACCTCCTGATAAGGTACTTAGCAAGAGTATCGTTCTTCTTGAAGATGCAGTGGTGCAAAGGCGTCCGACCATGGAAATCCTGTGAATTAATATCAGCCCCAAACTGCAATAGTAGCTCCAGCATTATAGGATCGCCGATATGACAAGCTAAATGTAATAAGGAACAGCCCTGTAGACAACTTTCTTGTTGACCAGAATCATTTATTTTCTGACAATTTGCTGGATCGAATTGCTTTCTATCTGTAGACCCACCCTGGTTTGATCTTGGTGTATCCAAAAGGTGATTAAGTTCATTGTTTAGGTCATCATATCTTGTATTCGGACTAACACCTGATAATACAAGTAGGCGATAGGCTCCTCGTATATCGTTATCTTTGACTGCTTCCCATATGCTAGCACTTGGAGGAGGACCATCAGGCTGGATAGTTTCTTGGATGATAAAATTCCTGTCCACATACTGCCACATACGAATAACACAATGAATACAAACTGATGAAAGGAGAAAATACGGCAGAAAGATTTCACCCATTTTCCAATTAACACACAGAATAGGGGATAGTAAAAAGAAATCACAGCGATTGACGTGAAAATCTGAAGATTTCACACATTTTCCGATTGTTTAAACAAAAGGATCATCAGAATGATACATCCAAGAATGTGACACTGCTTCCAACAAATATAGATCCAACATTACATTTCGCACCAGAATATACATAAATAGCACATTGTTTAGATATTTCCGAAAGACAAATCATTCAGAGAAGGCAGGCGCCAAAAAAGATAAATTACCTTTGATTGAATGAACTTATCTTTTCTTGAAAAGGAATCATTGGGATTAGGCTTTTCCATGGAAAGAATGGCTTTTTCCGATTCATCCATACTGCATGAAGATAATAAGTCAAGACAAAACAGAGAAGCAAGGATGTTATTTAGGATCACCAACGTATTACAACTAAAAGAAAAGCATGATCACTAAAAACCCAAGCTTGTTCGACAGAGATTCAACCAAATCCTTCTTTATCAAATAGAGCGGTTAAAAGCTTCCATGTTGTTATATTATGTTTATGAAATTATTTTTTGTCAATTTACGAAATGGATAAGACTATAATGAAATAGAAGAACAGAATAATGCTACCACATGTTTTGTGATTATGCATCAGTCAAACTGCTTAAAAACCTATTTACAATACTTTGTCAATGTTTCTGTATCATACCTTTCATCTTGATTGAGAAGCAATCCCTCCCACACCGAATTACAATAAGAATTACCCAGAGCACGGAATAGATCTATAACGGCAGGCTCCCAAACCTTGACATCTAGTGTTAGGGACCTCACCTATGTCCAATAGATAAAATATAAGATAGGTTGTCCAATAGATAAAATATAAGATAATCTGAATAGAATGAGCTAACTTATAGGCAAAATACTGCTACGATCCGCCATTTATATCATATCTTACCTCCAGTAAGCATAGTGTGTATATATATATATATATATATTAGAGTAAACATGAAAGTTAATAAAACTTTTTAACGACAGAGTTTATGAAATAGTACCTTCGAAATGTGAACCCCAAGATTTCTGTGAACACCAGAGCATTCAATACACACTAGAATCCCTAGATTCAGCGATGCCCAATCAGGTTCAGGTGTACTACATTCTGCACAGATATCATTTCCAGGAATACTCCTGAGAGTTTGGGAGACTTTATCATGTCCTTTAGCATTAGTGCCATCCTCCAGCCATAAAGAATCAGAACCATTTCCATCAGCAGAATTGAGATTTTGTGTCTCCGAATTTCCAAAAGATATCTGATACACCACAAGCATGAGTCCAGTACTTTAAAATTTTAAGCTGGTAATGAACGCTATATTAATAAATGTTAACCATCAAAAAATATCAGGTGAAGGTTATACTATTATATGTTTAGCATTTTGCATAAAATGGTGGCACTGCTGGATTTGATCTTCGAGCTGGTAAAGATTATCTACTCTACATTCTACAATAAATTCGTAAGGGGATTTCACATGCATACTCCCTCCTAAATAATCTACTTACATATTCCTGTAAAATCTGATTTTTCATAAAAACCCCTGAAAAGCTAAGTTTCTTACCCACAAAAAACTAATCTTGAGTTGCCAGTCATTTCATGGTGGGTGAAGCAGATTTCAAAACTATTAAAGAGGGGTATTTTAAATATATAAATTTGTTAAATGTTTGAAGGGCACACATAAAAATTCAGATTTTGAGGAAATATACAAGTAAACAGATAATCTTACACAAGAATATATGTTAACATGTCACATGAAAACAATGCAGTCTAACCTAACTAGTAGACACACGCTCACAGGGCATTCTTCCGTAAGGTTGAAAATTTCTGTAAAGAGAAGCAGGAATGAAGGAAAAGAAAACATGCTTTCAGAGGAAAACCTGCTGTGAGAATGCAGAATTAAGAAGAGATGCAATAACTCCAGTAATTTTCTCAACCCAATCCATTTGATCTGCCCTATTTTCAGCCTGCCAAGAAACAAGTATTAATAGTTCCACGGAGAACTTCAAAAGATAGTATCTCACATGAAATATCTACAAAATTCGAAGACTTATAGATACCTGTAAAGTGTAAGTTTTCACTGGAGATATTATCCTGAAGCAAAATCTCAGATCTGACTGTTCCGCATCAATCTTAATAGTTGAAGTTTGGAGATTAACGGTGTGGCATCCAAGGTTATCTTCACCAAGAGAAGATGTTCTTTGGTGCGAGAATCTAAATCTACCAAAAACACCGGAACCTTCCGATGAACTAGCTGATTGTTGCTGAAGAGACCCTTGCTTAGGAGATCACGAAGAAAAAAAAAGGATCAAAAACTAGTTTTTGCTGTTCTGAGTTGAAGGATGAACAACATAAAACAAGGTCACTTAAAAGATGATAAACAGTACTTAGTGAGCGCAAATAAATTAGAAACAAGAAAGAGACCAATAAACAAAATAGGCTGGCAAAGCAAAAGAACAGGAGCAAAGAATTCCAATGTCCAATAATTAATGGTCAAGTAGAGAATATAGTCAAGCAAAATAGAGTGCATACCGGCTGCTTATTCAACTTATTTCTGTAATAGAACAAGGTTCCATGGCTATCGAGAACAAAGAACCTCCTTTTCCAGTCTCCTCTCATGTTTGATGAGCGCTTGAGAAGATAACCTTGTTTAATTATTTGAACCTGAGAGAAGATAAAGAAATTAGCTAGTAAGTAGCATAGTATCAAGGATATGAGGTTCCAATCCAAATTTAGCTCAAATATGTAACTGAATCCATAGGAAAAAACTGAGCTCAGTGATTTTGAAAAAAGGAAGTAGGAGAAGAAATAAGCAGGAGAATCAACTCATTAAAACAGTGAAAGTACAATATTACGAACATGCAAGTAGAAGAACAAACATATCTTTACTCAAGAAAAGTAGACAGTCAAACACATATAATCAATACCTCTCCATTTGCAGTAGATTGCATCAAAGCTTCGATTTTTTTGTATGGACGAACACCGACTACATGAATACCATCACCACTAGTTGAGGTGTCCGTATTACTTAAAGATCGCAAGCTAGCGACTTCAGCCTGAGTTCTGAACTCTTGGATTCTCTTCGCAAGTTTGTCTTGTTCAGTATTAGCCATTTCTTTTGATTGTTGCGCATATGTTAAAACCTGAACAAAGAAGCTTGGTTACAAATAAGGCCTCGAAAATATCTTCCATACTTCCGCATGCTGTAAAACCGATGGTCAATGACATATACCTGGTGTATAAATGATTCCAGCTGGCTCAATAACTCATAACCCTATACCAGAAAAGAGAGATTGAGATCACTGAAGTATCTGGTCAGCCAAAAAATAAAAACAATAATAATAATAATAAATCTGACGTCAATTCTTGATGAAGAACAGAACCTGCCTGCTTAAAGTATCTCAAATGTGCATCCATTACTGCACTTATGGATTCCAAGAACTCATATTTCTTCTTCGCTTCAATATTTGCAAGAGCATTAACCTGAAATTCTTACGACCATGGAGAATAGTTGGAATAATAAATAACATGCTGGATTGTTCAAGCAACAGAAGTCAATAATCAACACATACTAGATTGAATCGGCATCTTTCAAAAGCTGATTTTGAGTTATGAAGATCCTGTCAAGTTGAAAATTAGAGAGAATCCATGAACATCATTTTACATGTGTGTAATAAAAACAGCTGGAATCTTTTAAGTGAAATTTACCTCTTCTAGTTCCGTAACAACTTCTGCCCTTGTGCCCTTCCGTATTGACATAAATTTTTCACGTGCCTAACCACAAACATCAAATCAGCATCTTAATTTGCTAGGTTTGGAATTTGATGGCCAAAAAATATACTCACATTGTAACTGGGAAGATTGAAACAAAATTTGAAAAACTTAAAGGACTTATTCTAAGAAATTTAAGACAAAAAATTCAAATAAAGTATGAAAAGTTATGTTTATTGTGATTAAGATGATATATAATTCGTTGATGACAATTTCTCCTCCAACATTTTGTGAGTTGATTTACATATCATGGAGACCAAAGAATTTACAAGATAGAAGTATCCTGCCATCCATCTAAACACAAACAATTTGCAGGTTCCTGCAAGAATTTACAAGATAGAAGTATCCTGCCATCCATCTAAACACAAACAATTTGCAGGTTCCTGCAAGCTCACTACAGCTCAAGTGCATGCTTAACAGCCAATTGGCTGACAACTTGCTTAGTAGGTGCAGAACTTATTCTCCAAGTTAAATAGTAACAAATGGAGTAATGGCTATATTGCTGGGAGCGATCTCCGGGCTATAAGCTGAACTGAAAGTGTCCTTGAGCGACCTTTTTATGTAAATTGTCGAAAGTGACATTGTACTAACTGTCAGCAATAGTAGTTTCCTAAGCCAATACAGAATATAAGTTATTATAGGAGATTAAGATTAGTCAAAGCTGATTTTTGACAACCGCAAAACAAGAATCTTAAATAGAGTTATGCAATAGCAACAAAAAAAAAACAATGCAAAAATGAAAGAAAATATTAGAAAACAGTACCTGATCATACCCAGCTGCAGCTTTGTCCAAACGCCGACGACATTCCTGCATTCATGACCAACTGTTTAGATCATTTTGCAAGTATATTTAAAAGGTTTCTTTCATTTAGAATTTCTCTACATCCAATAGAGATGATGCAGTAAGTTTTCTAAGTCTAACCGATCTTTTTACATCCTTGATCCCTCGATCATCTTGCAAAGGCATTAAAACTGTTCTCTATTAGAATTTGCATTCTACATAGAAGAAATAATACTTAACTAGACCATTAAGGTAACATTTGACTGTCAATATTTGGCAATTCAAACAAACGTTGAAGGGCAGAAGAGAAAAGAAAGAAAAAAAATCTTATGATGATCTCTTACTGTTACAACAGTAACTTAGTCTGGAGATAGAAGTCCATCAAGAAATATCTGGCAGTTCATTGTAATATTGATTAGAGCTGAGAAAATTCACCTTTACATTTTGTAAATCCACATTTATAAACTGAAGCAGACGGTCACCAAGCATATGTTCCACCTGTTTAAGGAGGCAGTAAGATGATTAATGACAGCAAACAAAGGGAACAAATTAGATATGGGGCACATATGTTATCATATGTATTGCCCATGCCAACCTACTCCATTACACATGGCCAGGTGGAAAAATTGGCATGAAAAAAGTATGTATTTACAGGGATATGTTCAGACATGTAAAATCATAGTGTAGATAAGATATGCTTTACCGGTGGAAGAAAATACTGGGGCTAGAATACTATTGATAGTAGCAAAGTAGTTGCTACTATCAACTTTTTGACCCTTGAAATAGGGTCGTCTAGGCATTAGCCTTTAGTGATGGCACTATTATGCATAGATCCAAGGGCCAAAAAGTTAATAGTAGCAACTACTTGCCGCTATCAGTAGTATTGTAGCCCAACTCGGAAAAAAATGACATGAATGTGTATTTAACAGATAAAGGTTAATTACCTGAGAGCGAAGAAGCTCTTTGTACGTACCAAGTTCCCTAAAAGCAGTAGTAAACTTGGACATTACAGGACCTGCCACAACACACCACTACCTTGTAAGATTAATACATATACCAAAATTAATCATCAAACAATAAAGTAAATTTATCATTAACTAAAAACGTCGAACAGTATCTGTGCAAAGGAATTCAATGTTGTATATTTTAAATGGATCAAAACAAAGAATCTAAACAGGTTGATCTGGAAAAGAAGGAATAAACTAACAAGACAAGTAAACTAAATATTCTGAATCTATTTCATGATTTTCATCAAAAAATAAAACCAAATTTTTGCATATTAACATAATGTAAGGTGCAATGCATATGTAAAGTTAAAAGGGCTGGAAAATAACCTACAGTTGAGAATGTCCCTAGAAGAAATGACAATTCTTTCATGGACAATAATCAACCTAATGTCAGCTTTCCAGAAGATGGTGCCAAATCCAGTCAAAAGCAACATCAGACATGGGAGAGCTTCCATAAAATTCATAAAGCCACTCTAGTGTAGAATTATCAACAAACTTAGATCAATCTAGCTCATAAAAGTAAGGGACAACTAAGTAAATGGTCATCTAGAGATTAAACAAGATGAGAATAATCACGAAAAACCCTAGATTTCTCAGTTTGTTTCCATTTCATCTACTTGCAAAAAAATTTCAGATGCAGGCATTTAATATTTAACATATAATTCTCAGAAAACCCTAGGCAACCTCTCATTCCCAAGCATTCTAGGAGAAAACTAGGCACTTAGAAGTATGATTGTGTTCTCAGTTCTCATGACAATACTATACGATACCTAACTCCCAAATATAGTAGATAAGATCAAATAATGTTACCTAGCTAATAGGAAAACTTGTGATTGCATAGATCTATAGTAAGAACTGCACAAAAGCTTTGGATGAACTAACCTCCTATGGCTACACTGGTGGGGTCATCTTGTCCAGCTCCAAATGCCTCCAATGAATCTGCGAAGGACATATCGCCTTCATATGCATCACCAAGTGATACCCTGTAATAAAAGAAAATTAAATACGTATGCAACAGTATTCAAGTCTAACATTAGCACTCAAGCTTGAATGAGCATATAAGATTTTTGAAGTGATTTTTTCAGGTGTCAACTGCATTTCTACTTTAGAATCCCTAATTAGCTTACAATGCTTACAGCTTGGCGAAGGAGCGGAGTATGAAAATGCAACTAATCAGCTTTTTTAATGATTTTAATGCTCCCGAATCTTGGAAATATAGGACATACGTCTCTATATGTGTAAGAACTAAGATTTTTCTATGAATATAAAATACATGCACAGGAAGTTTGCGGTGATGCATTCATGGTTTCATGTTCAGTAGTTCACTAATTTGTGAGAGCAAAAAAAAGAGCATATCCATGAACAGCATGTGCAACCTGTAAGTAAATTTAGGCATAACATTAATGGCATGTGCGCTGTGACAATGATGAGTATAACCAATAAAAACTCCGTAACATATTAAATGAACAGGGAATACTCACATAAATCTTTTAGAACCCTTATGTAGTCTTTGACAGCGGTCTTTCAACTCATCAGTCGTTTGTTCCAAAGAGTACATCTTCAAATCAATCAAGGTGAAAAAACAAAAAATCCACCATAATTAGCATAGAGTAAAGACACATGTTTAAGCAATTGTGAAATTAACCAAGTTCATTTCATTATAAACAGGGTAAAAGGACAGGATCTGGACAAAAGCTAAAAATTAAGGACTTCAAGAAGGCAAAGCAAAGAAAGACTGGTGATGAGGTCCATAATAGTCATCTTCAAAGATTTGATACTGACCACACTAAAAACCAAGTTCAAATCTAAAATATTATATGATAGAATCCTTGTCTATATAATCAATATAATATATAAAGGAAATAATTAGAATTATGTTCAGATTTTCATCGAATCATAAAGAATTTAAAGCAAAAGATAGGACTAGAGAAAACAAAGCCTGAAAGAGGAATAGCAGATTGAATAAGGGATAAATAATCTAAACCATAACTAAGTGAATAACAACCCATCAAAATAAATATTTTCCAACTCCAACAACACACCTATTCATCGTCACGAAAAAAAAAAAAAAAAAAACTTGAAAACTTGCAGTACAACTAAACACTAATAAAGCAATTTGAACATTCATTCACCAACTTGTACAAATAGAGATCAAATGGAACAGATATCTGAAGCAAGCTAAATATTTGGAAATCGATCCACAATCGATGAAGCAGTAATCATGTGTTTAGACATTCAATTGAACACTTGCTGGGTATCAATCTTTATTACTTCAAGTGAGCTTTCTCTGTCAATTTAGGGCGCGAGGAGCCAAAATATAACACCACGTATCAATGCCTTTGCATTAATCTTTGATGTCAGATCTTTAACTCATATTTTAGCCTTCCACATAGAAATCTCCACTTAGATCTATTCATTTCATCAAAAACCTTCACAATTCTACAACAACACAAGTCTCCAAATTCTTATTTATCTATAAAATCCATTCTCTCTATCAAACAACTACCTAGTTATAATCTCTTCTCCTAATTGAAACGAAGCCATGAAAAGCTGAGATCTTTATGCTTCAGTCCAATCAAATGAGCACCAAAAGCACCAAATCTTAATGAGATCCGAGCTCATAACTAAAAAAAATGATAAAATAGCCAAACAAAAAAGAGAAAAAAAAAAAAGGGAGAGGGCGATAGGGGCATTCTGGAAAACTGTGGAAACGCACCTGTTTCCTGAACATTGGAGAGTCTTCGAGCTTCGTGAACGCGGCCATGTCCCCTCTCCTCTCTCTCTCTCTCTCTCTCTCTCTCTCTATCTCTCTCTTTTCTCTGAGATCGAAAACTGAGGAGAGAGAGAGAGAAGGGTTTGTCGGTGACAGGGGGTATTCTGGGAATAGGAGCGCCGACGACCGTAGTGGTGGGATTTGATTTTATTTATTGATTTTTTATTTAAGTTCATAATTTAATCGAAATGGGAGGAGACGTGATAACATGAAATAGTACGGGAATTAGTGCATGAACCCAGTTCACGATGCTGTGCCAAAAATCGTAAATTTTTAAATATAATTATAAATTTTCGGTAAAAATGTATTTTTGACGCGTCAACTGTAGGTCATTCTAAAATAGTCCTCTCAACCCACTTCAACTTCTAATTTTTATACTTCTGATTTTTTTTTTTTCCCCTCTTCTTTGAGTTTTTAGACGAAATTAAGTACATAACTTTAATTGCTAAAAAATAATTAAATTAAATTAAATTATTAATAAATTTGATAAAAAAAGTTGTTAGTTTCTTTAACTAAAATTATTTAATTTTATAAAATTAGAAGCTGAGGAGGCCTCAATAAAAAAAAAAGGTTGAGGGTCTCTCTATATTTTTACTTAGAAATATTTTTTAAGTAAAAATAGAGATTTGATTCCAACCGTCCGATCTGAGGATGCATTATATAGAGTAATTATGAGCAGCTCCCCCGCACAAATTTTATAGAAAAGTCACCCAAAAATTAAAAACATTCACTGAACATCAATTAAATAAACATTATAAATTTTTTAAATCAATTATCTAGTCCTAAACCGCAGTAGTTATTACAGCTGCTTGCGTTAAAAATACAGTGTATGAGATACACAAAATAATTACATTCGCCCAAGCTGTAAAGATGGTGCACAAGATACAAAACTTGCAACAACATTAAACCTCAGATATCGGAGCAGATCATACAGTTTAGAGCAGTTTCTACAACGAAGCCCAAAACCATAAGCACATAAATACAAGTACTACAAGAGCTGATGCTAAACTAAGTAGCGGTTTTGAGATAATCATCTGCGTCGCGTTTATAATAAAGATTCTTTATTCTTTTGGTAGGATGTTATCTCTCACTCGACATCGAACCCCTTCTCTTGGAGCTCTTGTATGACCTCGTTCCTCATGCGAAACCAGAGCTTTTGAGCCTCCTGCTCATACTTCTGCTTCTGCAACTGTTTCTGTATGTTGTCGGGATCCATCTCAGAGTCGATAAACCCTTTGGGGCCAATGGTGGTGCCGAGAGTGCCTCCACTTCTTATGAACTCCTCCATAGCTTCTGTGTCACCCGGATAAGGGAATCTTCTTCGCTCGTAGAGGTGGGCCATCTCTTTCTCTTCCTGGTCACAAGTAACAACTTGGTTTACTCTCAGAAGAAAAGGAGATTAAAGTCTTTGTGAGAACAAGAGTCTCGGAGGCAAATCTCGCCGATTGCAAATCTCAAAAGGACTCCGTAAATTCAGCAGGAATAATGTTAGATAGACACCTCAGGGATGTAACAAAGGAATATGCTATTGATAGTATGAATAAACAATTTAAACTCTGATTCTCAGGAATCATCGAAATTGGACATTCAAATGAGCAATGCATAACATAGTTGATTGATTAGGCCTTATCAAATCAAATTCAAAGGGCTCAGCTTAAACCAATAGGTTTAGTTCAACTTAACAATATTAACAGTTACAGCTTGAGAAAATTAATAGCTCCAAAGCTAGGCCTTGACCAATCAAAATGCATGAATAGTTGGCATGAGAGATTGGAAAGGGATTCGAAGGCTCGGAACAAGAAGATAATACACTGAGTTGTGCTCATATTAAAGGTGAAGACAAATCCGAAGAGCCATTGATATATAAATTTGTACAGCTATACTATGTCTTTAACTACAAAAATTGGTTTCCCGTGAATGTTTTTGAAAACTTAAACCAAAAGTACTTGTGTAAAGCTTAATCAGCCCACCTCTATTACAAACTTGTTGCATGACATCAGAAACAAGTAATAATTGCCCACAAGAGAAAGAAACAAGTTTCTTTCAAATAAGTAGAAGTAAATGGAGCCCTTACTTTTGGCCGAGGCTTGAGCGTCCACCAACCGAGCGGAGAAGTTTCATTCCACAACCAAGCAGCTCCAAAGAGAGTATAGGTGCAGAGCATAGCTTTTCCCATCTGCTTCACGAAGTATATATCCTCCTTTTGGAACCCAATTTTCCTAAATCCCAGATCACCATCAAAAGAAGTTATACTGAGTCCAAAAAAATTTAAGACGGTGAAAGAACTAGAGGCCAGTCCAGAAAAGATAACTCATGGAAGACATGAATTAAAAGATGAAAACCTGTGAGCAGGGCTCTCACCTTAGGAACTTTCGGACTTTGAAAAAGTTGGTCGACATTGCAACCACCTGCGGATAGGAAAAGGAGGAGACTCATTCAGGTAATTGCCAAAAAACTAAATGGAGAGATATACACTTTGTTTGCACTCAAATCAGCATAGGATTCATTTGATAGCATTTCTCCCTGTTTAGCTGCCTTAAATCCTAGAATTTTTAGAAAATGGAATTTTACTTTTCAGAAAAGTTCAATTGAAGCCAATTAAAAATGAATTTTCAGTTTGGAATAAGTTGGAGTTAGATTAAATTTTATATGAGAAACAACGGAACCTCAAATTGTGGGATTAGTTGCATAAACTACAAAGAAAAGTCACACCAACTGCTTCCAGATGAATTGAATCCCATTAATTTAAGGTTCCAAATAATGGACTGAGAAAAACAGAATTCCAATTCCATGGAATTCTAGGAACTGCAGCAGCTAAACAGGGAATTTCCTCTTTTTGAGCAGGAACACAAAGTAACTAAAGGACCTCTTTGGCAAATAGGATTGGATTGGGTAGAATTAGAAGGACAGTGTTGGAGTGGATTCGACTGGGATACGATTTGATTGAGTACTACTACTATCCTATATTTGCACTAGATAAAATTGGGAACGGATTACTTTCTTCCGGCCATATATTTAAAATACGATAAAATCTAGTAATCAACCATACATTTTTCAACCAACTTCCGCACTAAATCATCACTAAGATTAGGCCAAAAAAGAAAATTTACACGCACCAGCAAGTAATCCAATAGAAAGGAAAACATGATAAAAGTTTTGCCTCAAGCAATAATATGCAAACCAAATATTTGACAAGCGTTCATGATGCATCGATGTTGAAGAAGAGGATGACAACAAAGAATACCTTCTTCACCTCCCTCGCCTTCCTCCGCCGCCTCGTGCCACCATGCAAGATCTCAAAAATTACCTCCTCATTCTCTCATGAAAACCAACATTCCCAAAAGAGATGTCCTTATCTAGAATACATCTCTGCTTCCACAATTCCACCCATCACCATATTCATCGAAGTTAAGTTTTAAGAAGCATCATTAGAGTGATATCCTTTTATATCAGGAACATACCCTTTTTCCACCATTCCATCCTTAATTATCTCATAGGTAATTCTATTTGGAACCAACCCTTTCTCCAGCATCTCATTCAAAAGCTCATTAGCTTCCGCCAACTTCCCTTTGCTGCAGAAGTACTTGATCAGCACATTATAAGTCACCACATTTGCATGCTTTTTGCTCTTCTCCATCCTTGCCCTCATGTTCAATGCCCCCCTTATATTCCCTTTCTTACAATACCCATCAATCAAAGTGTTGTAAGTTACATGACTGGGTTGAAGACCAACATCAAACATCTCATCTACAAGCTTCACAGCCTTCCCCAATTCCCCTACTTGGCACAAGGCACTGATAAGAACATTATAAGTTACTAGATCAGCTTTGACACCTTTCTCTCCCATCTCGTCCAAAAGCTTCGCAGCACTCTTCATGTCGCCGTTCCTACAGAAGCCCAATATCAAACAGTTGTAAGTCGAGACATTGGGACTAATCCCTTTCTCTCCCATCACTCGCTTTAGTCCAACAGCATCCTCGATCACACCACACCGGCAATACCCGTCGATCAAAGTATTATACGTAACCACACTCGGCTCAATTTTCCTCTTCATCATATCATCAAGCAAACTGTTTGCTTCTACGAGCATCCCCTTCTTGCAGAAACCGTTAATGATTCCATTAAAAGTAATCACATTGGGCACCGCATTGGAGCCCTCAATCTCTTTCATCAATCCGAGTGCTTCATCCATTTTCCCTTCACTGCAGAGCCCGCTGATCAAGGAATTATAGGTGATCACATTCGGACACAACCCTTGCCGCTTCATCTCATCAAAGAACCTCATTGCAGAAGAGCTATTCCCGTCCTTGCAATATCCATCGATCAACGTATTAAAAGTAACCAAATTCGGGCGTAATCCCGAGCTCACCATCTCCCTTAGAAGAGCGTCGGCCTTGTACATCTTCCCCGCCCGGCCCTTCTTGCAATATCCATCAATTAAGGTATTGTAAGTGATAACAGAAGGCACAAACCCCCAAGTCCTCATATCCTTGACGAGATCCTCCACCCTACGAAGCTTCCCGGATTTACAAAGGCCGTTGATTGCGGTATTAAAGGTGATCAAATTCGGGCCGATCTTTCTCCGGATCATCTCCTTGTAGACCGTCTCCGCCGCATCAGTCTCTCCTTCGTCGATCAAAGAGCTTAGTAAGGGGTTTACGGAGAGGACAGAGAGGCGGCAGCCATAGTCGGCGGAGCGGCGGAAGGCTTCGACGGCGGAGGACGTTTGGGAGGTTCTGACGAGGGCGAGGACGAGCATGTCGGCGAGGAGGGCGAGGCGATCGCGGCGGATTGGGGAGGAGGAGAGGGAGTGGAGGAGGGAGGAAGGGGAATGGGCGCGGGAGGCGGCGAGGAGGTGGAGTTCGGAGCGGAGGCGGGAGTAGAGCTTGTGGTCGGCGAGGAGGAGGAGGAGGCGGGAGTGGAGGTGGAGCGGGGTAGGGCGGAGGAAGCGGCGGCGGGACCAGCGGGAGAGGCGGAGGAGGAGGAGGGGATCGGGGTCGGGGAGGGAGAGGAGGCGGCGGAGGAGGTCGTCGGCGGCGGCGGCGGTGACGGTGCCGGTTAGGGTTTGGAGGCGGGACCAGCGGTGGTGGGAGATGAGGGCGAAGATCGCGGCGGGGTCGGGGGAGGAGGAGGTGTTGGAGAAAGAGGAGAGAATGGGTGGTGGTGGTGGTAGTAGTAATACTAATAGTTTGGATTGGGAACGATGGAGTAGTTGTAGTGGAATCGCCATGATAACGGTGAATCAAAGATGATGATATATCTCAGTTCATGAACGCTGTAGATTAAGTAATGGGGTATAGCGCAAAGCAAAAGATTTGTTTGTGGACATGGCATTTCATCAAACACGTGAAAGGCGTTCGTGATGCATCAATGTTAAAGATGAGAATGAAAAGAAGAAAAAAAAAAGAAAAAGGAATAAGATTGTTCACCTTTTTCTTTGAAGAATCGGGAGATGATTCTTCGATCTCGCGACGGTGCGCTTCTTCGACCTCGCGACGGAGAAGAGAGATTGAGATTGAGAGAGAGAGAGAGAGAGAGGAGGGTTATTGGGTTTGGTTCGCGAGCCGAACCCAATCCGTTCAACTTAAGCTACTTTTATGGTCCAATCTATTGGATCTGATCCGTCGTTTGCGAGTCACTGGGTCCAGTAAATAAGATTCTAGATATGCATACATATTAATTTATAATTATGCAATATGTATCTAGATATAGTTATTTAAGAATTCTAAGTGTTCAAACAGAAAAACCGAATCGAAATCCAACCGAAATTTTTAGTTTGCTTTGGTTCGATTTTTTTTCATACCATGATTTGAAAACGAGTTTTCAATTTTATTTTATTTTCAAACCGATTTATCTCAGTTCGATTTAATTTATCTTGTAGCCCGAACCAATGCGAATCATGCCCACCTATAGTTAGAGAGAGTTAACTAAAAAAGTTGATCCTATTTTAAATAGAAATATTCAAGCGATAATCTGCAGCACATGGCGGAATACACAAACCAAATTTTCTGATGAGCACCATTCTGCAACCCTCCTCGGTGGTTTGTTTTGGTTCAATGATCTGAGATTATAGTTTGCCTATGATTTCTGGTAAGTAACTCATTGTTTCGAAGATTCATACAGTGATATAAACAGCTTGCAAACTATTCCAAATGCAACAAGTCATAATGCCAGAGATAGGCAATACACAATTCAATTCTTTATTACAAAAACTTGCTTCAAAAATTCGTAAAAGAAAGTGAAAAAGATACAATTGGAATGTACAAGACCAGTAACCAAGTTACTTCAACGGTTTTGGCGACATCAAAGCGAACCTGCCTCTACACATAAATCACTTTATCCCACGAAGATGCCCATGTTCCAAAATACCATCCTTGATTATCTTATAGGTGATTCTATTTGGAACCAACTTTCTCCAGCATCTCACTCAAAAGCTCATTAGCTTCTACCGTCTCCCCTTTCCTGCAGAAGCACTTGATCAGCACATTACGAGTCACCACATTCACGCGCCTTTATCTTTTGCTGTTCTCCACCCTTGCCCTCGTATTCAGTGCGCCCCTTATAATCCCTTTCTTACAATTGAAGATGCGGCAAATTTTGGATTGGAGAGAGATAGAGATAGAGAGGACGCGTCTACCCTCCTCCATAACTTCAAGAGATACATGATAATTTTTACACATTTGTAAGTTTTTTTATTTTTACATGCCGCCACGTTGAAAAAAGTGGCTGCTTTGTTCTCAATCAGATCTAAGAGGAATTAAAGATTTGTCTTGGTTTCCATTTCACTGCCCATACCTTCTATTCTTCTGATAAATGAACCACTTAGAATCTGGATCTTTTAATTATCATTAAGGTTCATCAAGTGGAGGCGGTGGCATTTTCTGTAAACAAAAAAGAAAGATCGTTAGTTCAATGCGATATAACGCAGCAACTGAACTATGCAGTGGAGATAAACAAGCTTAATAATCCATTGATTCCTCCTAATTTGCTTTAAATGGCGATAAGGACATATCACGACACATTCATTGAGGACTATTCAGAGCTAGTTTTGATTAGCAATCATATACTTTGTGAGGTCACAACTAGGGGGAAAAGGACACACTTCTATTGATTTTTCCAAACCATGATGAACACGAATAAAGCTTGATGCTAACATGTAAGAGCCAAGCTGATCATGCCTTGCACAAGCTCAAATTGTTTACGCCTATAATTCTCGCTTTTATAAATCGTCCGATGCTCAAATTCCTCTTTGAAGATTTTTCACCCTTTTACTCTAAGGTTTATAATCAAATCAAATGAGGTAACTCATTAGCTAGAGTTTCGCAAATGAATGCATCTCTTCAATGTAATAAAACTCAACGCGAAAAGAATTATTGCACACCTTCACTGGTCTTCTTTGTTTGAGCTTCACCTTCACATCGACCCCATTCTCGGTGATAGCCCGAAGCACGATCTCTATCTTCCCTTCTATCTTATCACCCTTCCTTGGCGTGTACACCGCATTGTGGATGTCGTCCTCGATCGCGCGCTGAGCCAAAACCGCCCCCACAGCAGCACAAGCCTTCGAACCCTTCCTCGAACCCAAATCGAACTTCATGTCCTTCGAGATCGAATGTGCAACCGCAACCACCCTGCAGGTGACCCGGTGGACAATGCAAGCCCTAACGGACCCTTTTGTTACATGGATATCGAGGCAGAACGGCAAATGGTAAGGATCGGTCAATTGGTTGAACGTCGGAACCCGCACCCTCTTGCTCTTCCCCTCAACCTCAACATTCTCAATCAAAGTTCTCACCTTTCCCTCACTTTTAGTGTTATTATCCGATAACGGCTTCGAATTCGGCTGCTTCTTCTTCTCCAATTTGTTACACTCATTTTGTCGAACACCTTGCGTGCGCTTCTCACGACCATTTTTCCTTACCGATTGCTTCTTTTTCCGGTGGAAATCGAAGTTATTCTCTTCGAATTCTCTGGACCCCTTATCCAATTTGTAGAACAACTTCTTCCGCAGCCTCAAATCCTCGATCTCGTCGTCGAAATCAGAGGCCTCTCCCTCCTCATCCGGAGAGCCATCGGAGAGCGCATCAGCGGCGGCGGCTTCGGAGCGATCCGATGCTTCGGCGACGCCGAACGAGACGCCCCAGAGATCGGAGTCGACGAGCTCGATGGCGAATCCGCTCGTTAGGGTTTCGCCGCGAGGGGGAACGATTTGGGGGAATTGGATGGTGCGGGGGTGGAACGAGGGTTGGGGGAGATCGCCATGAGAGATGGGCGTGGGCGAGGGTTTAGAGGAGAGGGCGCGTAGAAGCTTCGAGAGAAGCGAGGATGGGTTTGGTGACGACGAGTGGAGGATTCGCCGCGCTCCTAAGAGGAGCTGTCGCGCCATGTTCGCCTCGCTCTGAGTTTTTCTCAAAACGACTCAGATTTGAAAACGGTTAATTTCACCATTGGTCCCTGTCCTATGGCCCTTCTTTTAACTAAAATTGCTAAACTTCTTTGTTTTTTTTGTTTCAATGTTAGATTTTTTAAGCTTTATATTTTATTTTTAATTAGATTATTAAAAGCTTTATTAATTTTGATAAAATAAGTTAAGTTATATCTAATAAAATACAGCATAATTTATAGTCTGATAATCTTTAATTAATTTTGACATTGACATTTTAAAATTTTGTGAAAAAATTTGATGGTGAATATATTCAATGTTATTATATTAAGGGTTAATTGCATACAGGTCCTGCAAACATAGTGAATTGCAAATATATTCCTGCAAAATTAATTTTCATAAGTTATTCCTGCAAAAGTCCTAATGTATGCAGATATGTCCCTCTAGTTTGTTACTGTTAGAGAGCTGTTTATTTTTTAAAAGCAGGCTCGTGAAATAATATTTTTGCCCTCACAAATATGTCCCTCTAAAAGCTTGATACGAAGAAGAAGAAGAAGGAGGCGGCGGAGGCGATCGCCCGCCGCGATCTTCTCCCTCGCCGGCGACGGCGACGACGACGACCACTCCGACCTCCGCTCCGCTCTCCGGCGCCGGTGGCCGAGTTCCTCCTCTTCGGCGAGATGGGGCCACGTCGACAAGCAAAAGAGGAAGAGGAAGAGGAAGAAGAATAAGGGTAAAATTATTAATTCACCTTATTAACTAACCATGGTTAAATATTTTAACTGTGGTTAACTAAATTTTTCTAACGGATCATAACGGCAGGAATATTTCTGCATACATTAGGACTTTTGTAGGAATAACTGGTGAAAGTTGAACTTTGTATGAATATATTTATAATTCGCTATGTTTGCGGGGACCTGTATACAATTAACCCTTATATTAAAGACGCCTAGTATTTTATAAGAAGTAGTAAGTTTCGTGTACTCAGCGTGTAAATATAAAAAAAGTTAATTAAAGTGGTGAGATTTAGTTTGATATGATGGGCATACATACAGAAAAACTGGGCAGACCAAAAAAAAAAAAGATTGAGAAAAAATTAGTGATAATAGTGTAATTGATTTTGAAAGATAAAAATTTAATTATCAAAAAGAAAAAAAGAAAAACAACAAATGACGTGGCCTGATCTCTTTGGTTTCCTCGATGTTTCCTGTTTGGGACACGTGGATCGTAATGATTGGACGAGAGCCTGTTTTCTGTTTCTAATCACTAAGCAATGGGGCCCGCAGCTGGGATATATGTTCCCTCCACTCTCCAGTACGATTAATCGTTCCCATCCCGATACTACTCGTCTTGTTCTCCACCTCCTCAAACCTCTCTCCAATGGCGATTCCACGAAATTCTCGCCGCGGATCGCCGAGTACATTCCTAGTCGCCGAGTAATTGGCTCTTCATCAAACAGGTGAGGATCCTCTCTCTTTTTTTCTTTTTTTTTAGGTAAATTTTAATCAAGCCTCGTGTGTGTTTTAGCGTATTTTATATTATTTTCTGAAAATTTTCATTATGTTATTTTATGTAATTATATTTTTATTTTATCATAAATCTTTATTAATTGAGATAGTTTTTTTTGTTAACTATTAGCATAATTTGCATTAACCATTTTATATGGTAAAATAAAATTCTGTAAATTAAAAAACAATAAAAAAAAAATATTAGTTCATTGCATATTCCAATAGTTGGTCGAGGATTCTCAATTATTTTCTCTCTTAAATGATATTTATTTCTTTGTCTCCCTTTATTTAATTCTCATTCACTGAATAAAAATATAAAAAAAAAACTGTTTCATCCTATTGATGGGCTACTACTCCCTTTAAATGATATTTACTTCTTTGTCTCCTTTTTTTTAATTCGATAAAAAAAATTTAGCATTAAATTTTACTGGATTTTCGAATAAATTTTTTTACAATTTGCGATGCTCAAACAATATATTTTCGGCGGGTTAAGCATTTGAAATATTACTATATTTTGTTACATTTTTACAGTTTACTTTTCGCTTAACGGTGACTTTAACACCTCGATGTGCCAAATATTTTAACCCCTCCCTCCCCTTTTTCTTTTTAACTCTTTTTCAAATTGTTATATTACTAGTTCACACAATGTTCACACGATCTACACGGCCTCTTTTGAGCTTTATATTTGACGCAGCTGCACCGCGTGATTCGTGCACGAAGTTTACCAATTATAATATTTTTTAATAAATCTTTGGATACTTGTATTTTCCTGTGCAAATCTATTCCTCAATTCAGAAAAAACTCATTCATATTTTATTACAAATTTTTTTTACAGAGATATTTTATATTTAATAACACTATTTAATTTTTTTCAAAAGCACTTCAAGCCAATTAAACACCCTCCACAAACAAGTTCGCACCACGGACACTCTTTCTCTGTTTGACGGTGCCGTGCCTCGTAAGTCGCGCACAATATTTAATCCCTTATTATTATTACTATTTATTTACTAGTAAAATGTAGTACCTTTATTACTGGTTAAAGAATACATTTGTAAATATTTAAAATTAAAAATATTTTAAAATTTTAATTTATAGTGTGTAAAATTTACACTATATATATAATATTTAAAATTTAAGCAATGCTACTCATACATTTTTTTTGAGGTGTATCATATACACTTCACCTATCTTATAGGTGAGATTATTTTATGAGTCACATCATGTGATAAGTAAATAAATCTTATTCATTAGATGAGTGAGGTATATATATCATACGAGTCCGGTTATCGTGTCTTTAAAAGTACCAAGCATTTTGTGCTTGTAAGTTTTTTGTCGCTAGATCTATCTCTTTGACCATTTACATCCGTTAGATCATACTATTCAACCAACCACCATTCAATCCTAGAGGACCATTATCATCCTAATCGCACATCCCTTAATTCAAGGGCTAAAAATCTACAAGCACCAATGAGTTGGTACTTTTATTTAGGTATAATTACCTATATACCCCTCAAAATTTAGGAAATATCTCATTTATCTTTATTTTTTTTTCTTTCCAATATACCTCTCATACGTTCATCCGTTATTCAAAAATACTCATGCAGTTACCATCCGTTAAGTTAACTTGGGTTAAACGTGAGTTAAATATTTACCAGAGTTAAAAAAAATCAAATTACTTCTTTTGCCCTTAACTTAAGAGCAAATAAGAAAAATCGGTGATAGTAAAAAGGTATATTTGAAAAGATCAAAAAATAAAATACTTATTTTGCCTCTGACCTGAGGGCAAATAAGAAAAATTAGTTACGGTAGAATGGTATATTTGAAAGGACAAAATAATAATTTTACAAAAATAACGACTATTACTAACAGTTCACTAACAGAATTTAACTCTTTATATTGGAAAAGGTTGGAACATAAAAAAGATATTTTTAATATTAATCTCGTAAGAGGATTAAATCAGAAAGTCAAAAATTTTTCTAGGGTATATAAATAATTGCCCATTTTATTTAAAAGCATAGAAGCTCAATTATATATCATACATTTATATAAAAAAAAAATTCTCAAAGTTTTTTAAAAATAATAAATATGTAATATATCGATTGTATGGAAATGCATTATTTTAAATTGTCCCTTTATAGGGGGCTACTGTTAGCCATGCCGCTGACACTTTGGCCTATATCGCGTCACGATCAATCGATTTCAGACGGTGCTGAGCTGTGTATTATATGTTTGCTGGTTTTGTATTCTTTGTCTCGGCGGGAGCAGCTGAAGCAGCAGCAGCAGCAGCAGCAGAGTGTGGGTACGAAACAAAAGACGTTGCCTGCTGCCCCTCTCTTATCGTCATCGCACTCCCCCCCTCTTCTCTCCTACTCCTCGCATCTGCTTCGGCCAAAAAGCGCTTCTGCGAACCGCGCTTTTGGGGGGCCGCGCATGGCGAAGACCACCGCTGCGGCAAACGCGGCCGCGGCGTGTCACCCCGCGCTCCGCTCCTCCACCTCACCCTGCCCCACTTGGCTCCAAGCCGCGCTCCAAGGTCTCCTTCCCCTCTCTCCCATAATTTTGAGTTCTTATTTGAAATACGTATACATAATCTTTGATTTTTTAACAGGATGTTATGCGATCTGTTTTTTTGTTTTTTTTTTAATCTTATATAATAATCTTAGATAATATTTTATTTATTATTTGGTGGGTTGTTTTGGAAGGTTATGCAGTAGAATTAAGATCTGTAGTCTCACTGCTTACAGATCGAGGAGAGAAAATTTCTTTCTTTTTTTAATTATTTTCTCCGTCGGAAGGACTCGGCACATTTTTCTTATTTACTGCACGAGGATTGAGGAGTGTATGGTAGCGATCATAGCCATTAAATGCCATTAAATGAGAATAGCTTTAGACTGTGTTTTCTGAGAGAAGATAAATCTATTTCTGCAACTTTAGATCGCAATACTATTCACGAGATCTTTGTTTCTAGTTCAGTTCCCTCTGCAGTACAAAAACCAAGAACCACATCCCTTCCTTTTACAGAAAAAAAATATTTGTAATCAATGATTATTTTTTTGGTCACTAATCCATTTTTGGTGTTTGAAATTTGAATTGTGATTTAGTGGCACATGGGCTAGGGGCCGAGCCATTATTACCTCTTTTAGTCAAAATGAAAGCCCATCACAAGCTTTTGGACAAAGCGTGTAGACCGTTAATTTATTGATTCCCTATTGTTTTTTACTTTTTGTGACATTTATCATTATTTCTATTCATTTGGTCGATTCTTTCTTTTGATTTAACCTCTCAAGTTTTATGATAATTTCAAAAAGAATGTATACTGGTTTGTTACTAACTGCGGTTGAATAGTTGTTAATAATCTTCTTAGCATAATAATTTTTTTTGACTCACTGTTTTAATTTTTTTTGGATTTCAAATTTCAAAAACTGAAAAAAAAAAAAAGATATTGAGGAGAGGGTGCGATCGCTCGCGGTGAGTTTACCGGACGAGGAGGAGGACGCGGCGCACTCGTTCGCGGAGAGGGCGGAGAACTACTACGAGAAGCGGCCCCAGCTCCTCGCCCTGCTCCAAGATCTCCACCTCCGCTACCTCCACCTCGCCGATCGCTACTCCCAAACCCTCCTCAAATCCCACCATCTCCGCCCCCCGATCCCCTCCGAATCCGACGACGACGACGACGACGCCGCCTCCGCCGAGATCTCCGACGCCGAGAGCGCCCTCTCCTTCCAACCCCTGCCGCGCGACCCCGACCCCGCCCCGGGCCCCGGCCCCGACCTCGACCTCGTCGTCGCCGAGCTCGTCGCCGCGTCGGTGGAGCGAGACCTCGCGGCGGCGGCGGCGGCGGAGGCGGAGCGGCGGCGATCCGAGTCGGCGCGGAAGATCGAGCTGCAGGGGAGCCTGCTCGAGGTGCTGGAGTCGGAGCGGATGGTCCTGCTGGGGGAGAACGCGCGGCTGGGGTTCCGAGCGGCGGCGGCGGAGGAGGAGGCGGCGGCGGCGGCGGCGGAGCTGGGGTGGGTGCGGCGGAGGGCGGCGGAGATGGCGCGGGCGGTGGTGGAGCTGCGGGAGGAGCGGAGGGTGTGCGCGCTGGGGCGGCGGATCGAGGGCCTGCAGGCGCGGGTGTACGCGCTGGAGCGGCGGAACAGGGCGTGGTGCGAGGCGGCCGCGGCGGCGGAGAAGGAGAGGGCGGCGGAGCGCGCCGAGGCGGAGCTGCTCAGGGCCGAGAACCGGCGCCTCGCCGCGGCGGCGGCGGCGGCGGCGAGGAGGAGGGGAGGGGGCGGCGCCGTGGGGAGGTGGTTGGAGAGGGTGACGAGGATGGAGTGGGCCCCGTGCGTGCCGCACGTGAGGGGAGGGAAGGGGGCCGGGTTGGTCACGTGACTGGACCGGGGGGAGCTTGTGTACAGGGGAAGAGACACTACTACCTACTACTACTACTACACTAATACTATTTACTACTGAAGTAATGCAACTAGTGGACTGAAGTAAAGCAACTAGTGGAATGGTTATTGGTAATCTTTTCGTCTCTTTGATATGTAATGAATGGAATGATTATTGGTAATCTTTTCGTCTCTTTGATATGTAATGAACTGAGATGGATAACTTTTGTTCTGAGAAATTGATATGTTTTGGGTGCTAGTATTACGTAAGAATGCAATATTCTTGCACAAGACTTGTAGTGAAAGCAACAGTTTGTAAGCTGGAGCTTCTATTTTGATGCTTTTAGTGCTGCTATGTGAAACTACGAGTGAGAAATATAGATTTCTGCTTTTAGAACTAGACCAAGTATGTAGGTAATAATGCATGTTTGGTTGAAATTCTAGAGACTTTTAGTGGGATTCAAAAGTTTTTAGTTAATGCATCTTCAGCGCTTGATACTAACTATAGTTGCATTCTTCTTCGGAATGATGTTTTCTAATAAAAGAATACCGAAGACCTAAAATGAAGTCCCTACTTGCCAGAAGATTAAAAATAAAAAAAAATTATATATGCATAAAAATTCTTTTGATATTATGTATATGCATAAAAATTATATACTTTCACCTCCCCTCAGCCTCAACATCCTGTTGTTAAAATGTGTGGCTGATCCCCTAACATCACTGTTGTTAGGGCACCATTTGGATCGGGGATAAGGCCGGGTATAAAGTCTTATCCCTCCGTTTATACCCAAAAGCAAATTTTTTATCCGAGAATAATAGTTTTCGGTACCTGAAAGAAGCTGTTTAACTATCCCTACCTATACCTCCATTTTCTATATATAACTACCCACTATCCCTCTTATTCCATATCATATATCCAAACGTTTTTTTTTTATTTCCGGGTACAACCCAATTTTCATCCAAACACTATTTTTCTTATCTCCACTTGTACCTATCCCTGGTGTAGCTAGTTCTCGCTTATTCCCGAACCAAACGGTACCTAAAGGTAGCGTTGAATATGAAAATGACTCTCTAGTTTCCTTATAGGAGTAAGTTAAATCTTTTACATGATGTCAATCCATACCAAAATCATTTTGATCTAGTCTACGTCTAGGTTTTTTACAGTATTTCACCAACTGCTCCAACTTATTGGGCCTGTCTCATAGACCGCTTCGACAAATGTGTTACATGGGCCGAACAGCCCCGTAACATATTTAAGTCAAAGCCCGTCATTTTTCATTCCCTTTTGGACCGTAGCCCAACGGCCCATATCCTTCAAATTCCCCGCCCCCAAAAAGAAACCCTAAAAACCCAAAAGCCCCTCATCGTCTCCCTCCTCCCTCTTCATCGCCACCTCCTCTTCCCAACAATGGCGACGCTCTCCTCCTCCTCCTCCTCTCTCCGCCGCCACCACCTCCTCCTCCGCCTCCTCTGCACGACTACGACGACGACGACGACGACGACGACGACGACGCCGACGACGCTCTCCGCCTCCGCCGCGAAGTCCCGGCTCCGGCGCGAGTTCGACCCCGACCGCGCCCTCTCGATCCTCTCCTCCGTGTCGGAGCCCCCCTCCTCCCACCCCGCCTCCTCCTTCCACGCCCTCTCCCTCGCCGCGCGCCGCCTCTCCCGCTCCCGCCGCTTCGCCGACGCCGCCGCCCTCCTCGACGCGCGCCGCGACCCCGCCCTCAACCCTCTCGCCTCCTCCGAGCCCTACCTCGCCGCCCTCATCTCCTCCTACGGCGCCGCCTCCCTCCCCGACCACGCCCTCGCCGCGTTCCGCGACGTCCCCCGCCTCACCTCCTCCCCCCACTCCCCCCTCTCCTTCAACGCCCTCCTCTCCGCCCTCGTCCGCTCCAAGCGCCACCGCCGCGTCCCCGCCCTCTTCCGCCACCTCTCCGCCGAGCTCCGCATCGCCCCCGACGCCGTCTCCTACGGCATCCTCATCAAGGCTCTCTGCCTCTCCGGCAAAACCCAAAAGGCCTTCGAAACCTTCGAGCAAATGCGCGTCGAGAAGAGCATCGCCCCCACCACCGTGATCTACACCACGCTCATCGATTCTCTCTACAAGGAGGGCAAGGATCGAGAAGCCGAGGACCTGTGGAAGGAGATGGCTTCGAGCGGCTGCGCCCCCGATCGCACCGCCTACAATGTGAGGGTCATGCATCGGGCGCTCCACGGGACGCCGGAGGAGGTTTCGGAGCTCCTTAAAGAGATGGAGAGCGCCGGAGCGAGCCCCGACACCATCTCCTACAACTTCCTCATGACCTGCTACTGTAAAAATGGGCTTTTTGACGAGGCGAAGGAGCTCTACAAGCATCTGGGGGAGAAGGGTTGTGTTCCTAATGCGGCCACCTATAAGACATTGTTGGCATATTTGTGTCAAAATGGGGATTTCGAAGGAGGGTTAGGGGTGTTTAGAGACAGCTTGAGGAGGAATAAAGTGCCGGACTTTAGAACGATGAAGATGCTCGTGGAGGGGCTGGCGAAGGAAGGGAAGGTCGAGGAGGCGAAGGGGGTGATCAAGGCGGTGAAGGAGAAGTTTCCCGACAATTTGGTCGGCGGGTGGAAGAAGGTGGAGAAGGAGCTTGGATTGAGCTCCGAGGACGAAGTAGCTAATCCGGAGGAGGAGACTGCGTAAATCCTGTAATTTGGATCAATGCGCTTTTCTATTGCATGATACTCAAGAGGATTTGGATTTGGGATTAAGGCGCGAGTTGTTCCGACAGATGCGAGACGACGGCTTCTGCTTTAAGAGAGGTATGGAGATTATGAAGCACTTAAAAGTAGCATCTTTGATGATCAGTAACCTAAATAAAACTGATGTTATATGTATATTGTACTCCTTGGTGGTCAGTAGAGATCTTTCTATCATAGATAGTGTGGTTTTTGTACTTTTATGTCATTCTTATTTAAGGATTCAATCCTTTCTCCTCATGAAATTTCTATAACTGTAATGGAAAGATGTTCTGATGTTCGCAAGGAGGACTTTCTGGTGCTTTAATTTATCAAATATCAGCGTTACGCAAACCATGGTGTTATTTAGTTTTAAATCACTTCTAATCCATAGTAGGTAAATCATGTATCTTGGAATTGCTTATCACTCGAAGCTTCTCTCCTTGTAATCATGTGGATGAATGTCATGAAGAAGTTTACTATTCTTAAAACATCGATATTGGTGGTTTAATATGCATTTGTAGGTAACTATAACTAGTCCTTTTCATCTCCTTAATATCCTACCACTGGATGATGAATACAGTTGCACTCTTTTGTGAGCGAAAGAAAATGTTTTTTATAATCGCATCAAGTGCTCGAATATCTTTTCTCGTTGATTGGCCTGTTTCCTTAAACTTCTGTCGATAGTACAAGAAAGGATCGAATGCCCTTCATGAAAATATAGTAATATTCAAGAAAAGATGAAGATATTATTAGCTCCTTGTAGGCAATATCTCTTATCATTTCAGAGTATCTGAGAAGCAAAATTCAGTATGGATATGGTTATATTCTGAATTTCTCTGAATCTGTTTGTAAAGTAGGGATATTGGAAAAGTACTACAAAGAATTGTTACATTCATGGTTGATTTTTAAGAGAATTTGTATTCTGAACGTTAAGGATTATTTGCTGGGTGTACAAAGCATGTTTTAGAACTTCTATCTACTAAAAAACTACACGCACGAGACTCTGAAACCTCACCTATTCTCCACCAACCCCTCCATAGCCATTTTTATTCATGCCTAAATCTCTTTCAACCAAACAATCTCCTGTACACTACAATCCCTCCATATTTAAACCCCAAAGCACGAAGGAGATGAAGATCTATAACTAAGTCAAACGCCGAAAACTAGACGGCGACATTGTTTTTGTGTTAAGCGCTTCTAAGAGAAGCAAAATGTCTGCGGGACACATGGATCTGAATGGGGGGCAAGAGGAGGGCGGGCCAGGGGGCGCGAGGAGGGGCAAGGCGACGGTGTTGGCCCTCGGCAAGGCCTTCCCCGACCAAGTGCTCCTCCAGGAGCACCTCGTCGACAGCTACCTCCGCGACACTAACCGCGATGACCCCGCCACGAGGGAGAAGCTCGAACGCCTCTGTAAGCATCCTTTGTTCTAACAAACCTATTATTATCATGGTAGTAGTATCTCATTAACAGGAGATGTGTATGAGCACCAAAATGATGTTTGAGATTATAGAGAAAATTGATAAACTACTCGGATGATTTGAAGATCTGAGAGAGTTGATAAAGAATAGAGCAGTTTTTCATTTATATTTCAAACTTGAACTCACATAAACTTAGGAAGCAGAACTAGCAGTAATCTTACAGATATTCTTGATCACGAGCAAAAAGTTTTTTTTTTTTTTTTTTTCCTTCTATAGGCAAGAACACCACCGTGAAGACGAGATATACGGTGATTTCGCGGGAGATACTCGACAAGTACCCGGAGCTTGCAACGGAGGGCTCCCCGACCATCACGCAGCGCCTCGAAATTGCCAACGCTGCTGTGCTCGACATGGCAGCCGCCGCGAGCCTCGCCTGCATCGCCGAGTGGCGCCGCCCCGCTGCCGACATCACCCACGTCGTCTACGTCTCCTCCAGCGAGCTCCGCCTCCCGGGGGGCGACCTCCGCCTCGCCGCGCGCCTCGGCCTCCGCCCCGATGCCGGCCGCGTGGCGCTCTACTTCCACGGCTGCTACGGTGGGGTCGCGGGCCTCCGCGTCGCCAAGGACATCGCCGAGAACAACCCGGGGAGCCGCGTCCTCGTGGCCACCTCTGAGACCACCATCCTCGGCTTCCGCCCGCCGAACCCCTCCCGCCCCTACGACCTTGTTGGCGCCGCGCTCTTCGGAGACGGCGCGGCAGCCGCAATCGTCGGCACCGATCCAGTCCCCGGAGTCGAATTCCCCTTCATGGAGCTCGACCACGCGGTCCAGCAGTTCCTCCCCGGCACGCAGGACGTGATCGACGGCAGAGTCTCGGAGGAAGGGATCTACTTCAAACTAGGGAGGGATCTTCCACAGATGATAGAAAATCACATAGAAAGCTTTTGCGAAGTGCTTATGGAAAAGGCCGGTTTAAAGAAGGGCTTCAACGAGCTGTTCTGGGCGGTTCACCCGGGCGGGCCGGCGATACTGAACCGGGTCGAGAGCAGCCTCGGGCTGAGGCCGGAGAAGCTACAAAGCAGTAGGAGGGCATTGATGGATTACGGAAATGCGAGCAGTAACACTGTGTTTTATGTGATGGATTACATGAGGGAGGAGTTGAAGATGAAGAAGAATGAAGGGAAAGGTGAGGAGTGGGGGTTGGTGTTAGCATTTGGGCCTGGGATTACTTTTGAGGGCATTGTGGTTAGGAATCTACAGTGATAGTAAACTATTGGTCTAGGGTTTTTCGGAGGGAAGTTATGGATTTGAATCTTAGATTTCTAAAGGAATTAGTCTTTGGAGGTAACTTTTTGATTGAACCATCATAGTTCGTTTCGATTGGTCGCCTGTATCTTTAAATGCATTTATCTCTAACTGCACTATAACTACAACAAAAAATAATTGAAACTTTTCTTTTGTTTCCAGCAGATGTATTTATATACTACACTTTACACAGGACACCCAAACTAGATGAAACATGCAGCTTCTATACTTTATAGATAATGTTACACATCTCATCATCTCCTAAATAAAATTTCTATATTTGATGATAATATCACAACCTAGCATGTAAAAGAATGAATCTCCAAGTGCAGTTTCCAAGTGTAAGCAACCAAACGAAAAGTTTCCTATGTCCAAATTATATGCTTATCTATTTCCACATCATGAATCCAATCAAACCTGTGAACCACAAATTCACTTCCACAGTTTTACATGAAAACAGAATTAACTATTCCTATGCCTGTCACATTCGATTAACAGAGCATAATAAATTTGGAAGCAGATGACTAGCTACACGAACGCCACACAAATGAAAGAAGAGATAAAATGCTTACATAAGCTTCAAACTATGTTAGTGAACTATGTACAAGACCCAAGCTGATAAGTAATTCAAAAGGGCATACATGCATAATTTTATTGATTAATTGGTCTTTTGATGCAGCAACAACGTATATCGTCAACCATTAACAGAGTCACAAAACTAGAGCGAAAAACACATGTTTTGATAAGACAGGCATGTAATTCTATAAAGAAAAAACAAAATAATTCTAAAACACCACAGGAAGAGCTCGAGTCGAAATATCAGCCCTTTGAGGGGCGCTTGGATTGATGTTACTACAAACTGATCATAGATCAAGTTTAGTAGATCAAGTTTAGTTAGAGTAGAAATATTAGATTAGCTGTCGCCCACAATGATACAGAAGAGAACCGCCTCATAGCCATGGAACTCGATTCGTCGCGAAAAGATGTCCCTACAAAAGTTCCAAATTCATCTTTGTTGAAACAATTCAGGATGCAGTTCATAACTAGGCGGCGGCGGCAGATCTCCTCAATACTATCATGATCGACAACTAAACAAATGTTTCTACTCCAACTACGTTTATGATCGAATAGCATTTGCATCAATCCAAACACCTCCCTAGACGATCTACACAACAAGCATTCGATGATATGAACTTGCATTTAGTTTCATCAGCTTCATGTGTCATAAACCATCTTCTTCTTTTGTTCTTCATTTCAAAGCACAAAAGAAGATCTCACCTATTCCTATTCGTTCGCGATAGCGATAACTCATGGGCCTGAATCCTCAGTTCCCTTCTCCAATGAGAGCTCACCTTCAACCTTATCCCAAGCATCCTTCGCGTCGCCTCTAGCCACCGTCCTCATCTTCTCCGCGACGTCCCTTGCCTCCTCGATCTTCGACTCCCTCACCAAACCCTCGATCAATCCCTTTGCCACCTCGAAAGGCGGCGCGACCTTCCTGGCCAAGCACTCCCTGCAGATTCCCAAAGCCCCCTCAAAATCCCCCTTTCCAATCAGAGCGCGCAGCAGCGCGACGTACGTGTCGGCATTCGGCGCGACGCCGTCGCTCCCGTTCCGCCTCTTCATCGCCTTCATCCTGTTGAAAACCCTAACCGCCGCGTCCGCGTCCCCTTCCTTGCAGAACCCCGCGATCAGCGCGTTGAAGGTGCCGAGGTTCGGCCGGATCCCCTTGGCGAGCATCACGTCGAGCAGCTCCTCGGCCTTAAAGCTCTCGCCTTTGGCGCAGAACCGGGCGATGCGGCAGTTGAACGTGACGACGCTCGGCTCGATTCCCCGGCAGGCGATCTCGTGGAGGATCTCGTCGAATTTTTCGTCGGCGTCGCCTTCGCCGCTGTTCTTGAGGTAGGCGGTGAGGAGGGTGTTGTAGGAGACGACGTTGGGGGCGGGGAGGGAGTTGTCGGGGCGGGACATTTCGTCGAGCAGGTGGCGGGCGCCCGCGACGTCGCCGGTCTCGCAGAGGGCGCGGAGGAGGACGTTGTGGGAGGCGACGCCGGGCGGCGGGGCGGCGCGGTCGAAGGCGAGGCGGAGGTCGCGGAAGCGGCGGTTGTGGAGGAAGGCGGAGAGGAGGGCGGAGAGGGCGAGGTCGGAGCGGGGGTGGGGGGAGGGGCGGAGGAAGGCGTCGGCGGCGGCGTCGGGGAGGGAGGCGGAGGAGTAGAGGGAGAGGACGCGCGCGAGGAAGCCCTCGGAGGAGGGGGCGAGCGGCGAGGCCAGGAGCGGGTCGAGGAGGCGCCGCACCAGGTCGGGGCGGCGGGCGCGGGACAGCTTCAGCACGGCGAGGGAGAAGAGCGGCCGCTGCGCGTAGAAGCGCGGGACGCTGGACGCCGCCGACAGGAAGAGCTCCGCCACGCGCTCCGGGTCGGGCTCGGCGCGGATCAGGCATTTGAGCCGCTGCAGAGAAATTGGTGGCGAAGAAGAATCTGAAGAAGAATCTGATGATGATGATGATGATGAAGGGGGAGAGGGAGGAGGGGGGAGGGGTTCGGGGAGGGCGGAGAAGAGGGCGCGGCGGAGGAGATTGGGGGCGGCGGCGGCGGCGGCGGAGGGGTTTATTTTGCGGAGGAGGAGATTGAAGGGGGCCATTATTTTCGTTTGGAAATGGGTGAATGAAGAGGGGTTTTACGGGGGGTTTTTTTTTTGAGGTGGTGGGGGGTGTCGGCTTAAGATCTTTTTAGACCTAGAGTTAGGACTTGGGAGTGAATAGTATATTATAGAGGGAGGGACCGAAAAAAAAGTATGCACAGGACAGCAGTATGGTGTTTTTCATCCTATTTTTATTTTTAATTTCATGCACCTTTTTTAGAGTGTATGATATACAACTCATTTATCTAATCAATTATTATTTTATTCACTAGATGAGAGAAGTGCATATTGTACATCCAAAAAGAGAATAGAGTACTCAGCAAATAATATGATTTTAGGGTGAAAAATATTAAGCCCTACACAGTTGGGCCAACAGGTCTTAGGGAGCTTATTTTAAGGAAAATAACTTTACGGAAATACTTGGCAAATAGGATTGTAGTTTTGAAAATATCATTAGGGATCCAATTGGTTTTAAGAATAAAAAATTTAAATCTTCCTGCAATTCCATATAAAATCTAAACCATATAGTAAGACCTCCTAATAAATAACTTTCTTATTTATTACAAAAAAGAAAGAAAAAAAAAATCCCCGAGAAAAGGTTTGACAAAGGGCTTTCTTTGGCTACTTTTGTTCTTTTTCCTTTTCTCCCAGATATCATCTCATATTTTATTGGAAGGGAAGCATTATAATAAGATCCTAAAATAAAAATAAAAAAAGCAAAATCAAACACCATAAGGGAGTGAGAATAGAGCATTTTTATTTTGGTTTCAATCGGGATTTGGATATCAAATTATTCCCCCCCTTTAGCACTTTCTCGAAGCATTTCCCCTTCTCCAATGCCGTCCATCTGAAAATATCTACCTGTGTTTTCCATCTGTTAACAAAAGTGTTACATCTCCAACAACGTGTCAAAGTGTTTACATAAATACCACTAACACCCAAAAAAAGAGAAAAGAACAAAAAAAGAATTGATGAGTTTTTAACTCCTATCTATATGTATAATGATAAAGACGAAACCTCGGATGATTATTCTCGTTCTACTACAAATAACGAAATTGCAAGTGTAATGCTAAAAGCCTGACAAGCTTACTCTCGTTTTGCGGCAGATATCGAACAGTTTTCTACAATAGCGGAAAACAAAAACAACAGATTAACCTACGCGAAAAGCTACCTCCGGCCAACGGACCTCCTCGAAGGATCAGTGGAGGTTCTATTTCTCCCATTTGTATCAGGTTTCTCCTTTGAATCGGAACTCTGTTTCTGCTTCCGGATCATGTCATCAGCATACCGACGCCAAATAGACTCGCGGTCCTTGCTGGGCAACTTGGAGTACCTTGGGTCAGGCTTCAGAATGTGTTTCGCCTCGCTCCAAGAGGTCAGAACAGTCTTACCATCATCTGCCGGTTGGGCTGCCGCTTCGGGAGTTATGAGTTCCGAGAGAAGTATGCGGTATTCACGAGCACATCGCTGGACAGAACCCATAGTGGGGTGAGTTTTTTCTCCATTGCATACAGAAATGCATGAAATATAGAATCCGATGTTCTAACATCATCATGTAAACATGACGAATGCGAAATCTCAAACTAATACCATCCGAGGAAAAGTTTGATGTTATTGAACTGTTCAGCGTTAAGACTTCTAAAGTTCAGGTACTCATTTCAAAATAGGCTCTAGTTCGGATGGCGGCTATACTTGGGTGGATTGGGCTGGGGGGGGAGGGAAGGATGGTTTAATGAACAGCAAAAAACTCATCAACAGGTATGCTTCAATAGCATCGGAGTTCAGTTTAACTAGTGGTGCTTCTAACACAGTACATTGCGGCGAGTAAACACTATAAGCAGATGCATGCGAGTAGTAACAGTTTACCTCGTACAACTCCTTAATATGCTCCCTAAATAACTTCTCTGCATCACCTTGACCGAGATCCGGATTTGTTGCGCGGCCTTGGGGATCCTTCTCGAGCTTTGTCTTGGATTCAGTCCAAGAAGCCTATAGAAGAGAGTAAAACATCAAGGTTAACAGTATAAAAAGCAATAGTCCAAAAGAAAAAATCAATATCAAAATGCAACTTTTACAGTGCAAAATCACCTTTGGGTCTTTTATGGTTTCGACAAGTAAAGCTTGATAAGATGCTGTAGCCTCCTTCTTCCGAATCTTTAATCTCACTCTCTCCATTTCTTGTTCCTCTCTTTCTTTTCTTTTTCTCGTTTCACGCTCTCTCTCCCTTAATTTCTCCTGAAAAAAATATTTGAAACATTACATAATTTCAAAATCAAGTTTCATGCCCAATATCCTAGAATCAATGCAGTGTCGCCATCATATAACAATTCCATATTAAAACATTAGTAAAGAAATAAATCTTATGAATACCTGTTCATCCATTTTAGATTTGGCAGATCGTTCAGCTTCGTCTTCAGCAGATTTTAGTTCGGTTATATACTCATTAAATAAAACCTCCCTCTCTTCATGCTTTACTGCTTTGTACCGTGGATCATTCCTAAAATTATCTTTCACCTAGCAAAAAGAGCAGTACATTAGAATTAAACTGAACCAGAAATAGAAGAGCCAAAATAGCAAACCAAAATGTGTATTTCTTTTTCTTTGAACTACTCTAAATGTCAACCATTTGGTCCAGATTCCAACTGATGGCAACAACAGCACAGAGAAATAGAGAAACCAAATTACCTCCAAATATCTATGACATAATCTATGAGAATAAATACAATAAGCTAGGAGAAATTTGTTCAAAAAAAAACTCAGTAACTCACCTTGGACCACCGGCTATTCAAAGTTATATCTCCACTTTCCTGAAGCATTGACTTGAAGCTAGTAATAGTAGCCATCCTTATTGCTTTAATCTTCTCCCCAGCAGCCTTTACCCTACACAACACCATGAATATGTAGTGCAGATTGGTAAGACGAAACTTAAGAGAAGCAAACGCCAAAAAAGAAAAAGGAAAAAAATAGGAAGAGCGGGGTGGCGGGGGGGAGGAGAGGGTGTGGTAAGCCTACTTCTCATTGAAAAGAAGCTCCCGTTCCTTCCGATCTAAGGCCTCAAATCGTGGATCACTGCCCCATTTTCTTTTAAATGTCCGGTAGTCAGTTTTGTGATCAATATCCTGAAAATGAATCCATTATTAACACCATCATATGCTATAACCCAATTTAATAAATATATATATATATATATACATAGAGAGAGAGTTGAGCTGGAATGCTATCAAATGGGCTCCGTTGCCACCCATTTGTTTTCAATGATGGAGCCTCCAAATCGACGATCGGCACCGTTGAATATGATCTATACCACTTAAAATATCTAGAAATAAAATTTCAAATCTTTTCGATATCATTGGCCTAATGATCAAAGAGTTTCAAAATTTATAACTTTAATGGTCAATATGAGATGTTTTCTCGTTTAATGGCGTAAAGATATCCAAATCAATTGAATGATGGTTAGAAAATTCTTTAAACTATTTAAAAAAAGATCTATACTCTTGATCTTGATTACAAGACTCCTATCATCACTTTTTAAATGATATTCATTTTCAGCCATTCATTTCTGTGTTCACTTGATGGAGAAGAGAACAATATCGAAAAAGCATGAAATTTAATTTCTAAATACTTCAAGTGGTATAGATAATGTTCAACGGTGCCGATCGTCGGTTTGGAGGCTCCATCATCGAAAATAAATGGGTGGCAATGGAGCCCGGCTTGCTACTGATAGCATTTCAGCTCAACTTTATATATATATATATATATATATATATATATATATTTACAGGAACTCCTCCAACTGGTTAAATTTGCCCAGATTTGAGTAGAAATCCAAGGATTCATTTTCTCCACAAACAAAAAAAAAAAAAGAGAAAAAGAAGAGATCAAGGAATTCAGCATTAAACCTCCGAGGCTTCTTCTAGTAATTGTTTAAATGCCTCTATTGCAGCCTTTTGAGCGGCTCTTTTTTCTTTGCGCTCCTCTTCAGCACGTGTCCGAACATAATGCTCAAAGATAGCCCGCCTAGCTGAATAACTAGGAATAGCCTGCAAAAGAGGAGCTATTTATGATTTAACTCATAGGATTCAAGGTCCTGTAAATATCAGGAATTTATATATATAGTAGAAAGATAGAATGAAAACAGACACAATCATACAATTAAAGCTAATTCAGATTTTAAAAAAACGAACAGGAAATTATGCTTGGCATGCAAGGACAAATCAATGACATATCAAAACTTTCCTAATAAAGGGAAGAAGCTAGCATGACAAGCAGGGAAAGATAAAGAACAAATGAAATTCCCTCTCACAAAGTGAGCATATACATGGATCTGACAAACCTGAGACATAGTGTTACAGGTGTAGCAATTAGAAAAGGACGAAAATTCATAATCTGTAGATTCAACAAACCTTAAAGCGTGGATCAAACACTATCTTCGGCAGCTCTTTCTCCCACTTTGAAAATGGTGCCACTCCTCGTTCTTTGAGCATCTCCTGCAAAATTGCGCGCATCAATCTCAGAGTTCAGACTATGCAATAAATATCAGATCAAAAGACATGATTTCTTATGTTTAGCGTGCCAAGCTATGGCCATATTATTTTAAGCGATTTAGTTAAAAAAAGGCACAAAAGCACCACTGCAATCAAGCAGGCAAAAAGTTTTCTTAGATAAGACATTCTCTTTCAACAGAGACATCGAACTGACCGAGCATAGAGGCAATTTCTTTGAACTTCACGTAAGAAATCCAAAGAACTATGAAGAACAAAAAAACACTACCTTGAACTGAATAATGCATTCCTCTTTAGTCGGTCCACTTTCCTCATCATCTGAATCAGATGAGGACTCCGACATAAGTCCATCCCCATCAGTACCTCTCGGCTTATCCTTGTTATTAGAAACTTGCTGTCCCTTAGCTGCAGCCTCAACTGCTTTTGAGCCATTCAAATCAGATGTACCAGACCCCACAGCCGGAAGAGGTGTAGTGCTGGGAGTACCAGCATCCTGAAGCTTCTTTTTGATCAGATCCAATGCTGAAGAAGAAACTGGTGGACCTGACGTCCTCAGAGCCACTGAATCGCGGCCACCTGTAAGCGCAGCAGGAGCGCTCGCACTGATAGTCGCAGACCCTTTATCTGGTAATAAGCCAGAGTTTTGCGGTTGGGTCACATTTTCTTTGAGGGAATCATTCTCTTGACTCTTTTTCAGCTCTGCTATCTCTGGTGGGAGTTGCCAGCTACTAACCTGGATTGAAAAATGCAAAATCTTAGACACATTAAAGATACAGCAAATCATGTTTTTCTTTTGTAATCAACATCACTTACAAAGGAAACACCGTGCACTTAAAATTTGAGAATTTTATGTCTTCATGAAGCAAATATTTGAAACATCTTTTCAGTAACCAAACAGCAGAGATCGAGATTATCATTAGCACCAAAGTATAAAAGTAACCACAGGGGATAACGTTATAACAAGACGAATTATAAGTACGGTGCTTGAGTCTGCACCACCAGAAATATTTCGTTTTACTTCCATATAAAGTGGTATATCTGCAAATTATACAACAACGCCAAATTATTAATTCATAATTCACACCCAGTTTATTAGGCCATCTCCACTATTTTTGACAAGAAACCACTCTCCACATGACTCATGAGTGCTCTCTATAGAACTCACTATAGTAGAAGCCACTGACGTTAATCGAATAAGGAAACCAATTTACTACAGCCACACCTCAAGAAAATACTGACACAATTTTCCGGTAAATTAGTACACCAAAGCGTCTATTAGACACAACAAAAAAGAAAAGGAGGAACTTTTTATTCTTATTTTAACTTGTCGTCCTGCCATACTGTAATATTCAATCAACACAGATCTCAACCTTCACATTAGCAACCAAATCTTAACTATACTTCGCTTCAGTACAGCCCAGCGACATAAACACATAATTTCATATTAAGGATACTTAATCTTATCTACTGAAACCATGCCACACTTAGAATATTAGCGCCTACTAAAAGAAAGAGTCGAACTTGCTCAGGAAGCAAGACATATACATGCACATTTCTCCACATGCAAACAGCCAGATGGATATGAAAACTAAGACTAGAAGTGTACACTCCAACACCCGGGCACTCAATGATAATGCTTGCAAGAACAAAGACAATTCAACTATTGACAACATTGTTCCTGACTACTCTACATTTACAACAATCATCAATATTATGACAAACAAATTTCTTTCCATGCATAGCAATTTATAGTTCAAACAGAGACTACCTTGTTCTTGGCATCATAATAGTACTTCTTTCCGTCATTAGTGGTCACTAAGGTCCAATCAGTTCCAGGCAGCTTCTCCCTGAACAAAATAAAAAATGATTTAATTATAGAATTGTGCCTCTTGCAACATAAATAGTGCATACCAACATATATGTACACCTTTTCTAGGCACATAAAGCAATGACTGGAATTATCATAGTTAACATCAGACTATCAAGTTTTAAGTTAACATGTAGAAGGTTGCTATATTTGGTAAAAATTAATTCACACTATAGTTCTCTTCATATAAGAAGAGGGAGTTTACAAAATTCCCATAGTGGATGTCAGATAGTTTCCTAGGAACTTTGGGCACAGAGGTTACCCAAGCTCAAAAATAAAGCTACAAAAATTAAAAAGAGACAATAAAGTACTCACAGAGCAGTTTGCTATGATGTGACTTTTTAGGTTCAGTGCATGTTGAACTCGGAAACAATAAATTGCTAGTACAAACTTTGATCTAATACAGCTGAAACAAAGAGACAAAAAGTACATTCGGCCAGGCATACCATGAAACTGGTACTGACGGTGTTGATACCTTCTCTGGCTGCAGAAGGAAACATAAAAAAATCAATCAACCAAATAGCATTACTGAATTTTCAACTAATAAACTAGAATATGAGCCATATTACTTGATAAAGTAATTCTTCTGTGCAACTACCTCCCCCTTAAAGCCAGCAGGTTTTTCATAGGTGGATTCTTTCGTTACAGAATTGTAATAATAGACCACACCAGATTCCGTTCTGTGTGCAGTCCATGCATCGGCATCTTCATTCTTCACAGTTCCTTCTTCCTTGTGAAGATCGCTAGTTTCTTTATCATGATCTGAAAGAACATAAAACAGAATAATGAGAAATTTGCAGTCTATTTGCTCCAAAGTAGTTGGTCAAGAGAAATCATCAAATTGTTGCCTGTAGGAGGTGATTTAGCAACCAAAGAATCAGCAATTTGTTGAAATCCTGCAGTGGTTGATTTTGGTTCTTCGGAAGAAACATTGGTGGAAACACCAGGAGGCCAGAAATTATTTAGTGGAGTAGCAGATTGAGGCAGACCATGCATCGGTGAAGGAAATGGCACGGGAGGGCCAATAGCATACGGTAAGATTGGTGGGCGTTGCAAGCTACCAACTTGTGGAGTATGAACCCATGGAGACTGTGAAGGTGGAACAACAGCAGGTACTGAAGGATAAGTTGGATAAAACTGGTGAACATTCTGTAGAACTGGAGTTGGAGAAGTTGAAGTGTGAATCAGAGAAGCAGAAGATGGAACTAAGGGTCTCATAGGAGAAGTTGTAGTTGTTGAATGGCTCGTAGTAGTGGAGGAGACTAATGAAGGATTAGGTACAGATGCCCCAGAACTTGATGAAGGCTGGGAAGTTACTGATGTTCCGGAAGTACCAGATTCCAAAGCCACAGCATCTGAATTTCCCTGCGATCATCCAAAAAATAGATGAGAAATATGCATAAAAACCACAACAAAAGCTCTGTTTACACATATATCCTGCGATCACCCAAAAAATAGATGAGAAATATGCATAAAAACCACAACAAAAGCTCTGTTTACACATATATCCTATGCAAAATCTGAAACTAAATGTCTGCTATTTGAAAATGCCCTCTTTTGAAAACAATGTTGATTACAAAATCAACATGTCAATTATAAAATCAACTTCCCCTAGGAATTAGATGACTCCCCAATTAAAGGCTATCTTTATGTGAATCTACACTTTTAAGGGGCACAGATAAAATTGTAGATTTTAGAGGGATAAATATGTAACACATCAAAATTTAAATTTTCAAGGAATATATACGTAAAAGCTCCAAAATAGCTAGGTCTCACTAAATTAATATTTAATATGACTAAACTAGAAGTGAAAAACATACTCTGTTAGAAGGTAATTCTTTCTCAGATGCTTCTACTGGTGCCTGTGGTGAATTGCTGCTGAAAGAAAAGTTAGTTGGTTTTGATGGATCTCCTGTTGGCATAGGTACTGGCAACCTAACAGGCGCCGGAGGATTTGGCACGATAGGTCCAGAGAAAATTGTGTTAGGACGAACTGAGTGCATTGGAACTGGAGGTTGCGATCGAACAGCAGTATGTTGTGGGACAATGTTTCCACTTTGCAAGTGAGCTCGATTTGCAGCCTGAAAGAGACAGAATGGATAAAGAAAAAATTAATCGATCAGAGTGTAGACCTAAAGAATAGGAAATCACAATTTTGAGTCACAAAAAATACAAAGAAATGAGAATTACAGTGTTAAGTTGAAACTGCTGACCAGTAGGCAAACTAGAATTAGCATGCGGGACTACATTATATGAGAAAGAAGGTCTGTTCCCTAAATACTGCCCAGGTACAGGCGGCTGAAGAGCTGCTGGAGGCATCGGAGGAGTCAATCTGAATGCCTGCAATAAAACCAACTCAGATGAGTTAACAAATTAAAACTGTAAAACAGAACATTTGAATAGACGAATGCTTGAAAAAAGAAGGATTAGTTACGAGTATATATATATATATATATATATATATATAAGTGATATATGAAGTCTGACTGTAATTTCAGTTTCATCCTAATACTTTCAATTTTGAGAATTTCGCCCCTAAAGTTTTGTTCCGAATAATAATTAAGTCACTCTATAACTGGTCATCTCAAAAGGATGCCACCACTGAAACTCTGAGGACGAAATAGAAACACTGTAGAGCTGCTAGGGTTGTACTTTAGGTGTTTAATTTCTACTTCACCCAAAAAAGTATCTTACAGGTGCCGGTGAAGATTGCTGGTTGCTCCCCACTGCAGGGTTCACCCTAGGGAACACATTGTAAGAAAAAGACGGAGCAGGGACAACATAGCCTGGTGAGCCAGCATATTTAGCTCGAACCGGATCTTGGGATGGATCATTTGGATTTACAAGAATACCCCTTGGAGCTGCTGGGTTTGCAGCAGGAGTTATGGAAGCAATCAGTGTAGTTGATGGAGCAGAATCTTGAGCTGGAGTAGATGCAGTTTGTGTCGCCGTGCTAGAGGTCGGTCCTCCAATAGGCGAAGATGCGGTTAAGGAGGTTGATACTGAAGGTGGCAGAGTAGAACTTTGTCCTCCAATAGGTGATTCTACACTTTGAGATATTGGTGTCTCAGTGGAAGCTGAAGATACCTCCTGCGAAAGCCGCGCCGATGTTGACATATCTTACCTGTGGAGGTGATATAATAGAGGTGTAAGGATGCCTCATATCCATAATCTCTTATCTAGCGCTTCTTCTTCTTTTTTTGGAAAAAAGGGGTTCTATAATTGCAATATGTTACATATAAAGCAGTATCTATGTAATATTTACATTATAAAAGACATTGCTAAAAAATATCAACTTTCAGAAGCACAGGTACAGCATTTGAAAAATGAATACTTTATTATTATGACTTTGTGTCACTTATGTGCCATTGATATCAACTCTACAGGCATTAGGATTTAAACTAGGAAATGTTAATTTCGTTTCTCCACAGGCAAAATTAAAAAGGCATGCAAAGAATAGCAAAATTAAGCTAAAAAAGGGACTCTGATTATACCGAATGTAAAATATACCATTTTTAAAGCAAAAAATTATGAATATGAAGCACAATACCAGCTATCAAATAAGACCAAAATCTATTATAGCCTACAATGCATCAGTACTGCACAGATGTATAACAATATCTTAAATAACTAGTTTTTGCGAACAAATTTACAATAGCTTTTTTTCTTCCTTAACATGTTCCAAGCGCCGCATTTAAATTTTTGAATAATCCACACGAAAAAGTCCTAAACAGATAGTGATTTTATTGCCAACTACTGTCGATTTCAATACAAAAAAAGATTAAAAAATAAAATAAAATCATACAAAAGAACAAGAAATCGATCGAAATGACACTTGAGGAGCCACTACCTTTCGATTATTCGCCTCGTAGGGCCGAGGCTCTGATCGATCGAGGATTATCGAAGCTAGGGTTTCTGTTTCGCCTTAAAGGGATTTTGGGGTTCCGGGAGGGGTTTTTCGCGGGGTCGATGCGGATTCTAGGGTTTTGCTCTGAACCCTAACGGAAGGAAAGAAGACGAGAGGCGAGGGTAAAAAGCCGAAAATGGGAGATTTCTTGGAGCTCCGCCTCCCGGTGAAAGTGATTATTAGGCTTCGGATCGGGCCCACTTACTGGACCCGATCGGCCCAGTTCCAACCTTGGCCCACGATCCACTTGGACCGGATATTGGTCCACAAATAACATTTAAAATTAGAAAAATTGCTCAAAAATCCCTATAATTTAAAATGATCCGATTAGTACGGAGAATAACGTGCCGCTTTCAATTCAAAAGAAACTTGCTAAAAGTATAAAGAAATATTTTTTTCTTGTTGGTAATTTAAAATTTACTTTTAATTATTAATTTACGAATTTGCCTTTTTAAGTAAGTCCCTTATTTCTAGTTTCTAGTACATATCGGATTCTATATAGGATTTGTTATCTTACTTCTATAAAATGTATTCATAAAAAGCTAGTTAATATTCCATTTGTAAAATCTGAGTTATCTTAGAAGATATATGTATCTATGATACCTAATATTATTCCTCTTTCAGTTACTCTATTTTTTTAAGAGCTCAATGGACTCCGACACCGCACGTAAGTTTCAGCGACTAAGCATCTCCAATCACGGCAGAGCGGTCCGGCAGCCACTAATGCCTGCTCCGGATCGAAAAACTCTTTGAAACAAGAATTTAAATACCCATCGATACGGATCGTATCTACCGTGTCGTATCGTGCCAACAAGATATCGACACGATACAGCTCACGTGCCGATGGTATAACTCAAAATCTTCTATGCTTTAAACTAGTAAGTAAAAAATTTGATAAAAATATATAATAAACAGTTATAATATTTTGTTGCTAAAGAAAATAAATATTTCGTGCTATTATGTGTCGGCACACATAAATTTTTTATGACCGGCATGTATCGACACGACTCGACACGTACCGTGCCGATAAATTTCGGGCACGATCCCGTATCACGGCACTTAAATCCTTGCTTTGAAACCAAGCGACGGCAACAGCAGCAGAAAGAGAGCTCAATGAATTCCGACACCGCCGACACCGCATGCAAGTCTCAGCAATCAAGTATCTCCGATCGTGACAGACCAATCCAACAGGCATGGGTGACCCCCTAAAAAGTGGGGCGTCATAGAACAGCATGATGTCCCTTTCCTTTTGAAAATCCAGAGAGCATAATTAGATAGTACGCTTCTCAAGCAAAATGAGAATGGTTACACAACAAAATTGACAATAGTAATACAGACTCTAGCCTCTCATCTAGCACGAGTTTCAAACTTTCAATTCCCTCACTGCTTAAAGTTGTCAAGTGTCTACAAACATGACAGAGTAAATACACTTCAGCTTTCTGGCCAATCTAAGTGTTCGATCGGATGGTCGCTTAAATGCCATGATCCTCCATTCAACTCATCAAACAGTTGGCCGTACGCCCAACCAGAGTAACCTAGAAAAAACCAGAAATCATCAACAGATCGATCTCCCGACATTATCTGTTTTATTACCGTGCTCGTAGCCACCGGATTGCCAAAATAAACTCCCTGTATTACATTCACATACCCCTCGAAAGCTTTTTGAGCCATACTAACAAGAGGAAAGCCTTGGAGAGTGACAGGGCCTCCATAGAAAAGGGGGGCTCGCTTTAGAGGCGTCATCTCATTGTATTGATCCTTAAATATGTCCCAGTTTAAAGGCTTATTAATGATCAAGCCTTGAAAGCCATCTTGAGGGTCGGCTGATACAATAAGGATCGTTGAGTTGTCGAATGGGGCGGCATTCACAAGCTTATCGGTGGCAGTAAGGATGGAGCCCACAACAATAGGTTCTCTTTCATAATGCAAGCTACTGCTATCCTGTCCAACCGCTACAGCAGGTTCACTGTAATCGTGCTCTTGCATCGTCGAAGATGCATCATGTAAATTTGATCTTTTCTCATTTTGTTCTCTAGCATGAGTCCACAAAAATCCTGTCACAGAAAATATATATTTTTTAATTCCATTAAGGTAGTATTTATAGAGAGAAAAATATAACTAAGACGATTCCCAGCATAGTTAGTGCAAAGAGACATCAGCTAAGAGACATTTGCTTATGGTTATGTCTTACAAAGTGGAAACAGAAAGACTTAAGAAGTAATACGATATCTACCTTTATGCTTAGTCAGATAGTGAGAATTGCTTCCATGAGATTCCAAGAATTCCATAATATTGATGACTGACATGTCACCTTCGTAAAAAATACCAGTTTTATTCTCTGCTGGATAAAGCACTAATGTTGGGTAAAGTTCCTGCATGTTTCAAGTTAAAAAAGAATACACAATTAAAAAAGCAAAGCAAATGTGTGTTGATACAGAACGGCCAATGGAGCACTCCCCCGGATAAAAGTAAAAGATTAGCAGGACTAAACAGTTTCACCATTTGAGAATTGAAAGTTAGAACGTTCATTATCTGAAGGAATGATGAACTAGATGATGGTATCATGCTAACATTTTTATATACTGATTAGAACTGTTACCTTGCCCATAGGCCTTAAGAATGAAGAACAGTCATTCAGCGTGCAATCCATCAAGTATACAATTGGTGGACTACTTAGGAAAGATTCTCCACTATTAGCTGCGAGACAAAAAAGTAAGCCCAGGTCACTAAAACACACCCATGTGCCTTTTGAGAGATCATATTCCTAAAAATATAAAATATTACTACCTTCAATATGCAAAGGATCAATGTTCTTTGCTTGAACAGCAGACACGGTCATATAGTTCTTAAAAGCCCGGTATACTTCACGCACAACAAGCTCCATGCGCTGGCAGAATCCGCACCAAGAATTGCTGAAAAGCACCAAAATATCATTCGTCCAAGCAGATGTAAAATTTTCAAACTCTGATACTCCTTTTTCAAATTTGCAGGCTTTAATTCCAATAACTAGTTCACAGAATGTGTTTGCCGTCACTCGAGGTACAGCATAGGCCTCATGGAAATCCAGATTTACAAATGGTGGCCTTGGGAATTCCTTTGAAGTTGTAATAGATGAAGCAGAACGTTGATATGGAGAGAGACTTCGGTTCAGAAATTTGTCTACAAAATTAACTAACGAAGAGTAGCTGATTTCTGTTTCCTCAGGAAAAACATAATGCTCTTGAAAAATCGGATCAAGTATTACCAGAGAAGGAACCCTAGATCGAGCAGTTAGAGATCTCAGCAGCCGATACCCAGCATCAATCACAAAAACAGAACCTAGAAAAGATCCAAATTCATTATTCAACCCATCCAAATTTCTCACTAATGTAGATCTAAATTCTTCTAAGCCCTCTTCAGAAAAACTTGGGGAAGAAGAGATTGAATTTACTGCAGCTTCCTTGGGTGTATCTAGGTTGCCCTCCACACTGCCAACATGATCCTCTTTAATGTCTTCCTCAAAATTATGCAGTTCTTCCCCAAGTTGAAACTCATTAGCTTCCGTGCTCTTAAAATCACTTATCTCAATTTCCCTTACCTCATTACCTACTGTATCTGCAAGTTTGTCTTCATCACTGGGGACTTCTTGAATTTGATGAGGATTATCTTCCAGATCTTTAACATCAGATTTTTTATCCTCTACCACTCCAGTTTTGTCAGTTGCATCGACAAGATCATTATCTTTCATATGAATAAAGCCAGCGGAAGTTTCATCGAGAATATTAGAAATTAAATCAGTGTCCATATCTTGAGTTTTATCGATGGTGTCTTTTTTATCACCATCTGTTGTACTCATATTGTTATCAAAATTCTCGCCAAGAATTACAGGAGTTTGATCCTTTAAACTGGTAACTGCACCCTCGATCACAACCTCTGACTCGCCATTTCCCTCATGAGTTGGCAAGGAATCCACCACCCGAATTTCAAAATCTTCAGATAACAGCTGAAAGCCAACTTCCTTTGCTAGTAAACTAATTCTGGTTTGCTTTTCTGTATGTGCAGATTTTGTTTGCTGAAGCAATTGCGCCACAATATCAAACAAAGTATCGCCTTGGTGATCATTGTCGTTGTTTTTTACTGAAATTCTTTCACCATTATTAACAACCATTACAGCCATATTATCCCTGATTTTCATTATCTTAGGGACCAGAGAATCCAATCTGGCCTTACTTTTACTACTACTTCCACGAGGAGCTCGAAGAGGAATCTCAGAGCTACTCTTATGTAGTCCTTCAAACATCCGGTAATATAGCTGATTTTGCCATGCAAACTTTCTGAGAACCTCAAGAGATAACTTGCTTTCTCCTCTTACTATAGATGATCCTGATGACCTATCAACAAATAGAACTATTGAAGGCCTGTTTGCCGGAAAAGTAGCATCAACGTTGTGCCCATCAACCTCAAGCTACAATAAGAAACAAAACAGTTTAAGAATTAAAAACAAAAATTAGTTAGAATATAATATAATTTGTAGGTAAAAAGCTAATTAAGAAACTGAAAAGGCTACCTCCTTGACAAGAGGATGATGACTTTGCAAGACAGTTCTAATCCGGTCTCCTTCTTTAACTATGATTGAACAGTTGGGGCATCCTGAAAAATGTACCATAAGTAGCCACGTCTCTGAGCTGTCGATGCCCAAGAAAGGTAACAATGATCTTTCAGACACCAAACCATATCTTTGCCTCTCAGGGGGCAAAAAATATTCTCTTGCAAGAGCTACAAACTTTGTATAGAAAGACTCAAACAGCTTAAACTCTTCCATCAGACATGTCATTCCAGTAGCGGCCTCTCTATTCTCAATTTGCTGCGAGACACTTTGATTTGCCAAAGCAAATCCACCCTCCCAGGGAGAACCAATTACCTGAGCTTCAGCCCCAAAACTTAGTTCTTCATTTTCCACAACCTGTTTTTGATCCCAAATAAATTCATAACCAGGATTTCTTGCCACCTGATGGATTTTTATTAACTTCTGATCAAAAAAAGAACCAAGAGTAGTTCATTAGAAAGTACAAGAAACCTTCTCGTCAATGCTGAGAAGTTCTGGTCTCCCATCTGATTCCATGTTGACTTCTCCAGTGGTGTAAGCTGCAGAATATGAGCATATAAAGATTCTAAATTCAAGAGTCTTGTTTAAAATATATCATTAGTTAAATGCACGTCATAGACAAACAAAGATCTAGGAGTGGCGCAAGTTCCGAACAATTAAGAGGCTGTAGCTTATGAATCTGAATTTTCCATATAAACATGTTCCTACATTCACTAGACGGAATCATAGCGAAATGCATGATACAAAACAATTTTATGGCAGTGATCCTTCTTATGCATCAAGAATACAAAAACAGGAACCTAGACAGTAGACAAGGATAATAGATAACCAAAGGGGGCAAAATACTTCTATCCTTTGACAGCTCAACATAAATAAGCATATCTTACATGGCAAAGCCTTGAATGTAGGTGTTATTTCACAAGTACAAAAAGCACCTGATAAGTAACCTGTCTGTGAAGTTGACCCTATTGAACCTAATAAGGAAGGGCTTATCCACTAAATGATTGAAGAAAGTTTCACAATACCAGCTTTCTTGATTGAGATTCAATAAAACAAATTCCTGATTAATTGGCAACTCTCCAATAGACTCCATTTGGATATCTGATAACTTTTTAGAAAAGAAAGCAAAGGGTTGTCAGAAAAGATTACAATAACAAGAGTTGACAAACCATTCAACGAGTTATTGTTTGATGCTGAGGAATTCTCATATGCTCCATCTTTACTTTTCTGCATCAATTTGGCAGTCCACCCGCAGAAGTCCAGCAGAAGTACAGATTTATCGGTTGACTGGAGAAAATTCTCGAGCTCTTCCCGAGTATGCAGGGGCTTCAAAGGCATTTCATCACGTTTAAGTGACATAATATGATACACGGAAGATAATATATTTTCTGCACGGAGCCTCCCGCCATACTTGTATGAAGTAGAATGATGATAGTAAAACAGATTTATTCCCTCAGCAGCACCAAGAACATCTGCTAGCATCTTCTCAGAGTTTCTATAAACAATCATCAACTTTAGAGGACCGAACTCCAGCCTATTAATAGCGACTAGATGCTTTATTTCGTTCATTAGGGAACGTGACTCGCCAGACCCTGTAGATAAGTAACAGCTCTAAGACTCGGAAAATGGGAAACTAAATGACACTCGAACACATTAAGAAATACTAAACTAGTCATGCAAGGTAAAGAAGAGGATCCGGCAGATTAAAAACATCACCAGTTCGGAAGTATTTCTACACCCATTGCATACCATCCTCCATTATAAAAATTCATGCTCTTTTCCAAATTTAAATTGTCCATAAAAGCTGCATTACTGATGAACTCTTTGTTCTAACTTCACAAAGAGGATAAACGAACTATTCAGTAATTATAGACTAAAAATTGAAGTGAAGTGATTGCAACATCTATTGGTTTTCTTCGGAAGTATTTAACCGGACAAATTTATCTTGGATTAGGACATTTATATGAATTGCTCTTAATTTTCATTCTGTTTTTTCAGTGAAGCTATTCTGTAACTATGAAACACAACTAACTCCTCAACAAATTACACAAAAAGATCATGACTACAGCTGAGATATTGCTTAATCCTTCTAAATCAGCTTAGCATAAGGAACCAACGCAGCTGAGATATGCACCGAAGAGATTGACACCATCCTTCTTTCCTACACCAAACCCTAATTTCGGGAACAAGAATAAATGTACAAAACAAATCCTACACAGATCTCTTTCATGCATCATAAACCGAATCCAAATCCAGCTTCGGTGGCATCTATTCAAATCAATCAAAAGGCACAATTCTCGTAACCAGGCATATCAATCAAAACGAAACAAGATCTGACCTTTCTCATATCTCGGCATCAAAAACAGCTCCGAACAAAACCTTTGTCGAACCCTCCCTAAAACTTAATTTTACATAGATCAAACAAGGAAATGGGAACTACTTACAGGGGACGGTGACCATGAGGAGGACGCTGGGATGGAGACGGATCTGGGAAGAGAAGTTCCTCTTGGTGAGGGTTTCCCACTCCGGCCTCGACTCCGGCGGCGCCGCCACCTTCGCGGCGGAGGCGGCCACCGATGATGAGAGGAGGAGGAGGAGGAGGAGGAGAAGCGACCACGAGATCGCGGCGAGGGTTAGGTTTAGCGACCCCATTATCGCTCTCCCCACCCTCTATCGCCGCGGGGACGAGCGTGGCGGTGGCGCTTTCCCTCTTTTGGCGAAGTATCGTTCCGATCGAGTCTCGACGGGGGTCAACGTGGGCCGGGGTTCGCTCCGGGTTCGGATTCGACGAGTCAACCTTGTGTTGAGGACGTGACCCAGGGATTTACGGATCTAGGGCAAGTTGGGTCTAAACTACTGAATCCGACAAGGCACTACACCTGAATCCGTTCTAATCTAATCTAATGTTCTCGGATTCGGGTGAGATAACGGGCGACACGAACAAGTTTTGGACGCCGAGAGTCCAACAAGTCTTTTGGTAATTTGGGCGCGTTACATAAGGGGTCAAAAAGATTTTGGGGTGGCAATCCGGCTCGCCGTTCGCGAGTTAGCTCGTGTTCGACTCGAAATGAACTCGAGATTGGCTCGGTCGTTTAGTAAACGAGCCGAGCACGAGCTGAGTTTTTCAGCTCGTTTAATAAACGAGCCGAATACGAGCTGGGTCAGCTCGCTCGTGTTCGGCTCGATAACAGCTCGAATATATATATTTTATATTTATATAATTTATATATTTTATATTTATATATATATAGTATATATTTTTATTATTTAACTTTTAGTACAAATTAAAATATAAAAATTAAATTTAATTATAAAAAAATTCATTTATATACAAAATTTTAATCATTAGATTAAAGTTTAATAGGCAAGAATTTATAAATTTATTTTTATATATATTCAAACTATTTTTTAAAATTTATTATTCGTGGGTAAGCTCGTGAGCCAGCTCGTGTTCGGCTCGTTAATAAAGGAGTCGAACACGAGCTGAATTTTTCGACTCGATACTTTAATGAGCCAGCTCGTGATCGGCTCGTTTATTAAACGAGCCAAACACGAGCCGACCCCGGCTCGATCGTGTTCGACTCGTTGACATCCTTACATGCAAGTTGAAAAATTAGAAAAAAAAAAATGTTAGTAAAGTTAGGAAACTATTATAGATTCCAATCATTGGGAATACTGTAACACCATGAATTAAAAAGTTTTGTCATTCTCGTAATTAATAGGAATCATAAATACTCTATTAACAAGAATATATAAACCCCTGCAACCTCCAAACCTTCGTGGCATTTTCAAAATACTATAAATCAGTCAAACAAATAATTTCATAGAGATACGCTTTTGTGATGAGACAGTAAAAATTATATCATAACTAAAATAGTGATATCTACACAACGTAGTATTTCAGTAATTACTATAAAGCCTTATATTTAGTTCTAAAAATGTGGTGAACAAATTCAACTATTTCAGTAATCTTGAGGAGAGAAATGTCTGAAATAATGTGACAATTAATCTGTAATGCTATAAAATGATGATGATGATACTTTTCAAGTGATACAATTACCATTTTATAGCGGTAACGAGAAAAAAAAAATCCAAAGCTTTTTAAAATTGTTAGATCTTCTAAAACATCAAATCCATTTCCAAATCAAAGCCTTATTAGATGTGCTATGTAACGTTTAAAAGGCTAACATAAAATTTGCACAATTATTTTTTGTCAAACCGACCAATATTCCTTTTTAAAGGACTTAATAGGTGAATAATAAAATTTACAATTTGTAGTGTTTTTAGATTTGGAGTTTAGATTATTATTTTTTTTGAGAGAAAGGTAGCACGCTACTCGCTTCGTTTTTTTTTTTTTAAATAAGCTTAGTTAAAAATGTGAATCAATTAGGATTTAAACTCGGGACCTCGAATATCAACCACCAAACCTTTTGCCACTTGCACTAGGACGGTCAGTGAGTATGGATTATTTATCATCAAAATTTTTGCTTCGGTGTATGCGATGATATACGGGTGCACCGGGTATATTTAATAAAAATTCAACTATTCATTTATTCCAACGACACCACCAAATCACGCGCGGTGGGTTGGTCCAGGGAATCGCCTTGTTCGAGCTTAATCCAACGGTCCGTATCCCTGTCGCATTTTCATTCTACTCCCCCAATCTCTTCTCATCAATCCCCAGCTTCGGGGAAATTTTAGGGGCTTGGACTCGCATTTCGCGCATCGCATCCTTTGATTCGAGGGATTTTGTTTGTTTCCTCGCAAAAAGTTAACCTAGATCCACCGATCCAGCTTTTCCGCGGCGAAATCCCACGAAATTTTAGAGAAAATTCGAGAAAATTCGAGAAAATTCGGCTTCTCATGCAGTGTTCTAGCGATTGGGCCCCGTGCGATTGCTCGATCCTCGTCCATGGCTATCGATTGATCCGTGGAACGAACATTGGCTTCGGATGTGAGCGGAGAGAGGGGAATCGAAGCGTTTGATGATGCAGGGGGAGAAAGGTGGACGAAACGGGAGTTACGAGCCACAATCGAATGGTTTGTTCGATGGATTCGTTGATCGAAGGGGAGAGATCGATAGCATTGCGACGATCCCGGTGTCGTCTTCTTCGTCTCTCCCCTCTTCTCCTCCGTCGTCGTCGTCGTCGTGCGGTGGCTACATCGAGCACCGAGTGTCGAAGATGGATACGCTCGCTGGGGTTGCCATAAAGTACGGTGTGGAGGTAACTGGGAACAGAACCATTTTTGTATGGTTTTGCTAGAACCATTTTTTGTATGGTTTTGCTCATTGATTTATATGGTATGTTAGATTATAATGCATGCGTGTTATGTGTTTGATAAAATGTGTATTCGAACGCTAGAAATGAATCATGCGTCAAAATGAGTTTTTTGTTGTTAAAGAGGAACTTTTTGTACATTTAGTATCTGTATCATTGTAAGTGGTAGCAGCATAGACAAAACCTGTATGAACAGATGAATGGGGATTTGTTGGAAAATAAGCGATAATTCTTTAGTTATTCTTGGTTTCCATTTATGGTTGTTGCGCAATTGATGCTAATCAACTTTTACATTATACGGATGAACTTATAGTTTGAACATTTTTGTTTCAATGGTCAAATTCATCGGATTCTTATATTTAGCTCACTGTCCTTTTTCCCTTCTTTTCCTCTTTGGTCTTTGGAGTGCCCTTCATAAGCTGAGTAGTGCACCCTTGTTGAATTAGGTAGCAGATATTAGGCGGTTGAACGGCTTGATGACCGATCTTCAAATGTTTGCTCGCAAGTCATTGAAGATTCCACTTCCTGGAAAGCATCCTCCATCTCCTCTTGTGTCAGAGGACTCGGCAAATGGCAGGTGTGGTAACTTTCTTTTGTTTGTTTTATGTTTGATAACAACTTTTTTAGTTCTTTGTATTGGAATATTCTTTTAATATTATGTTTCTTTTGCTATTTTTTATGGGCTCTAATGTTGTCTTTTGTGCTGAACTGTTGGAATTGGGACAATGGCTAAGTTTAAGTTGAAATAATTCTTAATGTTTCTGGAGAAAGCATATTACCTGAAAGCTTACAAAATGTTTTAATACTGACTGTCAAGTTTTTCATCATACAGTATTGTGATAAGCAAATATAATTAATGCGCAGACAAGACTCGTTTGATATCACAAATAACCAGTTACTCAAATGTCTTAGGAATATTTAAGTTTGAAGGTTAACTAAGCTATATGTTATTGTGCTACCTCCTATGATAATTATAAGTGTCATAGTTTAGAATTTTCAGTTGTGAATTGTAGGCATTCTCCAACAATCTAGTAATATGTTAAGGGATATGATGATGCCTTGTCAGAACCATTACGCACCTTATGTTCGTCTTATCAGACCATTTCTGAACTCTACACTATACGTATGCCTTTTTATATCCTGTTTAATAACCTATAGTTTTTGAGCTGCTGTACTGTCTTTTAGGCTTCAAGCAGCTAGACATTTTCTTTTGTCACAGAAAAGGAGGAGGAAAAAACCCCATAAATTTCATTTAATTCTGGCTGAAAAGTATAATTAGTAAGTACTTATGGGCATCCATCTATAAGGTTATTTTTCTGCCTTCTTTGCATTTACTTAGTTCGCGGTGATTATTCAGCAGCTTTATTGTCATGGTATGATGCCAAAAAGCTTTTTGAATTGGATTAATTTAAGTTGTCTAAGACAATTTTTATTATGACCTTTGTTAGGTTTAGCAAAGTAATAGAACATGAACAATAGTAAAATTTAATTAGTCATCTTCACATTGCAATATATTTTGCTTGCCTGTAATGTGTTGGAGCTTTTCAATGTTGTTATGAGATGATTACAAACTTCATTGAAAATGCGAGTGGTGGAGGTCATCTTATGTTTTAATTAACTAATGGTGTAACATGATTTGCTCTTTTGAATTAGTGCCTCTGTTTTTCTCATAATAATTAGAATCATTGCAGAGAATTGACTCCTCCACGTCGACCTCGTCGTGATATTTTATACTCCCTTGAAACACTGAAGCTGAAACCATCACCATGTAAAATCTCCCCAGCCATGAGTCGATTGCAAGGATATTATGGCCTCACGCCTCCTAAAAGGGGCCCACTATTTGATGGGACCGAAATGCCAGTTTATAAAACTGATAAGTCTCTCTATATGAAAGATGAACAATTATTGCCTCAACACTCTCCGAATTCCGAACCACTTCCGAATCGGCATAGAAAGTCTAAAAGTATGGTTAATGAGTTATTTTTTGAAAATTCTGAGATCATTGAAGAAAGAAGAATTGATGAAGCTGCAGAGAGTGATAATGAAAAATCAATAAGACGGCGTCAAAAGGGTGATTCTGCTCCATTAGGGTTTTCTAGAAAGACAGGAAAAGGGCTAGCTTTGAGGCCGAAATTGGGAAGCCATCCTGATATGGACATGAGCCAACAGAACCTTGTTTCTATGGTGGATCCTTCACTAATTGATGGGTTGCTAACTGTTCGGAAATCATCGAGCACGTCTAATTTGCAAGATTCAGATAGTAACTCCTCTATATGGTCTTCGAGCAAGTGGAGTTTGAAACCTGATGCATTTGCTTGGCCCATTTTTGATGGTCTTCCGAAGCCCACAAAGCCTGCTACTGCTAGGCGAAATAAAGCTGCTTTGGATTAGGCTGATCCTTCTTATCTTCTCTGTTCTCTTTTTCAGTTGATACCTGACATTACAATTTCATTTTTTTTCCTTACCATCTACGTTAAACCAGTGTTTGGTTCCACGTAAGACTGTTGAAGACGGTTTCCGGAGGAAAGTGCTTTCAGTGGAAAAGAAAATTTATATATGTTGGTGTTTCATACAATAAAAAAACAAAAAAAATGGTTTTGAAGGGATATCTTTTTGTTTTGCAGGAAAAGGAAATGAAGAGAGTGAGGGGGGAGAGGAAAAATTTCAGTTTCGAGTTTGTGTTTTTGCCTGAAAAATACCGTAAATGAAAGCAAATGTTTTTCTTAAGATATGTATAATTGTTTCCACTGAAAAGCATCTTACGTGGAACCAAACACAAGGAAAATACCTTTTCGGTCTGAAAATTGTTTTGGGGCTCTTTACATGGAACCAAATACTGCCTAAATATTTAAGCAAGTAGGGTTTATACAGTATATATTCCCTACAAGCAGAAAGGGTCTACAGAAAGTTGGGTGAATAAAACATGTAGGCTAGATAAGGAACTCCATCTTTTGGAGATTGCTAGAGAAGTTGGTGTCGACGCTACTCTTTCTTGTGTTAGAGCAGAGATGTTGAACCAGTAAGTCCTTTATTTGGTCACATCTCATTTATACCTTTTTTTTTTTTTTCTGCCTTGGCTATTATTTGGAGGGATTTGTTTGTACAAAATCAACTAATGAGTTTTGCGATATTTTTTGGGGGCAAGGAGATTGAATGTTGTATCACTCTTTGTATCAGTAAACATACTAAAATGAAAATGAATTCATTGGACTTCTTGTGTCTGATAAAAACTTGGTTGACATATTGTTGGTTTGATTGAGTTATTCATCCAAAGTTTGGTTGCTAAAGAGAATTGTTGCTTGTAAGGTAGGAATGGAATTTTGCAGAGAATTGTTCCCTTCTTGTATACTTGTTCGACGGTTATATTATACAAGTTCGACGGTTATATGTTGCTTGTTTATGTATTAATAATCAGGAACATTGCATGTTACTTTGTAGTAGATCGAGTTAATTGAGTGCTCGTATGATCTATTGAATGGAGCTGTTTGGAAAATTTGCGAGTTTCACGAACTTGACGTTGTCTGCTATTCCACCGAAGTCGAAATGTCAACTTCCATACAATTGTGAGTGAAAATTGGAATAATAATTTTGCGATTTTGATACTGTCTCCCAAGTTCTTCCCACTCGCTCTCTCTCAGATACACATACAGATACACATACATGCGAGATGGTATTTTCGTAATTTTCAATGTAAACACTGCAAACCTAATGGACAATGAAATGCATGGCAGACAAAAAATAGAAAAAGAAAAATATAGCATGATTATGTGCAAATTAGTTGTCCTTCCATTAGTTTAATGCTACTGCTACTGCTTCTTGAGAGATACGTGCTAGAATGGCTACAAACGGTGTCGTTGCTTATACCGTGTAGTCGCATATACTTCGCTTCACGCACACACAAACACAAAAGAAAAACAAAAAGAAAAAGAGAAGAAGAAGAACGAAAGAAAGAAAAGCTGCTGCAACCAACTTATCCAGTCCCTCTTTTTCACTTGAACAAACACAGCAGAAAACTACAAAAGCAATCTCTTCTGCCTTTTTTTTTCAATTAAGGGCATACAAAAAACAGTTCTTTTCTCCTTTTCCGTTCTAGAACAACATTCTCCATGATAATCTTTTTTGTAAATATAATTTTTTTTCCAATCTAAAAATTTTAATAAATATATATATTTTAATTGACTATTACCTGCAGCGAAGCGCGGGCCCTGCACTAGTTCTCCATGAAGATACATGCAAGGAGTTTCAGAAAGAAAAGAATATACATATAAAAATCAAGTTCTTGAAAAAAAAATATAAAAACATTTTAAGTGCACAACTAAGGCCCAGTTTGGACCACCAGCGAAGCGTAGGCCGCACCAACCTGGCTTTCTGAGAAAGCTTCCCAAACCCTGTTTTTTGGCGGTTGCGCGCCGCGCGACTGCATGCCCAAACAGAGACTACGGCCTACAAAGCCTGATTATGACTTGAAAATGCAGCCACTAAATCAAGAGAGTATACGACCTACAAAGCCTGATTATGACTTGGAAATGTGGTGCAGTTACTTGTAGTGTTTGATTAAACAACAAAAAAATATCACTCGCGCTAAATAACCCTTGTATCCTATTTTGTAGTTAGGATCCACTTTACCTGCCCTCCTATCAGAAGTAGGCTTTGGATACGCTTTTCCTGCCTAAAGCAGTGCGAGCGAACAAACACATCTAAGGAGCGGATGCTAGAATGCATTGTGTATCGGTTAATTGCTAATTTTCCATGTCTCTTCTAACCGCTTTCTTCATCAGAGGAAGATATCATCTTTGCCCTATAGTTAAAATGAGGGTTATTCCAAGCTTTAGATCAGACGGTGGAAATCCCCTATTTGATATGTAATATATCTCCCAAAAAAGCACGCTTCCACAGAATAAGCATGTTGATAGTACCGACTCAGTAGGTTCTCAACGATTTTAAACTCCTTCCAGGATGGTATAAGAGAAATAACTTTTGTTACTAATCATTAATAGCATAAGGAGATGACCATTTCTATGTACAATAACATAGATGAAATGACTTTAAGAAAGTTCTAGAGAGAATCAAATCAAAATGAATGACGGAAACAAAAAATTCTCTTTCTCTTCACTATTCTATTGGAAATCAAACTAAAACCAAACCAGAGATGTTGAAAGCCAGAAGACTAGCCACCTAGTTACTCAGAATGATAATCAGATTTCAATGAATTTCACATCTTCTGCGTGGGGAACTTTAAACAAGGGTTTGGATGTTACAAAGTTACAAACTTCTATGGAAAGATAATATTAGCAAAAGTCGACTACTAGTTAGGGCCTAGAAACCCGATACCTGCCTTCTCATCTTATAACAACAACAAGAAAGCTAATACAGTGGATATTTCTTTTTCTTCCAATTTCGTTATAAAATGGTTGCGTTATAAATTCCTAAACTTCTGTACTACAACAATGAGACTGGAGTTAAAGGGAAGCATATAATTTGCAACAACTCGAGGGATAATCAAATAAACAATTTGCCCATCTAATTTGTTTGTCATCAAGAAAGATGTTTTGTGCTTAAAGCCTCATATTCACATTATTAATCTTAAACCTACTTATTTCAAAAAATATTCATAAGTTTCATTCTTTTCATACATCTAAAATATATTTGTGTTCACGCTATTCTCATTACTGAAAACAACGCTAGTCCTAAAGAAGATAAAATATGAGATTCATCGTCAGAAGATAAAATATGAGATTCATCGTCAGTACGTCAAACCAAATGCTGCCTAAGAGGAGACTCATTAAACATTATATCAATCCGTTCCAATCAAGTTCCTAACGATAGTAAGCGAGAAAAAATAAACTTTTCCCTGTTAAAAATTTCGACCTTCGACCAATAACAAGCCGTAAATGAAGACTTTTTAGTAGCTATAAATTTATTTCAATAGGACAAACAAAAACAAACATCATTTCATGGCTTTCGATAAATAACCATAATTTAGTTCAACAAAAACATTCAGAATTAAGAAAATGATCAGAATTTTTAGGATTGAACCTAAATTATACACCGCTCTCTAAATAGCGAGGATGTTCAAGGGCTCATACCGAGACCTCCTCCGTTTCACGTCTCCCGCCGCCGCTCCCGCCGCGACCGGGAGGCACATCGCCGCCGCCGCCGCCGCCGCCAACGGCGTCAGTCACGAGGGACATGGGGCGCTGCTCGATGACCTCGTCGATGAGACCGAATTCCTTGGCCTCCTCAGGCGACATGAACATGTCACGCTCCATCGATTGCTCGATCCGGTCGATGGGCTGGTGCGTGTGCTTGGCGTAGATGGCGTTGAGGCGATCGCGGACCTTGAGGATCTCCTTGGCATGGATGGCGACGTCGGTGGCCTGACCCGTGGTGCCGCCGGAGGGCTGGTGGATCATGACGCGCGCGTTGGGGAGAGCGCGGCGCTCCCCGGGGGCGCCCGCTGCGAGGAGGAGCGAGCCCATGGACGCGGCCTGACCGATGCAGAGCGTGGTCACGGGGGAGCGGACATACTGGATCGTGTCGTAGATGGCGAGACCCGCGGTGACGACGCCCCCGGGGGAGTTGATGTATAGATGCACGGGCTTGCTAGGGTTCTCCGACTCGAGGAAGAGGAGCTGCGCCACCACGACGGCCGCAGTGTCGTCGCAGATGGGGCCATTGATGCACACGATCCGCTCCTTGAGGAGCCGGGAGAAGATGTCGTAGGCGCGCTCGCCGCGGGAGGTGTGCTCGATCACCATGGGGATGAGCCCGTAGTGGCGGCTCTGCGAGGCCCCCACGGCCGCCGCGGCGGAGGCGACGGGGCGGGAGAGGCGGCGCCACCACATCGGCGAGGAGTATTGGAGGGGATTCGGGAGGTAGGGTTTGGAGAAGGGGAGGGAGGAGGACGACGAGGAGGGGATCGAGGGTTTGAGGTAGCGAGGGTTATAGGGTTTGGGTTTTGCTCCGAAAGAAGGAGCTGAGAGGATGCGATCAAATTTAACTACGGGTGACTGCATCTTTTTATTATTATGCTATGCGATGCGAACGGAGAGAGGAGTGTGGATCGTATGGAGAAGCTAGAAGGGTAGAGTTTCATAAGTACGCCCATTTTGTGTGACTTGTTCAACAAGCAAAACCTAAGTACCTTCGCCATTTAAAAATGAGGACAAAATTTTTAAATATTTTTACTAAAGTAAAACTAAGATGCTTTTAATAATATAAAAATATTTTAATTTTAATTTTTTATTATTTTTTAGATGCATAGAATTTAGTATTATTATGAATCTTAAAAATAAAAAACAAATAGCAAACACCTATACCTCAACTATTAATAGTATTCTAGAAAGTAAAAAATAAATAGCAAACACCTATATCTCAACTATTAATAGAGAGTGAATGCCAGAGACTGTAGACACTTTTTGGTGATTTTTTGGAATGTGGTGTCTAGTCCGTTATGATGCATAATGTTTGTAGTTGGAATGTTAGAGGGCTTAATGATCCTTCTAAACGTTTTGTGGTGCGGGATGTTATTTCTAAGATTCGAAATGCAGTTGTGTGCCTTCAAGAATCTAAAGTCGGTCATGTATCAGGGTCCTTCCTGCGCAGTTTTGCTGGGTCTTTTCTTGACAAATGTGTTTTCGTTGAATCTAATGGCGCATCTGGGGGCCTGATCACTTGTTGGAGTTCCCGTATTTTTACCTGTTCAGAAGTGATCGTTAGACGCTATTCTATCACTGTCCACCTGACACTTGTCAACTGTGGAACCCGGTTCTTTGTTACGAATGTTTACGGACCCGCTTCTTGGGAAGGCAAGGAGGATTTCTATTCGGAGCTACTGCTTCTGAAGAACTGCTATAAGGGAAAATGGGTTATGTGCGGGGACTTTAATAGCACAAGAGGGCAGCAGGAGCGGAACGGGAAGTTATGGAGTTCCAGAGCGACTGATTTATTTAACAAGCTAATCATGGACCTTGAATTAATTGACCTCCCAATGACTAACCAATCGTTCACGTGGTCTAACCTACAGAGGACCCCTATCCTCGCTAGACTGGATCGCTTTCTCGTGTCGACTGATTGGGAACAGGAATTCCCTTTATCCAAAGTGATTGGCTTACCCAGAGTAGCTTCGGACCACTGTCCCATCCTTCTATCTGCTGCGAAAAACTTAACAAAGACGAGGAAGGTCTTCCGGTTTGAGGCCGCTTGGATAAATCATGAGGGACTGGTTGCCAAGATGCCTGGTTGGTGGCAGGAGGGGTGCATGCAAAACTCGGCAGTACTTACGTTCACAGCGAAATTGAGACACTGCCGCAAACGAATTAAAGAGTGGTGTGCTAATGAGTTTTATAGTATTAGAGGAGCCAAGAATAAACTCATGGAAGCAATACAAGTCATCGACATTGAGGAAGAAATGAGCCAACTGCCTCAGGAAACAGTCACGAAAAGGGGCGTGCTTAAAGAAAAATTAATCGGGGTGCTTAAAGATGAGGAAGCACTGTGGAGAATCCGAGCAAAACAGCATTGGCTTCGGGAGGGCGATAGTAATACAAAATTCTTCCATGACGTAGCCAATGGTCGAAGGAGAGTGAACAGAATTGACACGATTGAAGACGATGGAGCGGTGTATCACTCTGAAGGAGATAAACAGAATTTTCTTATGCAAAAATTTAAAGATCTATTCACACCAGACGCTTCGGCTCCGTCGGAGTACGGGGATTGGAGTGCGCTTTTTAGGACACAGCGGGTTGACTCTACCAACCTAGCGCATATTACGAGACCATTCAGCCTTGATGAGATTAAACAGGCAGTTTTCCAGCTAGGGTAAGGCGCCAGGCCCGGATGGCTTTTCGCTGTGTTTCTACCAAACCTTCTGGGATACCCTTAAGGAGGATATTCTGAAACTCTTTCACGAAATGTTCGAGGAGAGGCTAACCACCAACCCTATTGATTATGCTTATATCTGCCTAATTCCGAAGAAAGACGCAGCTAAACGGGCGGACGACTATCGCCCAATAAGCCTCCTGAACGGGATACAGAAGATTTTATCCAAGGTCTTAGCAAATCGGTTGGAGTTAATTATGGGTAATCTTATTACTCCCTCCCAATCGGCCTTCTTGAAGGGGAGAAATATCACGGACGCTTTTGCAACGGTGCGCGAACTGATCGGTTGGGGAAGTAAGCAGGGGATTGAGGGAGTAGGGGTTAAGGTGGATTTCGAAAAAGCGTACGACAGAATTTATTGGCCCTTTCTCTTCCGTATCCTTGAATGGTGGGGCTTCGATGTTAAGTGGTGCAACTGGATCAAACTATGTGTTTGTAATGCCAAGGTCGCAGTGTTGGTCAACGGTGTACCAACCAATTGGATAAAGATGAAGCGGGGATTACGTCAGGGAGATCCGCTATCACCTTTTCTTTTCTTACTCGTAGCGGAGTGCCTTGCCCGGTTGACGAACGAGGCAATCTCTAATAATCTTATTAGCGGCATTGGTCCCTCCGAGGCAGCTAGGGTATCCATCATCCAATTTGCTGATGACACTTTTTTCTTCTGCGAGGCCAAGAGGAGATGCATGAGAAATCTAAAATTTATTTGGCAACTATTCGAATGGGCATCCGGATTGAGGATCAACAGAGGGAAGTCGGAAATTTATTATACAGGGCAGATAGAAGGTAAAGCGAGAAGGCTATCGCACATACTTGGTTGTAAGATTGGTAGTTTACCCACCAAGTATCTAGGTCTGCCACTGTCGACCAGACCCCTTTCCAAGGAGGACTGGAGGGGAATCATCCGCAAGGTACAAAGTAGAATTGACGGATGGCAAGCGAAACTTCTGTCGCGTGGGGGTAGACTCACTCTAGTAAATGCGGTACTCACTAATCTACCTCTGTATTTTCTCGCTGTGTTCAAGGCACCGAAATCGGTTATTAAGCGCTTGGAGGCTTTACGACGGGATTTCTTTTGGAATGGTGGACTCAAGTCAACCGGCAAGGGATGCCTCGTCTCTTGGAAAAGCGTTTGCCGGAGCAAGAAAGAAGGAGGACTCGGCATCCTCGATATTGAGGTGATGAACCAAGCCCTTCTTGTTAAGTGGTGGTGGAAATTCCAGACGGCTCCCGAGCTACAATGGAACAAGCTAATCCACGAATTGTTCTATTAAAGAAGAAGGCCTTTGAAGGAGGGCCGATTTTTTAGGCCACACTCTTTTTGGTGGAAGGGAGTTCTTGGTCAGAAAGATATCTTCAAATAGGGTGCGTACTATAAAATGGGCAACGGGTGTAGCATCGACTTTTGGTCTGACCGGTGGTGTGGGGATACAACTCTATCTTCGTCTTTTCCCGAGGTGTTCCATTCAGTGACTAGCAAAAATTTGTTAATCAGTGATTGCTTTAATAGCTGCGAGTGGAGTTGGCATAAAATCCTCAGCAACGTCATCACTACTGACCACAGGATAAACCTATGCATCTCGGACCTTAAGGAAAGGATCTCCAATTACAGAACTGGTCAAGGAACGGACAGTGTGCATTGGCGGTGGAGTTCAGACGAGCGCTTTACTGTGAAATCAACATATGCTGCACTGAGCGATGGGGGCATGAGGGATGCCCGTTTTTATAGGATTTGGAGGCTTCGTATTCCTCTAAAAGTAAAAGTGTTCTGCTGGCTCATCCTCAAGAAGAGACAACTTACTGCTGATAATTTGTTAAAAAGAGGATGGCTTGGCAACACGACCTGCGTGCTGTGTGGGACTGATGTGGAAACTGTTGACCATCTTTTCTCCCAGTGTGTGTTCTTCAGATTTCTTATGGCAATGTCACTAGAGGATGTCCAATCAGGAGACTTGGGTGAAGACGTGCACACGGTATGGGATAGATGGAATGGTCGGAGGGGGATGCCCACGCACAAAGGCCTAACTGGAATAATAGCATGCTGGTGGGTTACATGGGAGAGTAGGAATGGAGTGATTTTTAGGAAGGCCCAGAACGACCCAATACGTGATATTTGCAAGATTAAACAGATGATATCTCTGTGAGGAAATCTCTGACCAGCAGAGTGTTTTTTTTTTTTTTCGTCCGACATCCCTGAGGCCTTGTTGCCTCACCCATGTAGCATAATTCACCTCCTGAATGAATGAAGTGGGTAGCGTGCTACCTTTTTCTCAAAAAAAAAATAGTATTCTAGATGAACTTTTTTTTACTACGTAAACTGCTAGATTTTTCTTTAGTAAACATATTCACTCTCAAAAATAGTATTATATTTGATTTCTTAAATTTAATCATATTTAATTTAATTGGTAAATGTTATTAAATCTATGTCATAACAAAATCGGGTCTTAGAAAGTTTGAGAAGGTCGTCTTTGTCAAAACTTTATATTATGTATAAAATAACAGCAATAAATCAAAAAACTTCATATTACATACGGATACATTTTTTAAATAAAATATTATTTTAATATGAATTGTATATTATATCTAATTAGATGCTATACTATTTTATGTGATATAATAACATTTTATCTAGAATATATTTGATGTGATATAGCTGTTATTACAAATAATAATAATTATAGCACCACCTTATCTCTAAACCAAAATAATGGAATGCTAATGTAGTTAATGGGATAACATCCATCAAAACAAAAAAAAAATGAAATTATTTTATGGCACACTTTATGTTTATTTTATCTTCATGATGCAATAAATCTAAAGACGGTAGAATATTCATCGCATCTTTGATTATATTTTTCAATTTAGATTAGTGAGGCTGGACAAAGTTTGCTTGGTTAAAAAATTAAATAAAAGTTATAATAAGTTATAGATTTTATGCACTATGCGGCTATAGTGTAACAATATTAACTTAAATCGAAATAAATAAAAAATTTCAAATATTATTAAAAAAAAAAAATTTGAGGTTTAAGGTCTGAGTACAATTTTCAATTGATTTTGCAATTATATGCAATATATTTATCATCAAAATATTGCCAAAAATGATATAAATGAAGTGAAATTTCAAATCTTGTTTGGGACTTTTCACCCAAAATTTTTTAAGTTATATCCCCGAATTATTCTAAACGGTATGAGCTCAATCATTGTAGCGAAGGTATATGAGAGAGGGTCTAAAAGTTAAGGGATCATTTTAAAATTAGAGAAAGCCTAAGCACTATAGAACGTCTGGCTGAGTTTAGATGAAAAATAATTTTTTCAAAGTAATTTTATAAAACTGTATTACAATGTTGGGCGAGTGTTGGGCCTAGGCTATAACTTTTATGTGTTGATTACACTGAGGTTGGAAAGAAGTCCAACCCAAACCCAACCAATTATGAGCTTGAATGTTGATCACTAACAAGTTAACTAATGGTAAGAATTAATAAGAAAACCTCTATTATACTGTCACAATTTTTAACCTATAGCTTTTTTTAGATAAATATTTAGATCCCCAAAACCATTGCCCTCACATGTTATTGATGTTCGACAATCTCATATAGCATTCTCATGAATCAACCAATCAAAATTTTCGAAACAAATTATCAACATAATAATAATATATAAAAATAATATAGTGTACAACCTATGAGAGCACTCATCTTCATAACCTATAATCTATATGCCTACAATATTCCTCAAAAAAAAAAAAAATCTATATGCCTACAAAAGGGAAGAAAAGTGTGATGTTTGACTTAGGTTACTTATTCATATTTTTCAAAAGCCTATTTTTAAAAAAACTATCACCTCAGAAAACCGGGAAAAAAGCCTATTATCTACGTTTCCTTTAAAAGAAGCAACACATGCATTTTAAGTGACATTTTAATCTAACTTTCAGCTACCTAAAATTACCTATAAATAGTCTTCATTGTAACAAATCTGAAGTGACATAAGAGTTACAAGCATTTAGCTTGAATAGTAGAATAGATTTAAAATTATTGATAAATAAATATTATTTTAAGGTTTCATTTGGTTCAGAGCTTGTAATAGTATTACAGTAATACTTGGATAATCTTTTATAGCAATTTAAAACTAAAAAGTTGAAAAGTTGTTGGTGAAGCAGTGAAATCACTATTAATTCTCACCTAACAAGAAGTTTGCTTTACCATGTTCGAATAAAAAAAAATTAAAATTATTTTTTTTTAAAATAAAGAAGAAAAGAAATAAATACGTGTTGAAAAAAAAAAAAGAGAAAAGAAATTAGAGAGTGGAAAAGAAGCTAGGGCGTAAATTGTAAATTGAAGGAAATATATGTTGTAATTGTAAATTGTAAATTGAAGGAAATACAAAGAAAATTAATATGGTAAATGGATGGTGAGCTTCCGCTCTTCTTACGCAACATGAACATGTCGCGGTCCATGTACTACTCGATCTGATCGTTGGCTGACGCGTGTGCTTTACGTAGATGGCGTTGAGGCAGGCGTGGACCTTGAGTATCTTCTTGGCGTGGATGGCGATGTCGGCGGCCTGGCCAAAGGTGTCGCCGGAGGGCTGGTGGATCGTGAGGCGCTCGCCGAGGTCATCCGCGGCGAGGAGGAGCGAGCTAATTGACGCAGCCTGCCCAATGCAAAGCATGGTCACGAGGGAGCAGATGTACTGGATCATATCATAGATGGCGATCCCCACGGAGACTACGCCCCCGGGGAACTTGATGCAGAGGCGCACGACCTTGCTGCGGTGATGGGGCCATTAATGCTATTAAACTTTTTTTCCTATGGAGATCGCTAGATTTTTGTTTAGCAAAATAGTCACTCTCAAAAATGAGAGGTGAAAAAAAAGAGAAATAGATAATGATACTGATAATTATAGATTTGATTTCTTAAATTTAATCATATTTAATTTAATTTTTAAATATTATTAAATCTATGTCATAATAAAATCGACTCATCAAAACTTCGAGAAAGTCTTCTTTGTTGAAACTTTATATTCCCTATAAAAATAACAGCAATAAATCAAAGAAGTTCATAATATTATATACAGATACAATTTCTTTTCATAAAATATTATTTTAATATTAATTATCATATTAAATCTAATTAGATGTTATACTATCTTACGTGACATAATAAAAATTTATCTTGAATATATTTGTTGTGATATAATTTTTATTATAAAAAAAAATAAAGCAACACATTATCTCTAAACCAAAATAAAAATAATGAAATGCTAATGTCGTTAATGGAATAAAACCCATTAAAGCAAAAGATAATTCAAATTATTATTTTATTAGCATACTTTTATGTATATTTTATCTTTTATGTGATGCAATAAACCTAAAGACTGTAGAATATTCGTTGTATCGACTAAAATTACCTTTGATTATATCCTGAAAATTTAGATTAGTGAGGCTGGACAAAGTTTGCGTGGTTAAATATTCAATTGAAAAACATAATAAATTATAGATTTATGTGTGGCTATAGTATAACAAAATTAACCTAAATGGAAATAAATAAAAATTTACAAATATTATTAAAAAATTTAATTTTGAGGTTTACGGTCTCAGTTCAATTGTAACTTTCAATTGATTTTTCAATTATATGCACATATACTTGTCACAAAAAATATTACCAAAAGAGCAATGCTACACCCCATTTGGGGTGTACAAGTAGTATTTTCCTTATCAAAAATAATATAAATGAAGTGAAATTTTAAATCTTGTTTAGAACTTTTCACCGATAATTGTTAATTTATATTCCCAAATTATTCTAAACGGTACCTGCACAACCATTATCGCGAAGGTGGAGAAGAGGGTGTCTAAGGGAGTGTTTGGCCTAGCTTTTGAAAAAATAATTTCTACAGAATTAATTTTATTTTCGAGAATTGATTTTGATTAAAAGCTATAGATCGTTTGACTGAGTCTAGCAGGAAAGTTCTTTTTGAAGAGATTTACAAAGTTGTTTGGTAAAAAAATCTTCTATTTACAAATAATAAAATATAAATATAAATTTGAAATTTGAAATTGAAATTTAATAAAAAATTGAATTTTAAAACTTATATTTAGAATTTTCAATTTGAAATTAAGTTGAAATTTAAATTTAAATCATGAAATTTAAAAATTAAAAGGGATAAAACTTAAATTTTACATTTTAATTTTTAAATTTTAAAATATAAAATTTGAAATTTGAAAATCTAAAGATTTTTAAATTTAAAATCTAAATTTAAAATCTAAATTTTAAAATTTAAAAATTAAAAAAAAATAAAAATTAAAATTTAAAATTTAAAATCTAGGATTTAAAATTTAGAATTTAAAATTTAAAATTTAAAATTTTAAACTTAAAATTTAAAATCTAAAATTTAAAATTTAAAATTTAAAATTTAAAAAATCTGAAATTAAAAATTTAAAATCTGAAATTGAAAATTAAAAAATATAAATTTTAAAATTTTAATTTTTGAAATTTGAAATTTAAAAGTTGAATTTGAATATTGAAATTTCAAATTTAAAATTTTGAAATTTGAAATGTGAAATTTGTAATTTGAAACTTTAATTTAAAATTTTAGATTTTAAAGTTTTAATTTTAAAACTTGAAATTTGAAATATCAAAATTTAAATTTTATCTTAAATTTGAAATTTAAAATTTTAATTTTGAAATTTAAAATTTTTGAGTTTTAAATTTTTAATGAATATCTAAATTTCAAATTTAAAACTAAAAATTTGAAATGTAAAAATTCAAAACTTACAATTTAAAATTCAAAATTTAAAATTAAATTTCATAATTAAAATTTAAAATTTGAAATTTAAGGTATGAATTTAAATTTAAAATTTGAAGCCAAAATTTTATTTTAAAGTTCAAAATCATAATTAGATTTCAAGAAGCAGGTTTTATATATTTATAATTTTAGATCTCTAAAATCAGAAAATTGATTTTAAAAATCAAAGTCAGATTTTAAAAATAGGGTTGCAAAACGCTCGGCTAAAAAAAATTACTTTTGTCTCCAAAAATCACTTTCTAGAAAGTAGGCCAAACACTCCCTTAAAAGTTTAGGGACTATTTTAAAATTTGAGAAAACCTCAATACAGTTAAGGTACCCTCTTAAAATTCAAGAAAAAAGTAAGGACATGTATGCAAAATGTGGTTCTACAAATAGAAAAAATGTACATGTTATTTCGAAGTGTATAATTTAATTTATATTTATTTATTTAATGAACGAGATTCTTTTACTTAATGACGTTAATAACGTTGCTCTTCTACAATAGTCACTCAACGGTCGCATAATAAGTCCGCACGATCGGCCGTTCGACCGTTCGGACGATAGCCTCTTTCTAAAATCCCACCGACTCCCGCTCTATTGCATTCAACTTCATCTCTCTCTCTCTCACTCTCTCTCTCTCTCTCTCTTCGCCTTTTCTCCTCGCGGGGCGAAACCAAACGCTCACGGGCTTCGCGTTCTCGTCCTCTCCAACCCTAAAGAATCGATGCCGATCCCCGTACCTTCGCCTATTTCTCTCCCTTCTCCATGGCATCTCCATCTCCTCCATTCGATCCTTCGACCCCTGCAGCCAATTGCTGCCTCCACGAACCCTAGCGACCCCTCCCCTCCGATCCCCGCAAAGAAGCCATGGATGAAGCACGATCGGACGCGAATGGGCCGACGATTCGTCGGAAACCTAAAGATTTCAATCCGAGAAGGTTCTTCGGCGTTCTCTCGATTCGCGGTGTGGTTTTCTCTTAGTGGAATGGATGGATCGCTTCTTGATCGTGTGTTTTTTGGTGTTTCAGCTATCAGATGAGGGTTCTTGAAGTGGCGCTGCAGAGGAACACGATCGCCGTGCTTGACACGGGGACGGGGAAGACGATGATCGCAGTGATGCTTATGAAGGAGATTGGGAGAAGGTTAAAAGAGAGTGGCGAAAGAGTTTTCATCATATTTCTTGCGCCAACGGTTATCCTCGTCAATCAGGTGGAGGGAATGTTGCAGTTTATGATGCTTCTTTAATCATTACATTTGTGTTCTTGATATTGAGGTAGAGGTTCTTGATCGAACATTTGTTGCGCAGCAATACGAAGTGATTAGAGACTATACCGATTTTGATGTGGCGGAATATTACGGTGCTACGGGAACTGGATACTGGAGCGCTGAGTCTTGGAGAAAGGAGGTCAGCAAAAGAGAGGTAATCCCTGTTAGTATTTATACTTTCCTTTCTCTTGAGATTTCATTGCATTGTTGAAATCATCAAAACCTCATTTATTTTGTATATGTGTTAGTTAACACTTAACAATAATGACAACTACCCTGCGAACAATGACATAGGTAATCATTAATTTAATTTGCTTTTATCCATTTTACTGCTTCAGCAAGGTATTTTGTTGTAGTCGAGAGGCATGAATATTAACTATAAGTGACAATTTGCTCCAATTTTGGTCTACTATTCAAGTGAAAAAAAATCAATCAGATAATTAAGTAGTAATTTTGATAAATTTATGGTACAGATTGTGGTGATGACTCCCCAGATATTGTTGGATGCTCTGAGACATGCTTTCCTGACTTTGGACACGGTGTACTTAATGATTCTTGACGAGTGTCATCGTGCCTGTGGAGATCATCCCTACGCAAAAGTAATGAAGGTATGAAGAGTTTTTCAATGCAAAATATTAAGATGTATGTTGCTCCGAATTAATTGGTATGCAATCCTTCCAGTCCTTTCATATGCTAATTTGGTTGTTTTGGTTCCTTATTGTTATCAACTAGGAGTTTTATCACAGGTCTGAATGTAAGCCATCCATTTTTGGAATGACGGCGTCTCCTATAGCTAAGAGAGGTAAGGTTCCCCAACCACTTGCTTTCTAGTACTTTAATCATGGTTTTGTGGAACAGGTTGCTTTCCTGTTTACTGATTGTTCCATAGCTTGATCTTAAAACATGCTGAATTTCAGCTTCGTAGTTTCATAGGTTATTTACTTATATCTGGATGACATGCTGAATTTCATATATTTGGATGACTAGTAGCAATTTACTTTTTGCACACGTTTATTCGTTTATAGAATTAGACTTAAATTATGACTCTAACTTTAAATGTCATCATTTAATTGAGTTGGGTGTCACTTCATGTAAGTTATGGCGATTACCAATGCATGCCATTTTGATGTTTGTTCTTGTCTGCACATTATTATGTTATTAAGGGATTTTGTTTCATTTGATTTATTGGTTTTATGTGCTCAGGGGCTGAAGACCACGTTTTTTCATTTATCTAGCTCTTTCTTTGTCTGTTTTGTTGTTCCTATGTAGCACGTGTCTGAACAATGACTACTAAGAAAACCTATATAACCATCGCTGAAATTTGATTTATTTGTTAACTTGGAATTAGGTAAAGAGTGTAATCATTTGGAAAAACATGCTAACACTCTCACAGAGCCTTCTTTAATTTGAAATTGTTCTTTACACAACAGTTCAATATTTTAACTTGTTGCGTGTGCAGGTGCATCCTCATCTAGTAGTTGTCAAGAGCAAATATCTAAACTTGAAATGATTTTGGACTCGGAGGTTATTTCAGCTCTGACATATGTGAATGCTGCTTTAAAAGCATTAACTTATGTTTTCTTCATCTTCTTTGATTTTTAAAAAACTGAAAACATGCATGTCATTGCAGGTATATACCGTAGAGGATAGATCCGAATTAGAAAAATATTCTCTTTCAGCTACAGTTATCAACAGATACTATGATGCTTACAAGTTCAATAATGAAAAGTTGAAAACCAAATTGCACTCATCATTTGAGAAGGTTGTGTATTTTCTTCTTCCAAAAGATCACATTGTGTATAGTTTTTTCATTGAGACTTTTATTTGTGAACAGATTGATGATGCTCTAGTTAGTTTGCATAAGTCACCATCCAATAAATTTAAAGACACTAATGAGATTCTAGAGGCTTCGAAAAAGAGCTTGTCCAGCTATCATGCGAAGATTTTGTATTGCATAGATAATCTTGGGCTTATATGTGCTACTGAGGTATGGTTTTACCAAATGCATAAGCTATGTGGAGAAAGCTATGGCATGTAATGCAATAAATATTAATGTCTATCTTTCTTATTGGACTTTTGCTGCCTTTCTGTACTTACTAGTTATAAATAACCTGATTTCATTTTTTTTTTTTTTTTGACAACCGTATATCCTGATTTAAATCTGCTAGTTATGTTTAACTCAGTCATTCTTTCATAAGGGAACAAATAGATACTAATATAGTATGATCCTTAAGGCTAGCATGTTGTTATGGACAATCATGTGACAGAGGAGATGAATTTTTTATTACAAGAATAACTCAAAGATTTTACTAGTCACTTGTAAATAAGCCATGGCCATTGATGCCTTCCTAAGGCTTGGCGATGTGATACAATGTGCTTTGATTATACCTATTACTCTCTTCACTTTGATTATACCTTTTACTCTCTTTATCACTTTTTCTATCTTCATGCTGTACTTGTCATTGTGATGTAATTGCTAAATGGAGTAAGGTGCTGGTTCCTCTAAAACAGAGATATTGTATGGTACTTGCATTTTTTTGGTTAGTATGCTTCCTACTTCTATGGTTTTTTTTGGGAACATGTTGCCTAACCTTTTTTTTTTTTTTTTTTTTTTTCTTTTGTCTAGTTTTTTTGTACAAATATTACAAATATTTCCTTGGATTTCCTGCCGTCTATCATTAGCTTAATTTCATCCTAAGGTGCTAATCTCTGTGCTTCGTTTGCAGGCAGCAAAAGTATGTATTGAAAATATTCATGCCCTACATGCTACAGAAGAATTTGAGTTTTCTAAGAAGAGCTTAAAATTATATCTCTGTTATTTAGAAGAGGTCTTATTGTCAATAGAAGAAATTCTACCACAGGGTATGATAGTTGTTTTCTCTTTATTCTATAGTATTCAGTTTCCTTATTGAGTTAATACAACAACTAACTTTTGTTGCTGCTCATCATTATGTCGCATCTGCCATAGGGTACGATGAACTCATAAATACAGAATGTGGTTCTCAGGAGTTAACTAGAAGAGGATATATATCTCCCAAGTTGGATGCACTTGTCCATACTTTCAGGTCATTCGGGTATATCTTCTTTCTGCTTGACCTTTTACCTACTAAGTTTTGTTCTGGTACATTTTCTGCATGCTTTCATGTTTACTTTGGTGCTTGCAGATCATCTGAGGAAGTACTCTGCCTGATTTTTGTGGAGAGAATAATAACAGCTAAAGTGATTGAGAGATTCATGAAAAAAGATAACAATTTATCTCATTTTTCAATCTCTTACTTGACTGGAGGGAGTTCATCGAAAGATTGTCTAACCCCGAAGGTGCAGAGATCTACTTTAGAGTTGTTCAGAGCTGGGAAGGTTAGAAGACGGTTTCAACAAATTTAATTTGGAGAGTATGTTCTGTTTTCGTTGCTTATATTTCTGCCTGCATTGTAGGTAAACTTGCTGTTCACTACAGATGTGGCTGAAGAGGGAATTCATGTGCCTAACTGTTCCTGGGTAATACGCTTTGATGTACCGAAGACCGTTTGCAGTTTTGTCCAGTCTCGCGGCCGTGCTCGAAGAAGCAATTCATATTACATCCTTATGCTTGAAAGGTATGCCTATGTATCCTGAAATTGTTAGCTCCTGTTTTTTGTTTTCATCATTTTATGAACCAGTTGCTTGCTTGTCACTTTTAGTCTTTCGTTGTTTCTAGAACTTATATATGGAAATCTAATTTGTAGTTTGTAAATTTATATGATCGTTTTAGGCCTTTTATGCCTTTATTGTTAGAGGGAATGGATAGCCATGTTGTCATCATGTCATCTTCCGCCGGTCAGAATGCAAACATAGTTGGTGAAGTATTTGCATCAATGGGGAGGATCAAGAGGCCTGCCTGTAATGAATGTATAATATGTGGTGAGCCATGCTAGTCATGTCCCAAGTGGTCCTCCAGTAAATTAACTTCTACAGTACATTCATTAAGAATATTCCAGAATTCTTGCATTAGGTTCTTCTGAGGTTTGTAGTTTAGCCTCTTGTTGACACCTGTTTGATTTCTCCAAGAAATAGTGGTGAGGACAGAGTTGAACTAGGGTACTTTTAAAAGCACAAAGCCATTGGTGCTTTTAGGTTTCTAGCCCTTGGATCTACTCTTTGACTACTATTAGCCTTTGGATCAAACACTATTCCACCTATCACCATCTACCACCACCTACCACCATCATCCTAACCCTACATCACTCCATCAAAGGGCTACAAACTCAAAAGCACCAACCCCTTGGTGCTTTTGGAAGTATTCTAGCTCAATTCGTGAGGACATGTGGACATGCTGATTATGCATGTCCTTTTTCGACTTGCGTGTTATTTTGCACCAGTTTGTGTCAATGTGTATGTAGCCATCCATTCAGTTCTGTGTGATGCTAATAATGTATCAATAGAGGTGGTATGGTAAGGACTTCTATGTGCCAATTCAACCACGTCACTTGTGGTTTTTGGGTGTTGAATTCGATGGGGGCTTCCGAATGTAGCCACCCATTCAGTTCTGTGTGATGCTAATAATGTATCAGTAGAGGGGGTATGGTAAGGACTTCTATGTGCCAATTCAACCACTTTACTTGTGGTTTTATGGGGTGTTGAATCTGATGGGGGCTTCCGAGAAACAATTTGAGAAGCCAAGCTAGTAAATGTGATGATCATAACAACCTATTATAATAGGGTTTATACATTATGCTGTACATGAAAAGCTAATTCACAATGTTGGTTCCAAAATTTCATTATTGTGGATAATTTTGTGCGCTAAGATTTATTGCAGTTCCAATTTGACATGGTGTGCCAATAAATCAAGTATGAGCATGTTGAATCTTCGAATAAAGGCATATGAACCAAAAATTAGTGTGGGCGAAGTACTTTTTCCAAGTGGCTGTTCACATTGCTTCAGTAACATGTAGTAAATTTGTATTTGTTGTTTTGCTGCATCTAGAATTAAAATGACCAACTGTTATATTCTTTGCTTGAACGCTCGATGCATCTAAATTATGGAGGTGAAGTTTTGATCATTCAGTAACATGAATTTCTGCAGGGGTAATGTTGAACAACGGGATCAGCTCTTTGATATTATGCTGAGTGAATATTATGTGCAGAATTTTGCTTCATGCCGAGACAACAATATAACTTCTTTCTCTGATTTGCCTTCTGAAAGGAAATATAGTTACTGTGTTGACTCAACTGGAGCAACAGTTACTGCAGACTCTAGTGTTAGTCTTATACACAAATACTGCGAGAAGCTTCCAAAAGATAGGTATGTATACTCTTCATTCTTATTGCTGGGCCTTTTTCTTGATATATCTTATGTACTTAATAATTGATTATTGGGCATTTGTTTAGGTATTTTACTCCAAAGCCATTCTTTGATATGGTCGCAAAAGATGGCTTATACGAATGTACTTTAATATTGCCTCCCAATGCGGCATTTCAAAGACTAGTAGGTCCTCTAAGCGACAGTCGTAACTTAGCTAAGCAGCTTGTGTCCTTAGAGGCATGTAAAAAGCTACATCTGTTGGGAGCACTTAGTGATCATCTCCTGCCTTTTGTTGAAGACCCAATGGAAACCAATTATGCAGGAGCAGATAATTACACTTCAGGGGCAGGTAGAAACGGTTGCTCAAATGATATTCCTGCCAACATGTGTAAAGATTTCTGGTATATATTATTGCATGACATATAGAAAATAATTGTATTAAATCATATTCATAATTTTGACGTACATATAGCCTAACATGATAATTGCTCAATCATCTTACAGTTTGTTCACAAAATTCTCTATTAATGTGCTATGAGTGCATATTTTGCTTCTATTATTTAGATGAAGCTGGTGATCTGCTTTATAATGATTGGCTGTATATTTCCTATTAATTGAGTTATACAGGAAACTGAATAGGATAAATGATTTACAGAGAACTTACTGCAATTTATTCAAAATGCTTCAGATCATTTAGTTTTTACTTTTTTAATGATGTAACTTATCAATCCAACATTATCTGTAGATACATTTATGCCACTCTTAGTTTCTGCCTTATTTAAGTGGCCAGTATTGAGGGCGATGCTTACTATGATACATGTGTAAGCACTTTTATAACATTGTTCTTCCATAATGGCTTCATTTCTTTTTGCTGGACATTGTTGATCATATTGGTATTCACGAGTAGTAGTGGCAGTGTATTTGCAATACTTCATGTGCAGAAGCATATGTCTTAAGTTGATTCCTTACAATGTTATTTTCCTATGATATATTCAGTAAAGAATGGCTTATCTTTTATTTTTGATTTTTTTGAAGGAACAACTAAAAGAAAGGAGCTTCATGGAATGACCAATGTCTGTGCTTTATCTGGATCTTGGGCTCACAGACCTGATAATGTCACATTGAATGCGTACACATTTAGTTTTGTTTGTGACCAAGAAGGTGAAAACTATTCTGGGTTCATTCTCTTGATCGAGTCAACACTCGATGATGATGTAGCAAGTGCAGAAATTGAGCTTTTCTTGATCCCCGATAAGACAGTCTACACATCTGTTTCTCCATGTGGGAAAATCCAATTGGATAAAGAACAGGTTTTGCACGAAAACTATAGCTTAAGTGTCTAGTCTTTGAGAGTTTTTTTTACAACTACGTATAGTCGTATTTGGCTTTTCTTGTTCTTTTCAGGTGGAAAAGGCAAAGCTATTTCAGGAATTTTTCTTCAATGGAATATTTGGCAGATTATTTAGGAGATCTAGATGTGGAGTACAAAGAGAGTTCCTCTTCAGGAAGGGACATAAAATATTGTGGAGTTCTTTCAACATGTACCTGCTTTTACCCCTTAAGCCCTCACCACTTGCGCATGCCAATACAAACATAAATTGGGCGGTCATTGATGCATGCACATCTGTTGTGGAATACTTGAGAAGTATATACTCATTAGATGGTGAATACTGTCCTGGAAGTTCATCTACTACCTTAAACTCAACTGGAACACTTTCTGAAGAGATTATACACCTGGCTAATAAATCTCTTAATATTTGGTGCCTCAAAGATTCAGTTGTTTTGTCCGTTCACACTGGGAGGATATATTCTGTTCTTGATGTGATATATGATAGTACTCCAGAGAGCTCATTTGCCGAGATGTCTGATGAGAAACCCACATCGTTTGCATCATTTGTGGACTATTATTACCAAAGGTATATGATTGTCCAACTTAATATTTTAATTGCAATTCTCCAAATTTCTCAACTTTCTTGGGTACTAAAGTTGCTTTCTTTACTACGATGTCGACATGTTTAGGTATAATATTGCACTTCAACATCCAGGACAACCACTATTATTATTAAAGCAAAGCCATAACCCCCATAATTTACTTTTTGCAAAATCGAAGTATAAAGGTAATTGAAATCTTATCTCATGAAAATTTGTCGTTGGACTTGTCTTAGCATCGTATCTTTAATTACTTGTCTGGCATGCAATGCACTTTGTGCTTTTGCATTCACTTTTTAGAAATGAAGTTGTATGTTTAAACATATAAATGGTCTATATGCATGTTTGTATATGTCAAATATTTGGCGAATGCGCATGACAGATGGTTCTACCGGTGAAAGGATACTGGTAGAGAAGGAACAAGTTCATGCCCGTATACCACCTGAACTGTTGGTCCACATTGATATGTCAGTTGATACCTTGAAGTCATTTTACTTATTACCTTCTGTGATGCTTCGACTGGAGTCCTTGATGCTGGCCAGTCAGCTTCGTCTAGATATTGGTTGCAGTGATAATAACACATATATATCAAGTTCTCTGGTTAGTTGTTTTGTGCCATATTGTATATTTTCTAGTGATGGCTGTGTATGCCAATCTTTACATTCTTTCTTAATTGTAGATCTTGGAAGCAATTACTACTTTAAGATGTTGTGAAAATTTCTCTCTGGAGCGGTTGGAACTGTTGGGGGATTCGGTGCTAAAATATGCAATGGGTTGCAATTTTTTTCTTAAATATCCTAAGAAGCATGAAGGGCAACTTTCTGATCATAGATCTCGGGCAGTTTGCAACTCAACACTCCATAAACTTGGAACAAGCCGCGGCTTACAGGTAGATGCACTTGATTCCTGTCGGTCAGATATTTTTTTCTCATAAAACTAATATAACTAATTAACTTCTAAGAATTAAATTATCTGCAATTTTATTGAGGCACTTTATCCTTAATTAGAAAGAAACGGATAATTACTTATAAATGTGAATATGTGATGCTATCTTCCCATTCTAATACTCTGTAGTTAGCCATGGATCTACGACATTGCATATAGCTAGCTCCCAGCTGACTTGCTGGTCTTAATACAATTATTTTCTCTCTTAGTTTAGGATTATACTCTTTCCCTAAGGGAATGCTCTTCAGATTTGGTACACTCCAGCTAAGTAGCAGGACATGGAATCAATATGTAGGAGACTGAATTTTTAAGCATGCTCTTTTATGTAGAGTATATGCATTGCATATGTTCCTTCAATGCCTCTCAAAGAACCAAAATTCAATGGTTATACATATTATCTTCTGTCTTTTCCACTCAAATTCCATGATATGGTACATTGTCACATTTAAATATTTTTTGCTACTACATAAGCAACACATGTGGAATACGTGACCAACAATATATGCATCAAATGTCATCCGTTAGATGCCCCATATCATTGGTATATATATCAAGGGTTATGGACTTCAAAAAAAGGCTTTCCTTTTCAAGGAAGACTCAAGCCATTTAAGGTGCTCACAAGCGTTAATTGTTTGCCCATTTTGTTCTGATAACATATATCCATCAGTTCTTCAAGATGTTAACCTGCTTCCTCAAACAATCTGTCTTTTTGAAGTTTTCTTTGCAACTTTCTGTTTTACTACATTGTATTAAATTTGAAGTTGTCTTTGTTTCATTTTCTTTTCATTGTGCATGCTATAAGTAGCTTTCATTTGCAGGGTTATATACGAGATAGTGCATTTGATCCGCGGCGTTGGGTTGCTCCTGGGCAGATTTCATTGCGTCCTTTCCCTTGCAATTGTGGAGTCGACCTTATGTGCGTGCCTATGGAAAGAAGATATATCACAGAAGATAGTTCTGTTGTGCTGGGAAAGCCATGTGATAAGGGCCATAGATGGATGTGCTCTAAGACAATCGCAGATTGTGTTGAGGCTTTGGTAGGAGCGTATTATGTTGGTGGTGGTTTAAGTGCTGCACTATCTCTGATGAGCTGGCTGGGATTCAACGTCACATTTACTACTAAACTAGTGCAGGATTTCAAGTTCAGTGCATCTCATCTACCTTACTTTTTGAAGAAAAATGACATCGAGGAACTGGAATCAAAACTTAAGTACAGATTTTCAGTTAAGGGCCTGCTGTTGGAAGCAATAACACATCCGTCTCTGCAAGAGCTAGGGATTGACTACTGTTACCAGGTGATGTCACAAAAACTGTAGTTCTTCTTACTGTTTCATATTTTTCTCTATATATCCGACTTCTTAAATTCACTGCTTATTTCAGTAAAAAATCATTCCCTGGTTGTATAAAGATGTACATTTTTTTTCGTGTAATTTCTTTTTCAGCGCTTTGAATTTCTGGGCGACTCTGTACTGGACTTGCTCATCACATGGCATCTTTTTATAAGCTATAAGAATATAGATCCTGGTGAGTTGACTGACATGCGTTCGGCCGCAGTCAGTAATGTAAATTTTGCACAAGCTGCTGTACGAAATAACTTTCACCGCTATCTTCAACATGGTTCTGGAATACTCTTGGATCAAATAACAGAATATGTTAAGTCCAGTTTGGAATATGATGGAAATGATTACGTGCTTCTACCACTTTCTACTCATAAAGCTCCCAAGGTGTGTTATTAAACATATTAATCTACGCTTCTTGCATGGTTTTCTTCCTTTAGACCTAAATCGTCAGGTTTCAGAATGATCTCAAGTTTTGGCACAATGTTGATTGCATGGCTTATAGATTTATTGTTTTTTTTCTCAATCCTGTTCTGCATGAAAGCCCTCCATTTAATTGTTTGCTCTTAATCAGGTTCTTGGAGATATTATGGAGAGTATAGCTGGAGCACTATTTATTGACACTGATCTTAATCTCGATATGGTATGGCAGATATTCAGACCGCTGCTTTCCCCTATCATCACCCCTGATAAGCTTGTGCTGCCCCCTTGGCGTGAATTGATTGAGCTTTGCAGTCATCTCGGCTTTTTTATAAATACAAAATGCAAAACTGGAGAAAAGGTTGTTGCTGAAATTTCAGTGCAATTGAGGGATGACCTGTTGATAGCTCATGGACATGACAAAAATAGAAAGAGTGCAAAAGCAAAAGCAGCTCTTCATATTCTGAGGGACCTGGAAGTGAGTTTCCTTTCTTTCTCGATCTTATACCTTTACTAATTTTTCTTTTAATATGTGAGTTATCTCTTTGATAAGTTTTTTCCCCTATCAATTATGTATTTGTATGTATTATTTGTTGTCGTTTGGTCATTTCATATTTCTGCGTTGTCTGTTCTGGATAACGAGAGGATTAATCTTCAAGCAGAAAAGGGGAATATCACATGCACATAATGTGCACGAAAGGATGCAAAAGATGGATATCTCTAGTGATCTATCCTGTCATCTGATCTCAAATGTAAGCGTATGCTACAGTCTACACCTTGCAGAAGTAGTTCAATAGTTAATTATTTTGCAAGGAAAATAATCTTGCGATGCTTTCCGCAGTTAGGGCCACTTGCAGATTATTCCTTTGCCGAGAACAATTGTTTCTTAGATGACTATTCCTGGCAGAAACAGCCAGGTATGCACTGCCCATTTTTTGTTGCAATTTATCACTTAGGAACAGGACAATTAGGCTTTTTAAATATAACTCTTTTTTTTTGATAGAATAACTTGTAACTTTGAATGTACCTTTTAATATTGAGGCTTCCGATATGTATCCTCGCATATATTTCTTTGTTTTTTGAAGGATGAATAATTTCCTGGTTGTTTTTTACTTGTTTATTCTTCAGTTCTACATAATATGTGGATGTACAAACTTTATAAGTAATCTATTCTTTCTACTGATTAAGCCAAGTAGCTCAATCAATATGACTAGATAATTGCCCAAAGCGACAAAAGAATAATCTTTTCTCAAGATGAATAATCTTTTCGCAATCTAAGTCCGGTACCAAAATGAAAAGGAAATTACTAAACTAACGAGATCTTGATTAGAGTTTAATTCCTTCTTACGTAGCTTTTATGTGTTCTAATAAATTTTAATTCTTGTACTAGAGTTGCCAATAGAACATCATTGGACCTTATGAGTCCTTTTGATTATCTGTTCTTTTTCCTCTCTTTTTTTTTTCTGCTGAAGTGTTTGTCCTGTTGATTCTCTTACAGACTGTTATTGCGTTCTTCTAGAAATCCGCCTATATCATGAAATATGCTTCTTATCTCTGGCCCTCAGAAACACCAAGGAATTCTCTTCTGATCAGAATCTTCTTTAGTTTCCATATGCTACATTCATCTCTCTTCATTACACCTATTATTTTATATAGTTCACACGCTTCTTGTAACATATCTTTTCCGGTTTTCATTCCACTTTTCCTTTTGATCATCAACAATCAGCTCTATAGTTCACTATGTGATCCTTAAATTGCACATTTCGTTATTGAACTTCCTTTATATCCACTTAACATGTACACCATTTAAAACATTTCTACTAAGGATTTACATGCCGAGTGTGCGGCTTGTTACAGAGCGCATTTTATTAATTTAGTAGGTTGGCCTCCTACACTTGTCTAATGAGAGAATCCTGAAATAAGGTATTGTTGTGTAATAAGAATTTTCGTGCTATATAATCTCTTTTCAGTTAATCTTTCACTCAAAATGGAGAAGGGAGGTTCGCGAACTGCTCTATTTCAGCTTTGCAAGATATTTCAGTGGCCGATGCCAAAATTTGAATTCACAGAACAGAGGTTCAGGTATGTATTACTTATATCAGGATTTAGGACCTGCTTGGTCCAGCTGGTACTTTCCAGAAATTCTATTTGAGGCAGAGCTTTTTGCAAAACAGTCAACAGGTTTTAATTAGAATCTATTCAACAGCTTACTGTTATAATAGTAGTTGTACTAGCGGAAGCTTTGAATTGGAGCTTTAACTGTGTCTCAGTTAGCCTTCACTTCACATGAATGAAACTCAGCACTGAAGCCTGAATCGGCTGGTTGTTTTCTCCTCAGTCGTGGTTATTTGCCTCCACAAACTATATTAAGGTTCCAAAACATACAAATTTTCAGCAATTTCCAAAATCTCATGTTGTTTCGATGTTTAAACTTTATTTCTGGCTATTTTAACAGAACTACTATCATTATCGACGGGGTAGCCACACCAAATTTCAATAGTTTCACCTCCGCTATCACGCTGCACATACCCAACTCCAAGGTTGTTACACTGCTGGGGGAGCAGCGAACCGATAAGAACGCTGCGAAAGATTCAGCTGCGCTCGCCATGCTTCTCAAGCTTCAACAACTTGGAGTCTGTGTACTCGAGAAACCATAGAAGATCCTTGTGAAGGATACCATCTTTCTCAAGCCAAAAGGTAAGCAGTTGATAAATCCTTGTCTCTCCAAATCCCTTTACTGCACTGATATAGGATGTTGCATCTTGTAGTATGCTTTTGTGATTAATTAAAAATGGTTTGACAACACTATAAATCATGTATTTGAAGAACCTCAGAAAAAGTCTCTTTTAGTTTACACCGGATTAAAGAACATTGTTTGCCTTTTCACTGCCGCATATGGTCTACATAAAAATTAATTTCCGGGCTTTTTTTTGCATTTAGCTCCCTCAAAAAAAATATTTTCACAAATTATCCTACAAAATTTATAGCAAGATTGGTTTTATTTTCGCCACGCAAGCGCTACGCGAGCGCCACGTGAGCAACGGCTTAGATAAAGTTGAAGACGGTGAATGGTTTACCGTGTTCTTCCTAATCTCTAAACCTCAAATATTATGTAGTTCTTTCTAAATATTAAATTTTAAATATTACGTAGTTCTTCCTAAACCCTAAACTCCAAATATTACGTAATATCTTAAACTCCAAATATCACGTAGTTCTTCCTAAACCCTAAATTCCAAATATTATGTAATATCCTAAACCTCAAATATCACGTAATTCTTTCTAAACTTAAACTCTAAATATTATGTAATATCCTAAACCCTAAATATTATGTAGTTCTTCTTAAATCCTAAATCATAAATATTACGTAGTTCAAACCCTAAACCATAAATATTACGTAATATTATAAACCCCAAATATTACGTAGCTATTCCTAAACCTTAAACTCCAAATATTACGTAATACCCTAAACCCAAAATTAGAAAAATAATAGAATATGTTGAACCATTCATCGTGTTTGGACGCGGTGAATGGTTTACCGTGTTCAACTTAACAACCACATTCGCGTGGCGCTTGCGTGGCGTTTGCGTAGTGAGAGTAGGGTCAATTTTATAAATATAAATTTTGTGGGACTATTTGTAGAATTTTTTTTAAGGGGGCTAAATGCAAAAAAAAAGTCCTTAATTTCTACTTCTCAGCAATTCCTCATGTACATTTCACAAGCAAAACGTTACTAATGCCTAGTGTAATTTTCTGTAGTTCATCATCATAAACTATATTTTACTTAAAAGTATGTTATTTAGAATACGATGACCTCCATAATTCTTCATGCTATTTACTTGCTTCGGTAATTTTTTTATAAAAAAAGCTCGTCTGCTCAAGTCATTTTTGTGCAGTACGATAACAGACCAAACTTTTTAACCGAAAAAGCTACAAAACGTGCGTCTCATATCAAAAATAAATTTTAAAAAAGAACAAAAGGAAAAACTCGCAGGCAAACTGTGGCAATCGGATACTATGAAATATTTAGTAGTTCGCATATGCATATGAGGCACAGATGCTCGATTTTACAGAGATAATGTAGGCCAAAATTGTAATCTCCATCGGTTGGAATTTCATTTCAATACCAAGATAAATTTACAAATTTACTATGTATCTACTTTTTCATTATAAAAAGGAAAAAAAAAATGAAAGAATGTAACTACTTTTTCTTTTTTCTTTTTTTTGGGGTGAGCTTAAAAATCCTAAGCTAGCTCGTTACAAAGCACGCTCTACTCTATCTCGTTACAAAGCATACGATGGCCTCCTGCCGTTTCTCTCCAGCAACCCTTTCATTATCACCCTCTTCTTGTACTCGTCCGAATCCAAATCGACTCCTTTGTGATCCGTCCGATCGCCGGGCGCGCCGCTGTCCCCTGCCGCTGCCCTTACTGCCGGCATAATGTACATGCATGAGCAAAGGAAAACCACCGCGCCGGCGCGGCCGAAGAGGACCATCACGCCCAGCGTCGTCGCCATGACCCATAGCCCAGCGAGCGGTCGAGCCTGGCCGCGGTTCGGTGCGGTGTGGCGGACGCTGCGTCTTGGCGGGCCTGGTTGGTCCGCTGATATTCTGGTTTGGGTCGGGTCGGGACTCTGGCTGGTTTGAGCAGCGCTTGGCTTGGTGGAGGTTGATGGGAGCGGCGGCTGCGGCGGAGGCGGAGAGTCGGCGGCGACGTCTTCTCGGAGTTGGGGAGCCGTCGTGTTTGTCTGCTGTGCGTTGCTATCGTTTTTGTTATCTCGAGCCTGATATCGGACACGATAATTAAGAAAAACCTTAGCAAGTCCTTAGAACGTAGACTATGTTATTCTCATTTCAGAAATAAAGCATGCAAGAGACCGGCTAAATTATTTGCATTTCAGTAATTAAAAAATGTACCGTCAGGATAATAGTAATTTTCGGTTAGAATAATAGTGGTCCCTTAGGGTTGAATGGGTGATTGGTTGATTAGTATAATCTAACGAATAAAATGATTAAAAAAATAAATCTAATAGTCGAAAAATTATAAGTATAAAAAGATTTATACTTATAAAAATATAGTAGCCGAACTCTACAAATTATTATCAATCTCTATCCTAAAATTTTGATGAGAGATAAGATCCGAACAAACTCGTGCACCACGGTGTTAGTAGCTATCGACGTCTCAGGACGCTGATTTATATTTTCAAAAAAGGAAAAAAAAAAAGTCTTAGGGTGGTGGGGCCGTAGAAGCTTCCGACGTGGACGCATTTAAGCAGCTCCCGCCGTTAGCCGTTGCCGTTACCGCCACCCAGGTTTTTTTTGGCCCTCGCTAACGAACCTCTTGTAAAAATGCATGACACTCCCTCAACTATATGCGATTTTAAAATGGCATCCTTAAATACTATTCTTTATTGAAACTTTCATAAATTCCATTTGTTTAAAATTAGATTTTAGTTATAGTCATTACACAATAAAAAAAAAATTCTTTTTATAGTTGGGTAAAAATTGTAGCTAAGTGTAAAGATTTAAATTATAAAAAATGGGAACTAAGAGATCTTGATCAAAAAAAATAAAAAGTTAAAGAGTAAATTTCAAAATAGCCTATAGTTGAGAGCTGCTTTCCATACTTTTTTATCCAAAGCTCTACATTATGTCCACGTTGTACGGTAGCATTCCTCGATTAGCTATCACGTCCTTATCACCTCACATTAGGGCTGCGGCAACGAAAAAATCTAGAACGCAACATTTATATTGCTTATGTGGTGTCTCTAACCAATCAAAAAGTTCTTCTAGAGTTCACCCGCTTCATCATTATTTTTAGAAATTTTTTTTATTATACTTTTCTTTCAAAAGAAGAGATATGATTTGCTAGGAATAGATGATGTGGTATAAGTGTTGCATATTAGACTTCCTCGACGGCAACGATCTTTCTCGAGATTCGTGCAAACAAAATGATACGAAGGCCGTTGGGGGCATTAAAGATACCGCGCCTACAAAAGAAACTACCGCAGGAATATCCCTAAGAGCCGCGTCGCTCACCCCCGCCCCCGACGTGCACCCAACCCCACCTACAAACTGATCACACAGCTAATCACAACCGTCCAAAGAAGATCGTACATATTCGCTGAGTTACTGATCGTATCTGTTGTAGTTGGCCAAGAATTTGATGATTGATATTCAAAATTTTAAATTCGAAACTTAGTTACTTTATAATTCTACCCGAGTTCACTTCTAAAAAAAAATAACAAAAAAGAATAGTTAGTACGTACCCTCATAGCCGGCTTCTTATGAAAGCACTTTTTCAGAAGCACTTCTGAGGAGGGGGAGGGGGAGGTGGCGGTGGTGGTGTTCGAACTTTCGAAAGGGACCATCTTCTTCCTCTTCTTCTTCTCGACGCGCCACCAAGACAGCCAAGGCGCCTTCCACTTCTTCTTCTTCTTCTTGATGCGGCCGCTGGACTGCAGCTCGTCGGAGAACAACACCGAGGAGGACCCCCAAAAACAGGAGAGGAAGAGGGGGGTTCTCTTTCTCTCCCTCCGCGTTTTCGTTGCCGTCGTTGTCGTCGCAGTAGCGGTTGCGACGGCGGAGACGGCGATTGCCGTCGCCGCCTCCACGGACATCGCCGCAATTCAATAGGAACTGTAAAAGAGAATAAGAGATAGAAAGAGATCAATAGAGCAGTTCAAATAGACGGAGAGGGGGTGGAAATAAATTGTGGTCTAAGGAATTTAGTCGGAGACTCACACAAAGTCTCGTGGCCTTCTTTGACAAGTTATGTTATTTTTATACATAACAAATGATGAGAGATTGGCTCCCACATTCCTACTCGTTATGATATATTTTTTGTTTTTGTTTTCATGTCACAATGTAGCAGGTCGTAAGGATTTTTATCAATAACACCCTCAGCTTTAAGGATTTTACCATCTAATTTATTAAAATTCCTCATATTCCGGTTTTAATCCAACGACTTCTGAGTTGACTATTAATAAGAGAAAGGAAGGCTTTAATAGTTAAGAAGAACTGAATTTCAGGGGAATTTTCATTGGTCCAAGACGCATCATACACGCTTCAAATTTGGAAATTTGGGGAGCGCTCTCTCTCTCTCTCTCTACTATATATAGAATTGAGCTTCTATATTTTTAAAAGTACTAAGTTATTGATGCTTATAGATTTTTAATTTTTGAATTAAAAAATATATGGTTAGGATGATAGTAGTCCTCTAGGATCAAGTTGGTGGTTGGTTGAATAGTATAATCCAACAGATGAAAATAGTCAGAAAGGTAAATTTAATGATGAAAAATTTTAAAGCACCAACTGTTTGGTGCTTTTAAAAGCACTATAGCTGGACTCTCTCTCTCTCTCTATATATATATATATATATATCCGGCTATTATGCTATCAATAGCACCAAACACTTGGTGCTATCAAGTTTTCTGCCGTTAGATCTACTCCTTTGACTATTTTTACCCGTTAGATCATACTATTCAACCAACCACCCACTCAACCCTTGAGGGTCCACATCATCCTAACCGCATATCCTTTAATCCAATGGCCGAAAATCTAATAGCACCAATGACTTGGTGCTATTAATAGCATAGTAGTCTAGTTCTATATATATATATATATATCTTGTTGATTTTAGAGTACTCTATTTGGCAAATATTTTCTCTTAGGGAATTGTATCCATCACGCGTTCTTCTTAATCTGGTCTATAAAATTTAACTTGTTCTGGAGCAGCGGGGCTCAAACTTTTGCGATGTTTCAGTTTTGATCGCAGTTTATTTAACATGACATGCTAATCTCCTGTTTCTAAGTTCGCAAGATTTGGAACTTGACTTGTGTGGTAATTATTTACGTATTATCGTTTCTAACGAGAAATAATAGGTTAACAACTGATATAATTTACCTTTCATTTAGCTTAGCTAATTAATATTGAGTCAAAATTTCCTACACCTTACATAAGTAACTAAGCACAGTGAATGCCCGAGGAGTAGAAAATCAAAATTTTAAGTCCAAAATTAAGAGTTATGAGCCAATAAGTGGTGGGGGGCATCTAAACTCAATACATGAGAGCAAGTATGTAAATATGCTCAGCTTGCACAATTGAACATTAGCTGGCCTTTGGACTTCTCTTTTTTTTTCTCTTTTTTTTTTGAGAAAAAAAATGAAAGCGTTTATTTATTTGGCTCCAACTAGCATTTCTAGAAGGTAGTTTATTCAAGCTTCTTGTGGCTTTTTTTTTTTTTTATTTTTTTGCCTTTGATTTTTATAATTTTTGCCTTTTTTTTCTTGTGCCTTTAATTTTTATCTTACAAACAAGTACAGTAATTACAATAATTATTCTAAAATATATTTAAGACAAGTTCTTAGGTTTGGTATGGCTAGTGTAGTTTGTCCAAAATGACCTAGAAAATAAGGGGAAATTTTTTTTGAAAGCATGGTCATAAATTCGGAATTCAGGGTAAATTTGGTAACACTAAAATTTTCAAAATAAAAACTGAAAAGAGTTTGATAATAAAACAATAATGATATGGCAATAAAAATATATTAAAGTAAAAAAAAAAAAATTGGGCAATACTCTTTATCTCTCATTTTTTACATAGTAAAAAAAAAAATTACAAGATGATAAATAACTACTTAATTTGGGAATAAATAATTCATCAAGTTTTTACATTATTTGAATAAGTAACATTTTTTTTATTTTTGACAAAACAGAAATTGTTATAGCTATGGTCTAAAACACTACTACTGCAATTTTCCTATCTCTTTCCTATATACTAGACAACACACACGTACTCACAGATCAGTATCACTATTTTTTATTCCTTTTTTCTAATACTTATCCATCAAATGTTCAAACTTTTGACGAATTCTTCGAGTTATTACATATTTGGCTTTGCTTTTAGTGGTTTTTGTTTCCCATGCATAAAGGGAATAAATAATCCTACACAAAGTTCGTGATCATGAATATAGAATTAGATAACATCATCGCTTACACATAATTCTATTGTGGTTTTATCCAAAGAATCTAATACCTAGTCAAATCAATTTTCTAGGCTTCGTTTGGTTCGGGATTAAGTAAGAATTAGTTATTCCAGGGATATGGTTAAGTTCAGGGTTAAGTCTGGAATAGACCAATTTTGTGTTTGGATGATAATTGAGTTGTTCTCGGGATTAAGAAAAATAGCGTTTGAATAGATAAGATGGAATAAGAAGAATAGTGGGTAGTTATAAATAAAAAATAATAATATTGTCCCAATTATTATATTTGAATTTAAATTTTTTTATTTTATATTTAAAATTTCTAATTTAAATAGATAACTTTTAAAATTGAAAATTTCAAAATCAAAATCTAAATTTTTAAATCTCAAATTTAAAAATTTAAAGTTATAAATTTTATATTTTAAATTTTAAATCAAATCTAAAGTTACAAATATAAAATGTCAAAATTAAATTTAAATAATAAAAAACAATAATTTAAAATTTAAAATTTAAAATTTAAAATTTAAATTTAAAATTTAAAATTTAAAATATTAAATATTAAAATTTGAATTTAAAATATAAATATTAATTTTAAGATTACAAATTATAAATTTTTAAAATTTTAAATTTAAATTTTAAAATTAAAATTTATATTTAAAAATAAAATAGAGGTGGGATTAGCTCTAATCCCACCCCTATTCCAAAGGGCGGGAGGGAGGGGGGGGGGGGGGGGGGGGGGGGGGGGGGGAGTTAGCTAACCCTAACCCCACCCCCCAAAAAAAAATGTTTGGGGTTAAGGGGGGGGGGTTAACCCCCTTATCCCCCCCCCCCCCCCTTCCCCCCCCCCCCCCCCCCCCCCGAACCAAACACTGGCTAAGTTACTACACTTTGCCTCAGGGCTAAGTAACACGCTAAACACTTCTTATAATCTCATTGCATTAAAATGATAGGGTGGTGTTTTGTTTCTTCTTCCTATTTCTAGCTCCTTACTAATAGTAGACAAAAGTTTTATCATATGTTGATATTAACATCAGCTATAGCGAGATATTAATTATTGTAAATCTCATCACAAAGAAAATAGGATCACAAGTTTGTATATATGTTTTCTTATTATCTTTTTTTGGCTTTTTCGCGCATTTTTCTATCAAAACTGCGTGGATTTGGAATAGATCATAGCATTCATGCATTTGTTAAAGCCCTGTTTTATGGAAATTGTGGGTATTTGTGGGATTTGGTCTCGCTCGTTCATCGGTGCTCCTGCAAAATACCATTTGTAGGTTTATGAGTTGTATTCGTGTTTAATAATTAAATTAATCATATTAACTTAAAAGTTATCTATATGTGCAATTGCGTTTTACACATTCAACAATTTAACTTGTTTTTTTGTTCATATAATATTAGAAGGCTTAGTTAGAATTATACTGTTTCATTTGCGGGTTAGGTAGGTTTTTACTCATGACCTTCAATTTTGATACCATATTAATTAAAAATATAAAATAATTATTTTCTCCCAAAACTCAGACTAAGCTCTTAATAATTTATATTTCAATAACGTGCTCATCGAATTCTCAACTAATTAAAAGAAAAAAGTGAGGTAAACAACTTTTGCCGCAAGAAATGATTTTATTGACATTTTTACACCCTGCTTATTAAGTTCTTAAAAAATGTTACATGTCGATTATCTCCCTACATATTTAAATATATATCAATCATTTTCTTAGATGTGAGGAGACAATTTGGCCTCCCAAATGGTGCTTATAATAGCTAATCACACTCCTCACATTTGTTACATTTGATTAACATTGCAATACAAAGCACTACAATTAACAATGAAATTCTCCCAAAAAACGTAAAAAAAAATTAAAGTAAACTAGTAAGGAAAAAGAAAAACACAAGAAAGAGAAAGTATTATGCTCTCATTCTTGTTCGATAGTGATATTAACAAAACTGATATTACTATTGTGATGGAGATACGTTAAATCCGATTATTAGTTGCTGATTGATCACTATCAACAAAATTGATATTACTATTGTGATGGAGATACGTTAAACCTGATCATTAGTTGCTGATTGAATCAGAATAATTTGTGCATAGTATATAAAGCTATGCCAATTTCATCGTTCATTCTGTGTCAATCTCTTCGTCACATTTGTTACTCCTAGTTTTCTGGGCCATCGTCTTTGACGTAAAGCAACGTGAGAGATAAAACCACGCGCATATACAAAGGACGGCGCAAGCTCTGCCGCTGAGAAGCATCGCTCCTAGCGCCAAAGTTAGAATGGAGAGTCCTTTTGAAGGGTTAAAATCTTTCATCACTTTCTCCCCGCTGGTTAATGCCTCTGTTGGTGGGTAGTGATGGCTGGTTCGAGTCGGTGATCTGGTCTGAACCGGATCAATCGTCCTGTATAGTTTTGCAGGCTCAGCCCTGACTTTGGACTCTGCGACGTGACATATTGGACTCTCTATGGGCTCTATAGTGGGCTCAACCTGTAGTTGTGGTCTTGAATCTTGTTGTTGTAGTTGTTGTTTATATTCAGGCTTAGTGTAGTCTCCCTTACTCTTGTTCTTGTTCTTGTTCTTGTTCTGCTCCAGAAAGAATATATATTAGCAAAAAGAAATGAAAAATAAATGGCCAATTTCTCTTCGATTACAAACAAAAAAGATATATACGAAGAGTCCTAATAATCGTATTCTATTGAGAGCTAATTTGCTTTTGATTTTCTTTTTTTTCTTTATTTTTTTTCTTCTCTTTCCTAAGCTAATCTCAACCCTTCTGTTCTATGTTGAAATGAAAATTCACACAAGTAGCGAACTAATTTATTACATTCTACATGATCATCTACTTCTGGAAAGCAATCTAATCATCTTTCCAGAAGAGGGGGGAAAAAAAAAATCCATAAAGGTGGTGAATTTGCTTACCTTGCGAAACTTCTCGAAGAAGCGCTTCCAACTATGAGATCTTCCTTTCTTCCGCGCATCGCCAACTCGCATCTCACCATGGCATGCCGCGTCCTCTGCCGTCTCCGGCACAATCATTCTCTTCTTCCTCTTCCTCAGTTGCCATAACGGCTTCCCATATCGCTCCATGTTGCCCGTATACTTTATGTTTGAGCCCCCGAAACACAATAAAACAGCGCAAAATCGTACAGGATCCTTCCTGTAACGAGTTTCTGGAATAACTTTCTTTTCACTAGATCTCAATCTCTCAATCAATCTTTTCTGAGAAAGGAGTGTCAGGAAATGATACTTCTATCAGAATGGATCTCTTATATTTCTATATATCCTAAAAAATTTGTTGTTATTGTATTATATTCAACATTTTAACTTTGGTTTCTGCGTTTCTAGATGATGACAAAATTTTGTCTCGGCTTGTTTAGCATTAGCCGGTGGATTAGTTTAGACCCCCAGCTAAAGAGAGCGACATACGTGTCTGTGGAAAATAATAAATATTTAACATCGAGAAACTTGTTTAAACTGAGTTGTCCTTTGTTTCTTATACAGGTCACATACGTACGTGTAAATAGGATTCTTTATGTACATTTTACGTACTGTTACTTACGGTAACAGCATAATGTGACACTCGCATCAAACAAAGGATTATTTATGTACATTTTATGTACTGCTTCTTACGGTAACAACGTAACATAACACTCGCATCAAACATAGGGGGAAACGTAGGGGTTATAATCAATGTGGAAGGCATTTTTTTACACTGGTAATTTAAATTGCTAAAAAATCTGTGGAGGGTTTTCTAAATTTCTCTTATTAAAGAGAAATACTATTCCTGCACCTAAAAATAGATGTAAATTATATATTCTATTCATTTTATGAATCCGGTTTCTTACTAATTACATCACGGTGATTAGTGGAAAGCTCCGCTAGTTTATAATTTACACTCCAAAATGATATATATATATATGGATAGTATTTTTCTTTGTTAAAAATTCTATTTGGATGTCCATATAAGTTATTAATTAATAATTTATTTAGTATAGAAATTTTCTTGTGTACTTAAATATACGGAGTCTGACATTTTTTTCTAAAAAAGTTTTGGCATTTATAATTCAATTGAATAACATATTTTACCTACAAAATTACTTATTTTCTTCGGAAAAAATAATTTGAAGGTTGAATATAGATCCATTCGAGTCAAATGATCACACTTTTCATCTATCTAACACAATATATTTGGTGAATAAATCAAAAGGATATACCGAATAAGATTTTTATTCACTTAATTAAACAGAAGTGAAAAATCCCAATATTAATAATTTAATAGGATAACATATTTAATCTACAAGATAATTTAGATTATTCAGTAAAATATTTTATTCCGTAATGTTTAATGCATGAACATCTTATTCGAGATATTCATTTAATTTATTCAACAAACATACACTATTTAATTAAAGTAAAAATGCACATAACTTACCTGAATTATGGGTCATCATGAGTTGGCCATCCAACGTTTCAAAATAATAATTTTACTATCCAACCTTTCATTTTGTCTGATTTGAGTTAGCCAACGATACTTTGACTTCAAAATTTAATCTAATTATTTTTTTTAATAAATTTATATATGGAAGAATTACATAAAGTATACTAACTAAATCTATAAAAATAAATGACGCATTCAAATTTTAAAATCAAAGTGCCATGACTGACTAAATCAAATAAAGTATAAAATTGAGTAGTAAAATTAAAATTTTGAAAAAGTGGATAGCTGACTGATAGTAGCTTATAGTTTAGATAAATTCTGTACTATCTTTAATAAGTAAAATTTTTTTGAGGTACCACTAATATTTATTTATTTATCTATTTCTTAACTGCTGTAGCCTCAAATTTTTTTTGAGGTACCACTAATATTATAACAATTATAATATGATTTATTATACCTGTAATAATGTCACGAAGTAACAACATTCGGCCTTTCCTTTCAATGAAGCCGCTCCCAACGCTCGATAAATATAGGCCAGAGCTGCTGCTCCCCATCCTAACCCACCACACTCATCAAAATCCTCCAAAAGTGGCAGCCACTTAAGGTGAACTCTATATCCAGTGAGGTTCGGAAACATGCTACATCCAATCTGATATAAAATGTAGGCGCGTGCTGTAGCTGCAACTAATCCAGTAGGGACATCCAAATGTATATGGTGGAAGTGCTGGAATAACCAATCTAGTCTAATCTGACCCGCTCTGATGTCATCCGGCACAACTCCTAAAAGCCCCTGACAAAGGTCCGACCACGGGTGCAATGCAGTCCCAGTCACAGGCTCTCCATCGACACGAAGACCAGAAATAACCGCCACATCCTGAAATGTAATCGTCATCTCACCGTGGCGGAAGTGAAAAGTCTGTGTCTCACGTCTCCATCTCTCGACCATAGCTCCTAATAGAGCCTGATCCAGCTGCACGCGCCTAAGTCGTGAAATATAGTAGAATCCAGCCTGTCGTAGAAGATCGAGTACCGCTGGATGATCAAGTTCCCACTGGTTTAACTTACGGCCATGCTCTGTGAACTGAACAGCACGATACCCCTTCAGTAAAAAAAAATTAGTTAGATCAATATTTCTATTTATTAATACTATAATAACTTTCACTTCCATTTTATGCCTCTCACCTCAGTCCTGATAAATCCAGACCTATGGAGATGCTGCTCCGTCAGGACGGACGTATCAACCGGTCCCGCGTCCTCTAGATCTGCCATCTGTAATTTTAAAGCACTGATAATTAGTAACATATTAGCAGAAAGCGCGTTAAATATGAAAAGATTTACAATTACTATTAAGTTAGGTAACAAGTCGTACGTCGACGTCCTTGTTGTGCTCTCTCTGTATTTTGTGGACAAGTGTTTCTATAATGGCCATCATGTTTACAAATGCTACATTTTGTTCGTCGCCCTGCGGTTTCGTCCATTATATTGCGAATACGAGTTGATCGTGGCCGACCTTTCTTCCTTCTCACGGGAGGTGGTATAATTGGTGGGCCCTGGGGTTGTGGCCAGTGTCGCCTATCTGGAACATGATGGAAATGTAGTGCGTATGTCTCGCGATAACATTCAATGGTATACCAACGGGAACAAAAATTATGAAAGTCTATTCTTCTTAGCTGGAATTCGCCGCAATCACAATTCGCATCTGGTCCATTAAGGAAAACCTTGTAATCGAAATCTCCAGTTCGGACCTCAAACTCAACAGCCCCAAATCGAAAGACAATGTGTCCCCGCGCTGTCTCCATATTCATTGTAATCCGACTTTGTATTCTCGGTGCTAACATGCCCGTCATACTTTTACCATCTTCACGACGCTCCAAGAAATAACTATTAAGTTTGTAAAATGTCCCCGCGACAAACGCCGTGATAGGCAAAGCGCGAATTCCCTTAAGGACCCCATTTAAACTTTCTGACATATTAGTGGTCATCAACCCGAAGCGTCGAGCTCCATCAAATGCCCACGCCCAATACTCTTTGTATTCTTCGAGATCATCCACCCACTTCCAAGCATCCTGATCCAACGCAAGTAACTCTTCTTTACGTTTATAATATCCTACCGCTGTAGGAGCACTACCAATGGCATAGAATTTGTCCAATAACGATTCATTCTTAAAACGCTTATTCATATTTGCTTCATATGTCGAAGACACCACCGGTGTGCATGTCCCTGTCGCGTAGGATATATTTCAGCGACTATTTCCTTTAAGCCACTAAATCGATCAGATATAAAATAAATCTGTCGATTGCGTGTAACATAATGATGCAAGTTCTGTAAAAATCAACGCCAAACTTCCACCATTTTCTCCTTCGTAAATTGCAAATGCTAAAGAAAAAATACTATCATTTGTATCTACAGCCGTCGCTATCAATGCATGGCCCTCGTATTTGCCATACAAGTGAGTGCCATCAATGCTCACTACCGGCCGACAGTGTGCGAATCCACGAATAGAAGGACCAAATGACCAAAAAATACGACCAAACCTAGATATTCCGTCTGATGGCCATCTATGTTCAAGGCGCCATAGAGTACCAGGATTACTACTCTGGACCATAGTAAGATACCGAGGAAGTCTGTGTATGACTGCTCCCTGCTCCCATAAATAATCTGTAATACTTTGCTCCTTGCTAGCCATGCCTTCCAATAGTTTATGTCAACATGCAAAGTGGATCGCACCGTTTTCTGTATTTTTTTTGGCGTCATATTAAGTCTTGCCTTCATTAACGGAAGAATCACTTGACAAATGAGATTTGAAGTACAATTACGGTGCGCTGCATTTAGCATTGGAATAACACAAGTGTGTTTACCTGCATATGTCTTAACTAAAAAATATGTTGCATCTTTAGGCACCGAAGCGTGCAATCTCCAAGGACATCCTGCAACTGTATATTTTACTGTAAATGTCGTTTTGGTGGATTTCAAAATCTTCATCTGAACATTGTGATCAATGTGCCATCGATTTAGAGCGTCCACTAAAGATGACTTATCATAAAATATTCGACGAAGCCAAGTCCCGTCAATGCTAGGTAGACCGGTATTGGTCCGTCTAAGATCGAACTCAGTCGAATTGACAACATACTGATTTATCCAATTGTTATCTGTAGGAAATTGATCCGGATGGTCAATAAAATCAAGTTCCTCGTCAGGATTGTCAACATATTCATTGTTTATATGCGGGTCGTTGTTCACACTGTAAATGGCATTCGCAAGGCAATTTAAGCCACCATCGTGATCATCTTCAACGTCAGCAGCTACATCGTCGTCCTCACTGGTATAATGATCATCATTATGAATGGGTGCATCCTCCTGATTACTGTCATTATCATCTCCTTCATCGACAATATTAGGAACTTCATTCCAATCATCAGACGTAAATAGCCTGCAATGGATTCCGAATCTTTATTATATTAGATACATTTTCATATTATTAATTTTAAAAAAATCATATTTGTCTTTACCCCCAATCATAAGGTTCCAATTGTATATTAGATATGTTAGGTTCTGCACCGGAGTTCGTCGGTAGTGCATGAAATATTGTGGGTTCCTCACGTGAGGTCCAAGGTTGCGCACGTGAGGTGGAGGGTTGCGCACGTGAGGTGGAGGGTTGCGCACGTGAGGTCGAGGGTGGTGCACGTGACGTCGAGGGTTGTGCACGTGAGGTCGAGGGTTGCACTCGTGGAGACTGACTCTGTCTGCAGTATTTATACTTTAAATTTATCAAAATATTTAATAATTAAAGAAAATATTCACCGACATGTAGATATTTCACTTACTGTGTCATCCCGACGCGTGGTTCGTTACCAACTTCGCGGTCACCAATTGGATCATCCGAAAAATCCACATTGATCTCGTTATGAAGCAGTCTTGTGTAATAGCCTTGCGACTGATATTGTGTCTCCGACGGATATAAATCTTTCTCGATATATACCGACACACATCCATAATGTTCAAACAATCTAATTAATCCCTCCAATGATTCATCATCTACTATTTCGTGAGCTATATATTCATTCGCTCCCGTAGGGCATCGAATTGTGAATTTGAGATGACATTCTTCTCTACTACAATTTGCTAAACAATACATTCTCGTCTCAAAATTAACATATGCCGTATCTGAACGAATCACGATCAATTTCTTTCGACCGCCGACATATTGGGGACCATATCCATCCGTAACTAACTGTCCATCCTAATGAACACTTAAAGACATCCGACGACTAGCCATTTTAACTACACAGAAAAAAAACTTTCAAATCTCCTCTAAAAATATTTAGTGAATATAATAGAAAAAATTAATAAAGATTGCCACAATGCAAGTCTAACCTATTGCCACAATGCAAAAAATGCCAACATTACCTACAATACTAACAATGCCATGGAGTAATAAAATTAAATTATAAACCTAACTTAATTAGCTAAAAATTGCAAATCAGGATTTTGAGAAAATCCAGCAGGTAGCAATAGAGCTACCTGCAATATGGGTTGCTGAGGGAGGTTGGCAGGGGCGGCGGATGCGGGGGCGACGGCGACCGGCTGGGGCGACGGTGGCAGGGCCGGCGGCGACCGGCGAGGGCTCCTGGAGAGGGAGGGGCAGAGAGAAGAGGGAGGTTGGCAGGGGCGGCAGATGCGGGGGGCGACGGCGGCAGGGCCGGCGGCGACCGGCGAGGGCTCCTGGAGAGGGAGGGGCAGAGAGAAGAGAGAGAGAGGGAGAGAGAGAAAGAGAGAGAGACCGAAAGCGCGAGAGAAAAGGAAAGAGCTGTCGCTCGTACGGGTATACTTAATGAAGGCGGTGAACCGTTCACCGTCTTCTCTAGGTCACCCCACTCCGGAAACACTTGGCACTTGGAGATCCTGAAAATTTGGTTAGCACTGAAGGCGGTGAATGGTTCACCGTCTTAGTGAAGGCGGTGAACCATTCACCGCCTTCAGTTTGTATATTAGAAAGGCGGTGAATCGTTCACCGCCTTACTGAAGGCGGTGAACGATTCACCGTCTTTAGGTCAAACATCCACCCTAGCGCCCGCGTGGCGAGAAGAGGATAAATTTTCAAATAAAATTTTGAAAAAGTCATTTCGCAAAATACAAATTTTTGGAGGGTTATTTTATAAAAAAGTCCCCAGTAGCCACGCCTTGGTTTAGAGCCACGTCTCCATCTTCCATCGACTTTACCATACATGATACACCCAAGAATGTAGACGATTTGCTACCGAATAAGCTATCAACAATTATTTTATTCCGCCGCCTGGACAGGATTGAAGAAAAGTCAGGGTTGTCCAGACAGCCCGACACTTGGCGCAGGAAGAGAGCAGCCAGCGCGGGGAGGCGGGGAGTGGGGAGTGGGAATGGCGGCGGCGGAGACGGAAAAAAGGTGTCGGGCGGTGGTGAGGAAGGCGGAGGAGTTGGTGGCGTCGGCGATGGCGGGGCGCGACGCCTCCCACGACGCCGCCCACGCCTTCCGTGTCCGCGACCTCGCCCTCTCCCTCGCCCGAGAAGAAGAAGAAGAAGAACAACAACAACAACAACAACACGCATCTGCCTCCCCAGACAACAACAACAACAGCAGCAGCAGCAGCATCAGTCTAGAGATTGTAAGTGACGAGTTCTCGTTTTACTCCATTCTTTTCTGATCTCTCTGCGCTTTCTATTTAATTACTATTTTATTATTTTGCTCTGATATATGTAACAGTCTTTGATAACTAAGAAAGGTCGAGAGCCTTTTTGTTTTCAAAAAAAGTGATTTTAAGACCTAAAAATTGAAAAAATCTTTCATTTGGAAGTAAAAACTTTTCACTATAGAGAGAAGCTGTGGCCAAACTTTAATAAATTACTTCTTCTAATAGCACCTTAATTTAAAACAGTACTTCATCAAACAACTCTGCACCCTACTACAGCGAAACCAAACAAATCCTTATTCTTCTGAGCAATTGTCTCAAAGGAAGCTATTTTCTGCATCAATATTAGCAATGTGGTATTTGAAGCCTTGTTTTTCAATTCGTATTATTTCTGGAACTCTAAATCTCTGTTTTTGTGCGTATCTATTAGGTAGAATTGGCTGCTCTCCTCCATGACATTGGTAATTATTCTCGCTCGCTATGTTTAGATCTTGTTTGGCTTTAAAGTTATTATATACATCATCTTATTTACTTTCTCTCGTTGGGATCTTTACAGGTGATTACAAGTATACCAAGTGAGTAACATTCTTCGAAATCTCAACCTATGCATGAGTGATGTTTAATTGCCCTTTTTCTTTTCTATTTTTGTTTGTCTACTTGATCAAACAAAATTTAGGCTGCTACTAAGTATGTTAACTAACTGCTTGTGCTTTTGCTGTTGTTATTTATCTAGCTTAACATACGGTTCTTATTGCGAATTTTTAAAAAACATTCTGTTTTTTCGTTCTTTCGAATTCATGTTTAATTTTTGATGTTTATACAGAAATGGTGTTGAGGATACGACTATCGTTGAGAAATTTCTTGAGGAGGAGGGTTTGGAGGAGGCCAAAAGGGATAAGATACTGACAATTATTAAAGGAATGGGTGAGACTAATTAAGGTTTCTGTCATATTTTGAGCTTCGTTTATACCAATGTTTGAAAAAGTAGATTGTAAATCATGTTCTCAATGTCTAACGTTGTTGAGGTAACTCGCAGGATTCAAGAATGAAGTTTCTCGAGTACAACTTGCTGATTCCTCCCTTGAATTTGGGATTGTGCAAGATGCTGACCGGCTTGATGCAATTGGTGCAATTGGTAAGAAACTAAGTTGCTCTAGAAGTTTAGTCCTCATTATACTTTATAACTAAAATCAAATGTGACTTCGCTGAAATGATACATTTCATCGGAAGTTGGCTATCCTTCTTTAGTAGCTTGTTCATCATTAAACTGAAATTCAGCTTTCAAATCTTCAGCACATACTAAACCAGCGAGTGCCTTTAAGTTTCCTATATCTTTGTTCAGTCAACTTTAAATATGGAGTATTAAAGCTTCGAATATTTTGAATGATTGGACAAGAATCATGTTGCAGCAATAACCTAGAACATGCTTTCATTTTGTGCTTATGGCTGTTATTTTATGTTTACTCTTGTCTTCAAGACATTGATTCTGCATAAATAACTAATGGTGCCGGTCTTGTACTTGTTGATCTTCAGGAATCGCGCGGTGCTTCACCTATGGTGGCAGCAAGGGACACATTCTGTATGACCCTGAAATATTACCACGGCAGGATTTATCGAAAGAAAAGTATATGGGTAAAGATGAGAAACAGACTACAATCAACCATTTCCATGAGAAACTCTTCAAGCTGAAGGATTTGATGAAGACAAATGTACGAACTGAACTTAAGATAATGCTTCTGTATTTCACATCTTTGAAGGATACTTAGAATTTTGCAGGATAACTGCCAAACATCTTGAACATTTCATACGCACTAACTTATTGCTTCTTAATTTGTTTTTATGTTTGAACTTACTGAGACACCCGAGTTTCATTGGAAAATCTTAGGCCGGTAAAAGGAGAGCAATCAAGAGGCACCAGTTCATGCAAGATTTCTTAACAGAATTCTATGAAGAATGGAGCGGCAGAGATTAACTCTCAGGTAGTCTTCCCTGTAATTAGTATACGAGCACACAAACTTGTTGTTCTCCGAATGCTTGTTGAGATTTCTATATGTAAGACAAAGCTTGGATATCTTTTCTAAATGGGAACTAACACTGAAACTTTAAGTACGTATGAGGTGCATTTTCTCTCTACTATGTAAGACAAACTTAGCGTAAATTTCATTCTTCGTATATGATTATATCATATGGATGTTGGTGTCAGCATTTTGTTATCTAATCAAAGATTCAAAACAATCTGGCATGTCTCAAGAAACCAGGAAATAATCATAAAATATCATTTCATTTCTTCGCATCTATGGTCACTAGACGATATACTGTTTATGATGTGAAGTCCTTAGATAAAGGAATAAGTTTCTGATAACTTCATTTGTTATGAAAACATAGCGAATTTCGACAGTAAGATCGCTATCTATCATTCATACATTTCATATACACAAGATATTTTGGTCACGTGTAATTGTGTATCATGAGCTGGTTTCCTGATGAACCCATGAAATATTTTAGCTATCCTGATCTGGTCACTTGGAAAAGATCTTGATGCTCACCTGTTTATTGCACACAGCGTATGCATGCGGTGTTATTCAATATCATAAGTTTCGGGGGTAATCTTTATGAATATATTATCTCTTTTCCTTTTGTCTTACAGGTATGATTTTATGGTTAAATCATCTGAAGACGCAAGCTCTTACTTCTTGTTATATGCAGCATAAAACAACGGAATTTAGGTTGGGCAATAATAGTTGCACGCCATGCGAGCAGCAATCTGGCAGTAAGAGACCACAGGCAGTTTGAAACAACGTTATTGTTTGCTCTCAATATAATTACGATCACAAAGTATGATGAAGTGCTTGTTTCGTATAATCGACTATTTATTTTTATGCGAGAGAGATTGAAAAGAGTCAGAAATAGCAACTGAACAGTTTTTTCTATTAGTGATCTACTTTGTATAACTCTTCATGACCAACATGTATGTCTCACTCAAGTCGATACGATGCGTCAAACGCAAGATATATATGTAATATGATATATGTTTGGTTGAAGATCGATTGGATGAAGTTCGCTTGGGATTGATCAAGGAGAAAATATTGGAACGTTTAATGCGTAAACAAAATCTGCTTTGCTGTGATCACTTCTTTCTGCTTTGTTGTTCACAGTTGTTAAGCTGCTACTCTGTATTTTGACATCATCTGCCATTTTGTGACTGTTGTGATGGTGCAAATCTAATAAATAATTTATAATTTGAAGCTAGAACATGATATTTAATTCTAGGCACTTAATCATACTCCTTAAATGATAAATATGCTATAAGCTTCTTGTATGGCAACACCATCCGTACACCTATTTATAGGATGTAAATTGTACAAGTACCCACTTTTTGTAATACTAGAAATTCGAAAGGGATTTATAAATCTTAAAATGGGTGAAGTGTGAGTCAGTTCTATTTTTAAGAATATTTAATAATATATTCAAACTTATTTTACTAATATTTTTAAAATAAAGTAATTTTTTCTGTACTGTTAAGATATGGCAGAGTGTGTGGGGTTTATATATGACAGGCATTATATAATTAATAATCAGACTTAAATATTTTAGATTCAATAAGTTATTAATTTTAGTGGAAAAAAAATGAGGATTCATCCAACAACTAGAAATATACATGAGGTGGGCTCCGCCTGTCTTATTATTATTATATTATTATAACTAATATTATTATGTATATTTTTTTTCGATAACTATCTATCTATCATATTATGGAAGAAATTTATTGTGTATCATTTACACCACATCATTTATTCTCAGTCAATTATATATTTTTTTTTGAAGAAAAGTATAATAAAAATAATTTTTTAGATTATAATAAAATGGGTGAATTTAAGGAGAGCTTTTTGATCGACGGAAGGCACACATCAGTAATATAATTGTTGTATTTTAGAATTATTCCATATCTACGAGGACAACATCTGGAGCCTTCGACTTCGAGTGACGAAAAGCATTTCCTTTTCTTCTGCAGAACCGTTGCTTTCGTTATTTGTGTAGACCATCTCAACGCTTCCTGCGACCGCCAGTATCCTCTCGATCTATGGCCGCCGCGGCCGCCGTCGTTCCGCCGGCAGTGGCGAAGTACGAGACGCGGCGGCGGGACCCGAACCCGGGGGCGGCGGCGCTGCTGGTGATCGACGTGCAGGAGCACTTCGCGGGCGTGGCGGCGCCGATGCTGCCGGCGCTGCGCGCCACCGTGGGGGTGTGCCGGGCCGCGGGGATGCGCGTGGTGTACACGCGCCACCGCCACCGCTCCCCCGCCGACTACGGCATGCTCGGCGAGTGGTGGCCCGGCGACCTCATCCTCGACGGCACCCCCGCCGCCGCCCTCCTCCCCGACATCGCCCGCCTCCCCCACGACCCCGTCGTCGAGAAGTCCACCTACAGCGCCTTCGCCGCCACAGGTCTATAAAATATTATTATCTGATAGTTTAGTATAGAAAAGCAGAAGGTACAGAGTCCGAATTAAATTATATCGGTACACGAATTCCAGTGCCGCCACAGGTCTATCGGCACTGAGATTCGTGTACTTATTCTTTAATATGAGATTCTGATTTTGAATATAATAATTACAACTACCAGTTTTTCTCTGTTTGGTTGATTACAATTTAAAGCTTGATTTGTGAACTTTGTTATCTTATCGTATATCTCCGATTGCAAATTCAACTATCTTCAATTTCGAGGCAAGTCGAAATTCCGGAAGTTACACTTAATAGTGTGGCTTTAAATTGCGGCGCACCATACTATCATTTAAATTTCTCACGTTTAATTTGAGTTCATTTCTTGAGCATTGTTAGACAATCTCTAGTAGCTTAAGGTTTGGATTGATTGTTGTTTAACAGGTCTTGAGGAGATGCTGAGGGGGATGGGGGTGGAGGAGGTGGTGGTGGCAGGGGTGATGACAAACCTCTGCTGCGAGACTACGGCCCGGGAAGCCTTCGTAAGGGGGTTCCGCGTCTTCTTCTCCACCGACGCCACGGCCACGGCGAACAGGGAGCTCCACGAGGCCACGCTCAAGAACATGGCTTACGGATTCGCCTACCTCGTCGACTGCGACCGGCTCGAGGCCGCCTTCACTCGCAAGTCTTGAGCTTTATTATGATCAGGTCAGGAGTTCGAGTCGGAGTATTTTAGAATAACCGTGTAGCAACTTCTGTTTTATAGTGTCGATCTTTTGGACAATATGGTATCAGATGCTCATGTTATGCATTCAATTTTCTATATCCGCTGTTTAATGGTATAAATTTTGTCATCTCTTGTTACCTTTGTTGTGGGTGCTTTTGCGCAACAGTCCCTAAGTTGAGTCCATTCCAATTACAACGCAACATGTGTGGCGATTAAGCGCAAATTGAAAAGCTATTCGACCAAATAAGTCAGGTGATTGATGCATGCAACTAAACCTTATTTAAACAAGGTTCTAACATGTCTCTTGAATGTGAATCAACATAGCAGTGTTGCAATAGATAGCTGAGCCATTTTCATGGCTAAGAGTAATACCTATAGTCGAAATTTAAATGAGTTTAGAAGAAAGTGATGTTCCTAATTTATACGAGTTCAGTGTATACCGAGTAAACTCATCAAGCTTCAAACTTTATAGTGCTGCGGATGAGTCGAACTGCGTGGTTCTTCCCAGCACGGTGTTGAGCCAATGAGAAATCGTTCATACAGGGAACATTGCAGAGGCTGCACCATAAGTCCATATTCCCGTCCAGCCCCGACTTCTTCTTCCTACCACTCAGCACATCCATCTTTGCCTTATGCTTCTTCCCCTGAAGGTGTTGGTTGAGATTGAAACCGCTCGTGCAGGGGACGTCGCATATGACACACCTCAGCTCCTTGGGATTCAACGTGGATTGCAGCATGCTCGAATGCCGTAGAACTGGCTGTTGTGTGTGATTCGGATGATACTCTTCTTCTTTGGGGAGAGATAGGTTGTGCGGAGTGTTCGACTGAGATGTAGGTCTCCGGGGTGGTGATTGCTGCGACTTCTGCTGTTGAGAATGAGGTCTTTTTGGTTGTAGTTGTCGAGATTCAAATCCTGGAGGCACGCTAGTCGGCTGTCTCTTTGTCCCTGTGAGGGTCGGTCTTGGGGGCTGTTCCGCAGTGAGAGAGAAAAGAAAGAGTCAATTTGTTGAATTGGATGGCAATAGAGAAAACCCAAATGAATGATCAATTCTAGTAAAACACTATCTATGCATTCAAGGAAGAAGCAATTCATCAGACCTAACTGAAGCACTTCCGCTAAAACGATTCGAAAAAGTCACTGCGTGCCTTCTAAGGACCGGTAAATGCATCCATCAGAATAACAATTTAAGCTTGATTTACTATCCTTTTAGTGCAAAGAAGAAAGAAAGAGTGTTCTCACCTTAGAACAGGTAGGAGGTAGTCTATAACCGACAGCAGGTGGCACAGATTTCTTTTCAATTGCCGCTTTGTAGCAAATTATGTCCTTAAAATCGTCATTTTCCTGCTTCACTTCCGCTAGTTCTTCGGGGAAAGTGACAGATTTTCCTTTATTAGCTTGCGCAGATTGTGTCGTCATCTTTGGAAATTGACCTGAAAAGCTAATGATAATTAAAAGACTGCTACAAAGTTTAACCAAACACAACAATTTTCTCAGGAGGCAAAATCAAAGAACTTAAAAAGCGATTTCTATACTAGAATCAGGAGCAGGTGCATATACAATACAATATTGGTAACAGAAGTTGATGCATAGATCGCTTCTTTAAAGCAGTGGAACAGTCTCACTTGTATTAGCTACTTAATGGAAAGAAACAGTAAAAACCGTCTTCTCAACCTCGTTTAATAATCATAAAAAAGATCAATTACAACATTTTGACAGGAGAAGAAAAAAGAAAAATCAGATGAATATGCAAGTGTAGATTACCAAATCGAGCTAAACCCCAACCACCTTTGATTCGCGAAATAAAAACCACGAACTAATGAATGAAATAGAGAACAACTAAAAACAGCAATGAGGAGAAAATATAATATGACATCCTGGAACTTAAAAGAGGAAAGGGTTCAGCTCATGTAAAGAAGAAACATAAACCGCGGGCTACAATAAATGGACGGCGATTCCACCAATGTGGTTCAGTGTGTTGAGTAAAAGGTTCCAACCAATTTGATTAAGTAGAATGAGGAGAAGGGAGGACAAATACAAATAACAACCAAAGCCTAAATTTGGTATCCTTCATGCTGTACTTGGATATGTTGCAAAGCAATTTCACACCTTTTATCTTTCTACGTTGGATAAGAATAAACATATTTTGTGAGTCATTGAAAAGTAAATAATTGTACTACAACAGCACCCTTTTTCATCCTTTCATAGCATACTTTACACCTGTCAATCAACATGAGGGTAAATTCTCCATGGGAGCTTAAATTTAGTACTTACTACCAACCCCGACTTTCATAGCATACTTCTATTAATTACAGTATAAGAAAAGGTGCAATGCTAGCCCTACAAGCACTTTTGGGTGGCAACCTTACAACTTTGTTTATCATGGTGTATTCAAGGGGTTTCGATACATCTTGCTCTGTCTATGTATAGTTCGAACAAAAGCTCGAATCCTTGAACATGCCATTTACAAGAAATAACATGTTGGGATTACATATTATCTCAGCATTACATCCGAATAATTTAAAATGCACCAAATGGGCAATTTGTTTTATCAGAAATAATTTCAATTTGAATACAAGGGCAACTCACTTCACCTTATGTGTACTCGTACTAATGCTTCAAATTTTCAATGCATCTTGATTGGCACAATATGTAACCTTATTCGGCATTCACACTACCTCAATACATAATGTTTTGGTTCATATACCATTTTGAAAATTTTCATCTCGGTAGGCACATGCTTATCTGATTGCAGTTGCCACCGCAGTTGAAGCGCCCCGTCCGCTAGGAATTATTAGTTTGTATCATTGCACTTCCTCCCGATTCTTGCTGTATCAAATCCAGACATTGCTGCTCTGTATTCCACTTGAGTATTTTTGCTTTATTAGCAAAAGAGATAGGGAACAGGTTTGTAACAAAGGAGCTCAAAACTGTTTGCGCGCATTGCTTTAACTATTTTTGCATTCACTCGACAGTAATTTATCGATCGCTTATCAGACGACGGATAAAGATGGAATCAGAAATCTGGAGAGTAAACTGTTTGAAAGCAAGTTCAAACTGGTCTGTAGGCCATTAAGGGGAACTCTTGCTTAGGGGCTTCTGTGCTAGCAATGGTTTAGCCTTCACATAAGTTCCTTCTCGAGATCAGGTACACTGTTCCTGGGCAATAAAACTTAAAAGGTATGATCCTTCTCAAACAATCAGAGGCATTCTTGATTGCCAATCACACGCATCCTCAACCATTTTCTTCTCATGATCATTCGCGAACAATGCGAATTTTCATCTGCAATATTTTTAAGTCTTGTTTGATAGTATTCCGTGTAGTCCATTCTTGAAGAAGTCACATCCTCAATCTTCTTCCATTAGTGCCTCACAATTGATGCTGCCATCTGCCATCTTCCATTTTCATCTGCCAGGTTACAAGACCTAACATGAAGTAAATCTCCGTCGACTGGGGATGAATCTTATCATGAGCAATGAATCTGTGGGATTTTCTACCCATAGCGATCTCACTAAATCCAGGAACCTTCCTCACCCCTCTCTTCTCCATCACTTCCCTCATACTCTTGGCCTCATCCCACCTTCTACCGACAGCATAGATATTCGACAATCCAATATACCTCCCATCATGATGGGGTTCCAATTCCACAAGCCTCTTCCCTACAATCTCTCCCATCTCAACCCACCCATGCATACGGCAGCTATTAAGGAGAGCACCTAAGAGAGAAGCGCTCGGTGGTATGGGCATCTTCTCGACCAACTCAAAAGCATCTCGTATCCGACCGGCTCGACCAAGAACATCAACCAAGCAAGCATAATGCTCGACGTGCGGTCTCATTCCTTGGGCTTCGAGCGATTTAAAGAAACTCCAAGCCTCATCTACTAAACCCCCATGAACGCACGCTGTAAGCAAACCTAGGTATGTAATCTCATCCGGCATAACACGCAATTCCTGCATCTTTTCGAACATCTCAACTGATTCTTTGCCCAGCCCATGCAGCGCAAGCCCTCCGATCACGGCATTCCATATCAAGACATCAGTTTTCTCCGCTGGTACTGCACGAAACACTAGAAGAGCGTCGTGAATAGATCCGCACTTGGCGTACATGTCGATCAAGGAAGTAGCGAGAGTGAGATTGAAGCGGAAACCATTTTGCTCCAAGTACCGATGCATCCTCCTCCCTTGCTCGAGAGACCCTAAGCGGGCGCACGCACACAGCAAGCTCACCATCGTTACCTCATTCGCCTTAGGCCCGAGTTGTAGAGCTTCCATAGAATCGAATAGCTCAAGAGCCTCGTTACACTCCCCGGCCTTGACGTACCCGTCAATCATGGCGCTCCAAGAAACGACGTCCCGTTCGGGCATTCGGCCGAACACCGCGCGAGCAGCCGCCAAGTCGCCGCACTTGGCGTACCCGTCCAGCAGAGAATTCCAGGAGACGACATTCGGTTGGGAGATTTCGTCGAACACCCTACGCGCGAGGCGTATATCGCCGCACGCGGCGTACATATGAACCATGGAGTTTTGGACGAAGCGATCGGAAGCGAGCCCGGCCTTGGCGACGTGGGAGTGGAGGGAGAGGGCGAGGCGGGGGAGCGCGAGGCGGGCGCAGGACTTGGCGAGGAAGGGGAAGGTGAGGTGGTCGGGCCGGGCGGCGGCGCGGAGCATGCGGGCGTAGAGGGCGAAGGAGCGGCTAGGGTTTCGGGAGGCGGAGGAGGCGCGGATGAGGGCGTTGTAGGCGGAGGTGGGGGAGGGGAGGGAGCGGCGGAGGAGGAGGAGGTAGGAGGAGTCGAGGTCGAGGTCGAGGTCGAGGTCGAGGTTGGGGGAGGAGAGGAAGAGGTGGGGGTCGAAGGAGAGGCCGTGGATGGTGGAGTTGCAGCGGCGGAGGAGGGAGATGAAGCCACGGTGGTGGTGGTTGAAGGATGGCGGGAACATTTGGCGGGAGAGAGCATCCCATGGAGCGCGCTTTTAAGCGCGATAATAAATAGGAGGCATTTGGGGAATGGGGATACACCCACTTTTGGGTGTATAACTGCCACGACATAAATTCATAATTTCAATTTTAAGGCAGGTATCACCGAATTTATCTTAATTATTGTAGAACATTTTGAATAAACTATTCAATCTATTAAAATTTTAATATTAAAATTTTAATTTTAATATCTAATCTTTTAATTTGTGTAATTTGAGTCAGACAACTACACTATCACTATAAAATTTGAATCCGTTATTTATTTTTATAAGTTTAGTTAGTATACTTTATATAATTCTTTCACCTATAAATTTATTAAAGTAAGTAATTAGATTAAACATTGAAGTCGAAATACTGTTGATGGACTCAATTCAGGCAAATTTAAAGATTTGATAGTAAAATAATAAGTTTGAAAGGCTAAATAGCTGACTCAAAATAGTCTATAATTCACGCAAAATCTGTACGTTTGTACCAAATTTTAACTTCTTGTTAGTTGAATCATTAAATTTTAAATTTCTGCTTTGGACGAACCAGTTGGGTTCGAAAGATGGTATGCTGAAGATGTTATTACTAATTCATAACGTTAATTGTATAAACTGCTGGTATATTATCCTGTATTATGCGGAAAAGTTTTGATTTAATGAATTAAATTTAATAACATATTTCCAGTTCGAAAAATGCTGTGACATTTAGATCAGCATTATAACATCTTTTTCAGATGACATAAAAGTTAAATTAGCCGCCACACCATCTTTCTATTTGAAAACTAAAATGTAGTTCGACAAAATAAACCCACCCAAAGCAGAGTTTTAAGTTTGGCGACCCAATAGCAACAAATTGTTACAAATAAATAAATAAATAAATAAAAAGTTTAAGAATACAATTCTAGGAGTTTTTAGGGACAGGCTTTTCATTCTCTTCGATCCAATAAGAGCCTTTAAGAATGGAAAACTGATATAGCAGAAAAAAGAAAAAAGAGAGAGTTAATGCTCTACCCATTTTCAACAAATATTACCCTTCCTCAAACAAAAGAACCTTAATTAGCAAGATGGCCTTGTATGGTACAACAAAAGACTCCAAACACGGAATGGAATTTTAAATTACACACTAATACAAACAGCCTATTATCATCATATTGCACTCTTTTAAGTTTTAGATGAAACTTACCTAATTTTAAAATAATAATAACAAGAAGCTCTTTCCGGTTAAATATGTGTAGTCACACCTACCTTTTGGCAATATAAAGATAAAAGTCCATCTTATACAGAGGAATGTGACAGTGCCCCCCTCAAGGACACTTTCTTTGGATATAGGAAACTCCATGCTCCTCATACCTGCCACAAAAGTATTATTAGAAAGAGAAAGGCATGAACTTTAGTCCAACTAAAAGAATGAACTACCGACAAAATGACTAAATTTAGAGGGGGAAACAAAAGAAAAAAGAAACACATGATAGTTGCAATTGAACTTACTCGGCTTTGGAGAACCACATTTGCTGAAACGACCCAAGAGATGCTAGAATGCTCCCTCCTATCCACACACTGTTGTAAAGTTTCGTGGGTTAGTTGTTTTCTGGAAAAGGCTATAGTAGCATTTCAAGATGAAAATATGACCTATCATCTACTATGACAACCTTCTTTAGACCTACACACATACAACTTAATACCATTATAAAAGTAAAAGCAGGTTGTGGTAAGAGTCAACTGATATGGTATAAATAATGCAGCCTCATACTCTTTGATCTGATAACTTACTTATCACAATTCACAATAGACGATACATATAATCATTATCAGAGATATTCTATTTTTTTAATAAAAAAATCCTAGTAATCAGAAATAACTAACAATTGCACATCTACACTGTGTAATCTGACTATCTTGATCCAAGATCACAGAAATGTTTTCAGGAGAAGCCAAAAGGACATTTCAAGAACACAGACAAAACATAATAAGAATCAATGGTTGCTTAGGCCAGAAGCCTGACCTGAATCTCCTCTCTGTTGAGTTCCCGCTGGCTAAAACCTTGACCCGTGCAGCTTGAGGAGCCTCCTGAACACAATTTTGTGGAATGGGAATGAGAGAGATAGTATGGCATTTCAAAGTTAGTATCAAATTATTCCATTTTAGTCGGTCTATACCGAAAATATTCTTTTCTGATCACCCTATTTATGGACTAGATGATTGTAAGCACAATTAAGCCACTAACTCGCCTGAAGGATTGTTCAGCTATCAGTTTAACTCATTAAGAATTTTATTCTATCAAGAAAAGGTTTACCGTGTAATAAACCTTTGCCACTAAAAAAGGTTATTATCAACAAATAGAGAACCTAAGATAAAGTAATGAAGGTTCAGTATGAAAGGTCAAACAAAATTTACATATATCACACAAAGTGCTATAGATAATGCTTCTTTTTTACTCCTTTAATAACAACTATAAATGAAAAAAAACTATTGACATAAACTAGTGAACAAGAATCCCTAAGAAGCATCATCTTATGATAGACAAAAGAAATTATCAGAATGAAAAGATAGAGATAAAATAAGAGCAAGGCTCATCAAACAGAATTTGCATTATATTAAGATATGATATAATGCCGATAAATCAGAACAGCAAGAAGTTGATATAAATTCAGCAATTCTCCTCGTCATTTGCAACGTACTGAAGTCAGGTAAACAAAATGTCGACCGACATTTTCAACTCAGCCAGCACTTTACCTCCATTAAGTCTTTTTCAAGCCGCTCTTTTAATTGCTGCATTGATGACGTGCCACCAGCAAGCTGTTAAGAAATCCAATCATTTAGCACTGTAGCTACTTTTTTCACACATGGTCTATACGTGAAAAATGAATCCACATGTTTGACGAATGGGCCTGACATCTTACCAAGATACTGCTGAATAGTTCCCTGCGGATGTCAACATCACACTTATTTATGCTCTCAATAACCTGAACGTAACAAAAAACAAAACCACAGAAACCTCAGCAGACTGCGTTGAGTACTTGAATGAATAGAGAAACCTGTTCAACAAGCATGTATAGGAAAGCAACTCACCATTTGCGGTAGGCCGCGAAGCGAAGTAGAATCAGCAATACTCTCCATCCCAGGAATAGTCTATTTATTCATATTTGGATAATAAAAGCAAATGTCACATATTGTAACTCAGAAGTAGAATTTTTACCCACGTAAAATGATATAAAAGCCAAGCTTGTCATTTAAATAGAACAAATGCACATAAAACTTATTATATCTGAGATTTGTCTCATGCTGTGAAGAGAGGTTCTGTAAGAATGCCCTGAGACTCAAAGTCGATAATATAGTTACTTATGCCAGTGTATTACCCAGAACTACTCGGATTATTATCTTGAAACTTTCAAAAAGAAGCAGACTGATAAAAGTTTGCCTTAATAATAACTTAGAGAAGGAAGTAATAATTCTCTGAGAAATCATGCTGCTGCTGCATGCAATGCTGAACAAATGTAGTATAATTTAGGTGTCCACATTATTTATTCACCAAAGCAGGGTTGTGCCGTAGATAGTCAGTGCTTTATTTAGAAGTCACTCTGTAATTTAGCACTTAGGGAAAAAGAAAAAAGAGCTAAGAACATTCGCTGTAGCACAAGCAAAACTATGAAACAAATAATGAATAGCATCAGGCCTTTCTTCATGCTACAAATATTCATTGTGCTCTGACTATTGAAATTGACATCACCACTAAAGAAATTTTGGAACAAGGAGCTATCAATAAGTAGCAATAACTCACAGGAACAACTATTAAAACAGAAATAGAAACAATCCTGACCTTGTTAAGTTAAGCAGTGGAAATACACAGAGATGGCAATAGAAGAAACAAACAGATTAAATATTAGCATATCTTACCTGAGATAAGGATGGATTAAATAGAACATCAGGAACCTTGAATCTATCAGCACCAATTTCAATAGTTCTGTTCAAGAATCAGATAGCATAATTTTACTTAAGAGGTACTAATAGATTATGAATCCTCTACTAACATGAATATACAAGGACAAAAAAAGGTTGCATGAAAATGTCACTAGTCAAATTTTGCAGCTATGCCAATGAACATCCAGGTAAATTAGTATATAAGCAATTCAAAAATATAACATAACATAACAATAATTTAAAACTTACTGGCCATCAGGAAGCTCATATGGAGTCATAGGAACATTTGCATATGCCGCTTCTGTTAAAGAAATGAAAAAGGAAAAACTCAAATCAACATATTTGGTATAAGTTCAATAAACCAACAAACATAAAAACATCACATACCAACCAGATTCACTATTCACCACATCTACTGCTTACTTTGACAATATACAGGCATCTTTTGAACTACCAATTAGATGCACCAATAAAAACAAGAACTAACAAGTTATCCCAATAAATTAGTGTGTATTCGTGTTTACCTTCAAATGGAGTATCAGGGACTCGACATACTGATTCCTTTATGTCACCAGCAATAGCTCTCTGCCATTAAAATTGTCGCAGAAATGATAAAGAGACAATAAGCTAGTATGACTAACAAGTACAGAGGATTCATGGCTGGACATTACCGTAGAGTACAACTTGTAAGTTTCTGTAGTATTCGGAAAATCAAGATCTACAATCTGCTCATATGGAACAATAAGAAAATGAAAAAGATTAAGAAGATCATTTCATGTAGAATTTTGGTATTACTTCTTTATGCTTCCAATAACTCAAAAGACAAGGACCGGTTAGGATGAGACTCCACAACACCACATTTATCCAGGCAAAAACATGGGTGCTACCTGATATTCTCCTGGGTTCATTTCCTTCTTCTTAAATGAATATCTTGGTTTCAGCTGAAAATTTTGACAAAAGTTAATAACAGGCTAGGTCAAAATTCATTTTTGCATGAAACCAGAAAATAGAAACTTAGACAAGAAACAGACTTACAACAATGCCCTTGCTTTCTAAGCTTTTCATCATGCAGTCGGTGAGAAACTCGCCTCCAATTGGAGAAGTTGCCACAGCCTATGATAACAATAACAGATGTCAACAAGAAAATGCATAGGCTAGTGCTCCTCTGCTAACCACAGATTAAGAGACCACTACCTTCTTTCTATTGACACTTAGAGATTGAATAATAGAAGATCAGTAATACTTGAAATGAAAGAGTGTAGTTTATCTGCTTTACATGTTTTCAAATGAATGCTGAATCAGATGACAGGACTTATTAATGGGCACGCTTGCCAAAGTTTGCAGCTATTATAGACTCATAACGAGTGCACCAGAAATTAGTAAAATTGAAAAAATGCTAGACGTAAACATCTGCGTTTATCATTTCATTACAGCCCGAAATCACAGTCATTCAGAGTATTGTCAAATGTTATTTCATAAACCATTACATTCATAAGCTTTTAAGCAAACAAGAATCTATAGCAAGAAAACTAAAAGGCAGGTCCATTTACAGAAAGAATGCTGACAAGAACTCAGTACCAAAAGGACAAAGAAATGTAATCTTCTTGAAAATAAATTATAGAAATATTCTTCTTGCTTCCAGTAGCAGGAAAATACCTTTTGGAGGACATAGCCATCATGTACAGCTGCGACTACAGTAGATCCACCACCACTAAAAAGATAAATGAGAAGTAATGTTATGACAGGCGATTTCGATGCTAAAACATTTTAAGTCGTAATTAACCCCAAAAGTGAAGCAATCTGGAAGATTTAAGAGTATGGCGAACAAAAGTTTACTCAACAAATTATCAGCAAATGAATAATTAAAGACAGGATAAACTTCCAGTTCGATGTAGATGGTACAAATGATCCCAAAATGATATGCTAAAACTATGAAATAACCATATGTATGCATTTCTAAATTTGTCAACAAACTATTAAAGAAAGTAGGAAACTATTTGCTTAAAAACGTAGCTAATACTTGATTAGTGTGGCAATGAATATTGACAGAAGGAATTGTAGTCACAAAATTTTTGTCAATTAATATTTTGCTAGCAGTAGCCTAATGCTAAAACTAACCATATGTTCCACATATTCTGCCTTGATGATCACCGGAGACTAATGTACTTCTACACTATATTGAACAAGTAAAAGGAAAATTTCAATAGTGAGACAAGATTGGTAGAGGAATCTATACTACTATTACATGTCTGCCCAGCTAACCAATTGTTTATCAAATATGAATAAAATGAAACAGTTCGGCCTACAAATGCAAAAGCTTTACTTGTGAACAAACATAGACAAAAAAGGAAAAGGGAAGACAAAGCAAATGAGCTCAACATAATGAAAGCCCTCACCTATCAACAACCAAGGAAGTAGCACGTCCAGAAGCAAAAGATGTGAGCACCTGGTAATTGAAACACAGTCAAATACAAAAGATCACTGTAGCCATTACAGGAAAACTTACTTTATCTATTATGTATATGAGAAAAGTAAGTAATTCTTTAAGAGGTTATGAAACCATACAGCATTTTTGGCCAAGAACAGTGCAGGAACTTTGTAGTTCTCGAACAGTAGCTCTGCTGCTCTATAATAAAGAAGAGATAAAAAATAAAGAGCACCGTCTTGAACAAAAGACAAACTACAACAAATATTATGTACATGCATAAAGATTGGCTGAACCATTTTACATATCAATATAATTAAATGAAATATATAGTTTTTACATGATTTGATAAGAAGAAATTGCTAAGAATTGATTCAGAGGTAGATAATGAACTTCCGAAAAACAACTAGACATCAGCATGCGATCATTCTAAAATGACTAGTGGGGCATTAATAATGTAGAAAAAATATGGTGCTGTAAGTTAGATTGTGTATAAAAACTCAAAGCAACTAAAAGCTTTGGTATTATCATTTAGCTGAAATCACTGATAGAACATACTTCTCCCTTTGCAATGGACTATTTATAGAGGGTTCTGCAAGTAGTATAGGATGCTCTTTGGGATCAATCAACAGTCGTTGCCTGAAAAGAAAAACAAAACAAAAGGAGCAAAGCAACCTCTTAAGAGATGGAAAAAAAATTTCAATACAATATTACAACAGAACTAACAAACTTAATAATATCACTATGTCATTAGAGCCAAGAAACAAGGACTATTTTACCATCACCCAGTGCTCTCAATCGTTATATAGAGTTACCAGCAAATTGGTAAAACTAAACAACAGAAGCCAGATAAAGAGTTGTCATACTAATGCACAGATGTATCAGACTGTACTAATTAAGTTATATAGATGCTTGTTGATCATCAAAATATATGCAACATCCAGGATAGCTAAATAAAGATATATCACAAAAAGGGGGGGGGGGGGGGGGGGGGGGGGGGGGGGGGGGGGGGGCATCTTTTTTAGAAAAAATTTCAATTCTCTTGCATTGCTCAAGATTTGGGAGGAAAAGACACAAGCGAGATGAAAGAAAGAAATCTAATCGTCATGATATGTTGGTTGGACCAAAAAAAAAAATGAAGTTCATCATCCAACACTTCTGACTCTTCTTCCATTTGAATTTCCTTTTCTTGTCCACAAAAGAGTCAAGGTATTTTTTCTAAGTTTCCTTTAGTACGAACACTTTTGTAGTGTTTTTATTTGAGCGAGAATGTTGCATCCATAGGCAAGGCCTCTCATCTAAGGAAGATAGGTTCAATGATGCCAATCAAATTATTTACAATTGAATCAGAAGAAGAAAAAAAGTCAGTCAGGTAAACATTTTTTATTCGCTATTGCTAGATATCTTGAAATGTCAATTTCTGAAACATAGAGAATTTACAAATAACAATTGAAAACAATAGGCATCAGGGAAACAAATTTCTCAAATAATTCACATCTAAATGAAGTGACGCTAACTGCTAATATAATTCTCACCTGAAAGCATAGTTCCATATATTGTCGACAATATCCCAATCAACAACAACACCATCCTTCAAGGGTGAGATGACCTGTTATAAAGAAATGATTACTTATAGATCAACATGCAGAAGATAGCGACCAAGAGAACATCCGAACTTCAAAAGTAAACTGACCTCCATGTGATCGCGCCTGTAGTCTAAAGCTTGTGTACCAACATACAACTTGCGCTTTGGTTTAATTTTATCTGAATCAGGTGCCTTGACTCCGGTTTTAGAATCTGGCATAGATTCAGAGTCTCTCTCGGGCTTGATTTCGTCATTAGCCCCCATTTGGTCGATTGATCCAACAACCTTAAATATCAAATAACACATTAGGCTAAAACTCTCAACATATCTTCAGCAGAAAGTGTAGGGTTAGAAACGTATGCATTATGACTATAACAGAAATTCAAAGGTATAAGAGGAATTCAAAGGTTTAAGTTACATCAATAATGATTTCCCTTCGTACAGTTGTCCACCCTAATTGTTCGCTTGAACATAGAAATCTATTCCACTGACGTCATTCTGCTACGCAAGTTCCACAAATCAAGATGGATGGTCCTACTACTTTCAGATCAGCCTCACCATCAAGTAGCATTAAGTCAAACACCAAAAAAATGTAAATTCTTCTTTACCGACATTTTTAAGGTTTCAAGATTATGAAATAGAAAAATTATCATGTTTGGCTCCTACCTACAAGTGGATTTATCCTTTCCAAAACAAAATAGCCAGCAATTCAGGAACTTCTTTGATCTATTTCTCTTTCATGACTCTGTTCAGCAGATAAAAAATTCTATCTATATTGAAGCCAGAAAAACCTTGTGAACCTTTTCCGTTTAGCTTTTTCTACTCCGAGACTCAGCAATTTCAACTCACATGGAAATGTAGCAAACAAAACCGCACTTTAGGGCAATATAACATAAACCTAATTTATCTACCGAAAATCAATTGATTGCAAGATTTAATCAAGAAGGTCTTTTGATCATTATTTTAGTCAAGAGGATTCATATTCTCTCTGATATTGTTTGATATCAGTTATTAGGGCAACCTAGAAGATAAGAAACTACTGAAAATTTTAGTACTACTCTAATGTTCTAAATTCCTTAAAAATTACAGATTTGCGGCGATAGCGAGAACACTTACGGACGGAAATACGGCTTTCGGGGCATCTTCGCCGGCGTACCCGGCCTTACAACTGTAGGAACCCAAATCAAGAACTATGGCCGATACTTCATCTGCATTGATCCCAAAAAAAAAAAAAAAAAAGAGGGCATGGGTGAGGGATTGAAGAGGGCTTCTTGATTCAGATTATGCTACAGGAATATAAGAAAAAAAAAAAGAAGAGAGAGATAGAGAGAGAGAGAGAGAGAGAGAGAGAGAGTTCGTGATCGAGCTTTAACTCACCGCCTCCGTACATGGATGCCGAGTTGAGAGGAGAAAGAGAAAACCCTAGCTCAGGGAACGAGAAGAGGAAACAGGAGAAACCCTAAATCGGAGGAAAGAGAGACAGAGAGAAAGGAGGGAAGAGGAACCAATTTGGATTCGCGTTTAAGCGGAAGATGAGTTAGGCTTTAGAAGGGTTTTAACGGCGATATTTTGGCGTAGTGTTTTTTATATTTCTTATATTTTTTATTTTATTTTATTTTTGTTCGTAATTCGTAATGCGTAGCATAGAAAAAAAAATATATATATATATATATATATATATATTAAAAATATATTTTTTTAGGTAAAAGTATATTAAAAATATTTTTTTTAGGTAAAAATATATTAAAAATATTTTTTTTATGCGGAATTAGGATATTTGGATTATTGCTGCCTTTTTTTAAAAAAAATATTTATAAAAAAAATTTGAACAGAACTACGTGTAATTTTATACAGTCTAATTCTTTATAAATTTTTATATATTTACTTCAGAGACAAAGAAAAATACGTAAGATTTATTATGTGGCACCAAACATATGAGGTTATTATTTCTTTAATATTATACTACGCATAATTAGCAAAAAAATTATTTTAAATTCAAATTTTATTTTTCTAAGCCAAAACTATATATTTAGAACCATTATATATAGAGAGGGAGAAAATCGAACTCCGATACTTTCAAACACACCAAGTTATTGTTGTTCATAAATTTTTAACTTTTGAATGAAAATTTGTAAGGTTAGGATAACAGTAGTGCTCTAGGATTGAATGAGTGGTTGGTAAAATAGCATAATAATCTGAGGAGTGAAATTGATCAAAATAATAGATCTAACGATAAAAAACTCACATTGAAAAACACTATAACCGGACTCGAATTGAACTTTTTTATCCCTGCACTATCTGCAAAAGCAAATGGACTGGGAATGCATTTTTCGCTGGAATCATCATCGTAATCGACTCATTTTGATATACGAACACATGATACATTTTTTTTCCAAAATCTATTACCACTAGCTAAACTCAAAACGGAAAAAGACTGTGCTTAAACTGCTGTATCCTCTTCAAGCAGGCCTCGGCACGTTGAATGGCCCGCTCCACCCTGCATTTCGACCCACCCAAACACTCGCGCTCTTTCCATTCTACTCTTTTCCGGATCTTCCGATGTTCCGTGTGGCCATCAAACTTCCTCTTCCGATTGGAGGAAACTGTACACAGGGAGGGGGAAAAAAAAATCAAATAAATTTGGCAAAAAAAAAACGAGTATTAGTACATTGATTGCTTCACGTAAAATCAAATTTTTTTAATTCTATCCTAGCTGTTCTTATCTCCGTCAAAATTCAATCAGATATTTTTATATTGTGTTAAGTATACAAGAAAAAACAAAATTTGCATTATATAATATGATCAGTTTATGATATACCTTATGAACGATAATTGGTACGGAGATTGTCACCGATTAGAATATTGATGGTGACTCAAGAAATGCGAATATGTGTCGATGTGATGATTTGTATTCAAACAAACAATGCAAATATGCGTGATTGTTACGTCCAGATTAGCAAAACAGAAAATATATATGTTAAATAATGTGAAATAATTATCATTCGTAAAAATTAAAATTATTGAGCAAGAATTTAAGTGCCATGACATTGAATTGTGTCATAAATTTACCGGCACGGTACGGTATAGTGCGTGCCAAACGGTACCGATGTGTGCCGGTTATAAAAAATACATGTGTGCCGACACATAATAATATGAAATATTTATTTTTTTAGCAATAACGTAGTCTAATTACTTATTATGTATATTTATTATATTTTTTAAATTTTATTAAGAAAATTATTAATTAATTTAGAAAATATAGAGTTTTAAATTGTGCCATCGCATCGGCACGGAGACTGTATTATGTCGATATCTTGTTGACATGATACGAGACACGATAGATACGATTCATACCGATAAATATTTAAATCTTTACTGTTGAGAGTTTTACTACCACTGTGTAATGTTCACCTTGGGTGGCAGCGGAGGAAGCGGGTAGGGGAGGAGGGATGGGGTCGTGGGAAGAGAAGAGGGGCTCAGCAATGAGTGATTTGAGCTCCCTTTTGAGGTAGTCGAAGCGGTCGGGGTGCTCGGTCTCCAGTTTCTGAAGCTCCTGCAGTGCCATTTCCACCGCCCACGACGTCGACGAGGACGAACCAAACGCCATGTTTCCTTTGTTTTCACTGTGAACTCTCTCTCACTTGGAAAATAAGAACCAGAAATTAATAAGAAGAGCTTAACAAGGAGGAGAAAGTGTGGGACAGGGAGGAGCAATTGGCCTCGAGTTTTGGGGGAAAAATTTAAACGCTTTTTTGGAGGTGGAACAAATGATAAAAAAAAAATATAAAACGTTGGGGAAGCGGAAAAGGAATTGATATAAAGACGTTGAATTGCCTGATTGGGATGTGCAACACTGCAGGTTACTCGGAGAGGGCACTGCCTTGGGTTTTCCCCTCGTTCTCGTGCTGCTTTGAATTCTAATGCAACAAAAATAACATAAAAGAGGGCTAAATTACATGAAACTCTATGTCAATACCAACTTTTTCACTTTTCTTTCTGTCATTCAAAAATCTATATTTTATCCTCTTAAAAAATAAAAAATATTCACAGAAAGTACGGTATGATAAAATGATCAAAATGTCCTCATCTTCTTCATCTCCTCCTTCCTAATCTTACTCATCCCGCACCCTCGTCCACGCTTCTCTTGACCCCAACTCCGACTTCATGCGAGATCGAGGCGGCCGAGGGCGAGGCGACGGCCTAGAGCATTTGTGTGGGCATGAATGAAAGTTTCAAAATTATTTTGAATATAAAAAATAAGATATAAACGAAACTCTAACGGAACACTGACGGCGGGGGACGAAGTGAACATTTTTTTATTTTTTAAGGAGGCAAAGTGTAAATTTTTAAATGACGAAAGGAAAAAAATAATAAAGCAGGCATTGACCGAGAAATTTTCTGTAATTTAGCCATAAAAAAAAAAGCATAAAAACAAAACGGAGAAGCATTCATCGTAAGATATAAGGGCAATTACTGATATATCTCAACGGAACTTGACTCTCAATTGTGTAGCAAAAGCGAAAGATTAAGCAACATGCAAATTTATGTTGCTACAAATAAGAATGCAAATTTATGTCCCTCTCCGATATCAAAAAAAATAAAATAAAAATCTAACAAATCAATAAAAAGAATCTGACTAATCAACTGTGCATTAAATGCTAAATGCAATACGGCTTGTAAAAGTTCAAAACAGGGCCGGAGAGTATCATGACATAAAAAGGATAATAATTCCAAGCCCTGCTGTTCGAGTAGTCAGAATCAACTTGCAAATGTAAATTTAGAAGGTTTAAGTTAACAAGTAGGTCGAGAAATTCTCAGTAAAGCAGGTCTCTGTAAGAGAAGGGATATAAATTCATGATGTCACTCTTAAATTCCAAATTCCAAATATATATGATTAACATCAAGAGAATCTTCAAGCAACAAGCAGGGATATAATGCTGGATTCATTTCTCTAATCCTCCCGCTAAAAGCTACGAGCACATTTGAATTACTCAACTTCTGCTAAATAATCGTCAATTTCAGCAGCGCTCAGAACTCTGCAATTCCATAAACGCAAGAAAAAAAAGAGAGGTCAGAGATTTCAAATTCAAATTAATATGCATTACAAAGAAAATAATAAAAATAAATACACCATCTAATTCCAAGAGAACTGCATATACATCTACATAACAACCGAAAAAGAAGAAATCCAAATGGTAGCAAATAAAGTATAGACAACATGTGCTGTAAGTTTCCAAGGAACCCAAAACTGAAATGGAAGGGAATTACCTAAATTTGCGATCAGAGCTAATTATTCCGATCTCAATGTTCTTCCCAGAAATTTGTCCCTCAAATCTACAGGTAGTGGACAAGATGATTCAAAATATAATAATCAAGAAGGATCTGAGAAAAGAGTACATATACAACTTAATAGCAAAAACACAATACCCTTCTTTAAGAGTTAGAATAGCAGTGTGCACAGCATCCTCAAGCTCCATATCGTCAGTATATCTAAATAAGAATGGAAAAAATTTTGTTATGATAAAAATTCTTTAATCAATGGCTGTAATGGCTGAGATAACTCACGATAACAACTTCAAGCATGCAGAAATAGCATTGAAATTGTGTTTAGGATGCTTTAAGTTACCTTTTCTCGAGAAAAGTCTTCGCATTAGAGACATTTTTCCCCATTGCTGAAGCTTTCCAGGAAAAGTAAGATCCTGATGGGTCGACCTGTTAGAAAGGATTTCAAAACAAGCGAAAAGGCATGTGTGAGATCCTAAAAGCTTAAGAACAAGTAGATAATAGCTCACAAGGAAAGGGACCAACAAATAGTAGTAGAGAAAGTAATTACAATGTAGCGCCATAAAGGTTTAGAAAATTGTCAACTGGCATAAGACAATGTATACTAGTAAAGCAAGAGAACTAGAAATGGTACGGCAAATATTAATAACGGCAGCTTCCGAAAGTAAAAATGCACTTTACGTAATAGGCATAGAGTAACTAACATAAATAAACTAACAACTACAATAGTCATTTACTTAATAATAGTCAAGATTAAGAAAACCAGATAGGGGGCATACCTGATACAACTGTGGACCATTGTCATCATATCCAGCAACGAGTAAAGAAACTCCAAATGGCCTTACACCGCTGCAAGCAGCAATATGTAAGTCCACATCTTTATAATAGCATGGGTATAATTGTATTTAACCATATACGCCATGTCAATAAATAACTTTTAAAACTAGTTTAACCATGGGTATGGAAAATATTTCAGTTTGCAATCAAGAATTTAGAGGTGTGCCAATGTTTTTGACATTCCAAACTAAGAAGAGGGAAAGGCCAGATATATGGCCAGTTGAAAAAAAAAGAAAAAAAGAAGAAAAAAAAGAAGAAGAGAGGAACGGTCGCTGGAAAAGGGAGAATAGCAAGATATACCCAGACTGCGTGAACTCCTGCATGACAGCTGCAGTCTCTCTGACGAGTTGAGTAACAGGAATAGGCTCCTGCACTCAAAAAAAATATAATACTATCAGTACTACTAACAATTTTCAACTGAAGAAGAACGCCGTTACTAATATGTACAGTAACAATGGGCATGGCTCTACTCAAGGAGTTAAAATAATATCTCTAGATGAGGAAATCTAACGCCAACTATGACAAAACTCATAGTTTATATACACAAATGTTCTCTAAAATGAGGCTCGACCATACTATGTTAAGCACAGCATTCAGGCATAAGCCACTGAAACTGATCTATCCAATCACTGACCTCAACCGCAGAAGTATAGTAGCTCACTCACAAAATATTAGTAACAAAGAAATTGCAGAAAAGAGTTAACACAAATAAATGTGAAGCATACAACACAAACATAAATTAGAAGATAAGGCCCCACAAAAAAAAATTACTATAGTTCTAAACAAGGAGATACATTAGACTAGCAAGTCAAGATTGTCATGGAATTCTGCTAGCAGGCAGTCTGTTTTTATTTTCATATCTGAAGAAAGACATCCATTACAAGAACAAACACATCAAATTCCATCTGGATAATCAAAGATTCAAGGAGAAAATAACAGCATATGTTAAATAACTCCGAAGAGAAAGCTTACGGGAAAATAAATCATCAAGTTTTCCTCGTGTTGTCTAACATATATAATAAGCACACGTTAAATGACACAAAGGATGACAGGCAAGTGATTACAAGAGTGAGATATTAATAGAATACCTTGTATAGTCGATAATACTGCTGCGCTTGCTTTCTGCTTTTCCTTATCAGGACACGTGAATCTGGCCCCATCCCACTGTATGAAAAGAAAAAGAAAGAAAGAACAAAAAGGTCATCAACATGGTTAAAGATGAGTAACATACGTGGCATTGAGAAAAAATATCAGTCATCTATAATGAACGATGAAAACAGAAAGCAAAATACCTGTATACGACTCCTATATTTGTAGTCATAAGTTGAATCTTTTGCACCTGAGGTCAACAAAATAGGAATTATTCACATACAAAATATGTATACAAACTACATAAAGTGCAAGGACTAGTCACTTGATTCCAACAACTATGTTAGCACTAAATATACAATAGCAATGTATGATGCTGATTGAAACATACAGATTTTATGTGCTATGAAAGCAATTAGACAGTAATATAAAAATAAAGTGCATGTAAGTTACTGAATAGTTTCACCACCACAAAGTGGTTTGTATGAATTAAAAACAAATAGAATCATAAATGAAAAATAACAATAACACTAATTAGTGGAAATTATTTCTCCAATGCAATTCCACACAGAACTCCAAATTCATGCTACGGAAAACAAAGCAGCCATCTGAAGCGAACTAAAGTGAGTTTTAGTGCATGCTTACAGATGTCTCATCCACCAAAATCGAAGGAAGTTTCTTCTCGGTTGCGATAACGACACCATTAGCAGCTGCAACAACAAAAAGAGTATCAGAAGTTGTAATAAGAAAGTCCAGCAAAAGTTGCACTTCAAATCTGTTACTTATTTAATATGCAAATGTGACTATGCACTCCAACTGAAAACTCATGACTCAAATGGCTATTTCTTTTTAAACAACCATTGCAACTACATGTCATTCCCATCATATATATAAGGCTGATTATCTAATTATCAGATTGATATACATATATAGAGGAATCTGACCACCCATTTTAGTCATTACTATTAAATATGTGCAAAAAAGGGCGATAATCAATAATGTCCATGCTACTTGCCCTAACACTCTATATCTAGGATTACTTCAAACTGGAAATACTACAGTTGCGAAGAACGACCAAGCTAAATTTTCTGTTAGCAACTCTGATCTTAACTAACAAGCAAAGCCATAAATTTTAATGAAAATAATTTGACCAAGAAGATCACACAATTCCAGTCACCTTGTATGCCATTTCGAACTTTTTTACATGTCCCATCACCACTCACATCCACAGCATATTAAAGTCCTCTCTTTTCAAATCTCTTGACGCAAACTCCCAATCGTTGAGTTCATAAGATCTCGTTTTCCACTCCTACACCATCTAGAAGGCTACTGATAACTTAGTACATGTTCGAGTTCCTAGTAAGTAGATATACTACCGGTTTTGGTGCACGTAAAGTAAGAAGCAATATAGCTGATTTAATTGTATAACTTGCTCTCTTTTTTTCTCCCTCTTCCAGTAATGCAACAACTCATCTGGTGAGTGCTATACTCAATAATTTCATGCTACAAATAAAAACCTAGAATCATCCCAAACACCAAATTCTCCCAGAAAACAACAATTAATCAAATAAATCAACTGATTCTTCGCAGAACACGACGAATCTACATCGATCGGAGTTACCTTTGATCCCGAGAGACGTTTGACCCGATCCAACTGCCATTAGCGCGTGCTCGATCTGAACCAGCTTCCCCGAGGGGCTAATCTCAGCGGATCGAAAACAAACAAAGAAAAAAACGCAAAAAAAAGGGGAAAAAAAAGGTGAGATTAAGGAGAACACGAACAGATCCAAATAGAAGAATAGGAGGAGATTGAGGGAGAAGGGTTTGGACTAGAACCTGAAGGTGGTGAGGGAGAAGGAGTATTGGCTATCGCCCATGGCGAAGTTGATATCTCTACGAGAGAGCGAGAGAGAGAGAGAGAGAGAGAGAGGTGGAGGGGAGAGCGAGCAATGGAAAAGGAACTAAACCCTGGGAAGGAGTATCGGAGGAGAAGGAGAAGTGACCCCTCGAACAAGAAAACGGGTTGGGCCTTTATGGGCCCTTGGCCTACTAGACTAAATATTAAGCCCATTTTTACCCAGGATTCGAGCCCGTTGTGACTTGGGCTGAAGCCTAAGTTGGGTTCGACACGAAAAGCCTGCATTTTCGGTCGGAAACAATTGGTTGGGCTAAAAGCTTGTTTGGTACAGAGGTAAAATTCTAGAATGCACCTGTTACATTGCTCACGTGGCGTCTCTAACCAATAAAATTATTCTCTTGGATTGATATAATAATGTGACCCATCATAATTAATAGAAAAATATTTTTGTTATACTTTTCTTTCAAAATGAGAGATATAATTGACTTGTTACTGGTGATGGAGTGTAAGTGTGACACGGTAGGCTTTCTCGGTACAGATACTCATCTAGTCTTGTCAGGCAAACAGATGTTGATGTGTAATTCTCTGTTTTCTAGCATAACTATAAAATTACATCAATAACTCATTTGGTATTGAGGGTTGCACCACTGTAATTTATGCAGCGCTGCGAAGTGATATTTTATGGCCTCTATGCTATTGAGAGAAGCATCAATGCAATATATGTGTTTATATAAGTAAATTGAATATTTTCATATCATATCTTTTCATCGCAATGCATTCTGCATAACTTTGATTGAAGTAATACGACATGTTCTCACTCACAATATATGTATATATATATATATATATATAGAGTTAGGCTAGAATACTTGTGGAAGTACCGGGGCTCCGGTACTTCCACGTCGTTTTCGATGTTGGGACTTCCGAATCGACGATCGGCTCCGTTAAACTTGATCTAGAGTATTTGAAGTATCTAGAAAATAAATTTCGCAATTTTTCGATATTATTTACCTAGTGATCGAAAGGGCTCAAAATCAATGGCTGAAAATAAAAATCTCACAAAATGTGATAATATGACTCTAAAATTTTAGATCAAAGATATTGATCTTGTTTTATATAGTATAAAGAATTTTCTATCAAAATTTTACGTGATTTGGATATTTCTACACCGTTAAACTTGCAAACGGCTCACCACGACCATTGAAATTGCTGATTTTGAGCCCTTTCGATCACCAGGCAAATGATATCGAAAAATCGCGAAATTTATTTTCTAGATACTTCAAATACTCTAGATCAAGTTTAACGGAGCCGATCGTCGATTCGGAAGTTCCAACATCGAAAACGACGTGGAAGTACCGGAGCCCCGATACTTCCACAAGTATTCTAGCCTAACTCTATATATATATATATATATATATATATATATATATATATATATATATATATATATATATATATATATATATATATATATATATATATATACTGTTTTAGCCAATATTTCAAAACAGAGCTTCGCATTCTACGTGGTCTTCCACTGTCATGTACGTATTCGTCCTCTGTGCTCTCCCCTTCCAAAAACCAAACCTCTCTTTGGCCTTCGAGCTCCATCAATGGCGAAACTCTCTTACGCCCCCATTTTATCTCTTATCCCTAATTAACCAACCCACTCATCCGGGAAATACTTATTCCACACCTATTCCCATGTTTATCCTCGACATGTCTCTCCGAGCACTCAGAATAACCCACTTATTCCCCCTTCCGAAACCCTACCACTTCATCTTCAACCTCCGCTCCATCTCCTCCTCTTCCTCCTCCCCTTTCGACCCCTCCCTCTCCTCCAACCCCCACGCACGCCACCTGTTCGACTTATTCTCCCAACCGCGCCACCTCCGCGACGCCGCCGAGCTCGGCCGCGCCGGGCGCCTCCTCTCCGGCGAGACCGCCGAGCTCGTCCTCAGGGGCTTGGCGCGGTGGCGCGCCGCCGACGAATTCTTCCGCTGGGCCGCGTGGCAGCCCGGGTTCCACCACACCTGCTACACCTACAACGCCATGGCCCACGCCCTCTCCCGCGCGCGCCAGCCCGGGCGCCTCAAAACCCTAGCAGCCGAGGTCGTCGCTCGCCGCTGCCCCATGACCCCCGGCGCGCTGGGGTTCCTAATCCGGTGCCTCGGCGCTCTCGGCTTGGTCGAAGAGGCCGAGCACGTGTTCGACCACGCTGGGGATTTGAACTGCATGCCGAATTCGTATACGCACAATTGTTTGCTCGAGGTGTTGGGTAAGGCCGGGCGAGTTGAGTCGATGGAAGCGAGGCTTCGGGAGATGATGCAAGGGTTAGGGAGAGAGCCGGATAAGTATACACTCACTTCGGTCTTGCAATGCTATTGCAATGCTGGGAATTTCGATGCTGTGTTGAAAACTTTTAATAACATGAATGAGAGAGGATGGGTGGATGAGCATGTACTAACAATCCTAATTGTCGCGTTCTGTAAATGGGGAAAGGTGGAGAGTGTCTTCGAACTGTTTGATAGAATGACCGAGAGAGGAGTGAAGCCCAGTGAGAGGACATTTAGTGTTTTAATTCACGGGTTCGTGAGGCAGGGGAGGTTGGATAAAGCAGTAGAGATGTTCGATAAAATGAAAGACTCGGGTTTTATTGGGGATTTGCGGATTTATAGTGTTTTGATTGAAGGGTTGTGTGAGGGGAAGGATCTAAGTAGGGCTTTGGATTTGTATATGGATATGAAGAGGCAGGGTATTTCTCCAGATGTTCGATTGCTCAAGAAGATGATCTCAGCTTTTTGTGGGGAAGATGACTTGGTTGGTGTAGGCCGGTTGTTTGAGGAAAACAAGGAGATTCTGAGTTCTAGCAGTTGTGTCGCCCTTTTTAATGCAATTCTTGATCGACTTGTTAATCAAGGTGATGTAGATAGAGCTCATAGCTTATTAAGGGCTATGATAGAATCTGTAGGTGCGGAAGTCCCTTCATTGACAATGGAAGAGCCAAAAATAGGCGAGAATGAAGCTACATTGGAGAACTTATTTAATGTCAAGAGAGCTGTTATCCCGAATTCTGATTCTTTTAATATTGTTATTTGTGGTTTATGCGAAGTTAAAAAGCTGGATACGGCATTAACTCTTGTGAATGATATGGTTAGATTAGGACGCAAAGGAAAGCTTTTGATGTTTAATAATTTGATCCTTGAGCTCTGTACCGTAAATAGATTGGATGAAGCCTATGAGATTTTTGGCAAGATGAAGGAATTGGGAATCGTACCTACTGAGTTTACATATAATTCTTTATTTTACGGGCTTTGCAGAAGGAAGGATTCAATAGCTGCTCTTGACCTTCTAAGGGAGATGAGAAGTGAAGGGCATGTACCATGGATAAAGCATTGTACCACTATGGTAAAGGAACTCTGTATGAATGGAGAAGTAGCCAAAGCTTCAGAGTTTCTAAGTGACTTGCTCAAAGTGGGTTTTATTCCTGACCTTGTTGCTTATTCTGCAGCTATTGATGGTATGTGCAAGAATGGGGAAGTTGATAACGCTCTCGCACTCTTTCGTGACATCTCTTCAAGTTTTTATCTTCCCGATGTAGTTGCTCACAATATTATAATTAATGGGTTGTGTAAAGCTGGTAGATTGACTGAAGCACAAGATATTCTACAAAACATGCTAGAGAAGGGGCTCATTCCTTCTGTTGTCACCTATAATCTTATGATCGATAATTGGTGCAGGGCCGACAAGATTGAAGGGGCACTTGATTTCTTTAATAAAATGATTGATGAAGAAAGGGCGCCTACGGTCGTCACTTACACAAGCTTAATAGATGGATTGTGTAGTGCCGGAAGAGCTGAAGATGCTCTTGTTATATGGGATGAAATGAGGGACAAGGGTTGTTTTCCGAACAATATAGCTTATACGGCTCTCATTCATGGTCTGTGCAAATGCGCTAGGCCGGATGTAGCACTTAATTATTATAATGAGATGGTGGAGAGAGGGATTGAGCTTGATAAAAATGTACATTTATTGCTAATAAATTCCTTGATTTTGAAAGGTAATACAACAAAAGCTTTTGAGCTTTTGAAAGAGATTCTGAGTAATAACTTTCACTCCACTAGTCCTAAACAATTTGAACTAATGAAGAAAGCTGTTCGCAAGTTGTGCCAGGATGAATGTACTTACTTAGATACCAGGATGCTCATTGAGAGAGGTTCTGTGCCAATGATTGGCAGCATAAGTGACATATTGGAGGATGTGAAGAAATGATGTATACCGTTTGAGTGAATATAGAAAATTTTATCAAAGCTTTCAGAAGTATCTTATGTTGCCTAGATGATCGGAAAGGCTCATGGTTGTTTGCTTGCAAGCGGCTCCCATAACACATTTTCTGAATCCAGCTTTCAGAGATGACTGTTGGCTTCAGGAACTCTCTGTGTAAGGTATGTTGAAGCTAATTTCTAGCTTTAGTTTCTTGACCTTCATCTTTCTTTCTAAGATACTAGGCTAATATCTGACATGAAATCACCATAGATTTGTGCCTTGACACATGCAGAAAAATAACATGTTCAGTGCAATGAAAAACATCAATCATGCTATATGACATAGTATTTGAGATAGCGGGCCTCCAATTTTCCAAATACTGAACTCTGTGGACATCTTATGTTGTGATTGTCATTCACTCAAATATTAAGCTCAATACACATGTACATTTACTTGAGTTGCATTGTGATGAAGTTCTATCTGCTATCATTATAAATCAAGACTAATCAACTTTCGAGTCTAGCATGCACCTTTTGAGGTATTTTTTGAGGCATACTTTCCTTACAGTAATGTCTGTTTGCAATCTCTTACTAGTGAAAGATGTGCTGTTCCTTTTAAAAAATGCAACCTTAAATTTGTATCATTATTTGCAAAGAAATCATGTTAAGTTAGTGGCATTTTCTGTTTTTTTTTCATTGTCCTTTATGCGTTTAAACTGTGTTCCACTTTGTTTTCATCGCATTCTTAGATTCTTGGTGATTACAGTCACAAAGAGTAGTCATTAATGCAACTATCCACAGGTTGGTATGAAAGTTGAGGCTTCCCATAGTTCTCGACTGGAAAGAGATACCGTGCAGAGAAGATTGGGGATTAAAGAAGAAAAAGAGAAAAAGAACCGGTGAACACAAGGTGAGCTCTTACACGTTATAACGGAGATTACCACGAAAAAACTGTTCACTATTTGGTTTAAATGCTTCCCGATCTACCGAGGTGATCCTTTACTCCTGATTTAGTAGAACTCAGAGATTTCAGACCCCGTCAGCTATATCTACATCGGGAGATGTCGCGCAACATCGGTGCGACCTCTTTCCTCAATCTCTTCTCCTAGACAATTGGCTCCTCATCTCGAGTTTTATATACTGAAGGTTGAGGAAAATTTTCAGAGGCATGTTCTTAGTCTCTCATTCTTGTTCTTTCCTTCTTCAGTTATCCTTTGTTGTTAACTACATTTTATCCTTTTCACTTGCAGTTGCTGCCTCAACAGCATTATTATTCTTTGTTCTTCTAACTTGATTCTGATGCAAAAGAATCACATGAATCTGTTCTTGCTCCATATGCTATGAATTTGATCAATAGCCTATAAAATTAGAGAACTTGTTTGTTATTAAACTTGATGATTAGATTCTTTTAGTTACACGTATGTGGAATGAAGTGTCTTTTGTTTTATTTTTTGTATGGAAAAATGTTGATATAAAATATAAAAATACCATTATCTAATAGCTTAAATTTTTCGAGATAAATAATTTTTTTTTATATTATTTAATATGACATAAGAGCAGAAGTGTCTGAATTCAAATTCCATCAAGCTCCTGATTGAACCTATATGTAATTAAATTTGATCATATGTGAAATTTTGAACCATTCATTAATTAAAAAAAATGACACATTGAACCACAAAAAGTAATTTAAAAAATATTGTATAATTTACTAATTATAACCAGCCTCTACGGCACAGAATAGAAACAGTACAGGTAAGGTTTGCGTGCTATGCCTTTTATTAAAAAGCAAATACACCCCCATTTGAAAAGATTAAGCCACTAATTAAGCCAGCTAATTCCCACCTGTGACCCCCAACTTTGCTTTTTTTAAAAAAGAAAAAAAGAAAAAGAAAGAGTACTGCTATGGTTCTTGAATGATACTCCTTTTGAACTCTTGATTTTTTGGTATAAATAATTTTTAAATTTGTTCATATACGAAATCCAAAATAATATACTGATATGACAATATATCGACAACTTCTGAAAAAATATTAGTGGGTAAAATAAATTTTAAAACGAAAATGAATGGATAATCATAGTTGAAAATGGGGAAATGCTATGCGAAAAAGAAAAAAAAAACGCTATAGAAAAGGAACTTATTTTGAGGTTCGAAATTTCAATCTGTCTATATGTAAATTTATGACTAGAATTTAAGTAAAATGTGAAAAAATATTATAAGCAAAATACTATCATTGTCTTGGGCAAATGATGAACATTCTTTCTCCGAAAATTGATATTATTTTAGCTATTTTTTATATTATTAGAAAAAATATATTGTATCTACTAATGATTTAGAGGCAAATATCAATTCACATTTGTATATGATTTACAAAAAAAAAATTAATAATTAGTATAAGGCCAATAAAAATAAAATCATGGGACCCACTCCCTGGTCCACTGAGATACTTTCCCTGTCCCTGATCGGATAGGGGATAGCATGAGGAAACTTACTACATCATAAAATTTTATAAACATCAAAGCTAAAGAGATAAATTGAAAGCGAAGATAGAGAGAGAAAGAGAGGGGTGGGGGAGAGATAGGGGAAAGCGACGCCCAATCTCTCCTTTGCTTCGTAGTTCGTACTCTTCCTCTAAAAACCGAAAAAATAAAAAAAAACAAAAAAAAAACCCCGACCCGTTGCCAAAAATAAATAAAAAGAAAAATACGGATATTCTCTCTAACAACGACGTGTTTTCGCTATTTACGCATTTAAAGATAATTATTTATTATTTATTTGAGGGCATTTCGTTTTCTTTATGGGCGACGAGCCTAATAAGCCTGAGGCGGACTCCTCCAACCCGGACTCCGCTCCCCTCCCGTCGCCGCCGACTCCGACGACGACGACGACGACGACGGCGGCGGAGATGGCGATCACTCTCCCCCGAGATCCCGAGGGAAACCCTAACCCTAGCGGCCCCGATCCGTCTCCTTCGTGGTTCACGCCGAAGAGGTAACCGAGAGGCCCGTGTTTCTTCTCCTTTTCATGCGCTGCTTTGAAAGGTTCTTGGTTGTATTTTGGGAAGAAGGGCGATTCGCGCGGTGATCGGTGTGGTTGAGGTGATTTGGTAGCTCGGAATCTGAGACGGGTTGAGTCCCTAGAAACCCTGCTTTCGACGAACTCTAGGTTGGATTTGGGAAAGAACGGTCATTCTCGTGTTGTTCGTGGTAATGGGAGATGATTTGGTGGCTTTGAATATGAAATGCTTGGGTTGTTTGAGATTGGATCCTTAAATTGGTGTAGGATAGAGGTGAAAGGGTGCAGAGGATGTTTGTTATATTACTGGGGTAGGGGGTAATAATATTGTAATGTTGGCGATATTGGTTCTTAGAGAATGATATTGATGCCTAAAGCTTGGATCGGGGGGAAATAATTAGAGATATTGTGCATTATTTTTGGAACGTGAGTTTTGTGAAAAGCAGGTGTAACCAAGAAATGTCAAGAATTTGATTCTTTTCAAGTTTTGATCTGCTTTATAGTTAATCAATCCTTATTAGTTGGTGAAAAAATGTGTTTTCTAATTTTACCCAACCATATTACTTCTACCCTAACTACTAGGATATAGGGTTTGATACCCAATTCCTCAGAATGTTTCACATAATATTTTTAATTGACGTGCTGTTTATACTTATATTGATCGATATGTTTCCTTATATTTATATTGAGCTTATTGTAACATTAATATCGGGATGTCAAACTTTGAGATGAATATTCATATACTGTATTGTAAGTTATCTGCAAGGAAAGATGGGTTCATTTGTTTTGCTTGAGGAACATTTAATTCTGTACAGGCTCCTCCTTCTTACTTCTTATTTTACTTTGACATAAGACCAACTAATTTTTTTTCCTTAGCTGATTATATCCATAAATGCATGTCATGCAGTAACAATTTCAGAGTAGCGTTTACACTGAAGTTTCTATTTTAGCATGATTTAATTGGCTTTTTTTTGCAGACTACTTGTGATATTTTGTGTTATCAACATGTTGAACTATGTTGATCGAGGGGCTATAGCAAGTAATGGTGTCAACGGTAGTCGTAAAACATGTACGGACAGTGGTATTTGCACTTCAGGCTCTGGAATTCAGTAAGATTTATCATAGAATATTTATTTGATCTTAAGCTTTTGGTATTTGGTTCTGTGCCTGGCAGAAATGAGCATAATCTTTTATGAGTCCTTCTAATTTAGTGCAGAATGCTCTAATATTCTTTTAGCTTATGCGGATGTTCTCTTTTCCTTAGTGAATTACTATGTTGAAGAAGTCATGCTTGTTCTAGTTCCTCATTGTAGATATTGAGTTACTGATTTATTTGCGCTTTCTGTTGCAGAGGGGACTTTAACTTGAATTATTTTGAAGATGGTATTCTGTCGTCTGCATTCATGGTTGGACTATTAGTAGCTTCCCCCATTTTTGCATCTTTGGCAAAGAGGTTAGTTTTTGAGATATTTGACAAAAATGCACTGATATCTCATTATGCTTTCTTTTCAACCTATATTGGTATATGTTTATGTAGCTGCTTTTTATACTGCTTCATTAACTTAATGTGATTTTACTTGAAAATGAGGAAAATATAATTTGGCAAGTAGTCCACAAAAGGCTAGTATTGCTTCATCATATAAACTTTTCAATGATGTTTCTTATGCAGCTTAGGATGGGCTACACTATGCTTCTCAAAGAAAGATAAACATGTTGATGAATCCATAACTATATTTAATTTGTCCTTTTTGAGTTCTTACTGCTATTATGTGGTTGAAATTGAATACCTGAACTCTAATTTCCCAAGTTTTTTCTTTTAAATGTTGTAGAATAAATATAACAAATTCGTGGGATATCCCACATATCTTGGTGTTTGATTAATGTTATATCTTGTTTTTTCAGCCATAATCCTTTCAGGCTTATTGGAGTTGGATTGTTAGTGTGGACTATTGCTACTGCTGGTTGTGGATGTTCTTTCGATTTTTGGTCAATCACAATATGCCGCATGTAAGTGGATTAAATAAAAAGCAAGTAAACTATTAAGCTATGTGATTACTGAATAAACCTTACTCTTGTTATCCAGGTTGGTTGGTGTTGGTGAGGCTTCATTTATAAGTCTTGCTGCTCCGTTTATTGATGATAATGCACCTGTAGCTCAGGTTTGTTTAAATTTCTTTGACCAATTTTAAGGCTGTTAGGATGTTTCAGCACTTGACAATTGGTTTTGGTTATTTTGAGATAGTTAAAAAAAAAAAATTGAGAACCATGAGTGGAAATCTAATATTCTTACTTCTTACAAAGTAAGCATCAAAGTAAAGGGTTTTAGCATTCACCAAAAGTGGAGGAGTAACTTATAATGCTCTAGATGCATACACCACTAATCGGAAGGGAAAGCGGTAACTTATTTTTTCTATATGTCTTTCGGACCAGATTTTTAGTTGAGGTCTGTTTGATATATGATTCTCTTGATAATCAACTTGTTAGCGTTGGCAGTTATTTTAGTTAAGCCATGTTATGTCTACACACTTGCAATGCTCTGTTCTGTTTTCTAATTGCTATGGCATGCTTTGTTCTATTTTCTAATTGCTACGGCTTTGCTAGATGTGGTGAGCTAATTTTGTTGTTAAATCCCATGGCTCCAGAAAACTGCTTGGCTCTCAATCTTCTACATGTGTATACCAACTGGGATTGCAGTTGGCTACGTTTATGGTGGGGTGGTGAGTTTCAATTGCAAATACATAACTTTTTTTTTTTTTTTTCTTTCTTGGATTGTCAAGCTCCCTTACATTTGTATTCTAGGAGCTAATTCTTGAATAGTGACATGTAACAGTTAAAATTGTTGCCATTTCCGGATCAACTGAACAGTCAATACTACAAGAAATTTGCCATAATGGCAAAAAAGATAAACTAATGCATTAATTTGCTGGGCAGTTTCTGAGCTTAAACTAAGTCTCTTCCCCATTATATGAATTTAGGCGGTAGAAGGAAATTAAGTGCACAGTGTTTTAATACGAAGATAATAGGTTCCAATGGCTTGTGCATTAATATTCTCCTCATATAGCTCTCTAGATCTTCGAAAGTTACTATTTGAAAAGATCACACATGGGATGAATTGACTGCTGCATCCAATTGCAGTCAGTTCACGAGTCTCTATGTTTGTGAATTTCTACATGTATGAAAATATTAGTTGGAAGGGGATTCTTCATAATGTTTATATGCTCAGTATTTGAATTTGTAGCTTCCTGATAGCCGAGTATCATATGAAATAAAAAATCTTGTTGATCCTTAAGAGTTTGCAATTGTCAGGTTGGTAGTCATCTTCACTGGCGTGCTGCATTTTGGGGAGAGTCCATTTTGATGCTCCCATTTGCTATTCTGGGTTTTGTCATTAAGCCTCTGCAGCTAAAGGGTATCTATTTAATTTTTTTCTAGGTGTTTATGCATCTAACGTGTCTTAAAATATTCTGATATTTCAAATTTTCTTGTGACTTTTGCAGGCTTTGCTTCATCTGTTTCAAAGGAAACAAAAGGCTACGGAGAAATGATTGATCAAAAATTTCAAGATGATACAAGTATGTTGATTAATACAATACCAAATATTTGAATCACTTGCATGCAAGTAAACATGTTAATGAAGTTCAATTGTGTTAAATCAGCCTGAACTCAATAAATATGTTGAAATTTCAAAAAACAGAAAAAGAATGGCTATTAGTTGTCAAGAAGTCTTCAGCAAAATTTTCATACTCTTGTTGAGGGGTTATCTTAACCCTGTATTTGCTCAACAATTGAGTTTACTTTCTGCCATTCTGTGAAGGAAATTGTTATTATACAATCTAGAATGTTTGTTGTGGTGTTGTTTTGTGTGACTGATCTACAGTATGGAATTGTAATAAATCTATTTTTGTATTTTCTGGTAGTTAGGTAATTGTCATTCTTTCTTTTATTGATTAATTAATAATAATTTGAATTTCAGATGAACGAACAGCAGAACAGGCTATACCAGTTGATAATGTCTTAGCTGATAAAACATCGCAGAAATTTAACTTGTATGGTATCCTTTCATTCTGTACTTTTCTTCTTTTCCATAATAGTTTGGTTGAATGTCATGGGACTTGATCCGTCGGTTCGGTGTTATCGTTTCCTTTGACAGAATGCTTTGCTCATATGGCATGTTTTTCTTTATGACTTTGAAGTGTGAATTTTCCCTCTATTAAGTCTTTCCCCCGACATTTGGCAGGTCAAAGGGTTCCAAGAAAATTGTGATCCAAATTAAGCGGTTTTGGAAAGATATGAAAGCACTTCTGGTTGAGAAGGTGTATGTCGTGAATGTTTTAGGTCAGAACATCCCAGCTATCAGCCTAAATGTGATACCTGTAATTTGGAAGAGGATTGTTTGCTATTTTTACAGCTTTAAATTAGATGTTCCCTACTTATTTCACGTTATGTACATATTGCTTAATTAAATGTTTTTGTTAGAACTGAAATACTCTTTTCCAGGTTATATTGCATACAACTTTGTCATTGGAGCCTATTCATACTGGGGCCCAAAAGCTGGTTATGATATCTATCATATGGTAACCTCTCTACTTTTAAGTTTTAATTGACGTTGATGAATTAAACATTGGAAATACAGTGTGCATGTTCTTTTCATTTCTTTGGTACGAGAGAGCAATCTATTTACACTATTTTGTGATCATGAATGTATTTCATTGTTGTATAGTATATATCAGGAAAATGTTGTCAGAATTTCTTATAGTGTGTCCTTTGACCTTACTATGCAACCTTTTCCTATTTTCTTTTCCTTGTCAGAGCAATGCAGATTTGATGTTTGGAGGAATAACAATAATATGTGGAATTTTTGGAACCTTAGCTGGTGGTCTTGTTCTTGACAAAATGGATTCAACAATCTCAAATGCTTTCAAGGTACCTGTCATTACAGAAAAAAGTAGCACCTTTTTTTGGTTCCTTTTTATGTGATTGTATTTCATTTTATATGTTCTTTTTGTGCGGCGATAATGTTATTGTTTTTCCTTCTAATATCTTTCCCAAATACAAAGTATGCGGGTAGTATGTAAATAAAAATTGATATATGTATTATAGCAAGAACATTACCTTAAGGGTGCGTTTGGTTCGCGCTATCTTTTTAAGATTCCTAGTAATCTAATAGGAATAAAAAAATATGACGGTGTTTGGCTAAACGCACTAAGTAATCTAGTTGGTAATGTTGGATTCACTTGGGAATGAGATTCCCCCCAAAGTACTAATCTCATTCCCTTGAGGTAGGAGGGTGGGTATCCTCATATTAATAGATGGGATAATCATAATATGTCTAATCTTTTTCTCTCTTCCCATCCGCCGGCTAGTTGGTATTAGTTTTTTTACTCTCTAAACTCATATCTCTCTCTAAACTTATCTTTCTCTCTCTAAACTTTAACTTTTTTTTCTCTCTCTAAGCTAGGCTTTCTCTCTCCCTTTCTTTTTCTAAAATCTTAATCAACTCTCTCGCTTCATCTAACCTCGACTCTATCTCTCTCTCTCTCTCTATTTCTTTAATTATTCTTTCTCTCTCTCTAACCTATTTTCTCTCTCTCTTTTTAAAAAAGATGTTAAATTTTTTTATAATATTTGAAATTAATTAAGAAAACAAATACATTAATTGTATATTTTTCGTAATCATAAATAATATGACTTAATAATATGATCGTGTGAACCAAACATCGGAATATCACATTCTTAGTAATAAGATGGGTAGGAATAAGATTTTTGGATATCTTTTTATTCCTAGTAATCTTTCATAGTGCGAACCAAACGCGCCCTAAAGGTGTGTGAAAACTTTACTGGAAAGAAGCATAAATAGAAAGATCAATCGCCAGAAGTTTTGGCCTTTTGGGTACTTCGCTAAAAAGCAGAAGAAGATTAAAATTTAAATTTAGCTTCTTATACTTCTGAAGTTTCAAGAACATATAATAAAAGAGGAGGGCTTCTGCTTTTGGTGTAATTGATGCTTCCTTTCCAGAGTTAAATTGACTTCTCTCATTCCTCTACAGCATACTATATGAGTAGACCATCCATGTGTTACAACTTTGTGTGCTGGAATAAATATCTGTATATTTCTTACACCAACTAGCCTTTGATATCTCACATCAAAAACCTGTAAAATAAGGAAGTTTAGAAATAGTGCAGAATGCTTAAAGCGTTACTCTGCCACCAAAAAAATGAATACTTTGTTGTCTTCTCTAAAGTGGTTGGAACATCCATATTGGCGTTGCCCTAGCTAGGACCTCTAACATAGGATATTGGTGAGTTCTGGTGCCAGACAAATCCTAAATGGTGCTGTACATAGTTGTCATAGGTGTCAAACTCGGGCTATGCTTTTATATCACAAAGGTCTGGGACTTCTCAGGTTTCTTATACAAACCTCTATAAATACTAAGGTATGTTCCTCATGTATTCATTGGAATTTGGTTTTGTTTTTCAGCTTCTTTCTGGAGCAACGTTTCTGGGGGCTATATTTTGTTTTAGTGCTTTCTGTTTCAAGAGCCTATACGGTTTTATAGCATTCTTTTCTGTCGGAGAGCTGCTTGTCTTTGCCACACAGGTATGAAACTTGTTATGGTTTTATAGCGTTCTTCTCCATTGGAGAGCTGGAGTTTAAAATGTCAAATGCAAGGAGGTTTATTGTTTACTTCAAACTAGCTGCCTATATACTCTTCTTTAATATATTTACCGAGGATGAACTACGAAATGTGAACAACATGCTCTTGCTGTGCTGTCTGGTTTGCACGGATCCCATGTAACTGTCATGATGCAACAGTGTTTATTTCACCACCTTGTCCACTTATGCAGGGTCCTGTGAACTATATATGCCTTCATTGCGTAAAGCCTAGCTTGAGACCACTGTCAATGGCTATGTCCACTGTCGCTATCCATTTATTTGGTGATGTACCTTCTTCCCCTCTGGTTGGGGTTTTGCAGGTTTGTTACAACAACTTTTCAGCTCTACTTTTATGGCTGCTCCTTCATGGTGTCTGCACTAGCTTAGCTGGAGATTTTACTCTCTGAATCAGTTGGAACTCCAGTATTACCTAACCGTTTTACTTGGGAAAATGGGTGGTAGTTTAAACAATATTGAAACTTGGTTCATGATCCAATCATCGTAGAGTAGCTTATTGAGCTTTTAACCTTAGACAATGACCTCGAGGATGTTATATAGGATTTTGACTTTCATCAAACAAGAACTTTGGAGACAGACCTATAAAAATCCTGATTAACAGGAACAATCCGAATACCTGTTTACCATGTTTCGACAAATATTCTTTTACATGCATGATGCATATTCATATGCTGGTGTAATTTGGATGCGTACATCACACTCACATTCCTAGTTTGTTTTCGTTTACAGTATGATGTTACTTGCTGATTTCTTGGAGTCTAGCAATATACCAAGCAAAGCGCATTCTTTCCTTACCCAAAGTTTACTTTTTCGAATGATAATGCAGGATCACGTCAACAACTGGAGAGAAACTGCACTGATTTTGACGTCTGTTCTTTTTGTTGCAGCTGTAATATGGTTTATAGGTACGCTTTTCTATCTAGCACCTTTTTCGGTGGGTAATTTATTTTCTTTTCTAACTTTGTGCGTCTCGTCCCAACTGCTCACTTCTGTTGGTTGTTTTGTCAGGTATATTTCTACACAGTGTTGACCGTTTCAATGAGGACGGTGAACATGATGTTCCTAATGTTGAGAGGTCAAACCGTAGGCCATTGCTCGATGAGAATACCGAGTAATGCGAATAATCTGAGTATTTATGCTGCAAGTAGTATGCAAATTTTTTAACTGGAAGCTAAGGCGGGGTTAAAATGGTTCTCGCAATCCCTAATTTATAAATCGGCTGATATCTAACAAATCAGGGTTGCATTTGCGTTCTTTTCCAGATGTGTAAAATAGAATTAATGCTACAAAAGTTGGGTCCATCATCTCATTGCATATAGCTGTGAATTTCTGCTTGCTCTGCTATTTATGTACATAGTCAAACTTTCATTTTCCGTTGTTGAATTTGTATCATCGTGTATACACAGAAATCGAACCAAGATCGACAGAGGGGATCAAAATCGTGAATTTGATGTGTTATTTAATTGTAATGGTAATCGATCAGTTCGGTTGGAGTGATTTTTTTTTTTCTCCCTTGGAAAATGCTTCGATGCTTGTTCTGCTGTTTTGATTTTTGAAGTTGATTTTGGTTCCACTGAAACGGCAAAAATTGCTCAGTGACAGCAACTATGGTAAGATCAAAGTTTCTGGTAACTGAGTCAGATGTGTCTATGAAGCCGGTGCATCTGTAACCAATATTGGGTATTTATTTCTCTCTAATTTTGCCATGGCTTTGTTGCACTTCTTTCTCTTTGGTAAGCAATGTATTTTGTAATTGTTGCGATGCTTTCTTCCTTTGCTATTATTTTCGCCTGTTTTAGACACGGAAAACTGTGACATCTCAGTTGTCTCGTGTTGACTAGGAAAAAAAAAAAAGAAAAAAAAGAAGATTGAATGCATGAAAATTAAGTAATCTATTAGCGTCTAAAAGGCATAATTAAACTTTTGATTCTCAAATTATAAGGGGTGTGACACTTTCTAAGTTGAACTTAGCAGTTGTTGCAATGTAGTTGCATAACTTAATTTAGTTGATTTGTTGCAATGCTATTGAAGCAGGAATGCTGTGGTATTTTAATTATTATCGTATTATCAATCACAATATTAGTATTTTATTAGACATTTTAATATTTAGTCAGCTAATTGATTGTGTAATTTAATTACAATAATTATATAGTTTTGATAAAAAAATTGTAAAAAGGTAAAATCTGTGGATTGAAGTATCACACTTCCTATAATTGGAGAACCAAAAGTGTAATTTAGCTTACTTAAAAGCAAATTACGTAATTGAAAACAAAACTTGCGCAAAATTACATGTGAATCATCACACCTAATATCCGTTGATCTTATGGGGCCCACTTAAGTATGACGGCCACGATTTAATTCTTTTTCTCAAAAATGCCGCTCTTATTTAGGTCGGCGCGGAGACTCGAGACGCTGCCGATGCTTCTTCGTCTTCGACCTTTCTTTTCCCTCCTCGATTGATCGTCGAACTCGTCGCGACTGAGACGTTCGAAGATGGTTTGGTGTTTAATCCCCACCGATTCCCTTCGTGGTGCGGTTCCCCCTTGGTTTTTTCCCCCATTTTTGTTCCATTTTGGTCTCTCTTTTTTTTCCAGTAATTGGTATCCGATTGTGGGCTCAAATCATGCAAAAGTCGCAGAAATTTCCTATTAGTTGTGTTCTCCATCGATGCTATACGCTAAGTTTCAATTTTTATGGGTGCGATTTAGGGATTTTGATTTGTACTGCATTTGATTCTATAGCATTGTTGTTGTTTCGTAGGTGCTCAGAGGTACTACATCTTCTCTGCTGGAACCTACAAAGTTGGTCGAAAAGGTGGTTTCTGTCTCGCTTTCTTTCATCTAACTTTTGCATTTAGAATTTGGGTTTAGGGTTTTAAATGGTCGTTCTAGTTCTAGAGGTTGCTACGACAATAGTATTGAGGGTTTGTTTGGCTCTGCTGTAGTGTTTAGTTGTTATTCGATAAAGTACTACCTGACTAGTGCTTTTAGGAGAAGCACTATGTCAAAAATCCTCCCAACAACGTCTATTTGTAGCAGAAGAAAGAAGCAGGAGCACCAAATTGGAGCTTCTGCTTTTGGGGCTCAAAATCTCATTTTAGCTCGTGAAGCGCTCTATTGGCGGCGAGTGCAGCTGAGAGGAGAAGTATGTCCAAACAAGCATTAAGATGAGAATAAGAAAGACCGATTTCTTATTTTCATTTTTATGGGTTGTTTTATTTGTGCTTCTTCATCATCCATGTTTCTCTCGAACTCCTCGCATTATTATGATCTGAAGGTTTTGGTTGGTTGAGGTGACAAGAGGCGCGAACTCATTCTGCATTTGAGGGTTTATCCTGATGACTTCTCTAGTCTTTAAATATGATGAATGGAGTTAAAAGTTTTGTATGCACAACCCATCAAACTAGCTATACATCTTTGTACAAGGCGGCACAATCTTGTCCACTACGTATTGCTAGCTCATCCTCTTACATTTGTTTTCTATTTTTTGTCTTTTAGATTGTGATGTTATAGTACAAACGGACACATCGATATCACGGGTTCATGCTGAAATTGTTGTCGAGAAAATGGTATCTCGGGATCCTTCACATACTGTGTCTGCAGATTTTCCATCACATGTTCATATAGTGGACCGCTCAAAGTATGGCACCTCTATAAACAAAGAATCAGGGAATGATGGTTCTCGTCTAAACAAAGATCAGCAGGTGGTTCTCAAAGATGGGGACTCTGTAACATTCGGAACCGGTAATGCAACATTCAGGTGATTGATAGATTTGAGTATAATGAAGAATCAAACTTGTCTTTTAGTAGAAATGTTGATTAATTCTGTGACGCCCCAACTTCCCAGGGGGTCACCCATCCTAGGACTACTCCCGTCTTAGCATGCTTAACTCTCTTAACCTCTTGGGCCTAGCCACCGCCCAAAATGCTTAAGCCGGGTTTATAGTTTTAGCCCTATTATATCTTATATATAGGACTTCCTGGGGTCTCACAATACTGTGACGCCCCAACTTTCCGGGGGTCACCCATCCTAGGACTACTCCCGTCCTAGCACGCTTAACACTCTTAACCTCTTGAGCCTTGCCACCACCCAAAATGCTTAAGTCGGGTTAAGGGTTTAGCCCTATTATATCGTATATAAAGGACTACCTGGGGTCTCACAATCTCCTCCCCTTTAAGCCCTGACGTCCTCGTCAGACTTAGACTCACAAGTATCAGGCGATGTGAGACTCGTCTCGCTAGCCTAAACTGACCTTGTGGTGAGCCGCGCCTCCAACCACAACAGTCAACAGCATGAGAGCCTCGCTCTCCCCGCTGTATAATCCTGGCTCAGCCGAGACTCATCTCACACTTTCGGCTGATAATTAGCTCTGATACCAACTGTGATGCCCCAACTTCCCAGGGGGTCACCCATCCTAGGACTACTCCCGTCCTAGCATGCTTAACTCTCTTAACCTCTTGGGCCTAGCCACCGCCCAAAATGCTTAAGCCGGGTTTAGAGTTTTAGCCCTATTATATCTTATATATAGGACTATCTGGGGTCTCACAATACTGTGACGCCCCAACTTCCCAGGGGGTCACCCATCCTAGGACTACTCCCGTCCTAGCACGCTTAACACTCTTAACCTCTTGGGCCTTACCACCTCCCAAAATGCTTAAGCCGGGTTAAGGATTTAGCCCTATTATATCGTATATATAGGACTACCTGGGGTCTCACAAGTTCTATCCATAGACCTTTCATTTTGCTGCTCCTTTTACCTTTATTGTTCATCTTAGCGGTTATTAGTTTTGAACGCATTGGTGACACCATTATGTTTTATTTTCTATTTTGTGTCATATCTTAATCCAAGTCTTTATGATATTTCTGGCAGGTTCTCTTTTATTCCTCTCGTAACATTTGTTCAAAAGTTCGTCCGAATTGATCCTTCACTGCAGGCCACTATGTCATCTATTGGTTGGTGGATATTCTTCTGCTGCCAATGCTTGTTGCCTTTTATTATCTTTTTCTACCTGTTGTGATATAATAATTTAACTTTTGGGGGTGTTTTTGGCAGTTGGAACAAGTTATCGTAGAATGGGGCTTAACATTTGTGATTTCATTCTAAGAGTTTGTCCATTATGAGGTCCTCATAATCTTGACTTTTCAGGAAAATGCATTTCATCTACGAGTTGATTTGTTGCATTCTTAGAGAAATAACTTTGGCTTGATTTGGACTTACATCATATATATAACAAGCAAGCTTCATACAAATTTAGGTTTGAAATTTAATTTGAGCTGCTCTTGAACAATGATAGGGTTGATCAAATTCATTTAATTTGCGCACATAGTCAATTCCGATTTTAGTTATTTGGCGATATCTCAAGTTTCAATCCTTGTTATTTTTTTTTTGTCTTAGCAAAAATCATGCATGGTACCAATTAAATAGACAAATTCATCGAGAATATCTTTATCTGTATGATCTAACTTTATTCTTTAGTTGGGGTAGATTCTCTCCAGCTGTGTAAAAGGATTTTGTTATTTGGAGTTTTTGTAGGCACCATCTCCTTTCTGAAAATTTTTCTTTAGAGAATAGAGATTCCTATTTGGATGAGTTCAGATATGTTATCTTTAGTTTCTTTTTCTTTGTAGCAATAAAGATTATCTTGTGACCTGTGGTGAGCTTGCATTGCCCTTTAACTTGTCATTCGAAATCTGTTTTATCTTAGTTAATTGATCTTTCTTCTTACATATGCAATACTTTTGCTCAGGTGTATACACCACTCGTAAGTGGAGTGATGAGTGTACACATGTTCTCATTGATGAGTCTTCGCCGTTGACGCCTGAGCTTATTGAAGCAGTCTTAGCGAAAAAACAGATTGTTTCTGGTGATTGGTTTAGGGTAATTCCTGATGCTTTTGCAAATACATCTATTTAGTTGAGAAACTAATGACTATGCTTACTGTGACTTGCATTTATATTTGATTCTAAATTCTCATAGTTGTTATAAGGAGTTAGAAGAGTGTTACTATATTTTGAAGATTACTCAATTTGAATTGTGATCCATCGTCATCCACCAGCGTTCTCCATCATATGTAGTGTCTGTTTAAAAAAAGGCAATTGTGCGAAATGAATCATAAATATTTGTTATTTGACTGATAGAAGCCTTTTTGACTACCTGAACAGCAACTCCAATTTGATTCTTAGTTATTGATGCCTTTTTTCAGGTGCTTGCTGAGCAAAATATACGGACAGAAATGCCATCTTGTGCTTCGTAAGTTTCATACATTCTGTCTGAAACTAATTTTTGACGCTTTTTATAAATTTGCAGACCATTTTCATCTTTCCTAATGTGCTCATCTTGGTACATCTATTTGCCACAATTTCATAAGCTGATTTTGCAATCCATTTGCTCAGCTATGTTCCAAACTTGACTCTTGATGGAACAGCCGTAAAGGCAGTGGAGGCGAATCTTCGTGAAAGTTGCCTGGTTGGCTATACATTTATCCTGGGATCGTCACGTAAGGTTGTTTTCTTCGTATCCATATCTTAGATGTAAGAATGTTTTTGTTATAGCTAATGCCATCTTGGTGCAGTATAAATTTGGATGTTATAGCTAATGCCATCTTGGTGCAGTATAAATTTGGAGAGAAGCTCCATTCGCTACTTGAACTAGCAGGAGCAAAGTTCCTCCAAGTTGATGAATATTGTTCAAATAGTCAGGTCAGAGGTTGATCCAACTAGTGTTATTTGATTGTCCTTTATAAAAACTAATTTGCCTAAAATTCCACCTACTTTTGCAAAGGCCCTATCCATTATTCTGATCAAACCCATTTTGAACTTACAGACATCGGCTGGTGGAGAAAATAACCAGATAGTTCTTGTTGTTCCTGCAAAATCAATAATGGAATTTGATCACTCACGCGAGCTATCGTCTTTATCTAAAGTTACTGACTTGAAGTTAATCGCAGCTATATTATCTGGACGCTTGGACTCGGCCGTCATTGAGCCACCTGCTTGTAAGTATTTTGAGCGCTGATCCCTAAGAAATCCTTTTCAGCATTTCACCAGAAAGATAGTATTTCCAGTAGAATTCGCTGATCGGAAATGCCTCCTATTTTGGAAAGATTGTTTCTGAATATGTAGTCCAGGTGATACACTATTACTTGGAATTCTAATTTAATGTGCATGTTCATTATATAACAGGCATTTATTTTTTCATGATTTTCACTTGTACATGATGTGGTTATTATGGTACAAAGTAGAGATAATGCTTCGCTTTTACAACATACACACATATCACAGTATATAAGTATTGAATTTTCTAACCTTTTGCTTTTCTCTTTTCTTTTTTTTAAGTTGATTGCAAAACATGCACCTGTATCTTGTATTTTGTTTTGTTCTTTAAAATATGTCCACTTGCTTTCATGCTATATAGTAATTACATCATTGTAATACGATACAAAATCATGTTACATCTGGTGCACTGAACAGCAACCTTATGCTACAAGCTTACCTTCAACTAGTAATGTGCTTTTGTTGTGTCACCATGTACTTCTTTGTTAGCTAAATTTTTTGGCAATGCTCACTGTTAACTTTTAATAACTTCATTTCACTTAAGTGTCATTTATTCAGCGCTATGCTTTACTATTCCGGCATTGTTGTTGAAGTAAGCCCTTCAATTTTCTCGCAGTTATCGTCTCATCTTCACATTCCACTGACGAGACTGTAGTAGCGGATTCTGATGTTGAAATCGACACTGCAACTTCCGATCAAGCTGCTGCCGCTGTCAAATCCCAAAATGAAATTAAACCTAAATATGATGAGAAATGTTCAAAAGAAATTTTGAAAGATGAAGGAGACGCTGCAAAATTGGAAGGAGAAAATAATGCAAACCTTTCAGCCGATTTAGATAAGGTTTTAAAGCCCAGGGACGAGGATGCTCGGATTATAGAGAGAAGGGACAAAGGCGATGACTCTATTGCCGACAGACATGAAAATTGTGATATACTATTCAGTCAAGATTTGATTGTTAGAACTATCCAAACGCCAGCTCCTGTTAGATCTACGGAAACAGAAGTCAACTTCAAGCGCTTTAGAAAGGTAAGTAGTTGTAAATTGTTCTTTTCTATATTAGAGAAATTTTATTTTCTTTTTTCAACACCTCATGCTTCAATGGCAACACGATAATGTGCTCTCTAAATGACATTTTATAGAGAGAAACTGTGTCCGGCAACAGCTTCAGAGATCTCATTCCGTTTTCCAAAGATTCGTACAAGTAAGCAAATTGTAGTTTTTCCACTCTTTCAAATTCATTGAAGGATGAAGATACAAAACACTAAAACCACATTTTGCAGAGAATCAGACTATGAGAGTAACAAATCGGTAGAATACACGAGGGAGGAGAAGAAGCGAAAGCAAATGGAAGCCGTTGCTGAGGATCTGTTCAACAATGAGAAGGTATCATTTTAGTAAATGTATCTCTTTTGGGGGTCAGAAAGGCTCACATATGGCAACTATTTGCTTCTCTTTTTTAACCTATTCTAATCTTTGTACTGTTACCTATATGCCAGGCAAGGAAACGTGCAGGCGCCGGTACTTCAATTCATTCCCTCCTTGCTAGTCGGTGACATGGACAGAGAAACTGATATTATATATCGTCGCTGCGATCAGTTTTTTGATAGCTGAAATTCTTGGCAGAGAATCCCACCAAATTGCACATTGATCATAATTATCCAAATCCAGTGGATCGTCACTTGTGAAACCCCTTTCGGTGTTCGCTGCCGCCATCTCAATCAGGTAGAGACCAAACTTATGTTATCAAAGAGCTACATTTTCGTAGTTTATGGATATGTACATGTAAATCAAGAGATATATTAGCAAGGCCTTTCCTGTAAATTGTGTTGTCTTTTGTCCTAATTTAGTTTTTTTATTTTGATTTTTTTTCCTGAAACGTACCTTTTTAGTTTCTGGTATAAAATGGTCATAGACATTTATATTTGAGAATTAAATTCCTCACCAGTGGTCGGTAGCGTGTAAGTTGATTCCTCACAAGTGATCAAACCCTCAGACGATCATAGAACTCATTTCTGGAAGAATTATTTTAATTTTTTTTGGAAGGTAGGATTTAGTCGGCCAACTTACAGTTTAGGTAACGATTTTTCGGCGGAGAAGAGCATCTCAAGATAATATATCTTGTTTCCCAAGCATATCACAAAGCATTTTACATTTATCGAGAAAATTCTCCCGTAACTCAAAATCTACCTGTGTTGAAGAGTTAGCTAGAATACTTTTAGAAGTAACATAGAGAGTTTTTACTTCGGCCTCAGCAATGAAAAATATGAATTGACAATCAGCATTACCAAATATGATTTAAACTATTTGAACTTTTGAGAAATTAAATTCATAATTTTAGAGTATTGTTTACCTAGTGAGCAAATAGTCTCAAATTCACTTCATATTAGCTTTTAAGAATTATTAAGTTTGGTAGTACTCAAATACTAAAGCAAATAATATCGTAAAATAGCAAAATTTTAAGCCTAAGAAGGTCAAATAGTTTAAATCAAATCAAGCTTAAATATGTGAATCCTCGATTCGACTAATCTTTTACCCAAAATGATGCACAAGTAAATAGCTTGTTTACTTACTGGAAACATTCTAGCCTTTACGCAGAACACATGTAAATGTCATTCATTATGCCAGTAGAGCCGTTCCTGCAGCAAAGCGTGACGCATTGAATGTTGGAAATGCCTCACTTCATAAGTTGGTTCATAAGACAACCAAATTCCTGCTACTCAGCAAAAATGAGGAAACAAACACCGCCAAAGAAATTTGATTAACGGACTTAAAAAAACCTACGATAATCAAAATTCATAAGACAAAAGACACTGCCCGATGGAAAGTTTTTATTAAAAAGCGCTGGAGGAATATGAAAAACTATAGAACTATCATGAAAATCCAATAAACTAATAATTTTTCGATATTTCAACCTGTCGCATAATTCTGCCGTAGCTCGAAACCATGCATCGCTAGTTGCACTTTTTGGGTGATTCGTAAGCTTACTCTCAACAGATTATAAATTAACAAAATAAATTTGCGGAAATCAATCTTCAAACATGTATAGCAGAAACAGAGATAAGTATACGTCGTAGTAGAGTCATTGAAAGATGCACCAAGAAACTCATCCTACAAAGCAAAGAAAAGTTCGGCAGTTAGTCTTGTTAGCAAGAATGAAAATTGCATCAATTTTATGCAAAAAATAGAGGCCGAATGGCAAACAAAATGATTGACTCTCCAAATGATTGCCAGAGATCTGTACTCTTTCTGTGAGACACGATCAAAAATATTAAAAACAATCTTTCATGCTGATTATGTAAAAAAAAAAAAAAACAAATGTGATGGGAGTAGCATGACGGATGTACTTCTCTGTTTGTATTGTTGTCTGTTGGCTTACAAACTCATACTATTTAAGAAAAATAGGGTAAAGAATAACGAAACAAAAGAGATTTTCTAAAAAATGTTTGTTTGGATGAGTAGATTACAAATAATCCATCATCTGTAGGCACACTCATCAGATAGAAATTGAGTTTTTTTTTTTAAAAAAAAAAACCTGTTGTCCATACACTCTATTAAGGATCAAATCCTATCATATTTGGCGACCCTATCAACAACCTAGAAGCATAGATTAATCGGTCCGACACGATCAATCAGACAGTACATGAAAAGTTTAATGAAAGGTTTTGTAAAGACTATAACAATTGTGCCAGGTAGCAACTGTTACTTAGAAGACCAGGTTAAATTGTAGAGCTAGATAGTGACCTACATATTCTTCCGAAATATTTGGCACAGAGCAACACCATGCCTGATTCATTAAAGAATTCCATCTACTCCAGGGATCTTAAACACTTAATTTAAGAAATAAAGATACAGAGGATTAAAAAGGAAGGAAAAGAAAAGGCATTGCAAGAAAGATCCAAGGCTACGACAGACAATCTAGCAAGATTGAATATAGAACTAAGACATGAATAAGGAAAAAGAAAGAAACTCCGGAGAAAGAAAGAAGGCCACTACAACTGATATCTATGTAAGGCCACTACAATTGATATCTTTCTTCGTTGAAGACAGAAAGCTCAAATAGTGGCAGGAATTTAGCATATATAGATAGATGCTACTATAATCAAAAACCGATAATACTTAAAGCAGAAGTAGCAGAAAATAGAGTTCTTCTATCTTTCCATATTGATTTAGATTAATTTCGGTAAGACACTCTAGATGAATGAACGAGCAATTGCAAGGTACAAATAACTATGTTGGATCACCCATAACAATTCTTGTTTGCCGCACAAACGAGCCTATTTATGATTGTCTCACACTGATGGAATGGGGCATTCTAATAAATGTTGTATGTCACCGTAGTGTCTCAACAACCCTCTATTTCATTCTAGAAAGAAGTAGGTCCCTAACTTGGAGGAAGCCTCTTCATTCCTAGTCATACTCTTCATACTATAACCACCATCCACCTTCAGTACATCTTCAATCCACTACGTTTTCTCTACAGCCATGTTAAGCACTAATAGCCTGTCTAATAACTGCTAATGATCACAAAATGAACGCAGAGTCATCTATCATAAAGGTGTTATTCTATTTAGCGATTGATCTGATTGTACTTTTCATTAATATACCACATGATTTATATACTATATATTTCTATGCTAAATATTGCTAATTTAGCGAGTCATAATTTTGCTGAATAAATGGTTTACCATATATAAAAGTGTATGTTACATCTGTATAAGAAAAAGAAGTTACATAAACCCTCTTCATGGTTCATCATGTCCATTGCCCATCAAAGTTAACAGTTTGCTTCTGAACATCAAAATTTTCACTCCCAGCCTATTAGGACTCTTAGCCTTCCAAAATCTAATAGATGGTTATTTACTAGCATCTGGCATGTAGAGAACTTAATAATACAAGAAGATAAGACTTGGGAACCAATTAAGAAATCACACACATCAGCTTGACGATCCTAAACAGTTCTAATCAAGAAAAAAGGGGCAGGCTCTAAATAACATTTTCTCCGCCATAACAATCTTTAGCAAGCCCCATCTAAAAATTAATAAAAGCGGGGTAAAGAGGAATGTTGTATCTACTCTTTAAATGTAAAAGGAGGAGTTCGCTACAGATGAATACCAATATCAAAATGCAAAAGAAAAGAGAAAAAGAACTTTGACGCAAAGAGAAGGAAATTGATTATAGGTTATAAATACAGATGTGGTTGAGAAATGTTGCAGATATGTAAATACCAAGATTTCAACTTAGTAATGCAGATGAAAAGCCTTCAGAAATATGATGCAAGAGCGTGTTTTTGAAGAATTCACAAAATCAAGATGTCCCCCAAAACCAAAAGAAAACTCTTCAGTAGATCGATCCAATCTTGCCTTAGCAACACAAACTACCATGAGGATGCAATAAAGATAGGATGCAATAAAGATTTTCAGTTGCAGAAGCATTTGCATGTCTGGAGAGCTAGAAAGACATGGAATCTAGGTTTTCATGTGTCATATTTCCCTACTAGAGGGTTAAACCTTAACCAATATCTGTCACAGGATAGATGTCAAAATTGAATCCCTTGGAAATTACATCTTGCAGTTTGATTAGTTACAACTAAATGCAACTGATCACACGCATTACGAAATCTAAATAAAATCTTCATCCATACTCTTGAAATCAATACTACTCTCATCTCATGTAGGATAGTGCACCGCCCTCTTGAGAGCTCATTGACCTGAGTTCCAAATTGTTGTAACTATCTACATGTCGGTGTTTGCCGACAATTTCAGATTAGAAATCACCACACAGCACAACTACATTACCAATAACCAGCATAATTGGGAACTTTCTCAACTAGCAGTATGCCATTGATGAAGAAAATAAAAAGTTATTGATATTTAAATTGTGAACTAACTTAGGAAAAAAAACAAAGAATGGAGAAATGATCTTCGAAGACCACTACCTCAATCCATCCTCAGGTCAATTCCTCCCCTCATGCTCATCACTTTGACCACCAGAATTCCCAGCATCTCTATCCTCAAACTGCGATCCAAAACTGTTGAATGGCCAAGGCAATGAGATATTGAACCTCCTCTCCGAGGGACTCGTCACGGCCCCAGAGGAATCTCCCTCTCCATCACTGGCAGGGTCACGGTCATCGCCAGCACCACCACCTCCACCTCTTGAAGAAACCCTAGATGAACTCCCTGCTCCTCCTCCGGCAGGCGCCTTTTTCCGGCTCTCATAGTCCTGATCGTCCGTCGGGAGCTCGTACCGGCACACGGGACAAGAATTATGGAGCTCCAGCCATGGAATTATGCAATCCTTGTGGTAGATGTGTTTGCAGGGCATCTCCTTCGCCTCCTCGCCGACCTCGAAGGCGTCCTTGCACACGGCGCACTGCGCATCGTCGGTCGCCATGACCTCCTCCGAGATCTTCACATCGGGGAGGGAATCGACCGCGGATTTGGCCGCGGGAGGGGTCCCGTAGCGGTTCGGATCGTTCTCCGCCAACTGCTCGATCAGCTGCTCGAGCCCCGGGCCGATGAAGTAGTCGCCGAAGTTTCCGCCGAGCCGGAACCCTCCTCCGCCGCCGCCGCCGCCGTCGCCGCCGTCGAGGACGACCTGGATGTTGGCGCCGCCGTCCATTAGGGTTTGGAGGTAGTTCTGCAGGAAGTTGACGGGGTCGAAGGGCTCGGGATCGGGGGAGGGAGCGGCGGAGCGATCGGGGCTGGCGGGGTCGCCGGAAAATCCCCCGCCGCCGCCGCCGGGGCCGCGGAGGTCGAGGAGGGCGGAGAGGAGGAAGGGGAGAGGGGAATGGTAGGGGGCGAAGGAGTCGTCGGAGAAGGGGCTGGGGATGGGATCGGGGCTAGGGTTTGGGAGGTTGAGCTCCTCGATGAAGCCACCGCCGCAGTGGGGGCACGAGAGGTCGAACCCCTCGGCGGCGGAGGAGGACGACGACGACGACGAGGGGCCGATGAGGACGGTGCGATCGCATTGGTGGCAAAAGAAGCGCTTCCGCGCGGCGGCGGAGGCGGCGGCGCCGCCGTAGGGGGCGCCGGAGGACATCGATTCCCCGGCGAGGGGGCGAGCGGGGAGAGAGAAAGAGAGAGAGAGAGGAGAGAGAGAGAAACGAAGAGAATGAGGAGAAGGGGGAAAAATAAGTAAATTAGGTAAATAAATAAATAACGGAAAAAAGGAGACTCGGAAATATACGGGTAAAAAGTCGTACCTATTTAGATGTTGTACGAGCCACTAAAAATGTGGCACGTAGGTCATACACGATATGTCAAACGATAGTGGATATATGAAAATTTTAAATATGGATTAGACGGTAAACACAAATTCTGGTAAAGATAATGCAGTAATTTTTGAAATCTTAAAAATAATCCAAACACCATTTCTCTTTAAAAATATAAAGAAAGAAAATATCATAATTTGTATTATTAACCTTATTTTCTGGTATATGATATGATATTTCGTATTGTTATTTGAATTAAGTACGCTAACCCTCTTTTTTTTTTTGAGAGAGTAAATTTATATCCTTATCTCTTTCTTACTTGAATAGCATAATAACAATAATAATGGTTATCACCAAGATAGATAAAAATCTACTTTTGAGGTATCTGAAGATAATTTTTGAATTATACAGATATATGAACACCAAGCACATCTGAAATTTTTTCTACGTTTGGATATTCGTATCTTTAATTTCTTTAGTTGATTTGTCCCAATTTGAATCAAACTTGGATCTAATCGGAGTTAATTCGTTGTTCGCTCATTAAACTTTTACCACTATCTACAAATCAATCCAAATGAAACAACTATAAATAGCTAAAAATCAGCAAAAACTACTGTTTAGATGCTGCATTAGAAAAAGGAAATTTTTTTAAAAAAAAACACTAGCGTAATAATTCTACAGAGCTAATCTACAATCAAAACCTAAAGATCTATACTCTGATTCTACTGACAGTTTGCCAATTTTGTAAGCTCCATACTTGGATACGTGTATCCGCCGCCGAATAATTGCTTCTCCATAATCCTATATGCCTCTTGTGTCAGGTGAATTCCGTCCCAGCTCACGAAACTCGACGGATTTCGATCCACCGAAGTTCCAGGAGCCCCGCACATCGCAGCGGCATTGAAGTTCCAGGATCCCCCTCTCTCTCTTTCCTTCTCGCACACGCGATCTCTCTCTTTCTCTCTCTTGCGACCTCCCTCTCTCTCTCTCTTCGTAGGGCTTCAGGGAGGAGAAGAGGAGAAAGAAGGAAGAAGAAGAGAAAAAAAAAATTAGTGTAAATTAGAGGAAGAAAAAGAAAAAAAAAATGGTGTAAATTTCACCTAAATAGTACAACTTCATCCTAAAGAGTGTAAATCTGATTTCAAAGAGTGTAATTTCTATCTCAAAAAGTGTAATGCAAAAAAAAATTTAAAACAATGTAACATTATTTTAAAAGTGCAATTTTATCATTTTTTTTCTTCTTATATAATTTTTGATGTTTCCTATAGGAAAAATCCTTGCCCTCTATCACAGCGTGAGGGCCTTCGTCAAAAGGAAGAGGAAAGAAAAAAAGTAATAAGGGTATGTTTACTGAAAATCTGGACCGAATCTGTAAAATCGAAAAAAACACCCAATTTTGTAAAAACCCAAAACTAATGAATTTTTTATAAAAAGGCCAAATAGGCCGAAAATATCATATTTGTCTTATTAACTTTACTTTTTGGTATATGATATGGTATTTGTATCGTCATTTGAATTAAGTACACTAATCCTTTTTTTTTTTTTAAGAGAGAAAATGTATATCTTTATCTCTTTCTTACTTGAATAGCGTAACAATAATAACGATTATCACCGAGATAAATAAAAATCTACTTACGAGGTATTTGAAGATAATTTTTGAATCATACATATATCTAAACACTAAGCACATCGATCTGAAATTTTTACAACGTTTGAACATTCGTACATTTAATTTCTTTAGTTGATCTGTCCCAATTTGAATCAAATTTGGATGGAATCAAGTTAATTCGTTGTTCGCTTATTAAAACTTTACCACTATCTACAAATCAATCCAAACGAAACAACTATAAATAGCCAAAAATCAGCACAAAAAAAAAACTACTGTTCAGATGCTGCATTAGAAAAAAGGAAAAAAATTCAAAAAAAAAACTAGCATAATAATTCTACGGAGCTAATCTACAATCAAAACCTAAAGAGCTATACTCTGATTCTACTGACATTTTGCCAATTTTGTAAGCTCGACACTCGGATACGTGTATCCGCCGCCGAATAATTGCTTCTCCATAATCCTGTATGCCTCCTGTGTCAGGTGAATTCCGTCCCAGCTCACGAAACTCGACGGATTTCGATCCACCGAAGTTCCAGGAGCCCCGCACATCGCAGCGGCATCGAAGTTGTACCCCCCACCGCCTCCGCAGCACGCTTGGTGCAAGAACTTCTTGTTGAATCCTGCAAAACAATCAGTAATTTATTAAATGTGAAAAGATCAAACTTACATGTATGTTGAGATCATTTCAAATTTGCATTTTTCTCCGCAAGATGTTTTATGTGTGAAACTGTAACGATTCGACCCGCTAGCAATGATAACTCGTTGAGCCCACACCACCCGCCCAAAATACTTAAGTTCAGTTATTATTACTAGCGTACGTGGAGGCCTCATATATTCTAATGAGAATTATTTTTCATCCGATGTAGGACTATTGGAGTGTTACAGAAACTTATTTATCAGAAACTGAGTTTTGACACATAATACTGATCAATATATATACAAATAGTGATAGAATGTTAGAATGAATTACAAGAAGCAAAATAGAAAAGAAAAAAAAAGAACCTAGTTTGCCTGCGTTGTTCAGGATATATAAGAAGGCGCGGAAGTAGTCGGCGTAAGCGATGACGGCGTTCGGGTACAACAACCGGAGCACTTGGATGGCTTTTTGGAGCTTCACATTGTGCAACATGGCGAAGGCGTTTAAGCCCGTTAAACAGTCGTTTTCATCGTACTCTAGAGGATTAACGGAGTTTACTAGCGTCAGGTACGCGGGCATGCATCCGATAGGAAAGTTTCCGGGAATCACGAGCTGAACTGCTCCCATGTCAAGAAGCTCCTGCAGATCAAAGAGATGCAATATTTCAATTTCCATGACACAGCAAAATATATTTCGAATCATATAAAAGCGTGCTTCCACTTGTTGCAGCGTCACTAAAATTTTATCATAATTATGGTATGTTTACATGTTTTGTAAGTATGATCCGAAAAAGTTTACTTGGGTTTATGATGAAAAAGTGGTACTACAGCTGAAACTGGGTCAAATTTAAATTTTAGGGACAATTATTTATAAGGATAACTTTAAATACCACCCCTGTTGTTTTGTACTTTCTCACTTTAGTGTCATGTGGTTTAAAACGTATCACTTTAGTATCCTGTGGTTTGGTTATTCTTTTTTTTGTTATCTTTTGTTAATTTTTTTCGTTAAATTATACATAAAAAATTTCAAATATCCCACCTATGGTTTATCTAATATTCACTTTACTATCATGTAGTTTTAACTTTCTCATTAATTTAACGAAAATATAATAAAAAGAGAATAATCAAACCACATGGTACTAAAGTGATACGTTTTAAACCACAGGGCACTAAAGTGAGAAAGCACGAAACCACATGGGTGGTATTTGAAGTTATCCCTTATTTATATACCTCTGAAATATTTTCGACTTTCTTATTTACCCCTTTTAGAAGTAAATATTAAAAATATTCTTTTAAGGTTTCAAATTCTTTCAAATATACTCATAAAATTGAATTCTGTTAGCAATAATTATTATCTCTGTAAAATTATTATCTTGTCCTTTCAAATATACCCTTCCGCCATTACCAACTTTTCTTATTTGCCTTTAAAGGGCATGCAAAAGAAGTTTTTTGACTTTTTGCACTTTCACATATGCCCTTTTACCATCACAAACTTTTTATATTTGTTAGGGGTACTATTTTTTAACTATGGTAGAAATTTAACTCAGGTTTCATCCGAGAGGACTTGAATATTTTTGAATAACGGAGAAATTTACGATGGGTATATTTGAAACAAAAAAAAAAAGTAAATAGGATATTTCAGAGCTTTTGAGGGGTATATAGGCAATTATTCCTAGATTTTCATACTCATTATTTTTTTATTTGATTTCCATGAGAATAAAAGGATGAGTAACTACTATACAAACTTAATTATTATATATGAGATATCTATATACTGTAAATATATATATATAAATGAAATTAATTACCTTTGCTGCAGTAATTATGCTCCCAACAACATAAGGGACAATGTTGGCCACCTCTTGAATTGGTTTCTTTCCGAAGAACGCGTAGTTGTAATCGTTACCTCCAATCTCACCAACCATAAAGAGTGCACGCCTCATCCTATCCCCACAATCTACAGCAATAATACCAAAATAAAATACATTAATTAGATTTTTATATGCGGTTTGTGAATAATTAATTGAAGCATCGATAAACTTCAATTAGCCTATTTATTATGGTTTAGAATCTGGCGTAAAATAAGATAATAAAATATTTTAAGTTACAAATCATATGATCGTAAAGCGTTATATTAACACCACAGATGATAAAATAAAAGTTTTTAAATAACAAAATGACAAATAAAAATGCGCTAAACTATAGGACGGCTAATCGAACTTTGTCCTTAAACAAGAGCTAAAGAATAAATCAAGAATAAGTTGAGGGATAAATTTAATTAATTAACTAACCTTCATCTGATGAGCATATAGTTTTAAGATGGCTCTTGAACCATCCTAGCTGAACATGGAGTGAACTGTTAGTGAAGGGTATCATCATGCCTTTCTCTGCGAAGGAGGAGGCGTCGAGCGCGGTGGCTCCGGCGACGGCGAAGTTGACTCCGTTTGTGAAATTGGCATCTTTTTCCAAGTAGGGGTTGAGATAAGGAAGGCCCAGGTCCTTAGCTATAGTAAGGGGAAAAAAAAAAGTTATGTAAGCAAGTGTAATGAAACAACTTAAGATACAATTAATTATATTGTTTTCCATAGAGAGACATATAAATAACCATTATTTAAAAATTCAAACTTTGTACATTATTTTGACATCTGTTTGTAGATAATCATCGAAACTTTTAAATTTTTTATATATTTATCGTCCAAACTTTCGAAAATTTTCAAATATATAATCACCTAGTTTTGTATTCAAGCAATTTAAATTAACTAATGGAAAAATCTAATTAACTTTCGTTTATTTTCTTTTTTTACCAGTAGTATTATAACTACGAAGCAACTTTAAAACGCATGCATGAATAAATACTAATGTAAAAAATTACTTTATTAGAGAGTTCTAATTTGAAAAAATTACATATTTTTCTCTCTTTTATTTTTTTGTATTAAATACTATAATTAAGAAGAACCTCATAATCCATGCGTGCATGCATGCATGCAACTGTACGTAGCTACGTAATTAACTAAACAATATTTAGGAAACAATAGTTAGATTAATTTAATTAAAGCAAAAGATCAAATTAAACAAAGAAGAAGAGAATTCTAATTTGTAATAGTAGTAATAATAATAGTTAAAAATAAATCTCATCACTTACCGATGAAGTCGATCATGAGAAGGCCATCGGAGCATCGACCGGTTGGGTAACCGAAGGTGGTCTCGCCGTAAGGGAGCCGCGCGATCGACGAGAAGCTACTTTTGTCGACTCCTTCGCGAAGGAGGTTCCCCGTGTCGGCAATGGAGTCTCCGAAGCTGTACACCGCCTTTATACCGCAGTCATCGTCTCCCGAAGAAGAAGAAGAAGAAACCACGACGACTCGCGACGAGATGAGGAGGATGGTGAAGAGGAGAAGAGAGATGCGTTTTGAGAGAGCCATGAGAGCAATAAGCAAAGCTTAGAGAATAGAGAACGAGAGAGAAGGGATACAAGAGTTGGAGGGGTATTGTGTGTATATTTATAGGTTTTGATGCTTAATTTATGAGTAGGATTTATTTAAACTTTAAGCACGTAATCCGAGACTTAAAATTGGATTCTTAAGATATATGCTTTGGTTTTTAAATATTTTAGATAATAGATAACGATCGATCAGATATATATGCTTATGCTTTGGCTTTTAAATATGTTAGATAGTGTATAACGATCTGATTTGCAGTAATTAATTGATTTAAATTCGAGAGTTTTGGAGATATATGGATTGAGGCTTGAGCTTTTAAAGCGATATTATGGATCATTAATTAAAACAACCGGATATATGCTTTGGCTATTTAATGATCTGATATAAACTTTAAACACGTAATCGGAATCTTAAAATTGGATTTTTAAGATATATGCTTTGGTTTTTAAATATTTTAGATAGTATTTAACGATCTGATATATATATGCTTTGGTTTTTAAATATTTTAGATAGTATATAACGATCTGATTTGCAATAATTGATTTAAATTCGAGAGTTTGGGGATAAAAGGATTGAGCTTTGAGCTTTTAAAGAAATATGGATCATGGATTAAAAAAAAAATTTCCTTTTTTTGGGTCCAAATCCAAATTTGTCAACAAGAAAAAATAATTGCAAAATTGCCCCCATGCAGGATCGAACTACAGACCTTCAGTTTACAAGACTGACGCTCTACCACTGAGCTATAGGGGCGTCAATTAGAATTTTTTACACCATAAAATATTAATTAATGTTTTTATGACCCATTAGATCAAGCAAATAGATATATTTTTGGATTATATTTTGTACATTTACATGCTCTTCTTTAGAAAGAAATATCTAAAAGTGGTATCACCTACACTGATGCGAGGAAAAAAAAGTTAAAACTGTGTCTACAGCTTATCGCAGAACGTAAAAAAATTGTAGTGACACATCATCGTAACTCTTAGCAAAGTTTCTTGCGCCATACTCCTAATTTTTACATTCGCGAATCGCACTGCACCCAAAAAAGTCGTAACAGGACATTAATAATTAAGGTCCTTTCGTGGATATTTTTTGTTTTTTCTCCATTATCCTCCTCTTCTTCTTTCTTTAACTTTTTATTTTTTTATATTCTATGTTTTATTTTAATTTTTGGGCCATGGGTAATGTGTATTAAAAAACAGTGGGCTTGGGCCTCGATCACGAAAGAATGGGCCTACCCTGGGCCCACTTCACTTGCCACATGATTCGTTTTGTTTATATAAACTCTATTAAAGCGTATGATCAAGTGATATTGGACTCAATGAACTAATTAAGAACAAAACCAATGTAGTGTGCATTGTGAAATTTGGTTGTGTGTTTTGTAGGTTGATTTTTAAATTTATTTATGTTACATAATTTTGTGCATCTATTTGTAACTCCCAATCATCACAAAACCAGCCCCAATATATATAAAAAAAAATTTATGTCACATCACAATTATTTGTTTCAAATTTTAGCATCCCTAAAATATATTGAGAGTCCCTGTACTATCCTAATATCCTAAGTTGGCTTCTGTACTTTTTCTTCACACAGTTCAACTCGTGAGCTTTGACATATTTTTACGTTTTATTTTTGTAATTAAAATCTTCAATTTTACTGTAAAATAGTTGTTTGGTTTGTTCGGATTAAAATAAGATAAATCAACCAATCGTCCCTAGCGCAAGTGGCAAAGGGCTTGGTGGTTGGTATCCGAGATCCCAAGCTCGAAGCCTAATTGCTTCACATTTTCAACTAAATTTATTTTTAAAAAAAATAAGCGAAGCGAATAGCATACTATCTTTCTCTAAAAAAAAAAGACAAATCATAAATTATATAGAACAAAAAGAATTTTATATATATATATATATATATATATATATATAGTGTGGAGCTACTATAATTTCGGAAGTATAAGGGAGTTGATGTTTTCACTTTTTGGCCCTTGGATCAAGAATTATAAGGTCGGGATGAAAGGGATTGATCCAAGGGTCAAAACATTGGAAGCACCAACTCTCTTATACTTTCGAAAATATAATAACTTTACTTTATATAGAGAGAGAGAGAGAGAGAGATTAGAAACAAAAACTGCAATATAGGTGAATGTTTAAATACAGAACTATTTAAATTAAGAGAGCATGGGCCAAGTTGCAATATCAAAATAGCGTAGAGGCTTCTATACATTTCCATCCTACAAAGTAGGGGTGTCAACGAGCCGAACACGAGCGAGCTAGGGTCGGCTCGTATTCGGCTCGTTTATTTAAATATCGAGCCAAAAAATTCGGCTCATGTTCGGCTCGTTTACTAATGAGCCGAACACGAGCCGAACATGAGCTGGCTCAGAAACAATTAGTTTAAATGATTAAAAATGATATATATATATATAAATAAATTTATGAGATCTTATCCATTAGACTTTGATCTAATGGTTGAAACTTTATATATAAAATGATTTTTTATAATTGATCAATTGTGCTTTAATTTAGGTTGGGCTAAAAATCAAATAATAAAAAAATTATATATATATATTATATAAATAATATAAATATTAAATATATATATATTTGAGCTGTTATCGAGCCGAACACGAGCGAGCTGACCCCAGCTCGTGTTCAGCTCGTGTTTTGCTCGTTTACTAAACGAGCGAGTCGATTTCGAGCTCATTTCCAGCCGAATACGAGCTGGCTCACGAACAGCGAGCTGGATTGCCACCCCTACTACAAAGTGTGACAACACCCCACCCTTAGAAGGGTGGGGTGTATCTTGTACACTTTGATTGGGGTGTACAAGAAGTATTTTTCTACAAAATATTCACTTAATCTTATCTTATAGGTCCAATGTCATGTGTAATGCTCTAAACCACCCTAACCCCTAGAAGTGACTAATTAATAAAGATATATAAATAAAAAGTTTTTGTTAGGCCCCAGTAATTTTCCATAATTCCAACTTTTCTAGTTTCTTTTCTTTTTTTTAAAAAAATAATATTCTCACCAACCACTAAATTTGTACGACAAGTGGTTGCCACCATCAGACCCGGCCGTCCTACACAATAGACCCAAGTGATAGTGGAAACAAAATAAAGCATAGCTATGTGGACATTAAAAAATAGAAAGGTAATAATGTAGAAAGCAAGCTTATCTGAACGATAGATTATTCTAAATCAACTATATAATTTTTTAAAAGTTTAATTTTACTATCCAATCTTTTAACTTGTTTGATAAATTTGAGTCGATTAACGATACTTTGGCTTCAATATTTAAATTAATTACTTACTTTAATGAATTTATAACTGCGAGAATTGTACGAGATATACTGATTAAGTCTGTAAAGATAGACGACGTATTTAAATTTTAAAGTCAAAGCGTTGTTGACTGGCTCAAATCAAATAAATTGAAAAGTTTGATGATAAAATCAAAATTTTAAATGTTGGATATCAAACTCAAAATAGACTATAGTTCAAATAAGTTTTATACTTTTTTTGTCAAATAAATATAACTTTTTTCTACCACAAATTAATATTTTTATACTAATTGTATTATTATTTAATATGAAAAACTAAAAAATGTCCAAATATGAAGGGGGTGTAAGATTTACATAATTATGCTCTACTTTTGAAGTTACAAATAACATCGCTCTACAAACTAGAAAAACTATTTATAAAATTTCAAAAAAAAGAAAAACCTAATTTTCTTAAAAACCAAATAAATGGAAAATATATTTTCACAAGAAAATTATTTTTGGATTTTTTTTTATAAAAACCAAACATCATGGTTGTTTTGTTGCACGTAGTTATAACTGCACTTTAGTTATAACTGCATGCCAATTCAAATACACCTTTCGATTTTATATATTTGAACTTTACTGATGCAGTTGGAACTATAAGAAGGCTCAAATGCAGCGGTTGAAATTACACCCAAATTAACTGCAATTCTAACTACAATAGTTGGAGAGCATAATATTAAACAAAAATAAGCGTACCTCCCCAATTATCTTCTTAATAGAAAATTATTTTATTTCTATATATAGAATAATCTTACCATCCTATATATAAAATAATAAAATTTTGTAAATGTATTTTTCAAACGCACATAATTAAACAAAATATTTATAGTTACTCTATTTTCTACCGTATCCAACTGAATAAAATATGTACAATTATAACTATTTTATTCTTAATTACATATTTTTTTTCAAATGATACTATATATTTATAATTACAACTAATCAAGTGGCCGCTGAGTGAAAATTCATTGCATATTCAAATGCAAGTAGCCAGTAGCAATTCTTTATTTTTCCCTCATAATATGGACAAGGGTTAATCATCCACATCAAGTGGGAAAAAATTAATACCCAATGCACCCTATTCTCATTTTAGAGAAATACAACCGATACACTTTAAAATGAAATGTACATCTTATACCCATTTTATTCTAAAAGCATTAATATATATTGGGATAATTTTAAAAATCACCCCTGTATTTTCGTGCTTTTTCACTTTAGTATCCTGTGATTTAAAGTGTATCACTTTAGTGTCCCGTGGTTTCGTTATTCTCTTTTTTCGTTATTTTTCGTTAGTTTTTTCGTTAAATTATATAGAAAAAATTTCAGATACCTCACTTATGGTTTATCGAATATTCACTTTACTATCCCGTGGTTTTAACTTTCTCACTAATTTAATTAAAAAACTAACGAAAAGATAACAAAAAAAGAATAACGAAATCACAGGACACTAAAATGTTACACTTTAAACCACAAAATACTAAAGTGAGAAAGTATGAAACCACATGAGTGATTTTTGAAGTTATCCCATATATATTTTAGAACGAGCCCTCTGCTTCCAAACCTAACTTGATATATCCTTACCACTCCCCTCCCTCCCTCCCTCTCTCTCTCTCTCCATATCCATCTTAGTAGTATCTAACACTCCCCTCATCCCTCCTCACTCCCTCAGCAAACATCTCGGTCGCCGGCTCTCCCGTGCCGCCCGGCGATGAACGCCACCGTCGACGTCCCGTCGTCGCGCCTGAAGAATTATCGCGGCGGTGGCGACCGAAAAGACCGCAGCCTCTTCGCCGCCAGGTTCGCGGCAATCCTCCTCGCCGTCTCGATCGCTGCCGCCGCCTTCTTCGCCTCCCGCGTCCTCGCCCCGCCCCTGCGCTCCCTCCTCCGCTCCTCCTCCGCCTCCGCCTCTTCCCCCCGCGTGCTCTGGCTCTTCGTCGTCGTCATCGCCGCCGCCATCTGGATCCTCCACCACGCCGCCGCGCCACATGATCGGCCAGTACTGCCATCCGACTGGACCACGCACCTCTGGCACGACAACGAAATTCACCCGCCGACGATGTCGGAGTACAACTACTACTACAATAACGACATAAACGCGGAAGCGGCGAGAAAGAGTACAAGAGTCGTAGAACCACCGAAGGAGGAGGAGGACGACGATGAGTCGATGGAGGCGACGTGGAAGGCGATCGTGCGGCGGCGCGGGGTGAGGAAGAGTGAAGAGAGAGTGGAGAAGAGAACTAAGGATGATGCGATCGATCTACCGAGAAGGGTTGTGTACAAGGAGGGGGGTGTGAAGGAGAAGAAGAAGGCGGCGGCAGCGGCAGCGGCGGTGGCGAACGACGAGCTGTTCCGCCGCGTCGAGACGTTCATCAAGAAGCACTACGACCACCTCAGGCTGCAGCGGCAGGAGTCCGAGCAGCGCCGCCTCCTCGGGATGTTCCGCCGCCGCGGCCTCAGCTAATGATTCCGGTTCTCCCTCGCCCGCTCTGAGGGAGAACCCAAATAAAACTCTTGTGAGTACTGCATCCACATGCATGTAGTTTTTTTTTTTTTAAAAAAAAAATACTGTAATGATATATGTATATATTTTTACATATTTAATTTGCTCTTACTGATTCAGTTTAATCTTTTCTTGGCTTTTGTTTTCGCGTAGGAATATTGCACGCATGCATGTGTATGTGTGGTTTCAAGTGGGGCTTGTTGGTGGTGCAATTTATATCATGGAGAGATGATCGAAATACTTTTTGTTAATTACTTCACGTATCTTTTTGCTTATGGATCCTTGTATATATATAGATAATTGTACTTGTTTTCCGCCTAATGGTGATCTCTATATATCATCACAAGGTTGATGCATGGGTCATGTACATTGCCGTGATGTAGCTAAATATACGTACAAACGAATTAATTTAGTTTTGAGTAATTGATGTCAAGCATTATATTGTTAATTAGTTACCATTTAGCATTTATTTGATATTATATTGCACCTAGTAGAGTATTACATATATATATATATATATATATATAGTTGTGCTGGACTACTGTTAATAGTATTTGGATGATAAATTGTAGGGTTGGAATGATAATAGTCCCCTAGGTTTAGTGGTGGTCCCCCTAAAGTTTAGTAGGTGTTTCGTAAAATAGTATAATCTAAGGATTGAAATTGACCAAGGAGTAGATCTAATTAATGGTGATAAACTAAATAAAACCAAGTACTTAGTACTATTAATAGTATCTCTCTCTCTCTCTCTATATATATATATATATATGCTATCCCATCTGCTTAATGGCACATATCTAGCAGAAGCTAAATATAATCATTTTCATTCAACTAAGCTCGTCTTTGCTTAATTATTGCACGCATGAATCGATATAATAATTAATATGAATGGTGAAAAGTATATATGTATCCTAAATCACAATCCAAAGATAAGTTATGAACAACATCTAAGATAGATTCTATAATAATATATATAATTTGTACGTACGTCTTTCGCTTAAGTCAGACTCGTTCGTAATAATTGTATATGTTGTACACTATTTTCACTCATCATCCTCAACTATTGATCAAATCACTCAATTAGCTAGTTACTATATATTATTCGTACCATTGCTTAATTTTGTCGAAAAAGCTTGTGGTCATATCTCCTACAATTGAATTAGTTGTTCACCTTACTAATTAATTAAAGTTGTTCCTCATTTATCACGAATCCAAAGTGGAGGATGCATGCATCTCCTTGATTAGTATATGTATGGTTGAAAAAGAAATAGCAATTTAATTACACCTAATTACTTTGCCATTTAAAGCCAATTATTTTCGAAAATTGAAGAGTCAAATTATCTATTGGAAATTATAGTGGTAATTAAGACAAGGAACGCGATTGGATAAAGGTCTCTATGAGTACCGGATTTACTGGGGCACGAAATGCAAAGGGTCAACGACAACATAATTCTTTTTTTCTTCAAAAAAAAATTCAAACTTAACTTGGTCTAGCTTGAAAATTACAGAATTAATAACTATAAAATTAGTAAAATTTAGAAATGATTTAGTATAGCTAGCCCTTATGACTCTATTTTCATAGTCAAGCTCAAAGTGAACTATATTTTTATTTTATATATCGGAAATAGTGATCGCCAATATTATATCATGTAAACAAAAACATGCATTAAAAATATTACGAAAATTACATTTCTTACTGAGTTTATTTTTTTTTTAAAATGAGTTGTTGGATACAGATGACTATAATGTAACTCAGAAGGATCTTCCAAACTTGATCACTAAGAAAAACCTAATCATTTATTAAACAAAGTAAATAGTCTTAGTAACATGTCTACTTTAGAAGAAATAAATTAAAGCAGTCAAATACAAAGATAGCTAATTGGCAACACGTAACAACCTAATCAACTACTTAACATATGCTAATAAAAATTTAAAAAAAAATTAAAAGTCATTTTCTAGTGAAACCATGAGAAATGTGGAGCATTGAAGGGCAGTGGAGATTTTGTTCAATACAATTAGATTCATGAGGCTTAATAATTAATTTCTTGTACCAATTCCCTTGTGAATAGAAAATTTTGGGGGTTTCTTTCAAAAAAGAAACAAAATGAATAGAAAACTCTGGGAGATCTACAACATGACAAAGAGTAGATCTCAAATAGAGTACTAAATTGACACTTTATCTTCTACTTCTAATCAAGTATCTATGATATGGCCAACATGATAATCTCCTTAGATAATTTATATATTTTCTACCCAATTTGTTATAGTTTGTACACAGGAGTCAATGTAAAGTATTGCATTAAGCCTTCTTTGCAGGGTGACTAAGTCCATGGAAATTAAATTGTTCCAACTTTTTATTAAGGTCATATATATCTGGAGCGTATGAATATTTTATTATATTTGGTAGATGAAGTGTATGATCAAATAAGAACATCATATTCAGCTTTCAATTTATTTTTTTTTGAAATAAAATAAATCGTCTCGCAAGTAAATTTTGCTATGTAGCCAAATTATTAATGTCAAGACCTTTTAAGAAGCAAAAAGCTAAACTCTTCGATTCCAATCATACACACAAAAAATTCTCGTGTATGTATATATATATATATATGTATGTATATATATATATATATATATATATATATATATATATATATATATATATATATATATATATATATATATATATAGAGCTAGTCTCCTATACTATCTATAGTACCGGGGCTCCGGTACTATAGTTGCTTTTTCGATCTTAGGGTATTCAAATCAACGATCCACACCGTTGAAACTGATTTAGGATATTTGAAGTTCTTAGAAATAAATTTTTATAATTTTTCGACGTAGTTTACTTTGTGATCAAACCGTTTCAAAATTGTCAAATTTCAATGGTTATTATGGCGAGTTTGTAGTTTAACGGTGGAGAAGAATCTAAATTTATTCAAATTTTGATAGAAAATACTTTAAACTACATAGATGAAGGTCAACATCCTTGATCTTGAATTCGAAACTCCTATACTCAAATTTTAAGAATTATTCAATTTCCACCGTTCATTTTGACATGATTTATTTACTAAGTAAATGATATCGAAAAAAACTAAAATTTTATTCCTAAGAACTTCACATACCCTAGATCAGTTTCAACGGTGTGGATCGTTGATTTGAATACCCTAAGATCGAAAAAGCAACTATAGTACCGGAGCCCCGGTACTATAGATAGTATAGTAACCTCATTCTATATATATATAATACCAAATAAGTTATTATTGAATAATTTAATCTGACATCCGAACATTACCTCAGTGTTACACTTTCACAAAGTTTATTAATTTGGCTAAATAGCTTGGTTATGTTGTCTCCTTGCTTGCTCCACAAGACTTAGAATTTATTGAAGTAAGCTAATTTTCACTTCCCATAAGTACAATTTTACTAACTTGTTAATGAAAAAGAAAAGTCTTGGTAGGTAGGAAAAGAAAATATTTTATGTAATTCGATAGAATTAACAATGACAACCAACAAAACAAATGTATATGATCAATTAATATTTTACATTTGATGGTAAAATTAAGTACAAGAGGAAGCATTTTCGCTTTGTTTTCGTTGTCTCAATTTGTGGCCAAACTATATATATATGTTGCTTGACCTTGCTAGCTAGCTACTAAATTTTCACAAACAGTAATATTAAAACAAATGTATATGATCAATTAATATTTTACATTTGATGGTAAAATTAAGTACAAGAGGAAGCATTTTCGCTTTGTTTTCGTTGTCTCAATTTGTGGCCAAACTATATATATATGTTGCTTGACCTTGCTAGCTAGCTACTAAATTTTCACAAACAGTAATATTAAAATGAGGAGATAGTTTTGAAGACTAATTCAAAGTTGATTAGATGGATATTTTTGTTAATTAATTATCTTTTGTTGTCCCTTTCGCGGAGTCGCTTTGTCTATTATAATATACTATCACAAATAATTCAGAGATTTTGTACGTATAGTTAATCAGTGTTCTATAGTATTCAAAGTTAACTCAATTAATTGGACCGATCGATTCAGTCTGAATTTTTTATTATTTATTTTCTCTAAATCTGACTACGGTGCCAATTATTTCTGAAAATAGCACAGCTAAATACTATTAAAGCTACACTCCAAATATATTTTAGGGATAACTTCAAAAATCACCCCTGTGGTTTCATACTTTCTCACTTTAGTATACTGTGATTTAAAGTGTATCACTTTAGTGTCCTGTGGTTTCGTTATTCTCTTTTTTCGTTACTTTTCGTTAGTTTTTTTTGTTAAATTATGTAGAGAAAACTCCAGATACCCCACCTATGGTTTATCGAATATTCACTTTACTATCATGTGGTTTTAACTTTCTCACTAATTTAACGAAAAAATTAACGAAAAAATAATAAAAAGAGAATAACGAAACCACATGACACTAAATGGATACACTTTAAACCACAGGGTACCAAAATGAGAAAGCACAAAACCACAGGGGTGATTTTTGAAGTTATCCCTATATTTTATGGTACTCAATATCTATGCTCATGTCACAAATCTACCCCTCGCATATTTCCTAAAAAAATGCATATATGCTTCAAATCACTAGTACTAGATGCTTGCTATGGATCATGTGCCCATGTGTATGTGGGACAACATTGTAATTGTACCCCAACTACTAGAGAAACCTCATCCTAGTCAAGTTATTAAACATCCAAAGTCAAGCAAGAAACCTTTATTAAACTTCATTAAATATGCTAGGAATTATTAATTAATTAGGAGGGATCCATGCAATTCCCACATAAAAGAAGTGTATGATGCATCGTTTAATCGTAATCATACGGCCAAAAAGCTTAAATCTATATTTTTAAAGTCATTATTAAACTATGATCTTTTAGTTTGCTATTTGTTTTGCTACAGAGTGTTGTTATCTAAAATATCGATCTAATAGGAAATGACTCTGAGTTATTTTAACATGTTCGCTCATTTGCATAGTGAAAATCAGGCGGCCTAATTCCTATTTATGCACATAACATTAGAAATGGTATATATGCACCAATTTTTATTTTTTTTAAGGATTTTAATACTGTGAGAGTGGTTCGAATTGAATTAACTATGTAATAGGGGATCTAATAAAATGTAGTTTCCATTTCAAGGGTCAAGTACTAGGCATTGTGCAAGGCAAATGCGTCACTTTGATGATGTGATCATTGCAATACTCATCTTAGCCAACCAATTTGGTTTGTTTTCATTGAATAAGATCTCGAGGTGGTTAATTGTGCTTTGGGTTACGCCATCTTAGAACAAAATTTTTAGAAATGAAAATGGCCCCATCTGTTGCTCGATCATCATATGATCGACACGAATCTTAAAATCACAATTAGATTTGTGCCGCGTTTCTATTGACCCCGTCTAGTAGACGAGGTCCAAGGAACAATTTCTCAAATCTACTCGTGGAAGCATCAAAATCTCGAAAGTATAAGAAAGAAAAGCATCTTCTAACTACCGATCATTCTCAAGCTTGATAGTTGGTACATGAAGTCTCGAAGTCTAATTAATGAATCACATTTTCAGTAAAATTTATTTTTTTAAAGAATAAACGAAATAGCAGCATACTATCATTTTCTCAAAATCGATCATTATTTTCCAGTAAATTTTGAGTCAAAAAAAGTAAAAGGAACTATTAGTTGCATAGCGAGAGAGAGAAAAAAAAAAAAAAAAAAAGTAGACAGATAGTTTGTCCTCCTTCAAAGGGTTGTTTGGAAGTGGAAAGTCAGAGAGTGAGCAACTTATGAGTTTTGCAAACTCAATTTTGCCCCCTAGCTAGCCCCCCATTTCGACGGCCTCATGATTTTGACATTGAAACAAATCATGATGCTTTATTGCCTGCGATTTTTTAAAAGTATCAGTTCAAGCTCCGAGATCCGCGAAAATAAACAGGTCCTATTTACATTCCTTTCTCTATGGTTTGGCGCCTTTAACATCTTCCCTTTTTTTAAAAAAAAAAATTAAAGAAAAGAAAAAATAATTCTGAAAATGAAGTAGGGATATAGACAGCACCTGGTCTAATTCCCACCAAGATGGGCCGATAATACAACCATATTATTGAAAATTTTGGCCCACAGGGCTGGCCCATTTGAACTCCTTCCTGACATGCTCCAGCATGTGGCGTCGGGCCCGTTGAGTATTGAGGTCATCTGACGCTTATAAGCAAAATGGAGTTCATGTAAAGACATATGAGATATGCTAGATAATGTTTCTCCGTTTTCGGACGAGGCTGCAGAAATTATATTATAATTGACTCAATGCGTTATACGAAACGATATTATGTACCGAAGCATACAAGTTTTTTTTTTTTTTCCTATTATACTCTGTCACCACATATAGTGCAATCTCTCTAGAATCCCAAATAGAGCAATAGTCATATCATATCCTAGTTGGGCCACTAGTTCTTCACAAAAGCAGTCTAAATACATAGCTTCTTTAAATAAAAAAAAAAAAAAAAAAGGAAACATAGTCTGCTATAACCTTATTCTGGAACATCTCTCCACCTGGGACTCAAATTCATGACCCTTCCAAACCCTACCCAAGTGTTTTACCATTAAGATACTCATAGTTTCGCCTTAACATTGTGAAATTATGTTAGGCCCTCTGTTCCAAGACTCTCAGTGAAGCGTAATACTATTATACTAACTGAGAAGCCGAGGGCTCAAAGCCTCATATTTCTTAATATGAACACGCAAGTAGATTTCGAATCCTCAACCTCATGAGTAGCATCCCAAATAATAATACGAGGGTATCTATGCACACCGCTGAGCTATGCAACGGTAGTTAAGATAAACATAAGGCGATGCCTGATGTGACGGTATTGAACGGAATTCCACATGTACATTTTTACCGAACCTTTTCAGTAGTACTTCATCTTCTTCTTCTTCTTCTTCTTTTGCGTCTTCGTTACCCCAAAAAAAAGGATGTACTTGTAATAATCTTGCATTATTGCTTGCCTTTGGACGCACAAAAGGGTACTTACATTTGCTTTTGTTCAGTTGATCTCAGCTCCACCCCCACCACCTCTCATTTTCTCCTTTTTCTTTTTTCTTTTTTTTTTTCTCTCTCTTTCTACTACTCCACCCCACACCTTTTCCAATATAGAATCTACACACCATACTAGAACACATGGGGGAGGGTTCCTTTGGTAAGGTCACGTCCCCTTCTCCCACTCCTCATTGCCTCTTCCATTCTCCACTTTTATTGTGTATAGGAGATAGGAGATCTCTTCATGACCTAACCTAAAATCTATACTAGGGAATTTAAGTGGACCCTTGGCTCTCGTAATGGCTTGAAAATTTTAATTTATGATTTGTTTGGATGTTAGAATCTTTTTTGTAATTATTGCGATGTTAGTCGACTGTAACAGCTTGATATTAGAATAATATGTTCCAACTATACTTCATGTGTTTTATCTTATTCTGAAGAAATAATGTTGAGCCTTTATATACTGTAACTTGTAAACATCTGGTTGCACTTTTTATCCTGCAAGGCTTTTGAGGAAGCAAACGGCACGTTCTAAAGAAGATGATAAAAAATTAATATAATTTGTGAATGCCGCCTCAAATTTATCTTATATAAAAGTATATGTATCTCCACATTCTTTTGGTAGTATTGGAACATGAACAGTTCTTTTTTTTATCAAAAACATCTTTTTTATAATTTTTATTGTTGAATAAAAAATCCCGCAAATAAAAATTCTATTTTTTATATAAAATTAAAAAAAAACTTACTTTTTTAGAAACCAAACAGATAGAAAATAATTTTTCGGCCAGAAAAATATTTTCCGGACTACTTTTCGGAGAACCAAACAACTCTTTGGGCCCCTAACAAAACTCTCACATGGAGCTTCTTTTTCGAACTCTAAACTTTTTGGGATGTGATTTATTAAACACATGCTAGAGTTTTAATATTTCTCAATCAAATAATTAATGAAGTATATATTTATAAAACCAAACTAAACAGGTATTAAAGAGCTAATTAATATATACCACAACACAAGAGAAGGACATAAAATAGTAGATATAGAGTCCAATCAAGTATCAAGCTTCCTTTTACCTACATCGCGTGACAAAAGTGATTGTATGTGTAAGTGGATCTTGGTCTCATGTCGGAGTCAATGTCTCTTGCAAACTTTTTCTTTCTTTTTTTTTTTTTTTTTTCTTTTTTTGTTGGGGACCCAATTATCTTTTTAGTTCTCATACTCTTGGTTTCATACCACCTCGCTTAAAATGTATAAAATTTATTTTAGTATTATCCATTTTGATCTGACTAGTTATCTTTTAAATATTTTGATTTTGCTATATAACTTTATAATTCATTTTATTTGAGTCGGCCAATGACTCTTTAACTTTAAAATTTGGATGTGCATTTATCTTTACAGATTTAATTATCATAATTTATATAATTATAAATTTATTAAAATAAGCAGTTAAAGAATTTTTGTGTCGGAAGAGCTTCAAAATGGCATAAATTAAATTAAATTGAAAAATTAAGTACTAAAATTAAAATTTAAAAAAATTAAAAGTCGAATTAAAATGGTCTATAGTTCAGATAAGTTTTATATATCTTTACCTTATATATAAATATTCATTTGCTTATTCATGTGGTGGGTTGGAGGGACCAATCGATATATGCATATCTCTTCTATTGGTTCATGGTTGTGGCGTGTGATTTTTTAAATTTTTTCTTACTTATCGACTGTCCCTAGCGCAAGTGGTAAAGGGCTTGGTGGTTGGTACCCGAGGTCCCAAGTTCGAATTCTAATTGATTCACATTTCCAACTTCAGTTGACAGGGGATTTATTGGTTTGCATTACTTACACTTGTTTTTATAAGGTTCACTGATTCAATGTTGTCAATTAAAAGGAAAAAAAAAAGAAATTAATTTATGCACGGAAACGACAAAGAGACCCACTTTGGAAGCAACGTCCATTGATTAGTTAATTGATTTCAAATTCAACGTATGTTTTAAGACCACGTAATAGATGCTCTTGGCTGAAATTTCTCATAAAATTTGAAAGAGTCTAGTCTCTTCCCATTAATCAATGTTAGAGTGGATGGTCCACCACCTTCATCTCTTTTCATTAATTTTTAAAAAATGTCTACGCTTCTGTAGTTTATTGTACAAAAAAAATTTATTATCAGATAAAAAATGTTAAATAATACGAAACAATTATTTTCTCTAAAAACTTAAGCGGGTAAAGAATGGTGTTTTTATACTTAACACTCCGGCTCACGTCTTCTAGGTGATGTGTGCTATATTTAACATTCTCCCTCGCGTCGGGCTCCAGATTTTTTTGATAAGCCCATGATATGAACTTGAATTAAATAGAATAATCGTACTCAGAACCTCCTGTTCTGATGTCATATTAAAGAATATGAAACAACTTTTGTACTCTAACAGCTAGAGCTGATGAAGAATGATGTTTTTATATTTTTATATTTATCAAAAAAAAACTAATGAACTGGAGTACAGTATGTCGATTCAACTCAGCCAGGTCCAACTTGGTATAAAAACTTGGTTTTATTTTTAAAATGTGGCGAATTTTCTATCAAGTCACTGAACAGCTCCACTCGGCTTACTTTTGGATCTGAGTTAAATTTTTTTGACTTTTCGAAAATTATGAAAGATGTAAATAATTACCATGATAATAGTGAGATGGAGATCACTCCTATCATGCACTTTGTAATCTTTTTACTGGAATTTTATTCAATAGTTTTAAAAATGGTCAATGTTTACTAGTCAATTTCAATGCTGAGACATTAATATTGATCATCATGGTATGTAATTTTTCATTATTTTCTAGATTTTGAATAGAATGTTATGAACTGAATTGTGGAAATTAATATTCAACTGTCCTTGTCAAAGACTCAAAGGAACCAACCATAACAAGTGGAATATTCCTTTCAGAAAAAGTTGGAAAAGTTTTAAGCTGTTGGGTATAGGCAGCTACTACATAGTTTTCTTAGCTGTTCAATGATCTCCATCCTTTTAACAGTCCAAAACTAAGCCTACTAATTGATATATCAAAGAGGAATTGAATGCTCAATTTTCCCACTTGTATATGATTTTTCGCTTTTGGGCCACTAGCTTTGCGACGAGACAACTTTTATGATTATAATATCAATATAATAATCATCATTATTGATAGAATAAGTATGTGAAATTTGATCAGCAGTTCCGTCGTAAATGCTTTGCTTCATAATAATCCTCTCTATAGGTATTACGTACCTTGAGCTATAGATCATCATTTGAACTTACAAACTAACCAAAAGCTAATTATGTAAACAACTTATTTTCTACATTTTTTTTTTAATTCCAAAAATGGAGTTTGGATAGTAATACCAAATTGCGCTAAAATTCAGAAAGGTCTGAAACTTTTTTTATCTCACAAATCTCAATTGGGTCAAATCTGAAAACAACTGGACTTCCATTAATTCACACTAAGAATCTGGGGTGAGCCCACTTTTCCCTAATCTAGCCAACATATATAGGGCCATAATTTAGGTCTATTCATGTGACAACTAAAAAGGCAATGAAAAAAGGGCTCCTAACATAAACTTGAAGCTATCTAACACCTTATCTCTCAGCTTAAAACAAGGTATAATTGTTTCTTTCTATCTACTCAAACAAGTCTCAAGATCACTCCTTTTCACTTATTTTAATAGAAAATATGTATAGAGAGAGAGAGTATATATATTTAATAAAAAATATGTATATATAGGGGGAAAACATTCACTCCATGTGGCCATGTACATAGCCACATGGAGTGAATGTTTTCCTTTATAAATATGCATATATATGTAGCCACATGGAGTGAATGTTTTCTTCTGTTCATATGGGGGAATGTATACTATACATATATATGCATGTGTGTCTAGCTATATATATATACTATATAGAGAGAGAGTATAATACTTTTAGAAGTAAATGAATATATATATATATATATATTTAAGTCTTTTTCGTTAATGGGGCATTTAAATTGATGATCGACACTACATTTGAACTTTTAAAGCTTCAAATTTTATAATTTTTTATATCATTTGGCTAATTTTCAAGTGGTTCAAAAATTGTCAACTTTAAATGACTAATATAAGATGAATTTGACACTACTTGATCAAAACACAAATGATATCATAACATCGTAAAATTCAGTTTCCAAATAGTTTTAAATAGCCTAGATCATTTTTGTTGGAGCTGATCACTAATTCCATATCTTATTGCCCAAAACGACATGAAAGTATATAATTCTGTTTATATTTAAAAGTATTTTAACTTTACTCTCTCTATATATGTATAGAACATAGATTAATAAAAGATTAAGATTGGAATTAAAATAATTGGTCTTCATTCCATGACAAAAGAACCATTCCTACGAACGTTATTCATGGCATGGTTTGGACACTTTGAATATTTTTTTTGCGTACCTTTTTATGTACCAAAGTGTGCTAATTAAATGTGGTTGCAATCATGTAGGCTCAAGGAGTTGGAGAACTATTACTATATACCATACCTTTTGATGAGCTTTATTTATACGTTGCACGTTACTGTGTACCACATTCTACAAATATCACGTGATATCAAATTATCAATCCTCTACCTTGTTATAAAAAAATAAAAAAAATTTTTAAAAAAGAGTTGGGATGAAAACGGATTTATTAGTAGCTCTAAATCATGCTTAATTTTTCGCCATTTTGAATGTGCGTGCACATATCTAACATCACTTGTTACTGGGGCGTTACATATTACCGTCTCATATGTCATGAGAACAAAAAAAATTTATTGCCTAATAAAAAAAAGGATAATTGCTTATATATCTTTCAAAATTTTAAAAATATCTCATTTGTCCCTACTATTTTTTTTACTTTCTAATATACCTTTCATATGTTCCTTCATTATTTAAAAATATTCATGTAGTTACCATCCATTAAGTTAATTTAGATTAAACGTGAGTTAAATATCTATCAAAGTTAAAAAAAAAATTAAAATGCCTCTTTTGTCCTTAACTTAAGGGCAAATAAGAAATGTTGGTAATGGTAGAAGGATATATGCGAAAAAATTAAGAATCAAAATACTTCTTGTGCTCCTAACTTAAGGACAAATAAGAAAAGTCGGTGATGCTAGAAGGGTATATTTGAAAGGGCAAAATAGTAATTTTACAGAGATAACAGCTAATGCTAACCGTTCACTAACAGAATTTAACTCTAAGGGCCTGTTTGGCAACCGTAGGAATTTAAAATAGAGTTTTATATTTTGCTGTAATAGATTGGTACAAAAACTTCAAAACTCTATAATTTTTTACTCCGTTTTTTATTGTTTGGTTCAAGTCCGGAAAAAAATAATTTGATGTAAAAAAAATAAATTTTTGGTGTTTGGTGGAGGGCGGAGGGCGGCTGTGGAGGACGGCGGCGGCAGCGCCGGCGGTGGGGGCGGCGGAGGGCCGCGGCAACGACAGAGGAGGGGGGGGCGGCGGTGGTGTTGGAGGCGGAGGGCGGTGCGGCTAAGGGCGGAGGGCGCAGGGCAGCGGCAGAGGGCGGCGATGGCGGTGGAGGGCGGCGGCAGCAACGGAGGAGGGCGGCGGGCGGAGGGCGGGGAGGGGGGGTGGCGCGGCTGAGGGCCGAGGGCAGCGGCTGAGGGCGGCGGTGGCGGCGGTGGCGGCGGAGGAGGGCAACGGCGGCGGGGGGCGGCGGAGGGCCGCGGCAACGACAGAGGAGGGGGGGGGCGGCGGCAGTGTTGGAGGCGGAGGGCGGTGCGGCTAAGAGCGGAGGGCGGAGGGCGGAGGGCAGCGGCAGAGGGCGGCGATGGCGGTGGAGGGCGGTGGCAGCAACGGAGGAGGGCGGCGGCGGGGCGGTGGCGGTGGCGGCTGAGGGCCGAGGGCAGCGGCTGAGGGCGGCGGTGGCGGCGGAGGAGGGCAACGGCGGCGGAGGGCGGCGGGGTGGGGCGGGTGGGGGGGGGGTGGGGGCGGAGGGCGGTGGGACAGCGGCGAAGTCGAGGAGAAGGAGGTGGTGGAAGATGTAGGGGGCAAGAAGAAAGAGGTGCAATGAGTTCTCTGGAAAAAAAAAAGAAGTGATTTGTGCTCTTTTTTTTTTTCCTCCAGAAAAACTCCGTTTTGAGTCTATTACTCTGTTTTTTCTACAATTCCAAAAGTCATCCAAACAGGATCATTGTAATATTTCAAGAGTTGTAAAAAATACACTGTAAGTTGGACTATTACTCTGTTTTAGGGAGTATCCAAACAGGCCCTAAGAGTATATTTTGGAATGTAAAAAAGGTATTTTTAATATTAGCTTTCTAAGAAGGGTAAATGATAAATCAAAAAATCGAAAACTTTTTAGTGATATATATAGTCAAAGAGTATCAATTTATTTATCTAAATAGTCAATAAAAATAAAAAATTTAAATAATCTCAAATAATTTCTTCTGAAAATGCTATTGTTGTGATATTATACGTCCCAGTAACATAATTTTGATTAACAAATATTCAACAATCTGTCTAACTATTCTACATAGGCATATAATGATATGATAGCCTAAAATTGGAACATATAATTAATATTAGTCGTTGATAAATATAATTAAAAATTAGAATTAGACTGGAATATTATCAATAGCACCAAGCTATTGGTGCTATTGATTTTTCAGCCCTTGGATTGATGAATGTGCGGTTATGATGATGTGGGCCCTCTAGGGTTGAGTGGATGGTTGGTTGAATAGTATAATCTAACGGGTGAAAATAGTTAAAGGGTTAAATCCAACGGTGGAAAACTCGGTAGCACCAAGAGCTTGGTGCTATCGATAGTATCCCAGCCGGACTCTTAAAAATTATTATTCATCAACTAATGAGGTCTTGTGTGCTATTAGGAGCACGGAGGCCTCCGTGCTTCTAAGCTGTTTTCGATGATATAACTTTTGAATCGACGATCGGCTCTGTATACTTGATCTAGCGTATTTAAACTATCGAGAAAATAAATTTTACAGTTTTTCAATATCATTTACCTAGTGATCGAAAGGACTCAAAATCAGTGGTTGAAAATAAAAATCTCAAAAAAAATTATGATGTAGCACTAAAATTTTCGATCAGAGATATTGATCTTCTTATAGATAGTATAAAAAATTTTCTATCAAAATTTTATCTGATTTGAATATTCTACACCGTTAAACTTGCAAACGGCATACATCAACAATTAAAAGTTGTTGATTTTGAATCTTTTCAATTATTAGGTAAATGATATTGAAAATTCGCAAAAAATATTTTCTAAATATTTCAAATATGCTAGATCAAGACTAACGTAGCCGATCGTCGATTCGAAAATCTCATCATCAAAAATGACTTAGGAGCACGAAAACCTCCGTGCTCCTAATAGTACACAAGTCTTACTCTCAACTAATTTAGCGGCTAACTCGAATTTATTATGTAGAAATTTTTTGTGTACATAATATGCAAAAAAAAAAAAAAAAAAAAAAAAAAGGGAAAAAAAAAGGGAAAAAAAGCGTGGGCTATATAACCAACAGATAGGAAGTGGACGGTGTACTTTGGGGAGAAAAATGGTTGGACGGCCGGATCCAAACTCTTTAGTGGACCACATCACAACACGTGGCAGCTTTTCATTGGTCCATAGTGTCTCCTCTCACTTTTTGCCGGCTTTTTTTTTATTCCACCGAAAAATAAAAAAAAAACGAACCAACCAAATCGCAGCTCCGAACCGTCGGATTGTGATCCAACGGCCCGTTTTCAAAACGGGCCCGTGACGTTGGGCCCCTCACCGTCCCTCGTAACGTCCTCGTCTGCGTAGTCAAAGACCCGCATTTATATATGCTTCAAATCCCAAATCTGAATAGTTAATTGGTAAAAGTGCATGGAGCCCCCTCCACTAGATACCATTTTAAAATAGGCTCATCAACTTTTCTTTTTTTTTATATTTGACTAGATTCTCGCTGATTTTGAGTAATTTTATCTGTATATTCTAAAGAGGATAAAATTTTATAACCGATCATCCAAGGGCCACTATTGCATATTTATCTTGTCATTTTTATCATAATATTAAAAAATTTAAAAAAATTATAAATTCTAAAATAGATGGTGTAAGATCTACACTTCTTTTTAATATTAATAATTAGAATTTTTTTAGAAGATTTACTTAAAATACTTTTTATTAACACTTTTTAACTTTTAGTTTCTAAATTAAATAATTTTAGTTAATTAAATTGAAATTTTATCATATTTATTAATATTTGTAATATATAATAATTTTAATTATTTTTAAAAAATAAGATAACAATAATTAAGTTTGTCTATTTTAATAATTTAACAGGATGAAAATTTTATCTAACCAGGTTAAAAAAGGATAATTTTTGTCTAAAAAATAATTGGCTCCCAATAATTATTAAATCTATTTTTATATTTATTTAATTAATTAGTTTAAATTGAGAAATAAAAAGTCAAAATAATTTTAATTTTAAAAAATAGAGCTGAAGTAGTTAATTCATAATAATCACATAATTGAGGGGTCTCAGCGCATTTCCGCCTAATCAATATTCGACTCGACACCTTTTAGTACCATTTTTAACCCCAACGGGCAACTCCGTGATCCCCGTCGCGTTACGGAACGTGGAGGGGCAAATTAGTCATTTGGAAGTAGCCGTTAACTCCGTTAGAATTTAATCGATTTTTTTGTTCTTTTTCTTGGATTGGAAGGGTTTTTTGTGTAGCTGATACGAAACATTTCCAAAAAGAAATATATCATTATCCACGTGGAATAATAATATCCCTTAATATTATTTTTACAATATTTTATGTTTATATTTATTTATTTAAAAATTTAAAGCCAAGAGTAGAAGAGGTAAAGGGAAAGAGAGAGAAACACAGAGGAAGCTGCAGTGGACGAAGCGACGGGACGTTTCTCCTTCCTCCTTTGCTTCCATTTTGCTCAAATTATTATTCTCGTTTTAGTTTTTTTATTTTTTTTAAAGGCATTCGTGGAGGTTGTTAGGGTATCACGTCGACTTCGATTTATTTGGGATTTTTTTTTCCTGAATTTATTGTTCTTTGTTGGATTTTCTTCAAGATTTTTGGTTTTGGGCGATGTTTTAGACCCGAAGATCGTCCATTGCTGTTGATTTGACCTAGTTTTTAAGGGTTTCTTTGGATTTTTTGGGGTTTGAGGATAGAGATCTGAGTAGTGATTTAGGGTTTTGAGTCGATCGCGCATGGCGTCGGTGGAAGCGCCGAAGAGATCAGCGGTGCGATCTCGCGCGCCGCTCAAGCTTCAGGCGCTGCGGTCGCTGCCGCTCGAGTTCCGATTCACCAGCGGGGGGTCGCCTTCCATGGCGGAAGGCGAGAAAAGGGAGGTGGGGATCGATCTCGGAGCGTTGGGGGAGGAGGAAGAAGAGAACGGGGGAGTGGAGGAGAACGAGGAGTCGCCGTATAGCTCGAAGACGACGTCGAGAGAGGCGAGGCCAGTGGAAGAAGCAGAGGAAGAGGAGGAGGAGGGTAGTGTGGAGTCGGCGGCGCCGTCTCGATCTCCTGCGGCGTTGCCATCGCAGATTGAGTCCAGATGGGGTGATACTAGTTCTTACGGTGCGAAAAAGGTGAGTCACAGCTCGATCCACATTTGAGTTTAATGTAAAAGAAAAAGAGAAAAAAATGAAATTTTGGAGTATATATATATATATATATATATATATATATATATATATATATATATATATATATATATATATATATATTTCTGTTTACTAGAACTTTGGAATTAAATCTGGCGATATTGTGACTTCAAACTGTTAGATTTTATGTAAGCTAGATATTCTAGAGCAATTTGTTCGCATCGATAGGATTTGCTTCTGTGGAATGTTGCAATGATATCAATCTTCCTGCTCTCTCAGGAGCAGTAACTAAATTATTGTGCTTTCCTTGGAAAATTTTATGCCTTGTCTTTAGCAAGAATGCGGTGCCATCACATGTCTTTTTATGTACTGTGCTGCCATTGGACTTGGCTCGTAATATAGCTTCATTCTGCATTTTGTCCAGCGTTAAATGGTGACCATCCAGAACGGGTGTGGGCCCCCATAACTAGTATGGCCTCACAGCCTCATAGATTCTTGATCATTGAAACACGTCGTATATTGCAGAGTCTACTCTAACTCATATCACTGATCATTGCTTTATCATTTCGGACAGCTTATATGATATCATTGGTTCTTTCCTTAGAATTTGTCCCTAAAATACATAGATTGTCACAGGGAAGCACTGATGAAATTTAAGTAGGGCATTATTTCACTTGAACCAAAAATTTGATATTACAACGTTAATTATCACTACCGAATGTATCGGTACTTTTCTTTTGGGTTGATGATAAAAAACAGGTTTTACATGGATCATACTCACATCTGTTCCTTTTCTGTATCTATTGCTTGGCTGAAACTGCCATAACTGCAGTTGAAATTGATCAATTGCATTTACAATAGAAACTGCAATTTAGTGTTTGAAATGTACTTACTCATGGCTTTGAACTCAAGGGATATGCATTTTAAGATGTTGATCAGCTTGTGGAACTTCAGTTGATCGTGCTTGTTCTCTATCTTGTGGCTTCTATTGAATAAACCCTCTTAGTCACAATGTCACATTACTATAATCACGCTTTCATTATCTATATGGTGATAATTTATAGTGAATCAAATTTTCGTTCTGCATTGACCTCAAAATCAATCACTGTTGTATGGTCATGCTGTCGATTGATTGCAAGAACTTCATCTTGAAGTTGGTTGTTTCAGAAACTTCAAGCTTGGTGTCAGCTTCCGAATGGTGACTGGGTATTGGGCAAGATACTTTCAACAGCTGGGGCAGAGGCTGTCCTTTCCCTTCCCGAGGGGGAAGTAAGTTACCATTTCCCACCAATTAAGGCCATTTACTCATATTTCTTGGTATTGCACAGCTCATCTTCTTAATTTTCAATTTCAGGTCTTAAAACTGAAGACTGAGAGTCTTTTACCTGCAAACCCTGAAATTCTCGATGGAGTGGATGATCTTATGCAGCTTAGTTATCTAAATGAACCATCAGTTTTGTATAACTTGCAATATAGATACTACCAAAATATGATATACGTAAGTTCTAAGAATTGTTATGATTGATTTCTTTTACGATTTAATGCATCATATGTCACTGAAACTAGAAGTCTTTTTTGTCTTTGCAACTTAGACTAAAGCAGGTCCAGTTTTGGTTGCTATCAACCCATTTAAGAAAGTCCATCTTTATGGCAATGATTTTATTGAAGCATATAGAAGGAAAACTATGGACAGTCCACATGTCTATGCAATAACAGATACAGCTATCCGTGAAATGAGCAGAGGTAGTCTAACTGAAGCTAGCTATGTCATGTGTATCACGTAGTCTGTTGATCATGCTCGTCTTTAACTTCTAATTTCATTACTTTCTTTGCAGATGAAGTGAATCAATCAATTATTATAAGGTTGGTGGATTTGATCTTGCATTCTTTAGTAACTGCTAGGATATTGTAATAATTAATAATAATTAGTAAAGTTCTTTGATAGTAAAGATCTCATCCTATTCCTGCTAGTTATAATTTCTGAATCTCTGTTTAAAGTAGTTTGAGTGCGTCAGTCTTCTAAGCTAGAGATTTTTTTTTATTTATGTATATGACCCTTTAAACTGTTATATTTAGATGACATTCTCTAAATAAAACAATCAGTAGGACAAAAACTATTTGGAATATTGATTGAAGGATCTTGAGGATATCATTATTTAGAGCTAGAAATTTTAGTATTCAAGACAAATATTAATCAATAATCTATTATAGTGTTGATTCCAGTTAAAGTCCCCTGCTTATTTGAAGGTTATGTACTTATGTTTATATGATAAAAGATATTTAACATTCATATTTATTTGATTATTTATGTAGTAAAACTAATTTTAATATAAAATAAGAGTGCAAGATAAATCTAACATAATATTTGCAAACCTTTTGTATTGGAGGGGTACCATGCGTAATCAAGCTTTTGAAAGGGAACAATGCAAGGATCTTTTTAGGGTATACATGTAAATAAACCCTTTTAATTGCGTTTCGAAGAATCAATGACATACTTTTGGAAGGTTAAGAAAAGACAGTGAAATGGGATATTGTTTAGGCAAGATATCATAGCTCCTGTTCTTAGTATAAAATCAAACTTTTCAAACTTCAAAACTTATGAGTTGACTTTTTTCTTCAAGTGGTGAGAGTGGAGCAGGAAAAACTGAAACTGCAAAGATAGCAATGCAGTACTTGGCTGCCCTTGGAGGTGGTAGTGGCATAGAATATGAGATCTTACAGACGAATCCGATACTTGAGGCATTTGGCAATGCAAAGACATCAAGGAATGACAATTCCAGTCGCTTTGTAAGCTATCCAAAGAGCCTCTCACAACTTCTATTCTCCTAGGCTTTAGTCATTGTGCTCAAACCTCTGGCTACTACCCAATGCTGGAGACTATATCAACTCTTCTGAGATACTTTCTTTATATCCTGGTCTATAAATGCAGGGAAAGCTCATTGAAATTCATTTCAGTTCAACTGGCAAAATATGTGGTGCCATGATTCAAACATGTAATGAATCTCTTTTCGAGTCCCTGTATTCTTTTTCTACACAAATTTTCTTTTGGACTAACCTCACTACCTGCACTTTTTCTTTTTCTACTTGGATCTCAATGCATCGGCAGTTTTACTTGAGAAGGTACTATTATGCAGTATTTTGTGTTTCCTATTTCAATGTACTTTTTTTTCCTTTGTTGTTCGTTTATTTGAACTGTTTCCCTTCATTTTGTGCAGTCAAGAGTTGTACAATGTGCAGTTGGTGAACGGTCATATCATATTTTTTATCAGCTATGTGCCGGTGCTAGCTTGCCTCTCAGAGGTACAAAATCTAAATTTTTAACTTTTGCCTTCCTGTGGTTTTTACTTCTTTGTCTAGATACAAATCATTTGATATCACTAACTCTTGATGCGAGCTTAACTTATCCAGTTTTTAAGTTCCTTTTTTTTTGTTTTCACCTGCATCTTAAGTACGAATTAGGAAATGTCATTGTTAAGACACCTCAATTCTTTCGTTCTTTGATAGTCATGCCTGTAATTTGTGTTCTGTTGCTATGATTTTCTAGCTACCTCTTAAATTATTGTTTCTCTTTTTTGTAAAACAGAGAAACTGAACTTGAGGAATGCTGATGAATATAAATATCTGAAGCAGAGCACTTGCTATTCAATAACTGGTGTTAATGATTCTACAATGTTTCACACTGTGATGGTATATCCGTAATTGCCTCAGAAAATTATGGTTATATTTTTTGTAATACGTACTTTCATACTAATTTTTATTGCTCCAGGAAGCGATGGATGTTGTCCATATCAGCAAAGAAGATCAAGAAAATGTATTTGCAATGCTCGCCGCAGTTCTATGGCTGGGAAACATTTCCTTTACAGTGATTGACAATGAAAACCATGTTGAAGTTGTTGCAGATGAAGGTAAACATTTTAGATTTGCCATGATCAATCTGTGAGATCAGATATTATGAATCTATGATCTTTGTTACATTATTAATGATCTTTTCCTTCTCTCAAAAGACTAGAATCAGGCCCAGTTTTACTTGAGAATGTACTATTATGCATACCCAAGCCCAAGCAAAACTGAATAGGTAAGTTTTGGTTTTGGTTTACACTACTGAGGGAGCCTTGCAATGGAGAAATCTGGGCTTTAGGGCTTGGACCGTTCTACAGCTTAATTATTAAATTCTCTAGACGACCTATACTTAGGGATTGGCCTGAGTTTAAGAGCTCCTTGAAACTGCCCTAAACAAGTCCAGGTTTTGACAGACTTTTTTCTGGCTTGTTTCTATTTCTATATGTTAATCAATAACAAAAACATGCAAGGTCCTGATGTACTAACCTCCACAGTCAACAATGTCGATTAAAGAGATTTGCCATTCACTTGGTCTCTTAAGTTCTCAATTCCCTTCATTCTGGACTCCCTTTCAATTATGTGATTTTCTTATTTATAGTGAGAAGTAGAACCTTAAAATGGACAATCATTGTATATTATCTTGTAGTCATGGTTCGGTGATTATAGAGATTCGACAGTTCGATTTTCTGTAATTTTGTGGACTTCTCCTATTGTGAGGTGTTCCACCCCCAACTTAATGTGCTTTGTAGTTTGTTACCTTGATGGCTTGACACTCTTGTGTATCCCCAAGGTTTCTTCGTCAACACAGCTTGTTTTAGGTATTGCTAGTTAGGTGTGCTGTTGATATTTGATATTTCCAGGCGTTAGAAGCAACCAAAACTTCGACAGACCCGTACTTGATTACATTTTGGTGTCACAATTAGATAACAGATAGCTAGTGACATATCATGATTTGCCATTTGTCTACCTTTTGCCCATGCACTGAGATACTTGCCTCTTACTGAAGTTTATAAGCATTATTGGTTTTCTGTAATTCTCTGTATTTGTTTCTCCTCTTGGAAAACTTTTCTCAATTTTATCCATTAGATAATCTATTGTCTTTCTTTCTGCTATATTACTTGTTAATCTTCTAGCTGCCATGGTATGTTGCTTTAACTATTCCTTGACAAATAACAAGCGGTAATGTTGCAGGTGCACATACTGTTGCTAAACTTATCGGGTGTGATATTCAGGATCTTAAATTGGCTTTGTCAACTCGTAAAATGAGAGTCGGCCATGACAATATTGTTCAGAAACTTACTCTTTCACAGGTATATCATAGTTCTCAACAGGAAGCAATGTAAATTTGTCGTTTTTATCTAAAAATGATTTAAAATATTTACCTAGTTTTTGTTTTTCATTCTAGGCAATTGACACGAGAGATGCGTTGGCTAAATCACTATATGCAAGCCTGTTTGAGTGGCTTGTCGAACAGATTAATAAATCACTTGCAGTAGGCAAGCGTCGCACTGGCAGATCAATCAGCATTCTTGATATATATGGCTTCGAATCTTTTGACGTACTCTTCTTTAGACTACTGACTCTGCCCATTAAGATTTGCAAGTAGTATCTCATGGTGAACTCCTGTTTTTGCAGAAGAATAGTTTCGAACAATTCTGCATCAACTATGCTAATGAAAGGCTGCAACAGCATTTTAACCGCCATTTGTTTAAGCTGGAACAGGAGGTAAATGCTTTAATCTTGTAGTAACTAGAATGTCGAGAACCATATACAAGTAAGGCAGTGATAATATACCCTAACTATTGCATGTTGTACTATGTCTGCAACACTTAATTTCCACATTGTTGCTTTCTCTCTTTTTTTTCTTAATCATTTTCTACGAGGTTTTTTTTTTGTTGAGTATCTTATTTACTAGCTAGAGTGATTATGATATCTTGTTTCTTTGAAGAGTGGCCTGTGTGACGTAATCTCGACATTCTTCTATTCTATTTGTAGTGTTTTTATGAGCTTATCAAAATATATCCTTCAAAAGTCCAATAACACTTGACTGTTGATGGGGTATGTAACCAATTTAGGAACAATCATATAACTGTCATATAGCCGTCTTTAGACCTCATTGTACTTTCCAACCTTGATTTAACTTCACTGTAACTTCCAATTAAGGCTCTTAGAAATTCAGAATATACTGAAGGTGCATTTCTATAAGGAGATACATCCTACTGATCATGAGCAAGGTTGGAGAGAGAGAGTTTTAAGCCATAGCTGGTCACCTTTGTTTATTCTCACCTTGTAAGTTATGTAATAGGGGCCCTTCAGATTTTTCTTCCATTAGATATAGGCACCTGATATTTTAGTAGTTATGTAGGTCTCTGTTATTTTAAGCATATGAAGTGCCATTATTAGTTTCTCTTTTTTGGTTGTGATTTTTTTTTTTTTGTGGTTTATAATCTTATGGTTATGTCTGTTCTTGTCAGGAATATATCAAAGATGGCATAGATTGGGCAAAAGTTGACTTTGAGGACAACCAGGACTGCTTGAATCTTCTCGAGAAAGTATGAGCCACTTTATTTACTGGATGTAACTTGCTATTATTTTTGACAGCGGTATTTGAATACTGATAATTCCATTGAAGATCAGTGGCAAGGATGCTTTCCCTCTTTTGCTTGGTCTTTTTTGTAACTTTTACAACAACTTACATTTTTTTTTCTTCTATTTTATGCAGAAGCCACTGGGATTATTGTCTCTGTTGGATGAGGAGTCAACTTTCCCCAATGGTACCGATCTTACTTTTGCAAACAAGCTTAAGCAGCACCTGTACAGTAACTCTTGCTTTAGAGGCGAAAGAGGGAAAGCCTTTTCTGTTCGGCACTATGCAGGGGAGGTGTGACTAGGCGCTTTATGATCGCGTATCTTAAATCTCTCCTTTTATTCTCAATGTAGTTGACAGTTAAATTCTATGATTAGGTGGTCTATGACACATCAGGGTTTTTGGAGAAGAACAGAGACCTATTGCACATGGACTCAATTCAGCTCCTTGCTTCATGCAAATGCCCTCTTCCTCAGATCTTTGCATCCAAGATGCTTGCACAATCTGATCCTTCTGCATCTAATTCACACAGAACCAGTGGAGCTGATTCCCAAAAGCTAAGTGTAGCAATGAAATTTAAGGTAAACTCTTTTCTCCTTGGTTAGAATGTATGTATAGTCCCTCTACTATACTGATAATGCAACTTAGTCTATGAACTTTTCACTTGAGTGCTTCAGTTCCTCGAAAATCCCTTATATTGCAGTTTCATCCCTAACCATAGCAAAAGAAAACCCTTAGTTAACCTGTAAAATAGCATATTACCCCTTGTGCACAATGACTTCCTTGTTTCATTGTACTTGAACCGGGTAATTTTTAAACCGGGTAATTTCATTGTACTTCTGAAATATATGGCAATGTTAATGTGCTAAAGTGCTTAAGTTGAATAGCTAAGGGACTAAGTCGTAATAATAGCTATCCATACATTTTACTCCTTTTTTGGCGCGACTTATTTATTGTCACCTTTTGTATGGTATTGTCATCTTTTTATTCTCCTTCTGACTTTGTATTTGGGCTGTTGTCCAGGGACAACTATTTCAGTTGATGCAAAGACTTGAGAGTACAACACCTCACTTCATTCGCTGCATTAAGCCAAACAATTCACAACTTCCTGGTATTTATGAACAAGAACTAGTTCTTCAACAGCTTAGGTGCTGTGGAGTTCTTGAAGTTGTCCGAATATCTAGATCCGGATATCCTACGAGGATGTCTCACCAAAAGTTTGCTAGACGGTAAAACTACCAGTTTTGTGATCTCGTGTATGAATTATGCAGGTTTTTATATTTTTCATGAGACATTAGTGCTCTCTCTTCTGTAGGTATGGCTTTCTTCTACTCGAGAGTGTTGCATCTCAAGACCCACTTAGTGTGTCTGTTGCAATTCTTAAGCAGTTCAACATTCTGCCTGAGATGTATCAAGTTGGCTACACAAAGTTGTTCTTTCGAACTGGTCAGGTGAGATAAGTGGACCTTTTGTCCTTTTCTGAGATATAGTTTCTTAATTGCCAACTTATACTAATCAACATTAAATGCCTCGGAATTTCTTTTCGTGATAATTTCTTGTTTATATGCAAAATTCTCTCTCTCTTAGGATTATGATTTGTTCATTCTCATAGGAACAGAGAGATGTTTTTTTAATTTTTCGATTGAAAATGTCTTATCAAATATATTAAAGCAAGTTTTCTTTTTCATATGCCCTGTTGGAAACTAAAGATCGGCACACTTGAAGATACAAGAAATCGTACATTACATGGTATTTTAAGGGTTCAGAGCTGTTTCAGAGGCTATCGAGCTAGGCGTTATGTGAGAGAGCGTGCAAGAGGAATCATTGCACTGCAATCATGTATATCTCCTCCTCCAAACTATTCTCAATCTATGTGGAAAATTATCTCTTGATTTTTGGTAATCTTTTTCTATTTATTGTAATTCTTTAACTCTGTAACTTCAGTTATTCGAGGAGAAAAGACAAGGCGTGTTTATTCAGAAATGTTGCAGAAACACAGAGCTGCGATTGTTGTACAACGAAATATCAAATGCCAAGCTGCAAGGAAGAGCTTTATAAATACTCGTAATGCTTCTGTTGTAATACAGTCGGGTAAGAATCTTCTTGTTCTTGGTTGGCTTATCCGATCGCAGTTGAATATGGCCTATTCATTTGTTTTGATAATACTTCACTTTTTATACAGTTATTCGTGGTTGGCTGGTTCGAAGGTGTTCGGGAGATGTAACTCTTCTGAATTATACAAGAAAACTTGAAAGCAAAACGGTAATTTCTGTCTCAAATTTCAATCCTGAGGATGAACTCAAAGATAATAGAGCTTCATTACGCGTAGTTTGCATAGACAAAAAGAACTCCATGAGCATTGACACTTTCATTACAAAGCAAATATAGTGTTCACTATGAGGAGTTTTTTTTAAAAAAATTGTGTTACTTTGTTCCCTTTTATCTCCTCCCTCTCTCTCTCTTTAAGCTAATCACTCTTCATTCATCATTTTAATAAAAGACAACACCTGTTTATATAAATGGATTACGGTTAAAACAAAAGGCAATGCAATTTCTTTTTTCCCCCCTTATTTTATGTTGTTATTATGCTGGCTTGAATGGCTAAAATTTATATTTAAATGTTATCTAGGGCACTGAACCTGAGCAAGTACTTATCAAGGCATCCGTTCTAGCTGAGCTCCAAAGGAGAATTTTGAAGGCCGAGGCTGCCCTTAAAGAGAAGGAAGAGGAAAATGATCTCCTCCACCAAAGGCTCCACCAATACGAGAGCCGGTGGTCTGAATACGAGCAAAAGATGCATTCCATGGAAGAAGTATGGCAAAAACAAATGCGGTCTCTCCAATCCAGCCTCTCCATTGCGAAGAGGAGCCTCGCAATGGATGACCAGGATCGATCGTCTGACGCATCCATGGACCAGCAACTGAGCTGGGATAGCAGCACTAACCACGTCGAGAATAGCGGGTCGCGTTTTGGGCCTCGTATGCTGGGCCGGGAAATGAGTGCAAGTTTAAGTGTTGTGGGACGCCTGGCAGAAGAGCTTGAGCAGAGAAAGCAAGTTTTTGCGGACGATGCAAAGTTCTTGGTGGAGGTGAAGTCGGGGCAGGTGGAGGCCAGTTTGAATCCAGATAGAGAACTAAGGAGGCTGAAGCAGAACTTTGAGTTTTGGAAGAAAGATTTCGGAGTGAGATTAAGGGAGACGAAGGTCATATTAAATAAGTTGGGGGCCGACGAGGTGAATTCCGATAGTAAGTTGAAGAGGAAATGGTGGGGGAGGTTGAACAGCAGTAAGATTATTTGAAGGCATATGATTTATTGTATTTATCATGTTTCATTAGTTGTGAGTTTTTTTTTTTTTCGTATGAGAGTAGTATGCAAAGAGAAACCCCAGTTTGATTTACTGGGTTTGCGAATGATGGGTAAAGTCAGTTGTGGCCTGTAACAGGTAGGCCCGACAACACGGTTATGTATGTAATTATGGTTCGAACTGAGTTGATGAAATTGGGGAGTAGGTTTGTTGGGTTAAACAGAGACGTGATCTATCTAGAGGTTCATTTTTTTTTGGTAAATAATTCCCATTCTTATATGTTTGATGTTCCATTTCTGAAGCAGCAGTTTGTTCCTCAATGTGCTCCAGTCATGGCCAATGGTCCTAAAATTGGATTGGTTTGCTGCCTATGCTTTACAAATCGGCAGTTTTCTAATTCGAACCAGTTCAAAAAAAGAAGTTAATCACTTCTCATGAAGTGTTGATGCAGTTTAGTCAATATACTCTTGTAGCACTTGTTATAGTAGTTACTAATTTCAATATGTTTGACTTCTTTATTCGGCTTGCAAACAGTCCTCAAATATGCATGCCCTTTGACTTATTCAATAAAGACTCCTGCGATGTCAAGCCTAAACCACTTGTTACTGTTCTTTCATTTAAAGAGGTTTGAGGATGTGGAAGGAGCCAGCATTGACTATGCTGACTGCAATAGAGGGGTGACCATATCTCATTGCGGTGGCGAGAGCACCTCTGTAATATATTTCTTTTTCTATTGTAATCCTCATCCATTGGTTCTCGTCATAATTGTACTAAGCATATCTCATTTTCCTGTTGTTGCGTGGCCTTGTTGAACAGATCTGTTTCGATAAGACATACCGAGAAGTAATGGACGATTAGGGTTGCTCAAGGAATACTACCTCCTCCTCTAAGAAAGGTAACGCATCAGAAAGTAATCCTTTTTCTTTTCGTTTTTTCCAGCATTTTGTTTCTGTATGGTAGTATGCAGTTCCTTCTTCATGGAGTAAATGAGAGATTGTGAAGTATCGTTATGTTTGTATGGTGAAGGGGATGGTATCTCTGCTCATTAACTAAAAAGAATCATACTATACATCGAGGGAGTTGCAAATTTTATATTATCAAACAAAAGTCTCTCTTCCGTGATTTGATATTTTGCAGAAGTATTATTTAAGTAGTGCTGTTTGAAGGACCGAAAAAGGAAAGTAGAAAAAAAAATTCTAATAACTTCTTGCTACAGTAGGAGAAAAGGGCTGATTTTAAGGTTCAGTTTTAGGGCCTATAAGCTAATTTAATCTTCCTCTCTGTTTAAAAGTTTCTGGTTTTTTGTTTTTGTTTTAATATTTACCAGATAACTTGCCACGCTGAATAAAGCGGCAGAAAAACCAGGCCATATAGGTAGTAAAGTCTGAAATTTTAGTTCACCTTCTCTAACTCTTCTTGTCATTTACAACATTTTTTTTTGCCTACCCCTTCTAGTAAGAAATGAACACCTGCAGGAAGGGGTCAACTGCATGTTGCAAAATGTAAATATTAAGAATTCATTGAATGACCAATGTTGAACCTCAAGTTCTTTTTATTTTGCACTGTTTAAAGCCACTTATGCTTTTTGTAACTATTTCAAACAGGAAAAAAGAAAAGCTAATTAATGTTTCCAGCTCAAAAACGTTTTCACTGATGCCACAAAATGCGGTTATGTACAACGACCTTTCCGACCCTAATGCTTTGTCTGATGCATTGCTTACTCAGTTCTATTCCCTTACACAGCTTGGAGCTTCAAAAACATATAAAAAGTAGTTGACAAACAGGGATTAAGGACTACTAATGATGCCTCAAATAAACCTCAAGAAAAGTAGGTAGCTGACACATCAGATCCATCTCATTCCACATTAGCCATAGACCTCACAGCTCAAATTTGGTCCTTTTTAAATGCAAATCTTGGTGAGATAGCATTATCTTATTTGGCTGAAAAGCACTTTTTACGTGCCCACAAGGCACATGGCATGTCCCTAATAAAGTAGTGATATACTGTTCAACCAACTTTATTAATTGTTGATTCGTTGTCGCCTTTGATCATTCCCTACATCATGGAGGAATCTAGAACCACAAGAAATTGTGAAATTGGATCGCACAAAAGCAATGGGGCCCTTTTCTCTCCGCTTTTTTCCTTCATGGGTCGATATAATAACACTTGCTTTTTATCCTGATGAGCTGACGATGATTATGCATCGCAATGTGCTGAATCAGTGAAGCACTTTATTCCTGTGGACACATTCTCCACCTCTAGGTTGTTTCACCTTATATAGGGAACTCCTAATGGCTGTTTGAAGCAGGGGTCATCTACAAGAGAGAGAGAGAGAGAGAGATTACTCAAAGAGAGGAGAGAAAGGCAAGAGAAGCTGCGGAGAAAATGAAGACCTTGTGCCATGAGCTTGTCATTGGAATTCCTGTGAATTCTATCACATATGCGGCCGAAAAATTGCCAAGTGAATCAGCTTCTGCTTCTGAACCAGGCAGTTCATTTCTAGATGCCGATCCATATGGATCCTTTGATTCCAAACATAGTAATAATCATTTCTTTTTTTTCTTCTCTATACAAGTATAAGAAATAAGATGTATGTTAACAAGATCATTGTGGTGCAGATAAGAAGGGTTCTTTTTTCCGTCGGATGAGAAAATTGAGCAAGAAAACAGACAATTATGTGCAAGGAATCCGAGAACATGGTACACATCTCCTCTGATAGAAATTATCTACAGAACTTCTACTTTGTAAATAATGTACGAGTTTCTCTAATGGGCTATATGTCTTTTGACGTTGCAGTGACCTTGGGGACAAAGTTCACGGAAACTGTCAGAGGGAAGTTGAGCTTGGGTGCGAGGATTCTTCAAGCCGGAGGGATTGAGAGAGTCTTCAGACAAGCATTTTCCGTAGAGAAAGGAGAACAGTTGTTGAAGGTCTTCCAGTGTTATCTATCAACCACAGCTGGCCCTATAGCAGGGATGCTCTTTATTTCGACTCAGAAGATCGCCTTCCATAGTGATAGATCCTTGGCGTTAACTTCGCCTAAAGGAGACATCGCGAGAGTGCCCTACAAGGTGAAAAAAACAAGTTGCAAAAGAGGAATTTCGTAAAATTTTGTTCTGTGAAAACTGAAGTAAAACAAAGTGTGAATTGTTTTATCTGACAAGGTTGTCTGTTTATGTAGGTTTTGATTCCAATTGGAAGGATAAAAGGAGCCACACCGAGCAAGAATGTGAACAAGCCAGATCAGAAATATATCGAGATAGCTACTGTGGATGACTTTGAGTTCTGGTTTATGGGCTTCGTTAGCTACGAGCGATCGTTCAAGTACATACGACGGGCAATCTCAGGGTTTCAATAGCCTTTTACTTTCCGAGGATTCTGAAGCATGCACAGCACTGAATATAAGCTATAGATTACAACGTATGGTTGTATTTAGCAGTGGCAAACCTGCTCCGAAATTTTTTTTGTTGGGCAAGTTTCTTTACATGAAGTTAAATATAGAGAGAAAAAACGCGATGTTGGGATATTGTAATACTAATTGTGATTTTAAAGCATAAATCTTTTGGGAATACGCATATTATGCGAGTAATTTCGTGCAGACAACAAGATCTGATCCTTTTTATGCCAAATAAATTTTTGGCAGTGATTGATATCTTTATCTTCCAATTACTCTGATAATACATTACTTAGGTAAATTATTATGTCATCCAAACTCAAATGTAATCATTTTGTAACTCAACAAGGTTAATGTTCTTAGATATATTTTCATATTATTTTCTGGAAATTCAGTTTCTGTTCAAATCACACAATTTATTGCTCCTATCCCACATGAATGTTTCTTTAAATCCCGCATGAGTCCGTGATATTCTGGCATTATTTTATGAATTAAAGCTACATTACAAACTAGGCAGGCACATTATTCATTCAAAAAGAGATTTATTATAAGCAAATTCGACACGCACGGCGTACACAATATACAACAGGATCACAACCACCATTCATTCATCACACAAATCAATCACACCAACAATACATACAGCTAACCGTCCTTAGCAGTTGCATGTATCGTTGGTGTGATTGGTTTGTGTGATTGATTTGTGTGATGAATGAATGGTGGTTGTGATCCTGTTGTATATTGTGTACGCCGTGCAAATACAGGGGAGGCTCTGTCCGTGTGGACATTGGGCCCTATATTTGTGGCGGGTCTGTACGTGGCGCGGGCTAGGCTTTCAAAAAAAAAAATTGGCACGTATTTTCGTTTCTAAAACTAGCCCGGGGCGTGACAGATTGAGCATCGTAGCCGTAGAATATTCCCGAATTATTTGAAGATTTAAGAAATGTATCTATTAATATTAAGAATGATAGTGATGTCTGTACGTGGCGCGGGCTAGGGTTTAAAAAAAAAAAAAATTAGCACGTATTTTCGCTTCTAAAACTAGCCCGGGGCGTGACAGATTGAGCATCGTAGCCGTAGAATATTCCCGAGTTATTTGAAGATTTAAGAAATGTATCTATTAATATTAAGAATGATAGTGATATAGGCCCAGAGAATGAATAGGAACTAAATATAGCTAACTGATCCATCCCTTATTCACATCAAAACAATTAGGGTGCGTTTGGTTCGAAATCGGAATCGGAATGAGAATAAGCTGGAAATAAAATCGGAATGATTCATTATCTCATTATGTTTGGTTCGCTACATGAATCGAAATCGGAATGAACCATTTCCAGGTGTTTGGTTCAGATAGATATCAGAAACGTAATCAAATTACTGTACCAATTTTATCTTTATAATATATTAGTTTAAATTCAAACTGAAAATTAAATATTAAAAATTTACGTCAAAATTTTAAAATGATGTCAAAATTTTAAATATTTTTTTAAAAAAATTAAAATTTTAAATTGAACGAATAATTCAAAATATAAAACTAAATTTTGATTTATTCAAATTCAAACTTAAAATTATAATTTAAAATGGCCTATAGTTGAGAGGGTCCTAATGCATTTTCACCTCACAAGATATACGGTGGCAAGTCGGCGACGAGACCACATGAAATGGCGACTTCAAGATAATGTCCTTCTTTTGGGCATTGTTTAAATGAAAAGTAGTCCGAAAATAAATTAAAAAAAGTAAAAATTGTATGGAAAGACCCTCAAATTTTTTTTCTTTTTTTTTCTGTTGACACCTTTTAACTTTCAATGCTTTCTAGTTGAGTATTTATAGTTAATTAAGTTTAGAAATTTATTAAATTTTCGCTCAATTATCTATAACCAGTTAATTTAACCATTTTCATTCGCTATAACGTAGAACTGAAAATTGATTCCAGCAGGAAACTGAGTAGTTATCAGATCCTCCACAGTTTACATGATGATTATCATCTCAAAATACCTGGGAAGGGAATAAGTTTCGAAAAAATTGTTCGCGGTGTACTCATAAGTTTATTACTTTGGAGCACGGATTGAAATTTGTTAACCTTAAGGCATCGACTAGCCGAGAAAATGGAACAAAAATAAGGATTATATGTCTTGCTTTTGTTCAATTGCTTCATTCTCCTGGTACCATGTAACAAAAAAATTGCACAATTTTATTCAGATTCTCGGAAAGTAAAGGACTGAATCTTTTCTAAAAAAAGAATATTCACAAAATTTTCACACTTAGAATTAAACAATGACAGCATAATAAGTTAATAGCTCAATCTTTTCATTTCTGAACATGACGAGTTCGCTGCGTAATTATACAAAAGCATAGCTAAGCAAACAATTTCCTTAAATGTGTACAAAATTTGCATAGACAAAAAGAAAGGTAGCTGCAGTAGTTTTGCTGCTAATTACAACTCTATATTGTAATCTACTTCCTGCTGTAAAACTCCCAGATTCCTCGCAATGTAATGTCTATTGTAACGCTGAAATCGCTCGCTGAATGTGCTTGAAAGATCGCGCGTAGCTAATAAAACCCATAAACCAGAACTCGAAGTCGTCCACCGTGACTATCTGGGTATATTTCTCATCTGGCTTGTCTGCGTTCTCGCTCGGTGTCGCTCTTTTTATTCTTCCAAGTGGAATCACAACCTAAATTAGAACCAAAATGTGTCAGCTATAGCACTTGTCGCTTTCTTTCGAATCAAAATCTCTCGAAACAAAAAACATAACAATTTTTTACCTTATAAGGAACTCTTGTGATGTCTCCTCTAGGGGAAGTTAGTGCCAAGGATCTATCGCTGTGGAACGCGATCTTCTCGGTCGAAATAAAGAGCATCCCCGCGATAGGACCAGCTGAGGTTGAGAGATAACACTGGAAAGCCTTCAGCAGTTTTTCTCCTTTCTCGACAGAAAAGGCTTGTCTGAAAACTCTCTCGACCCCACAGGCTTGAAGAATCTTCGCACCTAAGCTCAACTTCCCTTTGACAGTTTCCGAGAGTTTAGGCCCCAGTGTCACTGCAATGCAAAGCGCACGCATACGCCATTAGAGGAATTTTCATTTACTCATGTCGCAGTTTTTTCACAAAGTTCTATCAACGAAAAGATGCGTACCGTGTTCTCGGATGCCATGCGCATAATTGTCTGTTTTTCTGCTCAGTTTGCTCATCCAATCAATAAAGGAATCCTTCTTATCTGCACCAAGAACAGAAGCTTGTTAATTCAAATCCTTAAGTTGAATTGCATATTCGACTTACACTAAAGAGGGAGAAAGAAAGATGTGATTCTTACTTTGTTTGGACTCGAAGAATCCGCATGAATCTTTATCAAGGAAGGGACCAGAAGTTCCAGAAGCAGAAGCTGCTTCACCTGCCAAATTTTCTGCTGCATATGTGATAGAAGTCACAGGGATTCCGATAACGAGTTCGTCGCTCGCGTTCTTCATTTTCTCTACAAGCCTCTCTTGCCTTTCTCTCTCCTCTGTGAGTTAATAACTCTAGATGATCCCTGCTCCAAACAATCACCAAGGATTCCTTTATATTAAGGTGAAGCAACATAAAGGTGGAGAATGTGTCCACAGGAGTAAGTAAAGTGGTTAAAGTGATTCAGCAACTTGTGATGCAGAGTCATCATCACCTCATCAGGATAAAAAGCAAGTGTTATTGTATTGACCAAAAAGGAAAAAAATAAAAAATGAGAGCCCAAAAAGCCACCCCTTCCACTCTCTAAGAGCTAATCTAGATTACTACATGATGTAAGGAGTGATCAAAGGCGTCGATCAGATGACAAAGTTAGGTGAACAAGTTTTTTTGTTACTTTATTTGAGGCTATCATGTTCTTTGTTCCTAGAAATGTTTAATGGTGGGGTACTTGAAAAGGCATTTTAGCCGACTTAGATAATGTAAACTTACCAAGATTTGCATTCAGAGGGGACCATCTGATGTGGAATGAGATAGATATGATGTGTCAAAACTATTTGAGATTAAGTTGAGACATCATTAGCCTTCACTCCTCCCTCTCCCACCATTCTCTTTTTCAAATTTTTGAAGCTATACGCGGCATGTCGAGGTAGATTTGAGTCAGCACTGCATTATAAAGCTAGTCAGGTCAGCAACCGGTTACGCCTAACTTCGGATTAGTTTGGAGGGGGAAAAAAAAAAGCAACTGCTCCGAGGCTCTTAACATTTTGTAACATCAGAGGAATAGAGCTCCAAAGCGTACTAAGATTTTTTAGGATCTTTAAAGTATCAAAGCAGTTACGTATGAGGAACACGTTCACAAACTTGTTTTAGTTTATAGGCAACAGCAGAAGCGTCTTTTGACGTGGAAATGCTAGCTTTGTTGTCATTGACAAACATTATTAAAAGTATCTTAGCAAATAGAGGATTTTTCTCAGGAAAATTGAAAAATAAAATTGTAGAAGGGAAAGGAATGAAAGTAAATAACATTTCAGGAGTTGACAACTCAAAATTTTACAACTTTTTTTCGGATAACCGAAAGGACTGGTCCATTGTGAGTTTCTTTCACCAACTTTCGGATAGAAAGCTAAAAAAAAAAGAAAAAAAAAAAGCTTTCACACCTATGCATCCATGTGGACCAACTTTTGTTGTTGTTTTACTTCATTCAGAAGTTGCAGCATTCAATTAAGCAACTCTAACAGTCCACTACTTTTTCTGTGTCTTATCAAAATTGATCTGTTCAACAGTGCTCCTTATCCGCATCTTTAACCTTTTCGACAAAAAAGAAGCTCAAAAATGATTTAGGCTCAATATTGTAGAAAACTTTGCTGACACCTGTTCAATAAATGTGGCAGCACTTATTACTGGTTCTTTCTATCACAACAGAGTCATTGCGACGAAGTTTCGCATGCTGCATAGCACAAAAAGAAGTCGAAAACGCGCATATTTGTTCCTTCGAGAATCATATTGTAGAGTAAAGAACAGCAAATCAAGAAAATGATTTGCCGCGTCGCTTCAATCAAATGTAAATGTGTCTACGTTACTTCTCCTGCCAATTTGTTTGCATCTGATTGTTAAGTTCACAAGATTCTGGTACCAATTACCACATGCTCGAACTTCGCATGTTCTCTGAGCGTGGCACGACCAACTGAACATATTTCAGAAAAGAAAAAGGGAGGCAATAGTTAATGCTAAAAGCATTCCGGCTCTGTTTGGAATTGCAGGCAGATTGCGATACCTGCAATGAAAAAACCATCTGGTTTGTTACTGTATGCAATATCACGTTTGGCATATTACAAGGAATCGGTTATGATGAGCCTACTATATATTTTTGTTCTCTCTGTTTTACCTAATAGTATTAGATGAGCCTCAATACCAAACGGGCCCAAACTAAGACTACATATGCACATTTGTAAAGTAATGTAGATGTATTATATATTATATTACAAGTTGGCCCAAACCCAGTACTACATAATTTAGTGTTAATTATCGGGCCGGCCCAACTTAATTTACATATCAATTCTTAGTATACAAACTGGGCCAAAACTGGGCCTTATTTGGGTTCAGATGGGCCATAGTGACCAGGATCTAAGCTTTTGATAGCCGGGCCGGTTCATCATAACCGAATTAGACCGGCCGGGTTACACCAATTTGCGCTCCCATTTCAAATGAAAAGCGCGTGTTTGGTCGTGATTTTACTTCTATTTTTTCTATTAACCATCTTCTATGATTAAATTGATTGACTGATATAAAAATCTAATGCTTCCGACCGTAAAAGGTTTTAAAAAAATAATATTTTAAGAACCAAAAATAGATATTGAAATTTGATGCTTTTTATTTTTACTATATACAGTACAAATTTGACTTAATTTTTCAAACATGAAAAATCGCTCTCTATATTTCCTATCATATCACACCGTCCACGTCGCTAGCGCACGTCACCTTATGTATCCACATGCTGAACGCATGCTTTCTTATGTATCACGCGAGACTGTAACATTATACTCTCTTTGCGCTTCTATTCTCACGCACACCATATGTTATCAGGCTCTTCATCCTTCCGTGCGATGCAAAAGACTATCTTTGCACTCTCCTCCTACTCGTATCATTTATTATTCTTTTAAAAAAACAATATAAATGCTGAATTCTTTTATTTACATTATGTTTAGAGAAAACACTTTCTTAGTTTTTGGTCGGGTCTATCCGACGTGGTAGACCAGGTCTACGGATGACTTATGACGTCACACCATCGGCTTCGTTGGGAGGTATTCAGAATTCAGAAACTCCGTGATCCGAAACCGGACTTAGGCCACGTCACCACCCTCCCAACGAATCGGAGCGCAAACCCAAAAAAAAAGAAAAAAAAAGAAAAACGAGGAATCCCTCGCACTCTTCACTCCTCCGTTCGCGAACTAAAACCTCTCCCTTTCGCCCTCGTTCTTTTATTCGAAAATAAAAGGTCTCCTCTCTCTCTCTCTCTCTCTCTCTAAAACCCTTCCTCTCACTCCAAAACCCTTCTCTCTCTCTCTCTCTCTCTCTCTCTCTCTCTCTCTCTCTCTCTCTCTTTGTGAGGGTCTTCGATCTCTTCGCAATGGTACCCGGTAGAGCGGGTCTTGGTACCCAGCCGCGGCGGCGGCGGCCGAGGGGCTCCGGCGGAGACGGCGCCGCCGCCGCCGCCGCCGCGGGGCGTGAACCGCCCTCGGCTCCGCCGTTGACGGATTACGACGTCTCCTACTTTAAAGCCTACGCGAATTTGGGGGTGCACGAGGAGATGCTTAAGGTACTGCATCGTCTCCTCTTCCCGCTCCTCTCGGTTCTTGTGTTCTTGATTAATCTCTAGCGGCGGATTAGATCTCATCGCGCATTTGTGCGGGTTTTGTTATGAGGTAGAGGAATCATTTCGATTCGTTGTTCGTGGCGTCGAATCTTTGTTTTCTTGATTTAGTTCTATCTTGGAGTGCTACGAGGTGTATGCGAAAACCTAATGACCTGTTCACTACGTGTTTGTGTAAATGGTGCTTTAGAATTGGGAAGTGATGCTAACAGAGGCTTTCACTAGCGCCAAATCGAATTCATTAATTATGGTGGAATTCAGTACGTGAATGTTGACCAAGTTCAATGGATCTGTTTGTCAATATCAAAATCTTTAATTACAGTTATAGGTGCTTCAGAAACTATGCTATAAATCCTCTTTCAATTAATGCTGATGTGAGTCATTTAGCAATTTAACAGTTGATATTGGAAATAAATTTTGTATTGTTACTCATTGATGCTTGACGAAAAAAAAATATGTAGAAAGATTGATTACGGTGGCATGCATAAGAAGAGCTAATGGTCAAAAGCAGGGCTGAATAATTGATAGAATTTTCTCAAAATGATTTGGGAGTTGCTAAAATTGCTACAGAATCAAATCATAAATTGTCAAAAATGGGAAAGTTGGCAACATGTGAGGTAAGAGATGGGGATTTAACACATTAGAATAATGCGGGAACTTAAACCGTTAAATGTTCAAAGTGGGGGTCGTATCCACGACCACACCGGAGGAAGGAGTTTAAAACTAGCTCTAATACCATATTAGCCAAAAGATCGATCTGATAAGAAATGAGCCTAGAAATATATTTAGCACGAAGTCACAATAGGCGTAATAAGTTCCATGTGGATGCCATCCAAAACTCTTTTGTCCGATTAGTTGTTGCTTAAATGAATTAGTATTACAGCATGCTATTACAACTATAATTTTGCAACAAGTCATTGCTCATAAGCCGAAAATTGGATCATTTTGTTTGTCTACTCCCAATCGGATAGTTATTTTAAAATCTATCACATGCTGGTTAAATTTGCTGAGCGAGGAAAACCACTCGGTGCTACTTATAAATTGTTATCACATCCAATGCACTTAACTTTTACCAGTAAATAGATTCTTTTCTGTTGTGTTGGGACAGAGAGGTTTCACGACTGTTATAGTTGGTCTCTCTAGTATTTTGGTCTTGGTATCTGCTTGTATTGATTTCTTAACAAGATTGACTTGGAACTAGTAAGATTGAGATAATCAGATCTCATTCATAGATGTAGATTGTCTCTTTTTTATTCAATTTCTCACAATAACACAAGTGGAATAGTAAGGTGGAAGGTATCATAGAGTTGAGAAACTTGGTTTTGCAATATATTTTATATTAATCCAAAATTTCCCCAAACCGACCTATCACTTATACGATAGAATAAAAGGTTCACCACTAACCTGTTTTAGTCCATGCCTATGCTCTCTTAAGCTGCTTTCTGTGATTATATGAGGTTGACTGAAATTACGATGACTATTTTTCTCTAATTTATGGGTGGAAGTAGAATGTACTATATTTTCTACCTTTGTAGTATCACTTTTCTATTTTTACTTAATGTGAATGTCAAATTCTCACTAGGACCAAGCTGTTGCTAATCATACAGTCATACATCACAGGATCGTGTACGAACTGAAAGTTACCAATCTGCCATCATGCAACATCAAAAGTTCATCACTGACAAGGTACATGTGTTCTAGCAAGTAGGATTTTACTCTGTTTGTACTTCTCATGGGTATTCACAATTTGATTAGCTGTTTCTCTTGTCGATAATTCTTGCAGGTTGTAATAGATGTTGGATGTGGCACTGGAGTACTTTCTATATTTTGTGCTCGTGCTGGTGCTAGGCGGGTAATTGCCACTCTGCTAAAACATTTTAGTTCCCTCTGTTATCAACGTTATTTTTTAGTTGTATAGGTTTCTGCTCATTTATATTACATAAAGCAGGTTTTATGTTTAATTTCTTTTTTTTTCTCTCCTTTTAACAAAAAGTGTTCGACGTGTTGTCAGGTATATGCAGTAGATGCGAGTTCTATTGCAACTCAGGTACCTTTTTCACTCTGCTTATTCATATGCCTGACTGCTCTATCCAAAATTCTGAACAAGTGCATATGTTGGGAAAATACTGATTCTGGTTACGGTGTTACTTTTCCAAATTCTGCTTTACGCCTTTTCTGGCCAATGGGTTATTGTTAGTGTGATTTGATTTACTAGACAATAACGATTCCATGGTCTTCTCATAAGCAACGTTGCTGTTCTCTAGACACAACGGAATCCATAAGTGCATCATCAAATATAAATTCGGTCTCCATTCTCAATGTTAGAAATTAATTTTTTGTGCTTTCCTGGACCTAAATCTGTTGCTTCAAGGTAACACTGTAATTCTTTTTCTGTCTACAATATGTTTGCTTTATAAATGTGTGCTATCATTACCAATCAACCGTCAATCAACCATCTATATGGAGCTAACCAGATATATGTGATATTCCAGTTATTTTTGTTGCTTTCTTCTGTATGTTTTAAATGCTTGGACGTGGTTTTACATATTAGCATTTTATCCCAGATTAACAATGCAAATTCCTTCTTAATAGAATTGTTTAGCATTTTTTTTTCTATCGTCCCAGTGTGTGTGCACAAGCGCGCACATGCATACATTTGTGTCAACTCGATGTTGTTTATCAACTGCTTTTATCAATATGTATGTTTGATAATGAATTATCAATATGTATGTTTGATAATGAACTGCTTTTATCAATTTGTATGTTCGATATATTCAGGCTAAGCGAGTTGTCGAAGATAATAATTTGTCAGACAAGGTTATTGTTTTACATGGACGAATTGAGGTTTGTTACTCCTGTTTCCTTAGTAAGAGCTTATCATTTGAGATTATTTACTTCTTTTTTTTTGCTTTTTTTCTTTTTTTGCTTTATTTCTTGTTTCCTTGCCCTCATCTTATTTACCTGTCCTTTATCTGTTACCCAGACTGAACCTGCTACGTTGTAAATTTGAGAAGCCCTCTGTTAGAATCATAAGTAGTCATTAATAGCCTTTCATAAGGAGTCAATTGTCATGTTCAGGAGTTTCTAAAAGTAGAGCATGTATAGATAATTCTCCCAACGTGATATTTTCCTCACTATTAATTTCGTTCGCGATAATTAGCATACGACGAAGATGGGTATTTTTCTCATTCCATTTTTCTGTCATTGTTTTTGGACCATTATGACCCATTCAATCATCAATATAAAGACGTTCTAATTTGTCACATTTGTCTGCCCTCTAAAATTTCATAAATACAGGCAAGATCCATTCGGCGGAGATTCTCTCTTTTCTTACAAACTCCTAATGTGGGAACAACAAAAGAATGAAATAGGGATGCCATAGCTTGGTTCTTACGAAATTAATATAGGAAAAATGTCAGCCAAGTTGAGAGCGGAAAAGAATAGTGGTTGATTTAGTTTTCGAGAGTAGGAGATGCTGTTACCTTTGGCATCGTCTAGTTGGATGAATAGGTTGGACGGAGAGATGCACTCAATGCCAAAGATAGGTGGGAAATGAAATGTTTATCACAATTCATTGTGCTCATCCGGGATATTTGGATAGTTGACAAGATTTTATTAAGTTATAGGACGGACATCAAAGGAACAGAAAGAAGAAGAGCTGGGAGGGGGCACCAGAAAGTGGAGTTTATTGGAGGAAACACTGCTTATACGAAGAAATAAAAATGGCTTACATAATAATGACCCACCATTTTGAATGTTGGATGGACCATTTGGTTTAACGCTAGCTTGTTATAATATGATAATTATGAGTCTCCAGTATAGTAGGCTTGATCTATAAATTGCTGTCAGATGCTTGGATTAGGATTAGTTATCGGCAGGTGCAATTTATCTGTCTAAAATGGGTGAAACACATAGCTTTCTGCAAACATCCATTTGCGCATCTTTGATGCATAGTGATTTTTTTTTATTTTTTTGAGATCCACAACTTTTGGGAAGCAACTAGTTTAACATACATTACCAGCCAGAAAAATAAGCTCTGAGAGTTTGTCACCAACTTTTTCTCTTTTCTTGTCTTCGCAGTAGTCATAAAATATTCTCACTGGTCTCTGTGTACTAGTTTCTAAGAATTATTTTTGTTTATTCTTATTCTTTTTCGTGGTTCATTCTGAAGAATTAGGCTATGTACAAGACTACTCACAGAAATATGTGATATTTCTTATGAGTATGAGTACTTCAAAAAATCCTATGCAACTGAGTACTTCAAAAATCCTAAATTCAGGATGTCGAGATTGAAGAGACGGCTGATGTCATAATATCTGAATGGATGGGCTACATGCTCCTATATGAGGTATATCTGATTCAAGTGTATCATTAAGATCAAATTAGATGAGCACGTGTAGCTACCTGAGACTTACTTATTTTCTTATGAGGATCTAAGAATATTATGAATTTATTGCTTGACTGTAGAGTATGCTGGGGAGTGTAATTTTTGCCAGGGATAAATGGCTCAAACCAGGAGGACTTATTCTTCCTTCTCATGCCTCGGTAATACTAATGCATTATGTTAATTATTTTTCTTTACTTTATTAGCTGAGGGAAGTTTCAGTCCCAGATGTGCAAGTATGAAGTGGACCTTGAGTTGATGTTCTTGCAACCTTCCTGAAAGATGATCTTCTTCCTTTTATCAAAAGAAAAAGGAAAAGAACCAGTCAAGAAAATTTAAGCAACTCTGCTTGACTAACACTTTGTTGTACTTGATAAAGTTGGAAGCAAGAACAACTCTCTAGTCTTCATTTTCGCATAAGCAACAGGAAGCGGTCAATCTTTTTCTCTATCGCAGCTTTACATGGCACCTGTTACCAATTCTCAACGGTATCATGAGAGCATTGACTTCTGGCATAATGTTTATGGAGTTAAAAGTAAGTTGACTGTTAGTTTTGAGTAAAACTTCTCTTTTGTCCATAATAATTTTTTTTTTTGCATGATCAATTGAGGCTGGTTCAGTAGTTCTGCAATATGTCTTCTATATCATGCTTATTAAGTGGATCATGGACAATACTACGTAGAAATGGAAATTGGAAATGCAATTGCTTCTGATTCATCGATCCTGATGCCATTCACAATGCAGTGTCTGCTTTGATTCCTTTTGCAAAACTAACTGCATTCGAGGAACCTTCCATTGAGACGATTAAAGGAGAAAATGTTTTGACTTGGCCATCGTTGGTGAGTTCAATCTTCTGATTACTTTTTGGAGTGCATGCTCCGGTGCCACAACACAAAGTACCTTGCTTGGAAGAATACTTTCTCCACCAAGTTTCCTCCAACTATCAACTGTTTATGTAAATTTGGGGAGCAGGTTGCAGAAGTGGATTGCTATATGGTAAGAGTTCAAGAGCTTAAAACCGTCACAGCAAAGTATAAGTTTTCATCGATGCTGCAAGGTAAAATGTTCTTTTCCTGATTTCTGTTTTCATTTTTACAATCATCTGCAGCTTATTTTAGTTCCTTTTCTTATAGAAACATTGAAAACCATATGCCTTGTAGTAGTAAAAAAGATAGCTTTCTTAGATTAGAGTACGTTGATTTCTCATGACCTATGTCTTGTATACGAGATAAATGTCTCAAAAAAATTGAGGTGTGGTTGCTATTGTACTTTCGCACTGTACGAGCAGCCAATGTCATACTCGACGAATTATCATTGTCAAATGTAGAACTATGACTTGATTAGCTGAAGGCCTAGTTTGGGACTGCGTTGCTAAAAGCACCGCTTTTATGCTTTGGAAAGCCCAAAATATCCAAAAGTGCTTTCCGAGGCTTGGGAATGCTTTCGGATTTTTTGGGTTACAAAGACTGATACATTACTGCATTCAATGCATTTGCAAACAGTCTTATGTGAAATCATGTTTAAGAGGAAATTATTGGAGGTGCCACTTACATCATAGTTATGACATGCTTTTCTTGCTTCTACATTTATTCGGTGTGTATGGGACCTTGATGATGAATGAGTTTGCATTTTGCTAATTTACTGAGAGTTCCTCCCTTTTCCTGTCTTCTCTGAAGCTCCTATGCATGGGTTTGCCTTTTGGTTCGATGTTGAATTTAATGGTCCTGAGCTGCCTGTTCTCAACTACTACTACAATCAACTTACATCTGGAAGCCTGTCGCAAGACCAACACCCACATAGCTCTGGCCATTTGAAAAGAAGACCAAAATCTGATGAAGCCGTTGTACTCTCTACTGCACCAGAAGATGCCCCTACACACTGGGAACAGGTAGCCAAAGCCTTTCATGTGCTCGGAATGTGGTACGCGTGTCATCTGCATCTATGTTAATGATTAATGAAACTTTCTTTCAGACGCTCGTCTACATGTTCGATCCTATACAGCTGGAGGAAGGTCAGATTGTAGAAGGTTCGGTCACTATCTCCCAAAGGGAAGAGCACTCGCGGTTCCTAAACATCCGCCTGGAATTCAAGTTGAATTTCTCAACTATCACACTATTGAAGTTTGAAATTCTCCTCCTTTTTATGACTTAGATTAACTTAACTTCCTCCTACCTTTTCTTCTTATGGCAGCTCCGGAGGTCGATCATTTGAAAAAGTATCTGTGCTGCGATAACATGACGGGGCTTATCAAATTTTCTATATTTTAGGGGCCATTTGGGCTTATGGCCACGAGGTTAAAGTTCTAGAACTAGTCTAGTTGAAGGTGCTGTGGAAACTTAGGTATCTTGGCGGAGCACCTTCCGAGAAGTTGAGAGATGAGATGCTCTCAAAGTTTCTGCAGAGTCTGTGGGCCCCTAGTTGCTAAATAACATGCACATAATTTCGGGGTTAGTGCAGGTGATCAATTCTTTGAGATTGTAGTATGTGATAGCGTTCGTTACATGCTGTGAAAGCATTAAATCAGATGTGATAGCGTTCGTTACATAATTTACTGAAAGAATAATTTTCAAGCGTAAACTGATTAGGACTTGGGAGAGAGAGAGAGAGAGAGAGTGATCTGCAATTATTTGGCTGCTGGGCTGGTGATATAACAATGCTGATTGTTCAAGTGCAACACCTCATCCATTTTATAATCCTCCGCCAAATTTCTCATTGTTCTTAGTTATTATTTAGTTCTCACTTTATGTAGCACCTTTATGTAACTTAATCGTAAAGAAAGTTTATGATGCTGATGTACAAAGCTTGCAGGAATGAAAGCGACGAGTGGTTACCATTCAGATCGATGTACGCAATTTTTACTGTGTATCTTACTGCTGCTAAAGTTAATTGCTTTATTTTGTGCGCTTCCACGGTCTTGTTTCAATTTTTTTCTTTCAATAAATTAATTTTGCGGCATTTCAAGTGTGTGAGCTTGTGTAAGGTAAACACTTTTACATCCAGGATATGCTTTCATTAATCCTTCATACCGTAAAACAGAAGCAGTTGCAAAAATAATTGCTATAAATCAGCACGGCCTCGGTAGCTACATAGCGCTTTAGTAACTTACAGGTACCTAAAATAATTTTCCCCGTAACTGCTAGGTTCATATCCCGAAAGAGCTAACTGAAGCTAACTAAACCTAATCAATTTAGATATGCTTTATAAAATGAACAATCACAATAGGGATCCATATGCTATTGAGTAAATGTATCTGCTGAGTGGACAAAATCAAATTTGTGTGCCATCAGATAAGTCCAAGAAAGATGAAATGGAGCGAGCGAAACCTATGAACAGAAACGCTGTAACAAGCAGCTCATACAACAAAAATGCTTATCACGCCTTTTTCGCCTCATAAGATATGGAGTTGAAATTTGGTTTACCTAAAGAGTGATACAGAGATACAGTAGATGTCAAACATACCAATATACGGTTCCAAAGTGAAGCGCAATCCTGCTCCTCGATAATAAGGCATAATATCCTTCTCGGAGACGACAAACAGTATCCTCACCGGAGTCAACAAAAGGCTTCATGGCTAAAGAGGATGAAGCCTGGCAAATTGTTGGATTTAGAAGGCACGACTAGGTATTAAGAATCAGCAAAGTAATTAAGCACCCTGCATTCACATTACTCTGATAAAAGGAAAGTAACAGTGCTTTAAATAGCTATAGGCATCCTTGAATGCTTGATTATCTGAGCTGTAAAGATATACTGCAAACTACGACAGGTCAGAAGCTTTCAATCTAATTTCCCAATGTGTCATTGATTCATATGTTCCAGAAGCTAACCGGACTGGCAAAGGGAGTAATCCACTTGCTTACAGGTCTGACCGGTCGATTTTAATCTGCTTCTGAGAGCAGGTTTTTTCTTGCATACAGCGGGTGAAATAACCATGGGATTCAGCGTGCCCAGGAACATAACCTAAGAAATGTTGCAATTAGCAGTGAGAGGAAGATAGAATATATATATATTATATATATATAGAGAGAGAGAGAGAGAGAGAGAGAGAGGAGGGCTACTATACTGTTATGAGTATAGACCCCTTTGTACTCATAAATTTTCGACCGTTGGATGAAAGAATGTGCGGTTACGATGATAGTGTCCCCCTTAAGATGAGTGGATGGTTTGTTGAATAATATAATCTAACGGATGAAAATGGTCAAAGGGGTAGATTTAACGGCCGAAAACTTATGAGTACAAAGAGCTCTATACTCATAAGAGTATAGTAGCCGAACTCTATACTCTATACATATACATATATACATATATATACATATATACATATATATACATATATACATATACATATATATATATATAGTCCGGCTACTATACTCTTATGAGTATAGACCCTTTTATACTCATAAGTTTTCGGCCTGAAGGGATGTGCCGTTAGGATGATAGTGGTCTCCTAAGGTTGAGTGGACGGTTGGTTGAATAGTATGATCTAACGGATAGAAATGGTCAAAGGGGTAGATCTAACGGCCGAAAAATTATTAGTACAAAAGGGTCTATACTCATAAGAGTATAGTAGCCAGACTATATATATATATATATATATATATCACAGTAGCATATTGTTCACACAACAGATAAATGAAATAGCAAACCTCAATGAACATTACTCTTCAAATAACACAACTCTGAAATATATCAGTCATCGTCGTCTTCCTCTTGATTGTTAGCATGGTTAATTTTTTGAGCACGATACATGTCAGCGACCTAAAGAATTTTGAATCAAGAACTATAAGAAGAATCCAAGAAAGATAGCTGGAAATCACCAAGAACTAGATTTTGAAAGATATAAGCATCCTTTACCTGATCAGATGATGTGGCTTGTTCTGGAGATTTATCATCTCGCACACGTATTAACCGAGGAAATCGAAGAGAAATACCCTGTTAAATGTAATGCACAAGGAAATTTTTTTTAAAAAAAGTATGATCAGCTAATACATCACCAAAAGGACTATCATTTGCAATATTGAAAATGATTGATGAAAGAAGGCTCAGGAGTTGACAAAAGATTTTGCAAAGGTTGGATAACCTTATTTGGATCTACAGTGCCATTAGCAGCACGGTGAACCGGACTAATGCTTAAATCTGCAGCTTTCACTTCCCAAACCTGTTTCAAAAGTAAACATGTGGACACTAATTTCATCACATTTTCTTGAAATCTGAGAGAGACTGCACATCTACAAAAGGCTGAATAAGAGACATATGGCAGGAAAAGCCCTCATCGGGGATCCTTTATTGTATATGCAGTTAATGAAATTGAGGGTTACAAATTAGGGGAAATCAATTTCCCCCCAAATCAACCCTTGATTTCATCAGATTCAATCATCCAAAATTCCAAATATGTGGATTGTACAATGAAAGAGCTTAAATCAGAATTCTGGACTCTTTTGCTTGAAATAATTGAAGGAGAGGGTTTTTGTGTTGTGCCATCAGCATGGTGGGGGTACCATGCTGATACTGAATCAGCACAATACATACTGCAGAAAAATGCTAAACAAGTAAATGACAGAGGTGGGCAAGGAGTAATTGCAAAAGAAGGTTGTAATGTTGAAAAGAATTGAAACATGCAAGACAAATAATGTAGGACAAGAATTTACCTCCGCTGGCTCAAACCATACATCTGGGTTCATTGTATCAGCGTATCTGTAGTATGGCTGGAAAGAAGAAAACATAAGACATATTAATGAAACATAAAGAACATGGGAAATAGAAGGCCAGTTAATCAAGCGTCCAAGGAAAAAAAAAAGGAATTGATTACTACCTTTGGCTTTGAGATCACTTTGCTCCGAAGGCTTGCAGAACGCTCTTCAAGCTGCGCTTCGGAAAATCCAGTACCTAAAAAGCAGTGAGAATACATATATATTATCATCACATTAGCTTCAATCTGATTTGAGTAAATAAATGTGAAAAAAGAATTCGGCTTACCTATATTACAAATTGTTTGATATTCTTCATTGTGTTCATCATAGCAAGCAAGGAGGAAGGAACCATAGAAACCTGTAGACAAACATTGTATTAGCCACACTTGAACAAGTAACAGTAAGCTTTCAATTGATAAACAGAACAAAGCAGACAAGAAAGCACCAAATAATAAGTGAAGTAGTAACATCCAAAACTTTTACCTGTCCGTTTCCCGCGGCCATGGAATGCAGCAATAGGAACCAAATCTAGTGAGTCACCAATGCTGCATTATATCGCTAATATTTAGACAGCCATGGCCAAGCAATACATAACATTGAAGAAATATATTAAAATTGCAGTATACTGGTGGTGAATTGGAAGGGCCTATTATCACCAAGTATCAAGCAGCAGGTGCTAGAACGAGGGAAGATAAAACAGAGGTCAATTTGCAAACGAGGATGAAAATCATAATTTACAATTTAGGGATTCTCTAAAGCAACAACATATGCTTGCCTACAAGGATAAAGGTCAAATAAACCACAATCAAACCATATTGGATGAGATTCAACAATAGTTGCTTAGTTTTGATACAGAATCTGGCATGTAGCCTGCCACCATACAATACTGTTCTGATTAAAACTGTAAAACTGATCAATTCGGAAATGAAAGTTCTTCTTCAGAAAGATATTATATGTGAAGCAACCTAGCCCGAATATACCAACTGAGTAACTTAATATCAGAGATAATTTAGAATAGGTATGTTTTATCACCTGTCCATGTAGTCTTTCTTCAACTTCAACCAGTTATTGGATCGCTTTGATGGCTCGTACGTAGCATCTTTATCCAGTGTCTTGATAATTAATCCTTCACAACTTCACATATGTTACGATATAAGAGCTAGTACGAAGGAAGCCATGTATAGAGAGAGCGCAAAAACATAAAAACAAGGAAAATCAGAGATGTGCAAAAATCTTTCAAAGGCAGTAAGGTACAGTAATTTAATTTCCAACAAAAGAGATAACACGAAAGCAATAGTCAATTGTTATGCAAAAAATGTAATAGAACTGAAAATCGTGAAAAATGTTTTTACATGTATATTAACTATATTGCATCCAATTTATCTTTTGTTACGAAGTAGCATTTTTCATATATTGCACTCTTTCCATAATCTCTCCAACAGTACAGTAAAGCTTAATCCAGCTACTAAATCTCTAGGAAATATCTTCCAACTCCCTCTTAGATATCAATATATGATGGTCATTTTCCGTACATCTCATTAGGACTAGCTTAGTGACCTTGAGTTCATAATTCCAACTCTAACAAAGAAAATTGCACCACACAAGCTATGAATATAGATGCGACCGACAAAATCTCTCAGTTTGAAAGTACATGTCTCTATATCAATCACATCCAATAAATATTGTCTTTCATCAAAGTTCAGCCCTCTCTTGCAATACATGGTTATATTATACTCATGTTGAGATTTGTTCAGTATAAATATAAAAACACCATTCTCTAGTATTTTAAGTTTTTAGAGATAAACAATTAACATCGCATCAAAGCTGGAGATTCTAAGATTGAATCCTATCAGGCCGCGAGTCTCATTAATTTCCTCACCACTTAATTTAAGTTCACATCTTGGACCTATCAAAAAATTCTCAAGCCCAGACATGAGGGCGAGTGTTGGATATAAAATATAAAAATACCATTCTTTGATAGCTCACGCTTTTAGAGATAAAACGGTTGTTGCACATAATTTAACCAAATCCTTTAATTTTTTGTGCATCTGATTTGCATATTCTATAACAGGAGAAGTACTCAAATCACCAATAGACAACTATATATTTTCCTGAAAAGCATTCTTTATAGACTAAAATATAGAAAACCCCTTGTAAATGCCCGCTTTTTCACTTTTCTCCCGACTTTTAAAAACCTATATTTTACCCCTTAAAATTTCAAAATGTTTTCAAGGAGTTACGACGTTAATGGAAAGGATGAAATAACCAAATTGCCCTTGTTTTATAAGGAAAAATAATTTTTTAATGTATTTCTGTCATTTTTAAGGATATTTTCTATATAAATTATAAAAAAATGGACGGAATAGTGACAAAATCCTAACGGAGAGAGGCTAAATGCATCAACTTGAAATTTTGAGGGGGTAAAATGTATGTTTTGGAAAATCGGAGAGGAAAAGTGAAAAAGTGGGTATTTACATGGGATATTCTGTAATTTAGCCTTCTTTTTATTCTCTAGGAAAAACTCGATAAAATCCAAACATTTCTTTGCTTCTCCCATAAAAGTAAATAAATTACAAAGAAGAGATATCAATACACATACATCAATGAAGAATAAAAAGAGAACACTTAAGTTAGTCGATTATTACAGAAAATATCATCAGGAGGTTAAGGAAAATGCTCTCTACCTAGAGTTTACAGCTGTCTCAAGAAACTTCTGTATTTCCTCAAGGTCATTTGAGGTTATTGCAGTTGCAAATTGAAAAACTCCGGGCACCTCCTCAAAAGAGTTATAAAGATGCTGCGTAAGAACATATCATATAGAAAAGTGACGATGACATATTACCATCCAAAATAAAGAACACAACTTTTCATGAGCAAGATAATATTACTTATATCTTTTCTGAAAGATCAGCATCACAGAATAAAGCAGACAAGCATTATGAGATAACATGCAAATAATGCAGCCAATATAGATTGCTGATGATAGCCGCTCAAAATTAAAAACTACACAACTGCTAAAATAGGAAAACAAGACCAGACTCACAAATCAACGGAAAGATTTTACCAAGGAAACAATAACCAGGTTAAAAGGTTTTCATTTGTCTGGAAGGATATGGAGCTTGAACTTAAATTTATCTCTCAAATACACCAAATCCAAAATCAATACCATATCATGCCTGAGACATGGACAAATATGATTTATATGAAACTTGGATTTCAAAGCATCAGGACTAACACAGCCTTTTACTATTAAAGTCTACTAATTCTCCAAGCTACAAACAACCATATTATATTATATGCCAAATCATTTAAGAATCATAGGACAAATGAAAGGAAAAATGACACGAGATAAATCAAAGCTGGAGAAACTCTCTAGTAATTGCAGTTGTAGGTATGCTTCCAGGAAAGTAGATAATTCTATCACAACAGTGTGTCTACAATGAAGTACTCTACAAGTGTCCTCCAGAAACAAGGAATTACGTTACCTCCCGACGAACTTTGAGTTGCTCTTGGAGAAGTGGTTGGCCATTAATGTATAAAATGTCAAAGCCAAAGGTACAGACTGCAACTTTTATGTCACTTATGACAACTCCCTTGCGAGCTCGTGTACTAAGAATCTGCAAGAAGTAAAGGGCTCTATAGCAACTGGACAACAGCATACAAGACTGCTGTTCTTTAAGAAAATCAGAGAGTAATTCAATTTTCTTCAGGAACCACACTAAATGGGGAAGGTGCCAGTTATGCAAACAGTTTACTTGTCAAATAACAAGAATAATATGCACGAGTAAAAAGTATTCCCCAGGCTGAAGTTATAAAAGGAGATTTGAAAGTAAGAAAACTGCATACTAAACAAAATTTAAATTCAAATTTGCATAAATATTAACAATATATCAAACCTGAAACGGTAAAATTTTCTTCTTCTCACGATCAAAAGCGACAATCTCACAATCCAACACAAACGATTTCACAGTAGCCTTTTTGAATCTGCATTCAGATGCTAAAACAAACTTATTACTGAATATATTAATATTATAAAATCCAAGAACATTGGACAAGTTCATGTTTCGTTCAATAACACTAACTAATAATAAAGGCAGAAGGCAACAAACAAAAGAAAACATCAAGATATGTGCAGATTTAATGGACCAACTATGCAAGTTAATGATTAAAATTAATGAGATCCAACAACTTAATCTCATAGCTTGTCACAAACTCATAACATTAAGAGGTCTATTCTTTGATTGCCCTCTGATAGAGTGGGAAAATTGCAAAACATTTGGTATCTTTTAATATCTGTCTAATTATTTAATTGGTTCTTCAAGAGATCAAAAGCAAGACGATATCACTCAGACTAAGTATGCAATAAAAACTTCTGTAGGCACTACGTCCGCAGTTGATAGGATACATAGTAAATTGAAAAGAAAGGAAAAAGAAACTAGAAACCCAAGATGATTAACAACCAAACTCTAGTAACAAGTTCCCCCTGAAGGAAATGCTAAAACTAATTTGCATCTCTACGACTTTACCGAAATAATTAATTTAAACTCTCTTCCTACATTCACTGTAGGGCTCTAAAAGAAACACCTAGCTACGCAGGCTTTCTGCAATGCCCCGAAGAAAAAATTAATTCCCGATGCCCACATCAAAGATACAAGCAATATCTACCAACCAACAATACCTTGACACTGCATTGACAACATCTGGGTATTTTCCAGTATTTCTTTCAGCGTTTCGACTGTAGATCTCAACGGATCCATCTTCCATATAATGTATCTTCATTTGAAACACATTAAGTGTAAATAATGTGATAGATGAATGCATTATCTACAGCAATTTTAAGTAACTAGCTATACCTGAGCACGCTCACCATCATACTTATACTCACAAGTGAACTCCAAACCCTGGAACTTATCAAGGATCTCTGACACAGCTTTTGTTGGTTTTGCCAGCATAGGTCCAACTGGCACACCCAAAGAAAAATTGCATACCTCTGGCAGTTTCCACACACCCTCTTGAAGAAGAGCAGGGACAATTTTATCGTAGTTGGGAAGAACTGAATATACTCGTTTGATTATTTTTGCAGCCTTCATATAAACAAGATGTGGACACGATCAAAAAATATTTTTTTAAAAAATGTTAAAGAGCATCAAAAAGCCTAATATCTCATTACTATATTACAACAGATACAAAATGTAACTAGCGAATAGATGCGATGGAAGACATAGAATATCCAGATAACAACCAACCTCTTCTAGAGGAGATTGAATTTTTACTGGTGGAGCAGGGCATGCCTCAGAATACACAGCAGCCTGTCCAAGGGCGACCAAGACGGTTTTCTCTGCCAAACCGATCCGCATTTTTGACTGCAGATGCAACAAATCAATATAGGGCAGGAAAAAGGATCTTTACATAAATCTGCTTCGTACTACCTGGAGAAGACGAATGAGATACTGAGGCTCACAATCAGTTGCTGCAACAAGAAGTCCTTTTATATGATTTCTTTTCTTGTCTTGACTGTCCTTCCCACTTTCCTATAAAAACAAAATTAAACTCTTAGGGTAAATGATGCATCTCTCAATCATAATTCAAGGGCTAAAATTGCAAATCGGATGATATACAGCATGATGCCTTCTATCTTCTGCATAAATCAAATGCACTAAAATAATATGTGCAATGATCATCCACATTTTAGCTGAATTTTAGACAATCAATTCTTCACCTTTCGGGATACATTTTCCCCACCCACCCCTCGCCCCCAATAGAAATGATAACGAAAGGAAAAGAAAAAAAAAAAAACCTACATAGTTCTTGACATCTTATTTCATGTTATAATGACAAGGAAAGTTTAAGCACTTCTGCTTTCCACTGAGCAACATGCTGCCGAGGAACAATTTCTTGTTCATTCATCTCTTCGAGAAAATGTTTTCTTAGAAATCAATGAGACAGACTCATTATGAAACTCACTGGACAATCAATTCAAGAGCTTCACATTCTAACAAGGCTTCTTAAATAGGCCGGGAATTTGACACAGTTGTTGCATTATGATTCCTCTCTATTACAAGAACACAAGGAAAGGTCTAACCTTTGCGATTGCACGGAATGTATCCAACACCTTAGAAATCGTCAAGGGTTTTGGTTTGAACATCACTTTCTGAGACGAGCGGCTTTCCTTCGCAACCAGCCCTAAGTCGCCCAATTCCTGTCATTGAAACAACACAATGTCAGCTTAAAAAAAAGAAGAAAAAAAAAGAGAAATCTTTTTCTTCGTCTTCTACCTTATGCTGCTTCTTGACCTGCTCCTCCTTCCTACCATAAGCCTCCGCAAGCGCCTTGATCAGCGACGCGTCCCCGATACCGAGCTCAATGCCCTCGTGCGGCGGCGCAATCCTATTGGCGGAGAGGTACACCGTCGGGAGAATATCCCCGGGCGTGGTAGCCATGACCGTCCGGAACACATTAGAGAGGATCTCCGCAATGGCGATCCGGCCCGACTCATTCGAGATCAGCTCAAGGGCGCGGGCGAGGAAGAGGAAGGGGACGGGGTCGCCGGGCTTCCACGAAGCGGCGGCCCTCGGATCGAAATCCTGGCCCTTCTTCTTGAGCTCGACGATCGGGCTCCGCTCCTCCGGCGCCTTGTGATCCTTCCCATCGTCGGGTTGGGGGACTAGGGTTTTGGTCTTCTTAGGGGAGTGGTTGGGCTTGGGCTTCCGATCGTCCTGGGGCTGGGGTTGGGGTTGGGGTTGGGGTTGGGAGCTCTTCTTGGCCTTCTTCTCCGCGGCGGCGCGCGCGGGCCCCATGAGGACGTCGGCGACGCTGCGCTTCCCGGAGGAGGAGGACATGGCGGAATCGGCGGCGGAGCGGCGGCGGCGGCGGGGGGAAGAGGAGGAGGAGGAGGAGGAGCAGGAGAGGAGGAGGAGGGGGAGGGGATTAGGGTTTAGGGTTTTGGGGTAGAGGAAAGGGAGGGGGAGGATGGAGGAGGGGAGTGGCGGAGGAGGAGGAGGAGAGCATTTGAGAGAGAGGAGGAGGGCGACGGGTGGTCGCAGCAAGAACATCAAAAAAAAAAAAAAAAAAAAAACACACAAGAGCGGAGGTCGTACGGATGCAATTAAGACTTGATGAAAGGCCCGGCTCGCTCGGCAACGGGCCGGCGAAGTATCCAGGCGCGGGAAGTGGGACGCATGTAATAAAGAGAACACATATATTTTCTTCCTTCCTTTTTAAAAAAATATATATATTTTTTGTAATTTTTTTTTTCTTTTTTTTTTTAGGCCTTTTTGCATAAAAAATCCACTAGTTTTGGGCTTTTGCAAAATTGGGCCGTATTTTTCGTTTTTGCAGATTCGATCCGGATTTTCAGCAAACTGATCAAAATACCCTTGTTACTTTTTCTCTTTCTCTCTCCTCTTTTTTTTCTCTCTCCTCTTTTTTTCTCTCTCCTCTTTTTTTTATCGTTCTTTTTTTTTCTCTTCGAAGAAGGCGGCCGAGGCGGAGGCGGAAATGGCCCGCCTCGCCTCTGCCCCTCACGACCTCGCCCTCGCCCTCGCCCTCGCCCGCGCACCCCCGCCCTCCCCTCCTCGCCTCAGACCCCGCCGAGGCCGCGCCTCACCGCGACTCTCTTTTTTTTTTTTCCTCTCCGACCCTCCTCCACCTGCCGTCCCCGCCGCCACCGCCGCCGCGACGAAGAAGAAGTGCTTCTTGGGGCCGAGAAGCACGCCGGCGAGGGAGGGAAAAAAAAATATAGTTACACTCCGGCGAGAGCGGTGGGTCGTGAAAAAAAAAATTGTAAAGAAAAAAAATAAAAAATTAAAAAATATTATTTTCCTACTGAAAAGAACAAAAAAATAGAGAAAAATGAAGAAGATGATGAAATTACACTGTTAGAAAAAATTACACTGTTTAAAAAATTATTTGCACTGTTTTAATGAATGTTGCACTATTTAAGAGAGAAATTACACTCTTTTTAGATGAAATTTACACTTTTTAGGCCAAATTGCACTATTTAGAATAATGTTGCACCATTTCTTTCTCTTCCTCTTCTTCTTTCTTCTTCCTCTACTCTCCATCTTCATCCCCTTTCTCTGTCTCTTTCCTCACACTCCAAAATAATTTTGAACCGTTGCGGTCGAAGCCGGAGGAGGAGGAGCGGTCGTAGTCGCGGGGGTCGAAGAGGTAAACGGAGAGGAGGAAGCGGGAGGCGTCGGCGGCGGCGCGCGGGGTGGTGGTGGGGGCGGGGGCGGGGTGGTGCGAGCGCAGGCGGCGCGGCGAGCGCAGGGGGCGCGGGCGCGATCCCCCTGCGCCCCCTCTCCCCCAGGGACGCGCCCCCTAGGGGCGCGTGCGCGTGCGCAGGGGGCGCCCCCTGGGGGCGTGCGCAGGGGGCAGGGGGCGCAGAGGTGGGGCGGGCGGGGGCCCAGGCCCGGGCTCGGGCGGGCGGGCGCAGCCCGCGCCTGCACCCGCCCCGCGCCGCAGGGGAGTCCCATGCGGCCCCCGCGCCCCGCCGCCGCCGACGCGCCCCCTGCTCCCCGCACCCGCCCGGGCCCGGGCCCCCGCCCCCCCCCCGCCCCCCCCCACCCCCCCCCCCCCCCCCCTGCCCCCTGCGCTCGCCGGTGAGCCCCCAGCGCTCGCCGCTCCCCCTGCGCCCACCCCACCACCCGCCCCGCGCGCCCCCCTGCACCACCGCCGACGCCTCCCTCTACCTCTTCGACCCCCGCGACTACGGCGGCGCATGGACGCCGCCACGGCTCCGGGCGCGGCGGCGGGGACGTCGTCGTCGTCATCATCCGCATCGGAGAAAGAGTGCAATAAGTTGCACCATTTTGACCTTCGTTGCACTATTGCACTATTGCACTATTGCACTATTACACTATTGCACCATTTTGACCTTCGTTGCACTATTGCACTATTGCACTATTGCACCATTTTGACCTTCGTTGCACTATTGCACTATTACACTATTGCACCATTTTGACCTTCGTTACACTATTGCACTATTGCACTATTGCAATAGTGCAATAGTGCAATAGTGCAATAGTGCAATAGTGCAACGAAGGTCAAAATGGTGCAACTTATTGCACTCTTTTTCCGATGCGGATGATGACGACGACGACGTCCCCGCCGCCGCGCCCGGAGCCGTGGCGGCGTCCATGCGCCGCCGTAGTCGCGGGGGTCGAAGAGGTAGAGGGAGGCGTCGGCGGTGATGCAGGGGGCGCGCGCGGGGCGGGGGGTGGTGGGTGGGCGCAGGGGGAGCGGCGAGCGCTGGGGGCTCACCCGCGAGCGCAGGGGGCAGGGGGCGCGGGGGGGGTGGGGTGGGGGGGGGGGGGGGCCCGGGCCGGGGCCGGGGCGGGGGCCCGGGCCCGGGCGGGGGCGCGGGGAGCAGGCAGGGGGCGCGTCGGCGGCGGGGCGCGCGGGGGCCGCAGGGGACTCCCCTGCGGCGCGGGGCGGGCGCAGGCGCGGGCTGCGCCCGCCCGCCCGAGCCCGGGCCTGGGCCCCCGCCCGCCCCACCTCTGCGCCCCCTGCCCCCTGCGCACGCCCCCAGGGGGCGCCCCCTGCGCACGCGCACGCGCCCCTAGGGGGCGCGTCCCTGGGGGAGAGGGGGCGCAGGGGGATCGCGCCCGCGCCCCCCCCTGCGCTCGCCGCGCCGCCTGCGCTCGCACCACCCCGCCCGCCCACCACCACCCCCCCGCGCGCCGCCGCCGCCGACGCCTCCCGCTTCCTCCTCTCTGTTTACCTCTTCGACCCCCGCGACTACGACCGCTCCTCCTCCTCCGGCTTCGACCGCAACGGTTCAAAATTATTTTGGAGTGTGAGGAAAGAGACAGAGAAAGGGGATGAAGATGGAGAGTAGAGGAAGAAGAAAGAAGAAGAGGAAGAGAAAGAAATGGTGCAACATTATTCTAAATAGTGCAATTTGGCCTAAAAGTGTAAATTTCATCTAAAAAGAGTGTAATTTCTCTCTTAAATAGTGCAACATTCATTAAAACAGTGCAAATATTTTTTTAAACAGTGTAATTTTTTCTAACAGTGTAATTTCATCATCTTCTTCATTTTTCTCTATTTTTTTGTTCTCTTTTCAGTAGGAAAATAATATTTTTTAATTTTTATTTTTTTTCTTTACAATTTTTTTTTCACGACCCACCGCTCTCGCCGGAGTGTAACTATATTTTTTCCCTCCCTCGCCGGCGTGCTTCTCGGCCCCAAGAAGCACTTCTTCTTCGTCGCCGGCGGCGGCGGCGGCGGGGGGGGACGGCAGGTGGAGGAGGGTCGGAGAGGGAAAAAAAAAAAAGAGTCGCGGTGAGGCGCGGCCTCGGCGGGGTCTGAGGCGAGGAGGGCGGGGGGGCGCGCGGGCGAGGGCGAGGGCGAGGGCGAGGGCGAGGTCGTGAGGGGCAGAGGCGAGGCGGGCCATTTCCGCCTCCGCCTCGGCCGCCTTCTTCGAAGAGAAAAAAAAAAGAACGATAAAAAAAAGAGGAGAGAGAAAAAAATAGGAGAGAGAAAAAAAAGAGGAGAGAGAAAGAGAAAAAGTAACAAGGGTATTTTGGTCAGTTTGCTGAAAATCCGGATCGAATCTGCAAAAACGAAAAATGCGGCCCAATTTTGCAAAAGCCCAAAACTAGTGGATTTTTTATGCAAAAAGGCCTTTTTTTTATGATAAAAATATATAAAATTTATCTGAATTACTATCTTTTTGAATCGGCTATCCAATCTTTCAAATTTATTTGATTTAAATCAGTCGACAATACTTTGACTTTAAATAAGCTGGATTTTTTAGCTTTACTCCACCTTTGTGATAAAATTTTGTATTGATGATTGGACTTTTTATGTGCTTTATGAACTTGAGATCACCCCTGAGTTGCTCCACACTCTTTTCTTGCCCGGATTCTTACTGTGGAGCAAGAACTACAGATGTAGGCTGCAGTTTCTGTAGAGTTTGGAGAAGTTGTCTTCTTGGGGTTGCAGTAGTATGCTATTTGTAATCAAGCCAGACAGATAATAAGAGTTGGTATTAGATAATTATTTATTCTAATAAATTTACAGTTGTGAAAATTACATAAAGCCTATTAACTAAACCTATAGAAATAAACGACGTATTCAAATTTTGAAGTCAAAATATAGTTGACTTCGCTCAAATCAAATAAGTTAAAAGTTATATAATAATAAAATTAAAATTTTGAAATGTTTGATAGTCAGATTGAAATAGTCAGTGTTGGCTTAAATGGGCCAGCATCCTGCCCTATGGCGAGAGGTCATATTGGGCCGAGTCATGTTCGAAATGGCGTGAGGCTGGGTGGGCCGAGTAATGTTCGAAGTGGCGTGAGGCTGGTGGGCCGAGTCACAATCGAAATCCGTGGGCGCTGTATTTGTACGCTTTAAGTGAATTGGTTGCGTATTTCTAACAGCTGGGATTAATGGTTAGCGCCAACGATCCTACAGTCAGTACTTTATATAAATTATGTACATTTTTATCAATACTTTTTTTACCATAGAAAAAGAGGCTAGATTAATCAATTAATGTGCACTGGTGATGGAATTTATTTATAATAACCCTTCCATATTAGTTTGTATATTTGTAATGTGCTTTTTCCATCGATAAAGGAAAATAAAATAAAAGCTATTGAATAATTTTTTTTTTAAAGCTTTTGTCAATGTGCTATATATTGCTAGGTTGTTCGTCTTTGTTATATATAAGAAGATCTCCTCATATAATTTTGGTTACGTTGTAACGTGTAATGAGAATGCTTTCTAAGCCTATGAATACCTTAATATGCTAATTAAGCTCCTCCTTAAAAAAATAAAAAAAAATTAAAAAAAAAAAAAAAAAAACAGTTGTTGAAGGACCAGAAATTTTGTTTTATTTTTGTTCGAAATAGGACAATTAAGCTAAATATTTTAAAATTTATTGCATGCAAATGTGGTGTATATATACAAGGGTCTTCAAAATTCAAAGCTAAATATTTCAAAATGTAAATCAACATAAGTGAATAAGATTCCCCATCACGTACATAGAAAAATTATGGAATGCAATTGGGCAGAGGATTTAAATCTAATTCTAAACTATAAAATATTAAATATAACCTTTAAAAAGCTAGCACATGAAAAGTCATGATTTTTTAAAAATCTATCATTTATACCTGAGTAAACACAAAAATCAATTTCATTAAAAAAAGAAAATCTAGCTATGGTTCTATTTTGAGATAGAACTGCCTATTATGTATTTGGCTTATCTTATCCATTTGATATGGTTATTTTAAACAACAAGAAAAAAATAAAAATCTAAGTAAAAAAAAAACAAAAAATCTATGATCTATTATATTAGAAAAGTATATTTCCCAAATTGTAAACTATGATATCTGTAAAATATTGACATCTTCATATTAATTTCTTTTAGTTCAAGTTATTTTCGACACTAATACGAGAGTTATCAAACTATGAAATGTAATTACCTACTACCGGCTAGCTGTTAGTAAGATCAACGATTTCATCGGCTACCGAACATATCTAGCATGATTAGAAGCATACTTGTTTCATATTTCTAGTTGAGTTTATCAGTGAAAAAAAAAATGAACGAAATGATTTCATCAGTTGATAACTTTAACGCAGTGACTATTAATTAAGTTTAGCGTATCTCTTGTCACAGCTAAAATCCTAAACTTTAAAAATATCTTCTTTTATTTTTGAATGACTAATATTCTTTTTGTTGGTTTTAAAAATTTTCTTCAAATATAAGTATTTTGGATATTGAAGAATAAAATTTAATTTTTTTTAATAATAATAAGTAACATAAGTGCAAAACCCGTAACCGCACCGTCGCACGGCCCATCACGTTTAAACATTTTGAACGCCACGGCGCCGTGAAAATGCGTCGCTTTCCTGCGCCTGGGTTCAGATCAATAATAAGTGTCGCTAATGTGAGTTCGCATCTATAAATTTCGAGCTCTTGTTTCGCTTAGATATATATCAAGATCAAATTAAGCATTAGAAAAAAAAAAACTACAGCAATAATAAATTGACAACTATGGCCAATTCTCTCCTCGCATTCGCGTCTCTGCTACTGATTGCGTTCTCCAACTCCGATCTAGTCGCGTCAGTGCGCGTCATCGGATCCTGCAGCGCAAGCGGTTACCTGCCGGGCAAGTCCGGCAACTGCAACACCGAGAACTACTCCGACTGCTGCGAAGACGGCAAGAAGTACCCGCAGTACCGCTGCTCCCCTCCCGTCACCGCAGTAACTCCTGCGACGATGACATTAAACAGCTTCGCTGAGGGTGGGGACGGCGGGGGCCCGTCGGAGTGCGACAACGAGTATCATTCAGATGACGAAATGGTGGTCGCGTTGTCGACCGGGTGGTTCGACGGAATGAGCCGATGCCTAAAAAATATCAGGATAAACGCGAACGGGAACTCCGTGCTCGCGAAGGTCGTCGACGAGTGCGACTCCGTGAACGGGTGCGATAAGGACCACGATTTCCAGCCGCCGTGCGCGAATAACATCGTCGACGCCTCGCCGGCCGTGTGGAAGGCGCTGGGGATTCCGAAGGAGGTCGGAGAGTACAGCATCACCTGGTCGGATGCGTGATCGATCGGTCGATCGATCGAGTTGCATCGACGTGCATGCTTGTGCACCTTGAGATCGATCGTCGACAATTTGCATGTTTATATAATATGTAAATAGATGAAATGGACGTGTGTGTATATATAGGTTGTTTAATTATGTTGTGTTGAGCTTGTTGCTATGTACGAGTGTTGTGTGTTTTATATGTTGTCACTGACTCACTGTACTTCTCTTTGATGCGTATACTACAATTAACTGAAAGTAATAAGCTATTATTATTTATATATCATACTTAGTGTTCTAATGCTTGTTCTAGTTTTGCATAATTTGATACGTACTAGTATAAAAAGGAACTTTAAATTATTGGTCATATATAGTACAAGATAATTTTGATCAAAGTATTCGCATGCTATATTTAATTACTATTCTGTTAAATCGAATGACTAATACTGACGTATATGTCATTTTTATAAAAAAATTAATTATTAAGTTTAAGAGTTTATAATAAATCTGTCTCGAAATTCAATGCTAAATAAAATCTTAAGAACCATTTTTTCTTCACATGTTAGAAATTCAGTATCCATTGTATATCGATTGTTTGGGTTAAAATCCTAGCAACCTCCTGCAATAAAAACTTTACCGCTAGCTAGCTAGATAGCTCTCGTAAAATAATAAAAATTTAAAATTTAAAAAAAAAAGAGAAAGAAGAAAAAAAGTTAATATAACTATACTTTAGTAGACAAAATAAGTAGCACAATTTGGCTTCTTTGGGTTGGCTTAATTAAGATTGCCCTAAAGACATTAATTATATATAATATTGAAAACAAAGTTCTACTCTAAAAGATAATTTAATCATCTAAAAGTTAAAACTGACCTAACTTAAACTAATATCAAGTCCTACTCTAATACTACTTTGACTCTGATCTAACTTTTTTTTTTTTTTCGAGAGAAAGATAGCATCCTACCCGCTTCGTTTATTTTTTTTAGAAATAAACTTAGCTGGAAATGTGAATCAACTAGGATTCGAACTTGGAACCTCGGATACCAACCACCAAGCCGTTTGCCACTTGCGCTAGGGACGGTCGATGACTCTGATCTAACGTAACAAAAAATAAACTCAAACAACAATTGGATCTCGACTAAATAATTAGTATCTAAATCAAGATGAGCATTAAATCTTAACATACAACTCTGAATTTCTCTCTATTCAATGGACTAAATCACACACACTCCTCCCCAAAAGAATCTCTAGCCATTGGTCTCTTTTGAACATCTCATGCATGTTTTAATTTCTCTTTTTAAAATATTCTTTGAATTTTATTTCTTAAAAACTTAAGAAAGAATTAATGTTTGAATTATTTAAATTATTTTATCTAATTTCAATGGAATATTATCAAACAAAATTTTATTTTATTTATTTATTTTATATATTGGTATATATTACTCAACTACAAAAATAATTGTTATACAATATATCAAATATTGCCACTAAATGACTACGAGACGACTTAAATTGTAGCCACATGTTATCACAATAGATTCCTAATGTTTAGCTTTCGATGGCAATTTACTAGCAAATATTTAGCTTCTAATGGCACTTTTTTATCACTACTAACTAAATGCTCATCTTTCAAAAATATTTCATCGTTGCCATCAAATGTTAACTTTTATTAGTAAACTCTAATATACAACTCACTCATCCAAATACTATATATTTTTTATTTTTCAAAAATTAAAATTGAGTTAATAAATATCTTAGACGCTCTTGATAAGGGATTATAAAAATTACATTCCTTTTTAACTATAATGTGAAATCCCAGATAGTTCTATATGACTAAACTCTTAACCCGACTTAAGTATTTTGGACGGTAGTTAGGCCCAAAAAATTAAGAGAGACGAGAGTAGTCCTAAAATGAGTGACTCCCTAGAAAATTGGGGCGTCACATATAATCTAAGCATTTCTCTTTCAACTGAGTTAGCAACTAATCTTCGACCTAACTTAACCTCAACGGCACATGTACGTACGTGCCCGGCCCGACCCATCACGTTAAAAAAATTTAAACGCCACGGTGCCGCGAAAAGTGTCAGTTTTATGTTCTTGTGTTCAGACCAGCAAGTGTCGCTAATGCAACTCCACATCTATAAATTTCGAGCTCTTGTATCATTTGATATCAAAAATTAAATTGAGCATAAAAAAAAAAGCTACAGCAAGAATAAATTGACAACTATGGCCAATTCGCTCCTCGCATTCGCGTCTCTGCTACTAGTTGTGTTCTCCAACTCCGATCTAGTCGCAGCAGTGCGCGTCGTCGGATCCTGCAGCGCAAGCGGTTACCTGCCCGGCAAGTCCGGCAACTGCAACACGGAGAACTACTCCGACTGCTGCGAAGACGGTAAGAAGTACCCGCAGTACCGCTGCTCCCCTCCCGTCACTGCAGAAACTCCCGCGACCATGACATTAAACAGCTTCGCTGAGGGCGGGGACGGCGGGGGCCCGTCGGAGTGCGACAACAAGTATCATCCAGATGACGAAATGGTGGTCGCGTTGTCGACCGGGTGGTTCGACGGGATGAGCCGATGCCTGAAGAATATCAGGATAAACACGAACGGGAACTCCGTGCTCGCGAAGGTCGTCGACGAGTGCGACTCCGTGAACGGGTGCGATAAGGACCACGATTTCCAGCCGCCGTGCGCGAATAACATCGTGGACGCCTCGCCGGCCGTGTGGAAGGCGCTGGGGATCCCGAAGGAGGTCGGAGAGTACAGCATCACCTGGTCGGACGCTTGATCGATCTGTCGATATCGAGTTGTGTCGACAATGTGTGTATATATGTAATCTATAAATAGATAAAATGGGTGTGTGTATATATATATAGTTTGTTTACGTTGTGTCGAGCTTGTTGCTATGTACGAATGTAGAGTGTTGTATTTATTTTTACTATACGTGTACGAGTGTAGAGTGTTGTATTTATTTTGCACTGTACGTTTGTTTGATACCTATGGTGCAATTAAGTTAAATATAATAGTCTAATATATATCATACATGGCAGTGTTCAATTGCTTTCTATTTTTGCATTATTTGATGTATATACTATTATAAAACAGTGTTTTAAATTATTGGTCTTTTTCTATGGTATCCTTCGTTCTTTTTCATTAATCTGTCATATTACTAATTATTTTTTATCAAAGTATTGGTATACAATATATATCATTATTTCGACCGGTAATGTATCTGTTATCTTTTATAAAACAGTGTTTTAACTTGTTGTTCGTGAACATGAGCTGATTTTTTCAGCTCGATCGATATTTTAACGAGCTAGTTTATGTTCGGTTTGTTTAATAAACGAACGAACACGAGCCAGCTCGAACTTGCTCGTGTTCGGCTCGTTGACGGTCCTACCTGCCACGTACCACTGTCTCTCGTATAAACAAATCCTATCGTATAAGCGGTTATATTCAAGACAAGATAAAAAATGACTTCATGTGCTGCGCAATGAGCAAACTCTACCCGTAGTGCGAACTATTCCGTGCCTGTCATGTGTGGCGCACCCGCGACGATGATGATGAACAACTTCGCGGCCAGACGGGACGGCGGGGGCACGGCAGGGGCCCCTTGGGAGTCATGCTCTCGACAAGAACTTATAGAGGAACTACAGTTTCCATGCTCAAAAATAACGTTTGAATATAAGAAGGGGAATAAGAGCTTATTCCCCTTCTTATACCCCAACAAACACTACCTAAAGGAATTATTACTTCTACAATTTATCATCCACGAGGTTGTAGGATAAACCAACTCTTGTGATTTCGAATATAGTGTTATCTCTACATTCAAAAACAAAATCAAAATTTATACCCATCATGGAAGTAGTAATTACTATATTCATATCTTGTCAACTTTTAAATATTAAGATATTAGCCATAAGATATACACTCTTTGGTGTGTACAACTGGTATTTTTTTTATTTTAGTTTTAAAAAAATAATGAAGGGCCAGCACTCTTCTTCGAAAAATGCTATTACTACATACCATGGAATGCATATCTTACCCTCATGAATGGTAAAAAATATTTTAAAATTTTAATTAACAAATATAAGTCTAGTGAATGAATTTTAACACGTAGGACGTAAAATTTATTCCTTCTTATTTTTCTTATTATTATAAATTTGATCCCTACACTTTTGTGTCTTTCCACATCACCGCCCTTCACCATGGCCCCTCCCGACCCCGACGAGGCCCTCGACTCCGCGGCGACGCGATGCCTCTCCCTCCTCCGCCGCGTCGCCTCCTCCCCGAAGCTCCCCCCTCCCCTCAACGCCTCCCTCCGCCGCCTCATCGCCGCCGAGCTCCGCTCCCTCCTCCGCCGCCCCCGCCCCCTCCCCTCCCCCCTCTCCTCCAACCTCGGCCACCTCGAGGCCCTGTTCCACGTCGTCCTCCACCCCGCCGTCCATGGCGTCTCCCGCGTCGCCAGGCCCCTCGGCCCCGTCCCCGTCCCCGTCCACGTCGACGTCGCCTGCTCCCTCCGCCGCGCCCCCGCCTGGGTCTTCGTCTCCGACCGGAACCCTAGCCGCGTCTCGTGGCACGGATCCCCCGGGGAGCGGGGCAGGGGCGCGCGCGCCCGCGTCGCCGAAGCCCTCGCCGCCGCGCGAGCCGCGGCGAGGCCGCTGAGGCCCGAGAAGCTCCTCTTCGTCTTCGCCCGCGGCGTCGGGGACGGCGTGGCGGGGGGGATCGTCGACGAGTTCGGGGCGGCGGAGATCGGGTTCTTCGACGATTTGGAGGTGTTCGAGGAATTGGAGGGTGGGTGGATGGGGGTTAGAATGGTGGATAGTGAGTTGCTACAGTGGGTGGAGAGTCGTAAACCTAGGGTTTTTGAGATCGACATTGGGGGAGAATTCGTCGACGTCGGGGATAGAGCCTCTTCGTCGGTGAATCCAAATTTGAAGGATGAAGAGGAATTGGATTTGAGTGATCCATTCAGTTCTTTGATCTCTAAAATCCGGCCAAATTGTACGAGGTCGGAGAATGTGATTAATTTCGATACGACGGCGTTGATCGCCCTGGTGTCGGGGATAAGCAACGGTGGGGCAGAGCAATTGCTGAAGGCGCCTGAGGACGAGACGAGGGCGAGGTTTAAGAGCAACTACGATTTCGTGATCATGCAGGTGAATTTGCATTTCTATGTTCCATTGTGCTCAATTTCGGTAGTATATTTGATTATGCACACTCTGAATGATTTGAGGGACTATAATCAGACTCAATATGCAAAATCGAGTGACTTCATAGCTTCATAGAGGATCTTCATTAGCAATTTTTTTTCTAAAGAACTTCAATGGCACGAAGGACTCATTAACATAGTGAGAGCATGTTTCGGAGTTTCAGTATATGTACACAGCGCATAAGTAGTTTAGTTTATGGGAGTCTTATAAAATTCTGATGAATTTAATGGAAAATGTTGGATAAATTTACTAGGAAAGATTGCACATTATGTTTTACTGTAAGCATTTGGTAGATTGCTAACATTCGAAATCCTATTCTGGAAATTGGTTTATAAAGCGTTAGCTAGTAGCAGTTTGCGATTACAGCATCTTATATAACTAGGATACTCCTTTTAGCGGACCGGTTGAGATTCTTTTATTTCATTTATGAAAAATTAAGAATTTTAGAAGCTATAGACATGTTATAGCCTCTTACGTACAACAATACTCATCTTTTATTCTTGCGTATATAGAAATTTTAGCATTATTTTGCTTATCTGCAGGCCAAATCAGAGCTTCAGCATCCCATCCTACCAGAGCTGGAGAATGTGATAGCTGGAAAGAAGGGTATTGTCTGCGAAAGTGTTTGCTCGGAGTTTAAAGAAATTGCTTCCATGTGTGGTGGACCGAGTGAGAAAATTAGAGCTGATCAATTAGTGAAAAGACTCTTGTGAGTTTCCTAAATGGCTCGTATTTTGGTTCAACCATAAATCAACGATATTTGGCTCTTACTTTAGTCGGATCATTTTGAAAATTGGTTCTTTTACTATGCTATACAACATGCATTCTACAATCCTATGCTGCATTGTGTGCTATACAGTGTAGTAGTTAACATGCGTCATTAGCTCGATGAGTTAAATTCAATATATTGTTTGAGAGTGGATGAAGCTCGCAATTTCCTGTATTGTTTCTATCTAGTGCGATTTAAATTGAATATGAAAATGACTTATTTGGTGAACATCTCAACCTTTGTTTCTATTTTTTTCTTCTCTTAACTTCATGTTCGTTGCTCAATGTTTTTAACCTGTATTAGATGCAAGAGATCATTGTTTGTTCTAACAATTGCCTTTTGCGTCAGCAGAGTTGTCCCAGATAGTCCTTCAACACGCTTGATGGATCTTCCCACAACGAGAAAGCTCGCGCTGAAGAACAAAATCGTTTTCGGAACAGGGGATCATTGGCGTGCTCCCACTTTGACGGCGAACATGGGATTTGTGCGAGCTGTTTCTCAAACGTGTATGTCTTTGTTGACTATTGAGCATAGGCCTCGTGCCCTAATTGGTATCTAATGTCTCCGAAATCATAATTTGATTTTAGCTGGACCATTATGTACATTTTGCTGTACCATTTACAAGATAAAGCTAGATGGTGGTTGGAAGTTTACTTCTCTAGCGAACTCTTCTCGGTGTTGCTAATACAAAAATGGGCTGATGTAAGAGTTTTGGCTATAGTTTTCGTTAGCGATTTTGCCCATTTTGCTCACAAGAGTCGAATTTTTGTTAATGCTGTGGAGTAACAATGAGCTGGAAAGGTTGAGCTTCGACTCATTTGATTCCGCTAGGAGCTGAAGCTGTTCACCAGCATCTCTCTTTGGGGTTTGCTTAGTATATTTATGTTGAGCTTTGTCGTTGTTCTCTTATTCTTATTCATTGTAAAGGCTCCTCAATGGAGTTTTCTGAGTTTATACGGTTGATCTTTGTTCTACTTATGTAGCACCCAATTTTTTTTTTGATATTGTACTCTTCAAAACTCAAGTGTGTGAAACCTTTTGTTTGAATGGGCAAAATAATATGCCTTGTGGTCATATAAAACAAGGTGTCCTGATCTGAGCACATGCTTGAGGCAGTAGATTTGAACAACGAGCGAGGCTCATTAAGACATTGACTCATTGCCACTCTACGCGGTCACCAGTACTAAGTTATGGTGATGATGTTACCCGTAATAGAAAGAAGCGCGTGTTCCGCGTAGACTTTCGTATGGAATCGACATACGTTTGACTACTGGGGGAAAAAATATTTAGTGCATTAAATAACGCGGTGGGAATTACTATTGTCCATTAGTCCACTAGCTTAAGGGCCCGCTTGATATTGAGATCATCAAATGCTCGTAAAGAAAATAAAATTAAGACAAAATTATACAATTCCTTTTTCTTGTATTCTGATATGTACGAACGTTATATTACGTTTGAAAACAATTACAATACGCTTCTCCTTTTCATAATTCCATACAAAGTTTAAATGGCCGCGTTGACTGAGTCCGCATTTTATTTGTTAGCCCACTTGCTTCCTGGGCACATAAAAATTTTATTTGAAAAAATCTATTATTGCTGCCCTCTCTAGACCTCAGATCAAAAAACCTTTTCCCAAATTTTCCAGCCCATTATACGGATTACGTTACATCAAACTTCATCATTCAGTGCTCCAATAGATGATGATTAAACCATATAATAATAATATATCAACTATTATTATACGCATAATGCCAATAATTCCTACAATACAGAGAGCATCTAAAGTGCACTACATGCCGTATAGCAACAAATAATTAAACATGCTCAATCTCAAATAACTCCTATATATATATATATATACTTAAAAAAAAACAATAACAATAATAATTAAAAAAGCACATAAATCACGGCAATAATAAACCATCTCGATCATACTTTCAAACTGAACTTGCAGCTACTGCTCTTGATCCTGATCTGACTACCGGCCGTGAGGCTATCGACGACCAAACTGCACCGCACTTTGGACGTCACCTTCCACAGCCTGAGCCCGCCGAGCTTCAGCCTGACGGGCACGTCCCCGCGGAAGTCGATGGGCACGGCCCCCGTCTGCTGCTGCTGCTGCAGCGCGCCCATCTCCGCGCTGCCGAGCTGCGCCTGCCCGATCATCGCCACCGCCACCACCGTCGTATTTCTGTGCCCCTGGTAGAACGCCGGCCACGACCCCTGCGACAGGCCGTACCCCGAGTAATACACCCCGAGCCGCGACCCGCCCTCGTAGTAAATCCCGATCGCCTTGTTCGGGTTCTCCGCCGTCACCGTCACGTCGAAGCTGGCGCGCGCGGTCAGGCCGGCGTCGACGGAGAAGGCGGTGATCGAAAGGCGGTCGACGGAGTACTTGGGCAGCTTCGGGTCGAAGATGAAGTACAAAGCCGCGAGCGTTGCCGCCACGAGGAGGACGAGGATTACGACGACGGAGACGGTCCAGCAGATGCACCTGCAGCAGCAGCTTCTGCCGCTGCGCCGGCGTTTCGGGGCAGGGGAGAAGACGACGGGGAGAGTGCGACGGAGCGGCTGCGGCGGAGGGTGGAGTTCTGCGGGGTCGCCTTTTTCCGATCGCGACGATTCCCGCGACACGAGCGGTGCCGACGCTCGCTGCTGCTGCTGCTGCTGCTGCGACTCGACGTCGACCGGATGAATTCGCTGGTGGTCGGCCATGGTTGATATTATTTTCTTTCCTCTCGCTAGCTGCTTTGGTTTATAAGAAGGCCGGTAATTAATGTGCTCTTGGATGATGGATGTTTCGTAGGGTGGTGGTGTGGGGCCCAGTTTTTGTTTTTATTTTAAAGGTTTTTATTGGGATTCGGCGTATGTGACGAGTGGAAGGGGTCGGAGGAGTTGGTGCGTGTTCGTTTACACCTTCTCTCCCGTGTCCTCTCTCTCTCCCCTACCTAATGCTGGTTTCAATATGTCCGGGTGCTTAAACTAACACACCATACGCGTTTTTGGGTTTGAATATGTGTAGTAACACCTCTATACAAAGAATAAAATATATATATATATATATATATATATATATATATATATATATATATATATATATATATATATATATATATATATAGGTTAGGGCTACTATACTTTTATGAGTATAGACCACTTTATACTCATAAGCTTTCGATCATTGGATGAAGGGATGTGCGGTTAGGATGATAGTGGTCCCCGGTTAGAATGATAGTGGTCCCCTAGGGTTAAGTGGGTAGTTGGTTGAATAGTACGATCCAACGAATGAAAATGATCAAAAGGAAAGATCTAACGGTCGAAAACTTATGAGTACAAAAGGACCTATACTCATAAAAGTATAGTAGCCGAACTCTATATTTATATATTGTGGTTGCTTTTGCTTGCGAGACTCATTAATATTCAATAGCAGATGAGATAGTTTTACGTTTGAAATTGTCGTCATCAAATTTTTACTTTTATACAACTTGAAACGTGGAGTTGGTACCAGCCGCGGGAACTAATAAAATACGAGGAAAAAATGTTCCACTTTTTAAGGTAGATATTTAATTTGCCATTAATCTTTATAATTATTTTATTTTTCTTCTTATTACTCTCTTCTGATAAAGACAAAAAAAAGTCATTGTTAAAGCGCCTTCAGAGCATTTATAGTAAATTTTGAATATCAAATATTTAATTTGAAGATTGGAGAATCAAATCAAAACTTTCTTAAAACTTGAGAGCTTTTGAAATAATCATAATTCTGCTAAAAACTTAAGCCGATAAATACTAATAATTTTAATATTTATATATAGAGAGTGTTTTCTCTCGTCTTCCTAATAGAGACTCTTTGATATGTAGTTATAAGCTTGAATCAAATAGAAAAATACTAAACACAACTAGAAGCCTAATATGATTTGACAGATAAAAATCTCGCTCTAATACCAGATAAAAAAGTTTTTGCTCGCGTAATTCTTAAACTATACTAGGAATAAACATGTGTATTTAATATTTTATATTGAACATATATAAAAAATAGCAGGGTAAGTTATATTATATATCAAAAATATATAAAATAAGCGGAGGATTTGATGAGGAGGTTACGTTAAGTAAGAATAATAGTGCGGGAAAAGCGTGGCGTTAATAATTAGTCAATGACTTGCGGAAGCTTCTAACGCTTTGCTTCTGTGTTGGATATGTTGACCCAACAGAGATGCACTTTTACTTGGTTTTGTCATGAAAAATATATATATATATATATATATATATATATATATATATATATATATATATATATATATATATATTTTCTGAACGTTACTTCGGACACACACAATATAATTTTAAATTAATAAATAAAAAAAAAAATATTTTATCATCACTAGATAGATAGATCAGTTGGATGGTATTCTAAATTTTAGACTCTAAACATAAATAGATGTTGAATATAAATATTAAGATATATTTTCTTGATGGCTTAAATTTTTAGAGAATAAATAATTATTTTATATAATTTAACATGATATTAAAATATGATATCCTGAGTTTGAGTCCTAGCAAGCTCCTTACTTCGTTTTATTTTATTTCATTTAATTCAGCTCTACGTCTTGCTTCTATCAAAAAATTGTTCCATACAATTTAATGATAGATGCTTTGGATCTTATGTTTATACAATTTATATAGCATTTTTGAAGTGCATGTGTAAATTAACCCACAATTTTAATACCATGTTTACTAACATTTTAAGAATATATAAAGATAATATTGTAAATTATCGCAATATTAAGAAAGAATAAACTTGACGTAATATAATGATAATCACTTTCCAAGAATTCTTGCAAGGAAAATAATGCGGCAAACTTATTTATCAAGGCAATTTAAAATCATTTGTGATTTAAAAATCACAACATCAGAGAAGTGGTTGCTTCTTGCAACAAACATGTAGAACAAGAAATTTGGTATGTTTGAGCTTAATTAATTATTTTACTGTAGCACCATGTACATGTCGCCTAATGTTTTTTAATTTTTGTTATACAAAGATAATTTAATTAATAATATCTCATGTATGACTTATGCTAATTGTTTTTGCTTTATCGTGACACTTCAATGAGACATCGTGTTCATATTGGTCGCGAAATTGTGAATCGTTTTTAATCTTTTACAATTATTAAAATTGAGTATGGATCGTCTCTGCAACTGAGTTCTCTTTAACAAGTGTTTAATTTTCAGAATATTTTCGTTAAATAAATTAAAACATGTTTGATTTGGTTATGAGAACTGTAGTTCAAGAGTAAATATGGCATCTTAATTTGATTTGGTTTTCTATCACTATATCAACCAAATATCAACAATGAATTATTAAATGTATTTCTGAATAGTATTTAAACTAACTTTCTGAATAATATGATATCAGAGCTAATTTTAACTGAGTTTTTTTTTCGCTAGTGTAAAATCGAGAAAATAAATTCGATTCAAAAGATAGATAGACCAACGGATATTTTATTGGACGGCTTTCATATGAAGGAGACAAGTGAAGGAGACTTTGCGAGCACAATATTTAAAAGGTATGATAACAACATATTCATACATCAACACATTTATGTTTTCATACTCACAATTGTACGTACATGTATGGATAAATAGATACCAAATTGTACATGGTATATAGAGGAGAAACAGTTTGGTGATAAAAAGGGTTAAATAGTGGCTAAAATTACAAAATACAAAAAATGACTTGTTTTTGAAAATATTTGCAAAATGAGCAAATATTTTTAAATGGATATTAATTTATACATTGTTCAATGCCCTTTTTTTTTTCCCATTTATTGGCCCACAATAGATCTGAAGTGGTTGCCCTTTCATTGTTTTTCTCTTTTTGACCATAAGCAGCTTGGGATGCTAAAAGTCTATTATTGGTTATCAAATTTATGTGTCAGGTGGGGCAGGTGATGTGGGCATGTTGAAAACATTGTTAGAAGAAACCAAAAATGTAATAATTTACTCAATTAAGTACAAGTGACACAAATTTTCAAGCCCCGCTCGCTATGCATCGCTTCCACACTAGTGCTGTTTGATGAAGTATTGTTAAATTTGTATAATTTTTTTTAAAAAAATACTAACATAATTTAGTTTTAAAGGGGTTTTTTTTCTCAGTAGCAGAATTAGAAATAATAAATTGGAGCTTTTGAGACCGCCAAAAATGTCAATTTCGCTTACTGTTAGGGCACGTTTGGTTCATGATTGGAATAGAAATAAGAAATGAAATTGGATTGCTTTGGAATGAAAAATGGAATGATGAATCATCCAAAAATATTTTGTTCATTATTGGAATGGATATCGGAATGAAAATCTAAAATTTTTAAGAGAGCTTTTTAATTAAGAAAGAGGAAGGTGATGAACGGAGAGGAGGGGAGGTGTTGGTGAAAGAAAATTTTGAATAGTTTACTTTGGAATAGGCCAATCCGGTATTCAAAACCGGATTGAGCTATAAATGCATTTGGCCATTCCCATTCCAGAGTGGAATGGGAGTCGAAATTCGATTCCTTTAAAACAAACAACAATTATTGGAATCAATGAATCCCATTTCGATTCTATAGTCTAAAATAGGTGAATCAAACATGCCCTTAGAGCGATAAACGTTAGAATCCAAGCTAAATAGGCGCAATTTATGTTAATTGTGTTTCTCTGCAGATAATAATCTAGTATACTCGAAACATTATAGTTTACTTGTGCATTTTGATGAGGATTACAAACGGGCCGGGTCCTATTATCGGCCCATATCGGTCCATGGAAATGGTAAGTTCTTGGCCCAGCCCAATCCAATTTTGTACTAAGACCCAATTTACCTCCATGTAACATTAATATTTATTAATATTTCAATGTAATAAAATGAAATAAATATTACTATGGAAATCTTTGGGATAGCATTTTGATGCCCATAATGGGCTTTGAAATGATGGGCCAAACTGGGCCTACTGGGCCTTCCACGTAATGCCAATCCATGTTACGTATACTCCTCCACACTGGCGAGCTACCACATTAACGAGTTGTTTGGTTAGATGTAATTACAAATGCAGTGTAGTTGGAGATGCATACAATTAAAAAATAGTAGTTGCAACTACATGTATTCTGTTTGGTTGGATGCAGTAGAAAGCGCTGCAACTATAAATAATTTGTTTCGTTGTATGCTGTTGAGAAATATTTTCTAAAATTTTATTATTTTTTATATATGATGGTGAGATTACCTCAAATGTAACAAAGAAAAATATTTTTGTTTAAAAAATAATTAAGAAGGTAAGTTTACCTTTTGCTTAAAGTTACTATTTCTAACTGATGCAGTTGGAACTGCAGCCAATTTAGGCGGAGTTCTAACTGATGCAGTTGGAACTGCAGCCAATTTAGGCAGAGTTCCAACTGCTGCAGTTAGGCCTCCTCCTGCAATTCCTACTGCAGCAGTTGAAATTGAATACATCAAATCAAACACCGAATTTATATTTTTATGCAGTTACAACTGCAATGCAATAACAACTACATGCAACCAAACAACTCCTAAAATTAAATTAGGAGGTGTTGGCGCAAGAAAAATAATGCCAACTAGTGGACAGTTCGGCTCATGTGACTAGTGTGACGCCGATGAATAGAAGAATGATATTTGGTGTGCCAATAGCTGAGAAAAAAATATTCAAAGATGGAAGAGCTTTGGGCGAAACCGACGAGAATATGGAAGCAATTTCCATTCAAAAGGCGACCCCTATTCAAAAGGCCCACTTGACCTGGTAAATGACTTGATTTGGTCAACATTTTCAGAAATTCGACTGGCAGTCAAATAGAAGTTACTATGTTCGAATCCCGTCAAACTCTTAGTCTAATTAATACTGGAATATTCATCTTACTTTATTCAAACTTATAATCTTCTAAACTTCGTTACATCATTGATTAGTTAATACAAATATACTACTAACCATTTACCATATTAATTAATTTCCTGCATACATGGCCTTGTAGTCGCTCCAGAGCTGGTCGACGCTCTTGCCCAGCAGCTGCGCGAAGAAGTCGTCGCTGTATCCGCCCTTCATGTCGGCGTTGAGCTGCGCGACGAAGCCGGGCTTGAGCCCGTCGCAGTAGTCGAGGAACCGCGCGGTGACGTCGTAGCCCTGGTCCCACCGGTCCCCCTCCCCGGCCTTCACCCAGTGCGCCGGCGCGTACCCGGCGCGCAACCGGACGAAGTCGGCGATCCCCTCGATCAACCCCCCCGGCGCCGCCCCCGCCCCGTTCCACTGCCACACGTGCGTCGTCTCGTGGTACAGCACCCCCGTGATCTCCGTCTTAACGTCGCCGGAGTACCCAGCGATGTAGTCGGCGCTCACGTGGATCGCGTTGTCGGCGGTGTACGCGATGAAGCCCGAGGGGGACGTGTCGACCGAGGCGGTCACCAGCTGCACGTCCTTGCGGTCGGCGGCGGAGGATTGCTGGAACGTCGACCATATGAAGGACGAGGCCGACGAGAGCACCTGCGCCGTGTAGTCGATGCCGATGTCGCTGGTGAAGCGGTCGCCGCCGGGCGTGCCCACCGCGTTGTTGGCGGCCTGGAATTGGACGTCGGCGGCCGCGCGGAGCGCCGCGGAGGAGAGGAGAGAGGCGAGGAAGAGAACAAGCAGTTTCATTTTAACTCTCACTTATGAGCATCCACATGAATATAAAGAGTATATATATAGATTAATTTACAGCAAAAAAACAAAAAAAACAAAATTGATGTAGCGTTTGAGTTGGGATCGAGTGGAGGGGAATTGGCGTGTTGACTTGGGCCTGTGACTTGGACCGGGTCGTTCCCCGTTCTGTTGACTGCAGAGATTAATTAATTTAATTTTAAAATTCTACTATACCAATACATGGTTAATTTTTCAATGATAAAATTAACCAGCACAATTCTGCATCATTCTAGCCAATAAAAAAAAATTCGATTCTGTATTGGTGTATGATTCGAGAGGCATGCAAGATCACCGCATTCATATTAATTTTTTCGTTAAATTAATGAGAAAGTTAAAACTACAGGATAATAAAGTGAATATTCGATAAACCATATGTGAGATACTTAAATTTTTTTCTGTATAATTTAACGAAAAAATTAACGAAAAGATAACAAAAAAGAAAATAATCAAACCACAGGGTACTAAAGTGATACGTTTTAAACCACATGGTACTAAAATGAGAAAACACGAAACTATAGAGGTGGTATTTGAAGTTATTCCTTAATTTTATGAGCTATGATAATAGTTAATGTAAAAATGGTATAAATCGTTCTCACTGAATTTGGATCTGTGTGTGGTGGGATCGAGCGGAGAAGAATTGGTGTGTTTACTTGGACTGCGACTTGGACCGGTCATTCTCCGTTTCCGTTCTCTCCGTTTCCGTTCTGTTGACTGTAGAGATTAGTTATTATAAATTTTAAAATTTGCTGTACGGACGTACAATTAAGTACACAAGCAAGTTATTACATTTGTATGATCTAAGAACTTATTTGGTTCACCTATTTTAGACTATAAAATCAGAATGAGATTCATTGATTCCAATAATTATTGTTTATTTTACAGAAGTCAGATTTCGATTTATATTCCACTCTGAAGTGGGAATGGCACAATCTATGTAGGATCCAATTCGGTTTTGAATTCTGGATCGACGCATTCCAAGGTAAACCACTCGAAGCCCTCTCTCACAAACACTTTCCTCTTCCCTCTCTTCATCACTCCCTTCTTTTTTAACTAAAATCCTCTCTTATAATTCTAGATGTTCGTTCTGATTTTCATTCCAACGATGAACCAAATATTTTTGAATAATTCGTCTCCATTTCCCATTTCAATTCAACGCAATTTTATTTTTCATTTCTATTCTAGTTATTAACCAGACACGTCCTAAAAGTCGGCTTTAAGTTTCACGTGATAAGGTTAAACGACGCGAATTCTATATCATTTAAGCCAATAAATAACTTTTTAATTCGACATGCATAGATTGATTATATGAGTTATCACAATAATTAATGTAAAAAAAGGTTTAAGTTGCTATCATCGACCATGCTAAAATACAAGCCAAATTCCAAGTGATGGCCGGCCCAACTTGTTCCATCTGTGGAAATTAATTAAGCTTTTCAAAATCTGCCACACATAATAGTTTCGTCCAATTCCACTTCATATTTTTGATGTGGTGTTTCTAATCTCTTTCCATAAAAGATAAAAAAATAATGATACTTATTATTATATACTCAAAATAATATTTTTTTTTCTAAAAATTATGAGATAAAATTTTATTTGATGGTATTGCATTTTAGGAGGAGTTTGATTCCATGTAGGTGTAACTATACTACAATTATAATTGCATGTATAAATTTAAATTCAATGTTTGATTTAATACATATGAATTTGACTGTAATTGAAATTCTATAAGAAAAATTAAACTGCAGTAGTTAGAATTCTGTGCTGTAATGTTAACTGTACTATAATTGTAACTGCATACAAATTTAAATTTGGTGTTTGATTTGATGCATTTGAATCCAACTATAATTGGAGCTGCACGAGAAAAACTAAACTGGGCCGGACTTGTGAAACTATGGGCCGGGCCGAAAAAGCCCGTGATCGTGGGCGGGCCTAAATCGGATTCGGATCGGGACCCGATCACACACCGACTACGACAATCCTCTAATAACGAAAAAATCGAAGCGACCCCGCCCCGATCAAAGTCCCAAAGCAATGGAGACGACGAAGATGGAGGAGTTGGGCTCGAGCTCCCGAGCGATCGACTCCTCCAACGTAGGGTTTCAGGTTCGCATCCTCTCCCCTTCTTCTCCAATCTAGGGTTAGGGCTTTTTTTTGGGGTTGCTTTTTGTTCACGGTTGACCTATTAATGTCGAATCGCTCTGCAGTTGCTCAAGAAGTGCGGTTGGAAGGAGGGCACCGGCCTCGGCGCCTTCGAACAGGTTAGGGTTTCTTCAATTTTTTTGTTTTTTGGTTTCTGTATAATTTCCGATCTTTGTGAATTGTTTGATTGAGACTTTGAGTATGATTTATGCAATTCTAGGGTTTTTCCCCAATTTCTGTTTATTCATGCGATGTTTGATGCTTTTATTGGATTTATAGTATAAAAAATATGTGCTTTGCGCTTGCGATGGAACCGTGGGTAGTGATACCATTGCAGATTCTGTAATTCCAGTTTATGAGGGTAGAGAAACATTGTATGATGAATTCGAGAGAGTTCATCCTCTTAGCCGTGGTGTCGGATGATCAAAAGTAGAATTTGATAGTTAATTGAAATTTCCTATGGTGTTCTTTAATTGATAAGAATTTGGTGCATTTCAAAGTCTCTTGTTGATAATAAATGATCTTATCCAATGTGGATTTTGCCCCTTTCTACTGATAATTGTGAAGTATTAAAATTTTGTTTCATTTTTTCATCTAAATCTTATATTGATTTTGTTTACGTGGAGCAGGGAAGGTTGGAACCTCTGCAGACTCGCGTAAAGAAGAATAAGCGTGGTTTGGGTGCTGAGAAACTGAAGAAAAAGGAACAGCGGAAAGATCCTAGCTCCAAGGTGCGTATGTGTGTTGCATTGAATATCTGTTTTTTTTTGCTTTTAGGCTATGCATGCACTGTAATATCAGGTTCTATCATCATCTTTTTGGCTTTTCATACTTTAAAAATGGAAATCAGGGAAATGTGAATGTTCCCCAGTTTTTCTAAAATTTGATCTTACTAAACTGTTATGGGTTATAATGTTGGAGAAACAAAGGAACAGAAGATACGCAAGTACGCAATCATCAGTGGAATATTAATCAACATTCGGATTGGCAAGCCCCTTTTTGGCAATTACATACATTTTGTTTTGAGAGAGAGAGAGAGAGAGAGAGAGAGAAGCTTGAATTCTTTTCACTTTTGAAAGTCGAAGCAAATTAATTTGGTCCAAAACTCTATATTTTTCTTTCCAATGTGGTACAGATTATTATTGACTCACCGTTTCCATTCATTTCATGTTCAACTCTAATATTGTTATTATTGCTCCGTAACCAATTTCCACTCACTGTCATGATACATGAGGATGAACTGAATGGTATGCATGCTTCCATTTTTAGGACTTGCAGCGCAAGGAGAAAACTAAAGCCGTCTCTAAAAGAATGAGGAGGATGCAAGAAGAAGAAAAGAGAATGCAAGAGAAGGAATTCGAACGAGCTTTCTTTAGGGAGTTTTGGCCGGATAATGTTTAAAGTTTATACTACAATCTTAATGCGCTGTCGGCTTGCACAGATGAGTTGATGGGACACTGTGTACAGGTACTTGAAGTGTCTTTGCCCTCTTGATTAGTTGCTGCTGATTTCTTCATCCTGTGTGATCTTGTGTATACCATCAGAGTGCATCTTTGTATTTTTCTTATTGGATCCTTTCATATGGATGCATTTTAAATATTGATAATATTTTTGAATAGAAGTTAGATATCTGTCTCTTTGCTTGTTTTAGTTGGCATAGGGATCATGTACTTGCGTAGTTTTTTTGTTTTAACTTCTCTTTGAACCCAAGTTAAATTAGACATCACCTGCGGTGTTCGACATGTCTGTTTCTGTCAATAATACCAATATGTTGGACCACTATCCCATTCCTTTGCATAACCTTTTTAGGTTTTTTATTGCCCAATCTTATGGTGTGTGTAATGTTAGTTGTAATTTGTAAGATGGATAAGATTAAGTTTCGTTCTCTAATCACAAACTTTAATTTGTGGTGCAGAGAATAGCTAGCTCGCAAAGGATCGATTATATGAGAGGCTGGGAGATGTTCGGCGTTGTGTATGCTGAAGAGGCAGATTTAGTTCTTGTCAGATTAAAACGGAGTTTGAAGAGGCAAAAATAACATCAGATTTGGTTTGTGCAAATGTAACATGTTTCTCTCTTTTTCTGTCTTCGTGATGTAATTCAGTACAAGTTTTCTCCCTTCCCATAGAAAGTTCTTATTTATTTGTCCTCCCAAAAGGACTTCTTTTTTTTTTTCCCTCCTTTTCCTTTCCTTGTAAATTTGTTGTATTTTGGATTAATTGGCATTTGAGGATGCACAACAAAGTGCAGATTTTTATACTTTAATCAGTGATGAATTTCTGTACCAGAAAGCAATAGCTGTACAGTGATAGCTAATCATAACAAAATCATGGATGGATGATAGGATCACCCAAATTGCCATAGAGAAACCACTTATTGGTGCTTATGTACCCCACTTATTGGTGAGTGCTTATATGTTAAGTGAAAAACAGAAAGGATATCATTCATCTGCCAAAGCAAAACAAAGCAGTGAGCAGTAAATAAACCTCCAAGATTTCCTAGGGATATTGTGGGGAACCTGTAGTAGTAACACTAAAAATAAGAATAATGATCACTCAGCTCTGTTTCTCAGTAAAGGCGACAGGATTAGTAACAAACACTAAAAAGGATTCCATTGAGAAAAGGAAACAAGATAAGTAACAAAAACAAGAATGATATAATTTCTATTCCATTCCTATTTCCTTTTTCTCAGTAGAGGTAACAAGTAACAAAAACAAAAAGGCTGTAATTCTATCTCCTTTTCCTACTATCATCAGTTCTGATAACCTGTACTGGGGCGGCCGGAATGCGTGCCCACCATTCTCTAATTCTCCTTTGAAACTTATCATTGCTCTGTTTCCGTAACGGCATCTCCCTGGTGTATGCCTCGACGGCCACTAGCATCACTAGATGCTTGAAAGGCAAGAAGGTGAGAAAAGCCGCTGCAGCGACCAAAATTAGCGCGGCCATTTCAGTTGCCTGTAAGCAAGAGGTTGAGATTAGATCAAAAGAATGCATAGACCAACTTTACAAAGTTAACCCTCCCACTCACCCAATAACATCCACCAAAATGACAATAAATTCACAAACATCCACCAAAAAAATTAGTGAAAGAACCGGATTCATCAACAACATTCGCTAGTACCTTTGGAACTGCTGCGAAAAGAACTGCTCTTAATTTGAGAAGAGTTATATTCCCAGAATGGACACAATTTTCTAACCGGGAAATGGCATTTTGCAGAGTCACAATTTGCTCAACAGCATTCTTATTAGGCGGAGGCTTGATTAGCAATGCTTCCAATTGTTTCCCTTTTCTGCGGAACTTGTGCCAAAGCATGAGAAGAGCAAGAAATAAGAAAGTGCAGGGCAATGCATAGCTCAGCCACCCCCTACAAGTTACAAAACTAGTTAGTTCATGACCAAATACGGAAGATGGAAAGATTCATAGCTATAAATCAAAGAGTAAATACATCCCTATATGATATTTATATATACCTCGTAAAATCTGAATTTTTATATACACACGTCGTAACTGTAGTTTCTTAAATCTTAAGCTAGGTAAGTCATCCAATTAATAGGACATAGTTGGTTTTGTATTAGGCATATATGTAAGAAATCGAGTTTTCGAAGTCAAGTATATAGATGAGGCAGCAGGGGTAAACATCTGTGTTAAACAAAGCAAATGATAATCAAATATACAAATCCATAAGCATAAATATACTAACCGAAAGGCAGTAGAAAACAAAGGGTGAAAAGTTACCTGTAACCAATATAAAGGATCAGAATCAAGAATATGGATGATTTAAAAGGATCTTGCCATTCGGCCAGAATACAAAGCATTTTGCCAGCTTCAACAACTGGGAAAAGTAGCTCCTGCAACAATGTAAAAATGAAACCCTGCTGTTGGTTGAAACTATTGGATAATACAATAACATGAATATAAACCATGATGACTGTTTTTGGTCCTTATATGTCCCAAAATTCAGTCATATTCTAGCAGAAATTAACAATGGATCAACCGAGACCTGCATCACAGCTAGATTTGTATCGATGCCTTCCACTTTCACCTGATCCACCGTTGCACGGGCTTCCTCCGCTCTTTCGGAGTGACAAAAAGACTCTTTCACAGCAGTTTCCAGAGATTTTGTTGCATCAAAACAAATATCACTAAAAGATGGATCTTGCACTTCATTTCCATCTTCTTTTTTCACTAACGTAAATCCCACCCTGGTCAGCGCATATACAAATAAGGGTAAAGGATGACTCTTCAATCTTTTATCAGCATCAAACTCAGCAGCACGATGACTCAAGCAACCGATTTGGACCAATTCCAAGTAATTGCAAAGTGCTTGCAAAATCATATCTCCTTTTGGCAGCTTATCAGCTAGGTCAAAAGCAAGTATAGTTTTAAAGCGGGGAAGACTAACACGGAATGCTTCTTTGACAGCACGGTATCTAAAGATGCCTAAAATGGCTCTTGAAAGAGCTTCTGCTCCCTTGATGTCTTCAAGATTAAACTCTCTAATGAATCTATGCACCTGCAATACTTCACGAATAATTGCCAACCAGTACTCTCTGCGTGAACTGCCTTTCAATTCGGGAAACTCGAAATAAATTGGCTCTGCTCTGTGAATAGAGTGCAGTTAGATGATAGATGCTTGAAGAATATGAGTATCAGAAGTAGTAGTTAATTAATTACTTACAAAGAGCATGATTTATACATCACAGCCTTATCAAATAGACGTGCACCCAGTGGTCCAGTCAATTCACGCTTCACTACCTGCTTCAGATCGGCAGCTAAATCATATTTAACAGCCTTATTGTACGTACCTACTCCTAAGGACTCAAAATAAAGAGCATGGGTTGTTAGTGTCAATCTTCCTGCCAAAAAAGAAAACAAAGCAAAGTCTCAGTAGCCTGGGAAGCAAAAATTTGTTTCAAGCATTTATAAACATACGCCAGAGAGAGAATTTTCACCTGGCCATGCAGATATCCCAATATGCTGGAGAACAGGTTGAGTAGGCGAGGCACCGTCGACATCTAGGATGATTTCTCCATCAGAAAGGTGAAGGTTTGAAGCAAGTGGTGATCCCATAGTGCTTTTTGCAGATTTAAGGACCCTATAATTCACAAACAATTAAATGGCTTAGCCTTCAGTATATAATAAAATCTATCTGTCCTTGCAAAAGGTTTCAAGAAATACAAATAGGTCAGAAGGCCCCTGATGTGAATGCTAGAGAACCAGAGGTATCATGATTCAATTGTAGAACACACGGCGCTGCGTGCTATGTATCACGGACACTTCTATAGGCCTCGCGTGTCCGTGTCGGACACGTGTCGGATGCGGACACTCCTTGGACGCGTGTTCAATGCCGATCCATAGCGCATACAATTAAAAAAATATATATACATATTTTTATTTTATTTTTTTTATGCATATATAATGTAAGATGATAAATATTTTAGCTTTTTGATAATGCATACATATTTTTTTGCACAATATAAATAAATTATGTATGGTGGAGAATTTTTTTCTTAAAATATATGAACTATTAATGAAAATTTTACTAACTTTCATTCGTATGAGAAACAATATTTTACATAAATTAATATTTTATATGTAATAAATAAATATTATTATGTTAATAATATTATATTTTATTAGCCGTATCCATGCCGTGTCCTTGTCCGTGTCCTAATTTTTTGAAAACTGTCGAGTCGTCGTGTCCGAGTCGTGTCGTGTCCCGTGTCCGTGTCCGTGACGCCTAGCTGCAGTAACTTTCGAATAACAGATTTTCTATAAGACAGATTTGTGAATCCATCTAATAATCCAATATACACCTACTATATATGTTTGAAAAGATATAAGAAGTCCTATATCACCCAAATTAGGAAAAAGTTAGTCAGCATACTATAGAGCAATCTCTTTATAGATGATAACATGAAGGATTGACTATTTTTTAAAAGGAGGCAGTTCATATGTATTATAATTAATGAAGTGATACAAGCTTGATACAGTTAGTGAAATACTTCACTAGAAATAGGTATTGCAATGTACAGATATTTGAGGTATTTCAACAAGCATGACAACATATTAGTTCACAAGAATTTGATAATAATATTTTTATTTATCTAATATTGCATTTTCAGCAGAATAGATCAGATAAAATTAATAAATCAAGAATTAGGTTGCGTACTTGTCTAGAGATTTAAGGTACTTGTCATATACGAAGAAATGGAGCTGACCACTTGATGAGCTTGTAAGGGCATCAAACAAGTTATGAACAGTGATCAAATCAGCTAAGATAGGACAAGCAGTTGCTATCCGGGCGAAAGCATTCAATCCTACAGTCTTTTTCACATCAACCTGAGGAGAATGGCAGAGACAAATATACTGTTAACCTAAAACATGGCAACGGAAATAGCATAATCGGCAAACAAGCAACCAACCTGAGCAGCCAAGCGTGTAGAATTTGCATAAAAGATCGATGCCCCATCCTCATCCTCGGCCTCTGGATTGTTGCAAGAAACAGTTGCCTATCACAGAATCAAAAGTTTCCATCGCCGATTACAATTAAATTGCTTATTATAAAAAACAAATTGCAACAACTATAGAAGTCTCACATTCGGCAACTGTTCAATCTCAGCACCAGCGGATTCCCAGGCGAGCATCATATCAAAGGTTAGGCGACGAAAATCCGTATCGGCCAAATAATCCGGACGAGCAGTGATTGCATGGAGAGTTTTATAACAGCAGTATTCTAGTAATTCTCTTGCATACATAGTTGGCTCTCTGGCATGATCCGACATATAAGCCTCAAAATTCTGCTGCAGAATTTCTGCGGGAAGAAGAAGAATCCTGAAATTGCAAGATCCAGTTAACCATTCATTTCTTTGCATGCAAAATATTAGATAAACTTACATAGATGAAACACAAACCCTAATTTATCAATTTATTAGTAAATAATATGTTCGGAGTAATAGCCTAAATTGCGAAATCCCCTCACGCTTTGGCTCGTATCTCAACTTTATATTTGATTTAAAAACGCCACTGAAATGAATTGCAATATTACCCATTTTTGCATCTGAACATCTATCTCAGTTGTACTTAAATAAGAGATTTAAAATCAAACTCAAATGAAAAAAGTTCTACTTCGTTAACAGAGTTACCATATTTATCTAATTTACGTGATTCTATTGATCTACTCCGTTAGAGTAATTGAGAAACGGGATCAAATATAAATTGCTTTTTCCAACTGAGCGTGAAAAAGAAGAGCAAAAGGAAAAACCTGGAGCAGCGAGCGACGACGGAGTTGGCGAGATCGGAGAGCTGAGGGATGGAAACGGCGTCGGCGTCGGCGTCGGCGGCCATTCTCCGGCGACCGGCGCCGGAGAAGAGGGATTTGAGGGAGTTGTCGCGTAGAAAGTTCTCGAAAATTCCCGTTCCCGTGCCTTTCGCCATTGTCGCGCGCTCGATCTCCTCTCTTCCTCCTCCTCGTTCTTGCTGTTGGAGAGAGCGGAGGAGGCGGTGGAGGGTCGTGAACGTGCGACATCGGGGTTTATTTGTACGGGAGAAATGGGTACTGTAATAAATTATTAAAATTGCACTGTTTGAGGGGTACTAGTTTGTGATTTTCCATTTTTCAATTTGGTCCTTGTGCTTTTTGCGTTAGATATTTTGCACTACTTGTATTGCAAGTAAAAAAACTTTATGTCATAATTATTCTGCATAAAAATAAAAATATTTTACGGATTATACCTAATTCAGTTGGCAAAACAGTTGATGATGATTGAAGTTTAATTTTAAAAAATAAATAAGATAAGTAGCATGTTATTTTTCTCTCTAAAAAAATATTTTTAACTAAGTTTATTTTTATAGAACAAACAAAATAAGTATTATGCTATATTTCTCTCTCTCAAAATAAAGAAGCATCAGATGAGACTCTTTGTTGTCCCATATGGTATAATTAGACTGGTGTAGGATATATCCTATATAGTGCACTTGCTATAATAAAGATTTTTTTTTTTTTTTTTTTTTTTTTTACTATCGAAGCAATTTTTTTGTATATTTTTATTGATCCTTCGCTCATCTTTTAATTATACTCTTGTCATACAATACAAGTTCTAAATTCTAAATACAAAAAAAAAGAATCAATATGATTGGGGAATGTGTTGTGCAAGAATTACATATTATCTTGTATAAGGACGGGAACTTAAGTGAAATAATTTTAAAAATTTAGTCAAGTGTTCAACTCAAAAGTTTGAGGACCCGATGGTAAAGAGAAGTTTGAACTAATGTATTATTCTGAAAAGTTCAGGGGCTGATGGTGAAATTTGACCATGATAAGGGTTAAAAAAAAAAAAAAAAATTGCGAAGAGGGGAATGTGTGCGAAAGCCTTTTGGCATTCCAGCCGTCCAATGTGGACCGGGAGGAATTGCATAACTTTCCTCTCTTTTCGTTTCAGGGGAATTGTTTTCAATTGAAAAGTTTGGACCCCACTCGAAGCAACGAACAAATCTTTAAAAGAGAAACTATATAAGATGAGTAAATGTGTAACTACAACTTCCATATTATTAAGCAACTTTTTAGAGAACATTTAGTAGTTACAGATTTATTCAGTAGTTTCTTTCGTTTGTTCCTTTTTCTTTTTTCGCAACAACAAAAAACCTGCTTGTATTTATTACATTTAAGAAACCAGGGAAATTTAATCTAATACATCTAATGTTCAAAGATTATACTTGCAATTACAAGATAAGCTTCTGAGTTTTAACGCTGTAAAACAAGCCTAGAAAGGGCTTTAAAACAACCCTATATTGTGCTAAAAAGAAAAAGATAAAGAGGAGAAAAGGAATGGAGCTGTACAATCTTCACAGCAGATCTTAAAATCAAGCAGACAAAACACCAGGAAATACTGAAGCTACAGGCACCAACTGCTACCCTTAATATCAAGTCTATGACACTCGAACTTCTCGACTCTACCAGAGAACTACGAGGCTACCAAAAATTTGCTCGGAGGTTTAAAATGCAAATTCTTCCTCTTCCTCTTCGTTTCCAATCGCCAATGCTCCCTGCGCTGCGGCATCTTGAAGCATCGAAGCCTTTTCATCGCTTATGCTGAGCAAGTACTGCAGCCGAGAGAGCTTTTCCGGCTTCGGAATGCTCTTGAGATACGAGCAGTATAAGTCGTCGAGCTCTTGCGGCGAGGACCATGATAACGGCTCAGAAGGGACGGCAGTGTCACAAGCAAGCATGTCGTTCAGGGAAGCAACCTGCAAGAAAAGAAAGCACCGTGATGGTTCTCAAATAAAATATTCAGTTTCAATGCCAACTTTTACCCTCTCCACAACAGTGCCTCTTTTTCTTTTTCTTTTTCTTTTTTTTTAACCCTCCCTTTTTGATGTTTTTCTTTAATATTCTTGGAGAAGATAAAAATGACTGATCGACTAACGAGAAGTCATGAAATTGAAGTAATCTTAAACATGCATAGTATAATAGGCCTAGTACATACCACTCCATCTCGGTTCCGCTGCCGGAGTAACGCAACAGCTTGAACAAGTGAGTTCTCCAGCCTAGTCTTAGCAAGCTCCTGAACAATCCCTTTAGCCTTCTCAGCATCTATACTAAGATCTGCTGGGATCTTTTCATACACTTCGTGTTCATCGAACACACCCGTACCCGACGAAAATATCTCCTCCACAGTTTTCCTAAAGATGTTTTCCCTCAAAGTTACTGATATCATGCTATCCAAATCAACATTCGCTTCCTTTAACTCTCTCACCTGTTGTATACCAATCCTCCCTCGGTTCACAGCTGTTTCTATCGCAGCTGCCATTTTCGTCGTCGTTATGTTCTTAATAACCTTTTGTGCATACTCACCAGGCAAGCCCACCTGCTTTTGAACTTCAGCAAGCTGTTCAATCCGAGCTTTGCTTAGTTGCCCATCGGCTAAAATAACCTCGGCCCGTTTTGTGAACGCTTGTTCAGCAAACTTAATATGAATATCCACAACCTCTTTATTTGTTAAACCGAGTATTCCACCGAGCTGATTTAGAAGCAAATATTCGGCATTGTCCTTCTTTGTGGTGATCTGTGCTCCAAAGGGAACTACGGTGACCTCCCCAGTAATGCAAAAGAGCAAGTAGGACTCGTAGAGATCAGCTCTCTCCCTAAATGGAAGATCATCTTTGAGAGTTATTTCTGTTTGACCTGGCTTGCCCAGCTTTGCCTCGAGTTCCTTGCCGGGCCTGGTCTTTCTCAGTGTCTGCAATGACTCCCACTCATCTTCTTCTTTTTCTTCTACCTTCTGTTCTGGTTCGGAACTAACAGGTTCAGTTGGTAAAGTTGCCGACTCACCTTTAATGTCGGATATCAACTCGGTGACAACCAAGGTGTTGAATGCAATCATCTTTTTTAGCACTTTCGCAGTTTCGATGCGGTTGCCTGTCCCTCGAGCTTGTTGAACATAATTCAAAAATACCCTTCGCACCTGCTCAAACAAATATGCCAGCACATGACAGAGCCTTTTACACATATCCTCGTGAACCAATTTATTTAAATACATACACATTTGTAAAATCTGAATTTCTCACGTGTCTCTGAAAAATGAAGTTGCTTAAACCGGAAGAAAAACTCAAAGTTGGGGAGATCTTGAATTCATAGAGAAGTTGGTTTTGTATTAGCAAGCTTTTTAAAGAGTTCTGCTCTTGCAAGGACAAGGGTATATAGATGATATAGGAAGTTTTTGGTAGCATATATGAAAATTCAGATTTTGCAGGGAATATATAAGATAAGTATCTCTAAATCATTTTAACAGAAGTCACATAAAACACTTGCTTAAATTAATACTAGATTTACATTCAGATTTTGCAGGGAATATATAAGATAAGTATCTCTAAATCATTTGAACAAAAGTCACATAAAACACTAGCTTAAATTAATACTAGATTTACAAGAAAAATATGTGTTTTCATAGGTGATAAACATTGTCACAACAAGGAAGGATACATACCGCTTTGCTAGCAATGGTCATGGCATCTTCCTTTTTTAAGCGCAACCCTTGAGCAGCCTTCCTTACAGATGCTCTGACTTCAGCATCGTACCCCTCAACACCTGATGCAATCGCATCCTTGACAACCTGCAAGGTTACTCAGCATTGTAACAGCAACAAAAAAATGCAGTTAACTAAGCTGGGAATCCAAAATGAAAGGTTTACAAGAGCATCAGCAATCTGGAAAAATATTCCAGAAAAAACTAGTCATGCAAAAAAATTCCCAGCAGAAAAAACTAGTCAAGCTGTTAGTTATCCAAATACAGATTAACTTGAAAATTAGTAGGTTATTTGCCAAGAAGAACAAAATGCACAGAGTAACTTTTTTGACAGATAGCATCCTGCCGCTTGTTCAGGAGATGCATAAAATAGCATAAAAGAATGATATGTCGGATGACAGTATCGAGCATGAAAACTAAACAAACAAAGGTACCTTCTCGAACAAGCGACCGCATATCTCAGCATGAGCTGCATCGACTGTTTGTTGAGGAATACAGAGCCGAACTTGATAAGACATTAAAGACTCGACATCTTCCTTACTCAACTCCCCATCAGCTACAAACTGTTGAAGTTTTTGCCGGTAAATTTCTGCAGAATTTGAAAGCAGCATCAGAACCAAATATTTATTTATATTATTCAAGAATGTCACAGCATAAGAATAACTCAGCACATTAGACGCTCTACAACTGTATATTCGTTTAATTTGCATTACATGAACACAAATGACACAATGAGGCATCAAAAAAGAAGCAAGTACCTTCGTGTATTTTGCTAGCATGTTCTGGATCAAAATGTAACTCTTCACACAGATTTTGGAGGAAGGCCGCTTTGCTAGGAGCCTCCGCCAGCTCAGTGTTGAAGGACTTTGCAAGCCGCTTTCGATACAGAGTAGACGTGATATCTAGCATAATTGCTTCTGCCTCGCGTTTTCCTAAACCAAATATGTTCCTCAGATGGTTCAAAGCAACAAGCTGCAAATTTTTTCAGAGAAAAAATCTAGAATAAGAGATCAACATATTTCAAAGCACAAAAAGAAAAGATTGCCAACCAAAATAAAAAATTTCCATGAGACACTACTGACGTGGAATATGATATGCCCAAATAGCAGTGAAAGATTCATTTTAGTTCTTTCATCAATTATTTTGAATGCTAAACCTAAATCGTTAATAATGCTTGAAACAGATCCAGTGCAGCTGCTGATTAACAGGAAAGTGATATTCACCATATTATAGTTTCCAACAGAATATAGAAACATGATAACCAAACTAGCAATAAAACCACCTTTTTCTCATCAAGACGTCCATTTGGGAATGCTTCTGCTGCATAAGCTCTGTATAGCAGCTTTAGATCGTCTATCTTTCTATCGCCGTCATATTCTCCACCTATGCCAAACAAACTCGCAGTATATGACATGCAGACAAAAAGTCATAAAATGCAAACAAACAAAATTTCACATAATGATTTACCTAACAAAGAAACAGGCCCAACGCCTGGAGCGAATTGAGCAGCTTCAGCATGTTTGCTCAATGAAATCAGCAACTCATTTAGAGCCAGAACCTTCTCAAGCTCTTCGATTACTACTTTAGATCCCCTTCTGACATTCATCTAAATTGTTAGTAAAGAGCTTGCAAATCAACATCAAACTATTTTTTAAATAACGTAAAGATCACCAAGTTAAAAGAGGAAGAAAACATGAGTTCTCTGTTCAACAACATATATTCCAGCATTATCCACATTCCACATCAATAACAATGTGAACTAACAAAAATACAAGGTTTCACTTTTTCCTGTTTTTTAATTCTATTTGACTGAAACAGAGTCCACATGTTCTTAATCATAAAAAAATTCTGTACATCCATAAATAGTTACCGATCGTTTATAATGTCAAATAAGAGAAACTTTAACAAATTCATTGTATTTCATCTCGAAAAATCATCACACAAATTAGAATATGAGATACTCTCAGTTAAGTCCGGTTCTACAAGTCTTTACAGCAATACTAAGTAATAAAACACAACTCCTAAATGCATGAATGAACCATCATCAATTCATCACATACACACAAAAAAGAGAAACACACGAACGCACACACGCGCGCGCACACACACAAGGTTGAAGCAACCTAACTTATCAAATTAGTACGAGATAAACTTCTTAGCAAAGAGTTGCAAGTTTCACAGAGAAAATTGATACAGTATAGTACAAAGTCAACAGGAAAGCACTTGAATCAATAAAATGATTAGATATATCTTCTAGGATAATCATTGGAAGCTATTTTAGATAAACGAACAAGATTCATACAGTGCTTTTGTGCGAGACTTGAGAATTTCAAGAGCTGTTGAGATATTTTCTTCAATCAACTGCCTTGTATGCTCCCTAAACATCTCGGCAGCAATCTGCCAAAAAAAAATAAAATTAGAGAACATATAGATGATGGCTTCCTAAACTTTTCTAGCAATTAACGAAATAATTAATGAGAGATTATTGATGTTCTTTTTTGCATCCTTCAACAATATTTCTTTTACATCTCCCTTTCGACTTCTCGTACCTCTGAATGTATCTACTTCAAGTCTACAAATTATTACCACTTTTTAAAGCCCAAATAATGCTAGATCCAATTAGCAGAAAAAGTATGCTAGAAGTTTTTGAATGTCAATAAAGGCTTACCTCATCGGAAAGTCTATAAAGAAGTTGTGCTTTTCTCAAATCAATTAGCTGCTTTGCATCAATATCTGCGAAGGGAAAAAACATATCTTTCTTATTTAAAATTTCACACAGCCATAAAATCTTCTCACCAATGTGGGAAAACTTTAACTATTCCATTGCAAAATTTCAAGAGTTACTTGTATCTCCATAATCTACGTGATGGCACAAAATACAAGCCACGACTAATCGGAAAGCAATAAATGGCAAGAAAACTCAAATCACCATAGCAAAGACTTTAAACATAATCCAATTTTGAGAACGTTTTTGGCTGATAGTTGTCCTTAAGCAGCTAAAACATTCACACCCAAATAGCGAATATGAGATACCAATACAGCCTTATATTTTCACAACTCTAGAGCCAAAAATGGCACATAGACAACATATTTAAATTCGTGTAAGCAAAAACAGAAAATAAAGGTAACTAAACACATTACCTCTTCCAACAGACTGGAGCTTGAAAGCATACAATCTCTTGGCGTTCTCCCGAATAGCTATATCAACCTATCACAATATCAGAATAACTTCTGAGGTGAAGTAGTGAATATAAGGTGAAAAACCAAAACAGATGCGTCTCAAAGCTTGGTCATATAAAATATGTAAAAAAAATAAAATGATCATGCAAGTATTACTTCTTTTTTTTTCCCCCTCATAGTCAAAGGCCGAAACGAGACTTCATGTCACAGAAGCCACTATGAGCAAATATCCTGAGAAAATAAATACGGACTGACTAAAAGATATAAATGGATATCATCCAAGAGAATACCTGGGAATCAGTGACCCGGAAGAGACGTTTCCATGGCAACAGGAATGTTGATGCTTCACCAAACACCAGATTTGATACATAAATGAGCTTCTGAAAGGCCTGCGCAGTTTACTCGATGGAAATGTTGAATATTAGAAATTCCTCTCAAAGATGATGAATGTGGCTTACAAGTATTAATACCTACCTTTCGCTGCTCCATATCAGCTTCACGATCTCCTGTTTCCAACCTCTCCCTGAAAATGCGCCTTCCAATCTAGCAAGCCACAAGCAAGAATTATTAGAATGAGGCCAAAAGGAGGGGGGGGGGGGGGGGGGGGGGGGGGGGGCAAAACAAAACAGACACTAAAGACCATATTAGCCAATAAAAATATAAAAGATTCATCAAGACCCACACCTCCATGTGAACATTAGCTGCATCCGGATCATCAATTCCAAGAGCTGCTTTGAATTTTATAATAGTCTCAACCTCATTGCCTTTGAGATCTTCAGCTCCAGGCGGAAGAACTGAAGAGACAAACCTATGTAAAGAATTGAGATTGAAGAGAATAAAGGTCAATTCTCAGGGTAAAAATCGTTGAGGAGAACAACTAACAAACTCAAATACTTCCATATGCTTCTAGAACACAAAAATAATAATACTGAAGGTCATCTGAAGATATACACAAATTATTTCTCCAGCCTATGCTAGTAAACCACATAAGTAGGCAAGATTCTTGAGAGCCCTTGGAATGAAGAAACCCTCATCGCAACAAAACAAAATTCGTCAATGATAAATTTCAAAGGCAGAAAAGCCCTTATACCAATATTTCACTTGAATCTTGATCTAGTTCGAAACCACAAGCTTATTAAAGTGTATGAGAGTGGCATAAATTAAATTAAGAAGCAGCAAGGCACAGATCAGAAGTAGATGGTATCCATACTAGTGACTACGAATAGAGAGAATAGTGTAAAACATTTGGCACAACCAATAATACAACCGACACTTTGTTTAGTTTGTAATTTGTCGTTTATAAGTAGAGTATCTATAGTTAGTACAAACTTTAACTAGCAACTATATATATCATTTTGAAGGTTGCGTACTCATGCAAATAACATAATCACGTTGAATTATGCTATGCCTCCTTATAATTCGACAAGTTTCTATCACCACATACTTTGTATCCTGAATAAACACTCTAACAGCACTAACTAATAAAACTTTGGTTAACTACTCACCTACTATACAAATCGTAAAGCTCGGCTCTGAAGGCCTCGTCTTCCTTTTTAACGCCATATCTGCGATAAAATGAATACCGTAAGTTTGCATTCAACAGACAAAAATGTAGAGAAATTACTGAATTAGTTTGGAGCTGCTTAAATTGGAATTATAATGATGCAACAATTGAAGCTAAACTAAAATCGACTAACTTCTTCAAGATGGATTCAACATCCTCCCTGTTCAGCGCGGTCGGATCATCGTAGCCGGCGACGAGATTGTGGAGATTCACCGCCGCGACCGCCGGCACGCTCGCATTGAGCGCGTAGACGACGGTGCCCCCCGCGGCCCCTAGCGCGGCGGCGCCGCCGATCGCCGCGGCGCGGGTGCCGGCGAGGCGGAGCCCTAGGCCGTACCCGGCGGCGATGGCGGCGGCGGCGAGGACGGCGGAGCTGGCGAGCCTCGCCGGGGGGGAGAGCGCGTCGACCACGGCCTGCAGCGGGGAGAGCTCCTTCCTGGCGCCGAAGGCGGAGGGCTTCGCATCATCGGCGGCGGCGGCGGCGGCGGAGCAGCGGAGGAGGGAGAGGCGGCGGCGGCGGAGGCAGCAGCAGCGGCGGCGGAGGAGGAGGGGAGGGTTCCGGCGAGGGAGGAGGCGGAGGAGAGGTGAGGGTTTGAGGGGCGAGAAGAGGATGCGAGGGGAAGGAGAGGGGGAGGAGGGGATGAGGAGGGTGAGCTCCATCGCCTCTGCTACGCTCGCGCTCTCCGCCTCTCCTCTCCTCTCCTCTTCTTTTGTGGGGATGGATAGGGAAAGAGGAGGAGAGAGAGAGGAAGAGGAGAGAACAAGAAAAGGGTTTTGGGCGTTGTTGCTACTCATTATATGTAGCACTGATTAAAGGATTAAAAAAAAAAGAAAAATGGATGGAGTTACCACTTACCACTTGTTAGCATTCACCGCAAGAAAAACATAAAATGTTTGTTAAAATATTAAATGTTGGACCATTTTGGGAGGTTTATTTCAAAAGTAATTTTAGTTTTTTTAAAAAATTAATAATTATAGAAACGAGCAACTTTAGCTAGAAATTTTAAGACAGTTTTTAACTAAAGTAATTAAGATAATTTAGATCTCAGTTAAATAAGTTAAAGTTGCATAAGTCATTTCAAAATGGTGTGTAATTGACGGACGGCTCTACGTATATTTTTTTTAAAAAAGGTTAATTTTATACAGGTTCCCGCAAATATGATGAATTACAAATATATTCCTGCAAAGTTCAACTTCCATTAGTTATTCCTGCAAAAGTCCTAATGTATTCAGATATGTTCCTGCCGTTAGTATCCGTTAAAGAAATTTAGTTAACCACGGTTAAAATACTTAACCATGATTAATTAATAAGTTGAATTGACAATTTTTCCCCTCTCCATCTTCCTCACCTCCATCTTCCTCATCCTCTCCATCTTCCTCATCGCCTCCGCCCTCTTCTTCTTCTTCTTCTTCTTCTTCTTCTTCGTATCCTTCTTTTCCTTCTCTTTTTCTCCTCCTTCTTTTTCTTTATCGTCGTCGTCGATGATCCGATCGTCGTGCCCGCGTGGGCCGTCGTCACGAGCGCTTCCGACGGCATCGGCCGCACCTTCGTCTTCCGCCTCGCCACTGCGGGCCTCAGCCTCATCCTCGTCGGCCGCAACTCCGACAAGCTCCGCGACGTCGCCGCCGCCGTCTGCTCCCGCAGCAAGAAAAGGAAAAGGGAGAGGAAGAGGGAGAGGAAGTGGAAGAGGAAGAGGGCAAGGGCAAAAATATAATTTCACAACTCTACTGTTAAAAAATTAACAGTTCTCTAACGGATCCAAACCAGAGGGACATATCTTAATACATTATGACTTTTGTAGGGATAACTAATGGAAGTTGAACTTTGCAGGAATATATTTGTAATTCACCATATTTGCAGGGACCTGTATGCAATTAACCCTAAAAAATGTTACAAAAAGATGATTTATACTTGCGATCCAGTAGAGTTTTGATCGTTATATACATTTTTATTTTAACTTCGGGATATTAGTCTTTAAGCTTTTACATATGTTATTCATTTTCTCTTCGGCTTCGTTTGGTTCGGGTATAAACAAGAATTAGCTATTCCAGAAATAGGTACAAGTGTGGGGATAAGAAAAATAGCATTTGGATGAAAATTGGATTGTTTCCGGAATAAGAAAAATAATATTTGGATAGATAATATGGACTAAGAAGAATAGTGGATAGTTATATATAGAAAATGAAAGTATAGGTGTAAATAGTTATACCAGCTTATTTTAGATACTCGAGAATTACTATTTTCGAATAAAAAATTTGTGTTCGGGGGGATAAGGGTTATCCCCGATCCAAACGTTACCGAAAGAAATATTTAGATAATCTTTAAAAAGAATGTTTATGTTTATGTTCAATAAAGCTATGGTAGTTATCAACAGCTAATATTATTAGCGACCATCGATAAAATGGATGCTGTTACTCCAGAAATTGCATTCTTACGGTGTGATTCCGAAAGTTCGAGAATTCGAAGTACTGTATTTAATAGAAAATAGCCTATTTGTTTTCGTAAATAATATTACATTGCTCTGAGTTGGTGCGTTCGTCTCAACTCTATGTCGTCGTTAGGGGTGTCAACAAGCTGAAGACGAGCTGTCTCGTTAAAGTATCGAATCGAAAAATTCAGCTCATGTTTGGCTCGTTTAGCCGAACACGAGCCGGCTCACGTACAATAAGTTAAAAGAATTAGAAAAAATATATATAGAAAATAAATTTTTCTGATCTTACTCATTAGATTTTGATATAATTATTGATACTTTACATATAAATGAGCCTTTTTACAATTGAGTTGTGCTTTATATTTAGACTGGGTTATAAATCAAATAATAAAAATTATAATATATATAATTATTTATTTATATATAAATATAAATTATATAAATTATATAAATATAAAATATATGTATTCAAGCTGCTATCGAGCCGAACACGAGTGAGTTGACCTCAGCTCGTGTTCGGCTCGTTTATTAAATGAGATAAAAAAAATTCAGCTTGTGTCCGGCTCGTTTATTAAATGAGCAATTCGATCTCAAGCTCATTTGAAGCCGAACACGAGCTGGCTCACGAACAGCGAGCTGAATTGCCATCCCTAGTTGTCGTCAATACCAAACGTTTAGGAGTGTATGATTTTTGGGTAGTTAGTTTTTTGATCCGGTCCGATCCAATAAACTGGTCCGGACCGGATTCGACCCGTGAAAAAGCCGGGCTAGACGGGCTGGGTCGAGTGGGTCGGGCCGGATTTGCTCAGGTCCGAGTAACTGACTCTGTTTCTCATTCAGAGGCCATTAGTTTGTTGCTTAGTTTATTTCATTGTTTGTAGTAATTATGATCGATGGATTAATGCAACCACATAATCATTGCAGTATCTTTGCTCCTAACTGTCCATGTATGTTGCTTTAAGACTCTGCAATAATATCTCCTCAACAAATCCCAAAAGAAATAATAAAAAATTTAAAAGAAACTGCGACAAAGATGTTTCCAAATGGACTGAGTCTAAAAGTGTCACCAACTAACAAATTGGCTCGAATTTGCTTGTTTGGACTCTGCATCTGGTTGGTTTCGTTATCAGTTTTGACAATTTTTAGTGAAGTGTGCAATAAATAAAATAATTTAAAAATTTGTGTTCTAACAAAAAGTTAACAATATGGTTTTTAATATCAAAAGTGATGAAAGTTACAAATCTACCGTCCTTCGTTAAATAGCAGCTCTGGTATATTTATCATGCTCTACGATTACCACTGATGTGCTGGCTATACTGTATGAATCAAATACTATGCACTATATAAGTGTGCGTTAAGTCACGGACTTAGTGTTTTCGTTCGCAAAGCCTGTGCGGCGCCCGCCTTCCTCAACAAAGATGGACAAGCCTACCTCGATATTGCTAGTCCGGACCTCCGCGTCCTCAGAAACTAAGTGCAAGAAGGAGAAAATGAGAGAGAGGTAGAGTTTCTACAAAAATTAAGTACTCCACTACTTAGAAATAGAAATTACAAATACACTCTCCACTCTATCTTGACCTTAGCCAACCATCGATTTATAGGCACAATACATTGAACCTAGCCACAATAATTCACCCACTATCACATAATAAAGAGCCCTCATATACGCAAGATGATCCAAAGAGTTGCCCATGACCCTTGAATTTTTGCTGACAGTTTTGGAACCATTAAGTCCGGCAGTTGCATGACTCTTTATCTCCCACAATAGCTGCTGGATTGGTGTCCCTTCGACTGCTCTTTTTGAGTCGGGGATCGGACTGAAAAATCGCTAAGTCTCTGACATTTAAAGAACTTCTGAGATGTCCACATTAGTTCTAAGAATATCTTAGATATACTCCAATCTAAAGAACTTTGTGAAGCAGCAAAAGCAACTATACCCAGAAAACATTGTACAAACAAAAGGAGAAGAGTCATGGATAATTTGACCCATCAACCATTACACAACCCCACGCAAAAAATGCCAACGAGATAACTTAATCAAATGGTAAAGTTAAAACTTATATCCAACATATCATTTGGTGCAACCTCCCCCACCTTCCATAAACCAACTATTGAGCTCACACACGCACCCAAATCCCAACAAACATTTAGCACACACATTTGTTCGCCAATACAAGGAAACATAATCACTTTTCACAAACACAAAATCAAATCCACCAAAACCACACTAATCTATAACAATAATAGTGATAGTAATGATAATCTATTACTTCAAACTATATGCAGCTATATATATATATATTTCTCTTCACTTTATACTTATGATTGCTTCTTCCCACCGCATCCATATCCCCCCATACCTGTTGCATCTTCTTTCCCTTGCCTTGCACAACTCGGCAACACATTTTAAAAACTACTTGACCAAAATTTTATATTCCTTATTCGAAACCATAGACGTGGATAACATTCCAATGATCAAATTGTTCATTTGAGCCAAATAGGAACTCCAACATGAAGCACTTGAGAATCTTTATTCTCACTGTGGTGGTTTTGATAGCAGCAGTGTCTGGGAGCAGTAATGAGGAGCTGCTTTACCGCAACGAAAGGAGCGACCTGCTCGAGCTCCGCGACTCGCTGCAGTCAGCCGTGAACTTGCACTCCAACTGGACCGGCCCGCCGTGCCACAATAGCCGGAGCCGGTGGTTCGGGATCACGTGCAGGAATTTGAGTGTTGTCGGGATCGCGCTCGAAGGTATCCAGCTCACCGGCTCACTCCGCCCGACTGCATTTCAGAATGTGACACATCTACGCAAACTCAGCCTTCGAGACAACGCCATTCACGGCGAACTCCCGAGCCTCGAAGGCCTCGTCCACCTTCACGAGGTTTCATTCTCGGGGAACCGTTTCTCGGGGCCGATACCTGCAGAATTCACATCCTTGCCGAGACTGACTCGGCTCGAGCTACAAGACAATCTTCTCAACGGCACGATCCCGACGTTCGATCAGCAGAGCTTGGCGGAGTTCAACGTGTCATATAACTTCCTCCGAGGCCAAGTTCCGGAGACTTCGGTTATGCTGAGGTTCCCGGAGAGTTCTTTCGATCATAATTCGGAGCTTTGCGGGAAGTTGGTGAATAACCCGTGTGCGGTGGTCGTGGCTCCTCCGATCGGCCGCCAAGTTCCGCCACGGCCTACCCGTGGCACGCCATCGCCTTCTATTAGCCATCTGAATAAAAAGAGAAAGAAGGGTTTGAAGCTGTGGAGTGTTGCCCTGATTGCAGTTGCTGCAGCTTTGGTTCCTTTCATGGCCCTCTTCTCCTTGTATGTCTACAAAAGGCAAAGAAAGACAAAGTGTGATGGAGAACATTCAGGTATTTCACTTGCTATAAAGACCTTTCCGAAACATCCAACTTCTCTAAAAGCTTGACCTGCTAAAATTGTTATTTAATATTTTCTATCGGGCTCGAAAGTTCTTTTATAAGGTCAAAGACGCAAACTTTTTAAAAAATAAATAAATGAACACTTAACTAATTTATCAAAATCATACTTATAACATTATCAAGATTTTCATGCTTAAATTGATAACATAATTTTCACTCTATGATGTCAGAAATGTCATCTCGATTCATCAATAAGGCGATGAAAGAATTAGGGAGTGCGGCCGAGCCAGAAGGGGGTACTGAGTTAGAGTTCTTCAAACAAGAAAAGGCGGTCTTCGACCTCGATTGCCTATTTAGATCTTCGGCTGAAGTGATAGGAAAAGGGAAGTTAGGGATCACATACAAAGTGACGATCGAGTCGGGCCCGGTCGTCATCGTAAAGAGGATGAGGAATATGAGTGGGGTGAGCAGGAAAGAGTTTGTTCAGCAGCTGCAGTTGTTTGGGAGGCTGAGGCATGAGAACATTGCGGAGATCATCTCGTACCACCACTCCAAGGAAGAGAAGTTGGTCATCTATGAACATATCCCTGGTGTGAGCTTGTTTCAATTGTTACACGGTAAGAGTCCCTAAATCTCCTTCTTTCCTTTTCACGACACACCAAGTTGGTGGGTGGTAGTTAATGAACGTTTGATTTGGCTTTCGGAACTTTCTTTGTTCGGGAAGTAGAAGTCAGATGCTTGGCAAATAAAAGTTCTGGAACTTTCGGATAGAACGAGAGGCAATAATAAGTTTCTAGGCACCAGAAGCAGAATCTCAAAATTGAAACTTCTGCTCATCAAGGTAGAAACTATAAGGAAATACAAAGTTGCTAATGCTTTTGAGTACAGCTCCACTCAAAAGACACTTGCACAGATCCAGTCGAGCCAAACAGGCCTTTTTTTTTGGAACAGCTCTCCTTGAGAAGCAAAATCCAGACGCTTGGCAACAAAACAACTCGTCACTTTTAGTTTTTAGCATAAAACCGAGATGAACATTTCATATTTCTAACTTCCACTGTTGGGAATCTAAATCAGGGGGGAAAAAAGGATGTTTGGGCCAGTCAAAAAGCTCTACTGAAACATCAATTCTGCAGAAGTTTCAGCTGGGCCAACTATGCCCTAAAATTAGAAAAATTCACATGAGCTAGAACAACCTTATCTCCATAACTTACAATGCAGTGTTTTCTTGATTCTAGATAACAGAGGAGAAGGAAGAATACCTTTGAAATGGGCAACACGGCTAAGCATTGTAAAGGGAATAGCCAGAGGCTTAGCTTACCTCCACCAGTGCCTCCCCTTCCATAAGGTTCCTCATGCTAACCTCAAATCCTCCAATGTACTCATCCTTCACGCCCGCCACCAACATGACAAAAACTATCTCCCGAAGCTCACAGACTACGGTTTCCAACCCCTCCTCCCCCACATGCACAAATTAGCGATAGCAAAATCACCAGAGTACTCTCATAACAGGAAATTAACGAACAAGGCCGACGTGTTCTGCTTCGGCCTCCTGCTATTAGAGGTGGTTACGGGTCGTGTCCCAGGCGATGAAGAGGAGGATTTGTCAAGTTGGGTGAGATTAGCGGTGAGAAATGAGTGGTCGACGGATATACTGGATTTGGAAATAATGGCGGAGAAAGAGAGCCATGGAGAAATGCTGAAGCTTGCGGAGATTGCTCTCGAGTGTACGGATCATGAGGCAGAGAAAAGGCCGAGGATGAATGATGTGGTGAGGAGGATCGAAGATATCAAGGATGGAAAAAGTGAAAGGAAAGATTTGATCATAGAGATCTAGAGATGTGATTTGTTTGTGTTAAACTTTTCGATACAAGAAGTTGGAATGTGAAAATGTGCCTTTCTGAGAAGCTGCATTGCAACAAATTAAACTGAACTGCTTTTGAACTCTTCGCTAGAGATACAGATTTATTTGGGGGATCAGAACTTAGAAGAGAACCCATGCATTCAAGCAGCAGCAGTGAGCTTCTCAGCAATGTACCTTACAATGTTAAATGTTGATATATTTGTGTCTCTATTCATGGAAAGTATGCTTGCTTAAGCCTTTTTTTCTTTTTTTTTTCTATTCCCCATGAAAAATTCTGTAGGCGAGGCGAGATTCAAAATCAAATTCTACTTATATTACTACGAAACTCAACTGAACAATGGCCAGAAGAAAATAAAGCTTTATTAGTACTTTCCCAATCTGTGTGAAGCAGGAAAAAAATTTTACAAAGCAAGAAGAAGTGCTTACCAAACAAAATTAAGTTTCTGTCACAGAGACTAAAATAAGCTCAGAACTATATGGTGCAGGCTTCTAACAACCAGATTTTATTATAAAAATTTCCTGTAACTACTAACTTGTGTTGTAAGCTCAAAATTACATGGAGTAGGCTTTTAAATCCCTTAGGAAACCTATTGTTTCACCATTCGCATAACAGTGATCATTTTATTCTGTTTGGAAATTGTAATTTGATACAAATTTGTAAAAGTTACACGTTCTATAGATCTTTTCTCAAAAGAACAAAAAAGCAATAATTGGATGTATCATGTACGCAGTTCAACTTTTATTCATCTGTATAATGGGCATAGTGATACAAGGAAATTATATTATTTGCAAACATAGTGATTACATAAATTAATGACCGAAGAAAGATGGAAAATAGTACAAAGAATAAGTTGCGTCTTCTTGTATACAGAAATCAATTGGTAAATTTAGACGGAAAAAAAGGGTCTGTGCTACCTCGTATAAAATCTGGCAACCCATGGTGCAAGATCAGTTTTCTCGGGTTCCCTTCTGTTCTCAGAGTAATAATCAGACCAATAGGCCGGAGATAATTTATCGGTAAATCCCTTACAATAAATGCAGAATGGTAGCCAATCTTCGCCGCCATTCATCCTCCTTTTTCTTTCTCTGGGATAAGCGAGAGGCGCTTGGACATACCTACACATGAAAAAGAAAAAAAGCTTGAATTTTCTTTCTCTACTGTTCTTGGATATATTCCGGAATAAAGGTGACAAAGTGATACCTGATCCCGTCAACAACAGAATCCCAACAGAAGTGTGTATGCCCAAACAAATGACAAGCCGAGCCGCTTACAAAGTTTCCATGTATTGATCTGAGTCTCGTCTCCAGAAAATCCGAGCCTATAATCTTTGGAAGGTTCGGATAGAAAAGCATTCTCTTCTCCGGGCACAATTCTTGCCTGTTCATGAATATGCGAAGTCGAAATTCAGGTAACTGACAGAATGTGTGCCAAATAACTAAGATCCCTAGTGGTAAGGCATGGGGACGGGGATGGATGAGGGCATCGGTTCAATTTCGATAAGAAATTTAGCTTTGGTTTTAAATATTAAAAAGGTAATGACTTTGGAGGCTCTAACTGCCTGGACTACACACCTTGGAACAAAGTGAGAAAATGTTATTATATGATTACTGGTCGTCTGAACTTCTTTAATTGCGTTATGGTTCATCTCATTCATCATGTCAAAGTGGAGGGCTAGTGCGACACCGTTGTTGGATAACTGAGAAGACCATTTGCAAGCATGAAAGTCCTTGCAAGCCTGATCACAACAACAACAAAAAAAAAAAAAAAAAGGAAAAAGAGAACTTGACCATAGTATCGAGAAAGCAGCAAGTCATATAGCGGATTTTAAAGTAGAGGTAGCATTTTAAATCCAGGTACTCTAATTGTAATGAGATAATGGGCAAGTTTAGTATACCAACGGTAAATGCATCTGCAGGTGCTATTAACGAAAAAGCTATTTTTATAGTGAGGGCATACGGAACAAAGTAACTTACCATTTCAAGTGAAGGAATTTTAACATCAGTTATGTCCTTTTCTTTGTCAAAACACTGCAAAACAATCAAACATCAGAAATGCCAGAACATAATACGCGTACGAACGAATTCGATTAAAAGAAGAAGAGACATGTTATAGCAAAAGATCAACTACCTTGTGATACCAAGAAAACAGGGGAATGATTCCCAAACCATCAATGGTTCTCGGGCTGGTCTCCACTCCAAGTTCACTGCATGCATCAAGCAATGCGTTCAGTTTCTCCAGTGAATTCATCTGAAAGCAGATGCATTCTCCAAATTCAGCCACAAACTAATGCAAATCGTAAACTACGCAAGAATTCATTTCCCAGCAGCCAATTTTTGTTCTATTCTGATACTGTGAATTTGTTGCTGTAATTTTAACTTGAACACTTCAGTATCTGAACTTCAAGATCATTTTTTTCACAATAAAAATCAGATTTTTTTTAGGTAATAATCTATAATAAACAAGGACTGCGTGTAATCATCATGAACAACGAAAGTAAGCGCAATCTCATGAAATTGGAAACAAATGAATAAAAAAAAACTAAATTAAACGTACAAATTTGCCCTCTTCTCTCTGGCACCACACGTCATGGTTCCCGGGCACGAAGAACACGGCCCCGAACCTCTCCTTCAACTCGGCCATTGTCGACACGAAGTTCCTATACGTCTCCGCCACGTCCCCGGCGACGACGAGGACGTCGCCCCCGTACCGCGCGCGCGAGAGGCGCCGCACCCACGCCATGTTCTCGGGGTAATCCGTGTGCAGATCCGAGACGACGAAGACCCTCGGGGACTCCGCCTCACTGCGGCAATTGTACAAGCGGTTTGTGGGCAAGTTTCGCTGCCTCTTCGCGCACCGATTCCGCGCGCTCCGGAGGTGGTTTCTAGGGTTTCGGTGGTCGAATGCGCCGCGATGGGGATTGGGTTGTTGGAGAAGAGGGGATTGCGAGGGTGGGGATCGCACCATGGCCATGAGCATTTCGTCGAACATGTAAGGTGCGAGTTTTAAGAGTTAATGGGGTGCGCTTTTTGGTGCAAAAGTTGAAGGGAACGAGAGATTGAGGGGTTTATTTGTTTATGGAAACCGCAAAGTAGCCCCACCTGCTCCGGTTACGATGTGTTGGCACTTTTATTATTTTGTTATTATTATTATTATTATTATGTTCTTGTTGTTGATGACGACGACAACAACGATGAGCTTTTTTCGTATTTAGTTCTCTCAATTTTTTTTAAATAAATTACCATAATAAATTTATATTTATATAAATAATTTTTTTCTCGCCACGCGAGCGTCTAGGTGGTATTTCTAAGTTGAACACGGTAATTAAATTATCGTGTTCAAACACGGTGAATAAATAACCGTTTATATTTTTTTATTGCCCCTAAGTTTAAAAAAAAGACAAAAGTGTGAATATGAACACGATAATTCAATCACCATATTCAATTTAAATTTGTCAACGTGACGCTCGCGTGGCAAGAAGAGGATCATATATACAAATATAATCTTGCTAGGGTCATTTGTAAATTTTTTTAGAAAGCTAAATATAAAAAAAGCCCTAATAATGATTATGTTGCCATCAAGTTTTTGTAAAAAAAAAAAAAAAAAAAAAAAAAAAAAAAAGAGGTAAGCCCACATTTAGCGCTCATTATAAGTGTCACAGAGAATTTTAATGCGTGTCACGATACTTAATTTGTTAGAACCGACAAAAAAAATAAATGGTGTTGCTGTTTGACGAAGTAGCACACTACTACAAGCCAGACCAAACAGGCCCTTATTTAACGTAAAATTTGAACGCTCACCGCAACACGTAGTGGGCTCTTTATGTCTTCGCTCCAGGCCCATCCTCCCCCAATAATTAACCTATGGGCTGGCCCAATACAGCCCATTATCAGACCCCCCCCCCCAATAGAAACCATAACAACTCAAAATTAATTAAAAACAACACTAAAATTGTGTGGGTTTGCATTGTTATTGTTATCAATCACTGAAACCCAAAAAAAAAAAAAAAAAAAATGGAAGAGTCTAAAAATTTAGAAGTACCCTTTTTTCTGCATATAAAACAGTGAGGTCCACCCTCTATAGTACATATTCTCTCAACCCTGTGTCTCAGCTTTTTCTTTTTTTACTTTTCTGATTCTAGAGACATAAAAGTATGTAGCTTTTGTCCAGTTATTGAGAGATGATGATTAAAAAAAAAAAGGTTGGGGTGATGAATCACTTGAACATGTGTGGCTCATTTGATGTACATACCACACTCTCTTTTTTAGTCACAGGAGTTGTAATATGGCATATTTGATCAGCAAATTTAATAAATCTAATCTATTTTGCGCGTGTTAGGTGTAACGTCATTCAAAAATAAAATTGTGTCGCATGGGAATATGGATAACTAATTCATTTATTATTATTATTATTTTATGTTTCTTTTGTGTTTTTTTTTTTGTTTTGTTAGTGAGAATAGAATCTAAACACGACTTACGAGGATGTATCAGAGATCAGGGGGATTAACATCATCTGAATCTCCCGTTGCGGATAAGCATGCCCATGCATGCATGCATGCATGTTCTAGTTTTGCGTTTCCCCAAACATGCGTGCATGCATGCTACGTGGGACGTACAAACAAAGTACGCTCTTCTATTCCCGAGAAGAGAATAGAATAGGAGATTAATGTTGGCTCAACGTAACCAACCTTTTGTCTCGTCGCAGGTGATCGGATTAGATCGAATCACTTTCAAAATAACGGAAGGTAGAATTGAGTTGAGTCATGTTCGAATCACAATCGAAACTCATACGCACTATATATATATATATATATATATATGTGAGTTCGAGTTTTTAAAATTAATGATTAGCACTAATAATCCCACAAGCGAGTCACGAGATCAAGAAGCTCACGACCTCGAGTCGAGCCCAAATTCAGTATCACACACGTAGAAAATAAAGTATATCGATAGCTCTGACCATATCAAAAGCTCAAGATAGTGTTACGTAGAGTATATAAACTGTATTAATAGAGTACAAAAGTCTCAGTACTTTTAAAGCCATATTTAATAATAAATATAAATTTATTAATATCATCATCATTATTGTTTTAGATTATTTCATACAACATTATAATTTTAATCCTCGGATATAAACTTTCACTTCTCGAATGGTCTCTCTCGACTTTATTATCACGAGAGAACATACGATCTCGCTTTACATGCACTTTATTATTATTTTTATTTTTTTGCTTTTGTCGTTACCAACCAGTCCACGTAGATTTATAGACTTTTTATTTTGGCGAATATTTGTGGAGTGGGAGTGCTCGATCGGATCCAATAATTGAATAGCTCGTCTCTAAAGTAGGGGTAGTAATCCAGCTCGCTGTTCGCGAGTCAACTCGTGTTCGGCTCGAAATGAGTTCGAGATCGACTCGTTCGTTTAGTAAACGAGCCGAACATGAGCTGGGGTCAGCTCGCTCGTGTTCGGCTCGATAATAGCTCGAATATATATATTTAATATTTATATTATTTATATAATATATATATAAATAATTATATATAAATATATTTTTTTATTATTTGATTTTTGGTCCAATCTAAATTAAAGTCCAACTCAATTATAAAAAGCTGATTTATATATAAAGTTTCAACTATTAGATCAAAGTCTAATGAATAAAATCTCATAAATTTATTTTCTATATATATATCTTTTCTAATTATTTTAATTTATTGTTTCTGAGTCAGCTCGTGTTCGGCTCGTTAATAAACGAACCGAACACAAGCCGAATTTTTTGGCTCGATACTTAAACGAGCAGCTCGTGTTCCGCTCGTTTATGAAACGAGCCGAACACGAGCCGACCCAGCTCGCTCGTGTTCGGCTCTTTGACACCCATACTCTTAAGTACTAAACACCTTTTTTTTTTTGAAATAATTAAACATAGTATTTTTCCTCATATTTTTTCATTATATATACAGTAATTTTGTTCGTAGTTTCAAATCGAATCTAAATTCGTTATATTATAAGCCCCATATTTGACCCGACACAAACAAAATTCATATTTTTGAATTGAACACGTGTACGAACATCACAAATTTAGTCAGATAACATGATTAAGCTCTTACCCTTTATTTAATTTTATTTAATTTCTTTATGTTGTTGGTTAGAATAAATTGTCCTTATCTGTTCAAAACATGGGCCCATTAATCTTTCTTAATTCTTACTCTATGTTTTTTTTTTCAATCTTTCACTTTATTAATTTATCTAACCATCATAAACAAACGTTACCATCCAATTAGATTAGGACAAAACCAAACCAATCAACAACAACACGTACAAAATATGTTTCATTACGACTATTCAAAGTCGTAATTAATAATCCTTAAAACCTTGACCAAAAGGAACTAATTCCACATAAAATGAGCCAATTAGAGAAATTAAAATTGGGTACTTTTGATAAAATTAATACAATTTAATTATTCTATAATTTTCATCAATTATTATACATCAATGACCCACTTTTCAACTACACTTCCATCAAAGTACGTAGTTTTCATGGTTGAATTAATTCAAATATTTAGAAACCTACCCCCATGTGACATGTACTCTAGACCCTTCATTGCACACATATTAAAGTCCCACTTCCTCCAATAAATAACTAGTTGGACCTGGGCCACCACTTACAAATTAAACTTTACAATAATTTACTCAATGTGATAATTTTTTATTAGTTTTTTCGAGTAATGCTATATTTATAAATAAATTTTATAATATTTTATAAACTAAGGCATGTGTCAGTATTTAATTGGTGGAGAAGTACAAATCATGAGGAGATAAATACAATTTATAATTTTAAGATTGAAATTCAACTATCAAATTAGAAAGTTTGTAAAATATTGTGAAATTTATTCATAAGCAAAGGATTTTTCTATTTTTATTTTCAATAACTACGAATTACTTACACTATACTATATTGTACATTATATCTTACATATTTTTTTTTTTACTTTTTATACACTGTTTTTTTCAAAGGCACTACCTCAAATTTACGGTGAGGTTCGTGGTCTCGGTCCACCCACTATTTTCTCATAAATTTACCACACGAGATCTTATTTTATCCACACAATCGCGACCGTTCGCTTTGGATTGGACTTACCAGATTCGTCCCCGGTAATTAATCCCCGGGAATATTCACTCTATCACTCGCCACACGGGAATTTAACAATGGAAACATTTATTAATCACAAAAAAATATGATACCATTTTAACAAAACATAAATATATATACATATATATATATATATATATATATATATATATATATATATATATATATATATATATATTCTTTTAAGTTTATAATTTAATCATGCATCACTAAGCAAATCTCCCCGTCCTCAATATTGTTCTCCGTGTTTATGACCATCTCAATCTCTCGACAGATTTTTAAAATATAGGTGAAATTTTATTAGAGTTGACGTAATCAAAGTTTGAATAGTTGAAACTTAATTAAAACCAATATAAAGGTTTGGGACCTAAAAACCCAAAAAAAAGAAGAAAAATCAAAGTAAAAAAGAGGGGTAAATTTAGGGACCATTAGTGCAATTAACTTTTGTTTTTATTGCTCATTTTTTTCATAAGGAAAAAAAAAGGATAATCAAGGATAGGGATGATGACGGGTCGAATTCGGGGTGGATTTTAAAAATCCGAATCCGAACCCGACTCAAAATTCAAAACCCGAATCCGCATCCGACGAATTTTAAGAATCCGTATTCAAACCTAAACCCGACCAAAAATTCAAAACCCGAACCTGAACCCGAACTCGAAAATCTAAAACAATTATTTCTCTCTGCCATATTTCAAAATATATTACATTAAATCTAAAATTTTTAAATACAAATTTAAATATAATATTAGATATATATATAATATAATATAAAATCAATTCGGGTTCAAATTATGTTCGATTCGAATCACATACATATAAAATTCATACCCGAATCCAAATCCATCTGATTGTCATTTTTTATATTCATATCTAAAACTATATCCGTTTAGTACCAGATAAATTCACTCCTTTTTAAATTCAAATTCAGATAAAATTTTGAATATCCGTATTCATCGACATTCCTAATCAATAAGGCATCACATCACTCGAAGCGTTGTATTGGGCGGAGTGTACAGTGTACTACTATAAATAAACAAGGTAGAGAGAGATAATCATTTTAAGGCCATTTAGAATTTTTAGAGAGAGAAAGAGAGAGGATGGGGGAGAGATGTGTTGTGTGGGTGAAGGTGATAATACTGGGCTTAGTGTACGCCGTTGGATTATTGGTGGGCACCGAATCACGACGAGATCTCGCGGAATCGGACGGTCGCAGGAGCTTGTTGGCTAATGGTCTCGGAGTTACTCCTCCCATGGGGTATATTTATTGTAGTTACCCTCATAATTTCTATATTCATTTTTTTAGATAATATATATTTTGTAAGTTTTAGATTTAATTATTATATTTCTTATTAATATAAATTTTTGTTTTATATTAGATCGTTCTTTTGAGTAACACAATAGCAAATTTAATATATAGTCGAAAAAAAGATAATTTTATTTTTTTTGCCATTAATTTCTTTCTATTAAAAAAAGTATCTCTTTTGAGGTAATTTAGATTGAGTTTTTTTTTTTAAGTTTAAAATTTATGTGATTTGTGTGTGTGAGTGAGTACAGGTGGAATAGTTGGAATCACTTCAATTGCTTAATCAATGAAACGGTTATCAAAGAAACAGGTAATTGATTGAATAATCACACATAATTAAGAATTTTAGAAACTTAATAACTTAATTTTGAATTTTTTTTTTTTTTTTTCTTTTTGTGTGTGTGTAACAGCTGATGCACTAGTCTCAACTGGCCTTGCGAAGCTCGGATATCTATATGTGAACATTGGTGACTCTCTTTTTCTTTTTCTTTTTAATTTTTTTTTAACTCCTAATCCATTCAATTAGAAAGGATTATACACTTTTGCATTCAAATGCATTGAATGAAAATGTAAAAAAAAATCCAATGATGAAAATTTTGCTAATCTTTGTGATTCAGATGATTGCTGGGCAGAGCAAGATCGCGATTCGGAGGTTTGTCCATAATTTTTCTCATGGTGATTATGAACACATAGTTAACAAAATGATAAGTAGATCAAAAAGTACTTTTTTCAAGTTACAAATGATAAGTAAAGTGTTCTATGGTGAAAAGTAACTTTTTTTTCAATATCTTTTGAGTACTTCAATATTCTGTAAAGTTTGTTGTTGTTTATGTAAGTTTGAAACTGGTTATTAGTGTTTCTAACTACTAGCTTTTTATATGCTTCTTATTTGATTATTAGTGCAATTTTTTATTACTGAGTACCGAAATTTTCTCTTTCGACGACGAATTGCATCTATATTGAGCTTAGAATTACTATTTTTTTTGTTTCCCTCAGGGTTATCTGGTACCAAATAGAACAACATTCCCCTCAGGAATCAAGGCTCTTGCAGATTATGTTCACAGCAAAGGTTTAAAGCTAGGGATATACTCTGATGCAGGGTAAATGTTACCTAATTCAACTCTTTCAACAAACTGATTTGGCCCAAAAGAAATTTGATTGCATTGTTTCAGATTGTTGCAGATACCAAACATGCAGCAAACTGATGCCAGGATCACTTGGTTACGAGCAGAAAGATGCCGAGACATTCGCCTCGTGGGTGAGGAGAAAGATCAGATGTTCAAACACTAACTTTTATGGGTGTTATTCGCTTTCTTAATCGGCTCGATTGTTTTCGGATTGCAGGGTATAGATTACTTGAAGTACGATAACTGCAACAACGGAGATCTGAAGCCGATGAATCGGTAATATGCCTTGTTCTTATTCGAGTGTTTTCGAAGCCAAGTTGTTGATTTCTTATTATTCACACAAACACAATGTTTGTAGATACCCGGTTATGACTCGCGCCCTAATGAATACCGGTCGACCGATCTTTTTCTCTTTATGCGAATGGTAAAGCAGTGCTTTAATCATAAGTGTAGTTTTTGTTATACTTAACGATTTTTTACGCTCGGTTAATTTGGTTTCATTTTGATGTTTAGGGGGGATATGCACCCTGCTTTATGGGGCGACAAGCTCGGAAATAGCTGGAGAACAACTAATGACATAAATGATTCATGGGAGAGGTAACAAAAAGATGAATCCTTAGTAAAATGGCTTGAGTGGTTTCTTATTTCTTTCTGTCGCAGCATGGTGTCGAGGGCCGACCAAAATGAAGTGTATGCTGAGTACGCGAGGCCCGGTGGCTGGAACGGTTAGTCCTTTTCGTACATTCAATGAGCAAAAAAACTTTAAAGCATCGGTGCAATGCATGTATCTGAAAACCATGCAGTAGACTCGACGAGCGACGAAATCTAACGCAGTTTTTGTGATCTGTTTCGATTGATCAGACCCAGATATGCTCGAGGTAGGAAATGGAGGGATGAGCAAGGATGAATACATTGTTCATTTTAGCATCTGGGCTATTTCCAAGGTACTATTATCGACAGTTATATATACACATTTGTCTCATCTAATCTTTTTTATAACTGGTCGAAGATCTAATTGTTCACTTGCAAAAGGCTCCCCTACTTATCGGATGCGATGTTCGGGATTTATCGAAGGAGACTTTCGATATCCTCGGCAACAAGGAAGTCATCGCGGTTAACCAAGGTCACTGAACTGTTTCTTATCAGAACTTTTTATCGCTTTTCGAGTAAGTTAAATGCGTATCTGTCGAATGAACAGATCCTCTCGGTATTCAAGCTAAGAAAGTGAGGATGGAGGGAGATCTCGAGGTTGGCCATTTGCCGTAATATTTAAGATCAGCTCATTAATGTGTGTCATTTTGTACAGCGAAAATCAGTAAGTTTTACTTACTCTCCTTTGCAGGTTTGGGCTGCGCCTCTTTCCGGTTATAGGGCGGCGGTCGTGTTGCTGAACCGGTCCTTAAAGGAGAGCCCGATCACCGCGCACTGGGACGATATCGGCATCCCCCCTGAGACGTCGGTCGAAGTGAGAGACTTATGGAAGGTATACTTTTAGTTCTCGATTCTTTGTTTTCGCAAAACTTAGGTTCATAAGTTCATGCTTAGAATGTTTGTTTGTTTTCTGCAGCATAAGGCATTGGAGAAGAAGTTCGTAAACAAACTGAACTTCACCGTAGGCCCGCATTCGTGCAGGATGTTCGTCTTAACGCCGCTACAAACGAATATCAGTTAGTATGTAAGCAAAATTGGATGTAATTGGATCGTTTTGATTGTGATCTTAAGACAAATTGAATAAAACTTGGCGCGAAGTCGCTAAAAGCTGCTCTGCTGTGGATGAGAACTTGTGCTCCTGTATCTGTTTCTGATAATAAATAGTAACAGGCTTTTTGTGCAGCTTCTCGGGGTGTTGCTTTTTTTATTAAAAATTAATACAAGCCAGGGAACAATACTTACACTTTTTGTCCGCGAACTATGACGTTGATGTGACTTCTTAGTTATTGTCGCATCGTCGACTATAACATACACTACGTTATCATTCAGTCAGCTAAATTATACTAGTAGACTTGATTAAAATGTTCTAAAAATTTTGAGTAAAAAATTACAATAAATTAAAGTTTGAGGAGTAACGCGCGACTTATAGTTAAAGGAAAAATAAGGTATAGGAAAAAACACCTTATGATTAAATCCGACTGTTACAAACTGTTTCAAACACCTTTTCTATTGATATAAATAAATTTTTCGAATTTTGTTCAATTTATAAAAGTCGTTAGGAGAACGTTAAACGACTCTTTATTTTTTGGTCTTTTGAGGAAACGATTTTAGATTTGGCCCAATTTAAAAACCAACAAAATTTTCTATTTTATTACTTGGGCTTAAATCGAATTAGGAATATGGGCCTGGGCTGATTTGTAAGTGGTTGAAATGGGCTTTGATGGTCCTTAATGGACTAAATCTAAAAAAGCATATATTAAAAGGATCCAAATAATAATTTTCGAATGGTCCTGGTCCAGTGACTGAATCTGAAATAATAAAGTAATATTACAATTGAGGGCTTAAAACTCCAATCCAAAGTACTTAAATTCAGGTATTATTAGGCTAAACTACAGAAAACCTTCCTGTAAATACCCGTTTTTTCACTTTTTCTCCCTCACTTTCAAAAACTTACATTTTGCTCCCTTAAAATTTGAGAAATGTTTCCAGAGGAGTACGACGTTAATGGAGAGGATAAAATAACCAAATTACCCTTACTTCTTTTATAAGGAAAAAAAATAATTTTTAAATATATTTCTGTTAATTTGAAGGGTATTTTCGATATAAATTATAAAAAAATACACGAAATAATGATGGAACCCTGACGGAGGGTGGTTAAATGCAATAATTTGAAATGTTGAGGGGGTAAAATGTAGGTTATTGAAAGTTATGGAGAAAAAATGAAAAAAAACGGATATTTATATGGGAGTTTTCTGTAATTTAGCCTTATTATTATTAGAATTTCTGGTTTCGTATTCTCTTTTTCATCTGATGTGTCTATGTTGTAGTTTGATAACATAAAATATTTACAAACTCACTTCGTAACAAATCGGTGCGAACTAGCTCACTACTATTGCCAAAACAAATAATAATATTAATATAATATCACAAGTACATGAGTGAGTATCTCCAATTTTCTCCTCATCTAAACATATGGTGTTAAAAGTCTCCAGCATAGCAATAAAATTAATACATCCCTTGAAAGTCCAAATATGCTAACTCATACCAAGATTGCAGGTAACATAATTATGTGCGAAAGCTACTGCAAAACTAATCCCAGAAAACGAAAAAACAATCATTCAAACAGAATCGTCTCGAACGAATTCATGATGGTTTTTGAGTATTAGCGACTTGTCAGGCCTGAAAATGACTACTTGAACATACTTGAATATACTTACTCACACTAAGAATATATGCAGTTAGCATAATTACGTGCGAAAGCTACTTCAGAAACAATTTCAAAAGACGAAAGAATAATCATTCATACAGAATCGTCTCGAAGGAATTCATGACCGCTTGCGAGTATTAGTGACTTGTTGAGCGTGAAAATGACTGATTGAACATACTTGTATAATACCGAAAATTGAAACACTACATCATATGGAACAAATTTATTTTTCTTTTGAATTTCTGAAAGAAAATGTGACATATATATCACAACACTAAGATGTCATTATCCAGTTTATGATATCTATGCCACATCTACATGCCAAAGCACTTTGAGGATAAGCAAAAGCTTGGTCATTTGTGTGCATCCTTAGAGCCCTCAACAACATGCCAAAAATTTTGTAATTGATAAGCTCCAAATTTTTTGTGAACAAGATGATGCATCATCATATGCCACGCAATGTGAGCTTTAAATGGATAAGTTCCACATCAAGGGCTTTGAATTTAAGTGTTGCTTGTGTTAAGTTTGAAAATGAAGTGATGGATAAGTCATTGGGCATTGAAGGGAACAAGTGGAGTTGGTATATTACAAAGCTTATCATTTGGCTTAAAATCTTAGTTGTTGGGATTAAATGAAGAATCTTTGTTGTTGGGATTAAATTAAGTAAGAATAATTAATGTTTGTATCATTCAATTATATATTCTGAAGTTGCTATTCTGGGTTGGATCGTGCTCGAGTCAGATTTCGACCTGAGCTCGAACCAAATCGACTTCAATTTGAGTTTCAACACATGTTTTTGGCCAAGTTTTACATGAACCCAAATCGAATCAAATTTGAAAAATTCAAATTCTATATAATGGTATATTCCAAAATATCAAATGAAAATCGGCAACATTACATGACTGTTTGTTAATGAATGTCAAACAAATGTTATTCTACAAAAGTTTAAAGCGCGGAGCACGACCTCAGAATCTTCTATATTGATACCACATTATCCCACTTAGCCACTTCTCACGACCATATGAAACTGAAAGGATTTAGAGTAATACTATATTACTCAAATGATTGATCTAATATGATTTGCATCTAGAAACCAATATGATCCCCCTCCGAAAAAGAAAGATATTAAAAAAATTTTGCCCATTTTCTTGGAACCGCACATGTTGTTCCTCTTAGGGATTGTTCGGTTCCTCAGGAATATCGTGAAAAATTGTTCACCCAAAAAATAGTTTTCATGAAAAAACATCATTTTCATGGTTTTCGTTTTCTGAAGTAAAAATTCGAAAATAAAGAATTCAGAGAAATCATTTTTTGTAGAAACCAAACAAATAAAAAATAATTTTTCAGTTAAAAGATTTTTTTAAGATTTTTTTTTCTGGGAATCAAACACCTCTTTACTTGCTCTCAACAGAATTTGACTCCTCTCTAATGAGTGAAGCACATATTCAATAGTTTATTGGGTTTGTTCACCAATAATAATGAAAGAACATGCGTTACGGGTAAGCTTCATTTAATTAATTAGGAAAATAAAATGGGCACCCAATATCCATTGAGCACTATCGATCCATATATACATGCACGTCCACATCCATCCATTTATATTTGTTGCTTTTAGATCTCAACTTGATCACAAGGTAATATACATAAACCCCTTTCAATCATTAAGGGCGTGTTTGGTTTCGCCAAAAATATTTTACAAAAATTATTTATTTTCTAAACCAAACACTCTCCTAAACGAAAGTTAAAACAAATAGTAAAAAAAAAGAGTATATGCGCTCATGCGTTGTCTAACACTATAACCACTACGTGAGAGTATAAATAAAGTAGAGTCTTAATTATAATAATAATATACATGTAAAATTAGTGACAAAGAGTCAACATTAAGGTCTCATTAATATTTTTAATGAAGTTTCTTATTTCTATCATTGTTGACTAATTTGTAATGCAATTTAGACAGTAAGATGCCAAAAAAAAACCTCTTCTTTTTTTTTTAAAAAAAATTATTTTTATTGCTAAATAAATTTTAAACGCGTAGTTGCAAATATTCAATAATTAATCCAATTAGGTACTCTAGTACTCTATAATATTCTTACAAAGTAATGAATTACATATTGATCCTTGCAACATTATAGCCATGAAATATATTCCTCTAAAATTACATAATTTTTAGCTGACTTATTAAAGCTAATTTTCCTCCTACAAAATAATCATTTTTGTGTCATACTACTACGTGAATCGTAAATAATTAATTCTAAATACTCTTTTTAGAAAAACTAATTTTTTATGCAAATACAAAAGTAAAAGATATATAATAATTAAAACTTTAAAATTTTATAAAAGGTACATATAAAAATATTTTTATTTTTTTTAATGTACTATTTCGTTAGTGCTATGCTAAATGGAGCTACAACACTTCCTGTTTGCCGTATCGTAACGCAGAAGCGATAGTGATATCTTAGCATGCTGTCTCTTCTGCTCCACCTTTGTCTAATTGCGGCGACCTTTTGTCCACTCTCTCTCTCTCTTTTTCTTCTCTCTCCTTTTCTCTGACATTTAGTCAGATTAGAGATGCAAATCAGACAGATCTGAGAGTAGAAAGAATCCTCCAGTAAAACCGGTAATTCAGCTTGTTGCTCGCAAGCTGGGTCGTGTTCAGCTCGAAATAAGATCTTCGTTCGATTAAACGAGCTAAACAAGAGCTGGGGTCAGCTTCCTCGTGTTTGGCTCGAAATGAGCTCGTTTGTGTGTTTGTGTGTGTATAATTTAAAATTTTAATTTTCTTTCAACTTTTCATCCACTAGTAGGGCTGATAATCTTACTTATTGTTCGCGATGCAAACTCGTGTTCAGCTTGTTAATAAAAAATACGAGCCGAATTTTTCGACTTGATATCTTAACGAGCTAGTTTGTGTTTTGCTCGTTTATCAAACTTGTCGAACACGAACTGGCCCAAGCTCGCTCGTGCTCGGCACGTTGACAGCCCTATCTTGCGGCTACTACTACTTTGACGGGTCGGAATATATTCGGGATGGATTAATTCTTCTTCTATTTATTGTGCTTACGTACCGTTCTATTCAGAGTGGGTCAGAACAGAAGTGAATTTCGGGCAGATCGGGTGCAAGAGCTCTACCGACCCGGATCCATTTGCATTCCTAGGGTAGATTCGGTGGATTTGGTGGGGACAGGTGAGGAGGGTGGGGTTTGCAAGGGACAAACCGCAAAACGCCGTGTCCCACCGATCACACTTATTCGGGCGACTCGGTTCGCATAACACCAAATTAACCACGACCCGAAACCCGTTTATCCGACCCCGTCTCACACTCCGATCCCCACCCCCACGTGACGGGACAAAACACCGCACAGGAGAGCCACCCTATCCCCCTCTGCCACGTGTCATTAAATGAAACGTGGCAAGTGTTGATTTGTCGAGTGGGCCTCTGCGGTGTTCGACGTTGGACGTGGAAATCACGAGCCTAATGCGGTTCAGCGTACCAACTGGACCCAACAACCGAAGATCCTAATTTACCGAATCAATATTGTATAATATATAACAAATACATAATGATAATTTATTTAAGTTTTTTATTTGTTTGGTTTTGTTCTTATGTATCTTTGCTTTTTAACAAAATAATAATGTCTAACAAAACATGTGAGAAATAAAAATAAAATAATTTCAGTACTATTATATAAAGAGGGTTTTTTTTTTTTCCTCTGTGTATGAAATAGTGATAGAATTAATTAATTGTAATTAACCATACAGTAGAATTTGTTTTACCCATCAAAAGATTTAAAAATTTCTAGAACAATAAGCAATAAAAGAGATATTACAAAGCCCTTATTTAGAAAGAATTTGAATACAAAGTTTATCCTAATAGTAAGCACTTTTCAAACAACACTTTATTACATGTACAGTAATTAATATATTTTACGGCACGAAAAATTAGACCTTAGAAGATGCGTGTTTAGAACTTAAACACTATAAACCACACTAATTAACCACTTGAGGGCAATAGAAAAAAGAAAATATTTCAGTGGGCCGGGACTGTTCTTTCATAAATTTTGAGATTCTTACTGCATGCTGGAATAATAAAGCAGCAAAAATTTAAGGAGTCAGAACCGGATCAGTTTATTTGTTTTACAAATTTTTGTGGATCTCCATTATTTTTAATACTTTTGAATCTTCCATATATATCGTACGTCTTCTTCCATGCACTACATGCGCTACAGATTAGATGTGAAGAGAGTTGTCAGAGTCCTCTTCTACGTCACTCGATAAACTGTGAATGAAACAGTTCCATAATGAAACAACCCCACCAAATTTTCCTTGGCGGTGATACGGTGCATGAATTTATGAACTTATGCAAGGAAAGTTCCCACCACTAAAGGAAAAAAAAAAAAAAAAACACAGGAGACCAAATTTAATTTTTTTATTTATTTTAAGTATGGGGCCCACTCCCTCCAACATGGAGTCCCCTATATAAACTGCGTTGGGGCATTGGCTCCTCAAACTCTCTATCGCTCACAAGCGCATAGTAATTACATAGGAGTGGGGAGGAGAAGCACTTTGAGAAACTAAGTGTTTGTGTACGTATATATATATATATATAGCCATGGCTTATAGGACAAATGAGTCCCTTTTCTTATTCCTCCTCCTCCTCATCCTCCTCGCGACTTCGACGGCCGTGATGGGGGCGAGAATCATCGAGGGTTCGAATTCGATGGCGGAGATCATGCGGCGGCATAGAAGAAGGGCCGCTTTAGAGAATGGCCTCGCTCGAACTCCTCAAATGGGGTAAATACATGCATATGCATATTTCTTATTTTGAATAAGGGATTAAGATATATCGTAGTACATGTTACTACGTAGCCATGCACGTACGTATATATATATATATATATACATATACATATATACGTACGTATATGTAACAAGGTACGTAATAGATATAGATAATGCTGGAGCTGTGGATAGTGGTTGTGTGAGAATGCGACCTCACATATAATTATGAACTGCATAAAAAATTATTATGTATCTATATAAAAAAAGAGAATTAAATACGTAGTTTTCTCCCTTTTAATTTTTTGTGGTATTACTATTAGTAATTGAGAATAAAAATTATATGAAAATCCTCTCTAAAGAGAGATGATATGATTAATCATCAATTATGTTTTAAGATTCGTGCATTATATGTGATGAACGGTTGACTAGACCTCATTCTATGGAGAGAACGCAGTTGTTGCTTATTTTATAATATTTAATTGTACAAGTTTGATGTATTTTTAGTGAAAGGATATATATACTATATATATATTAATTTCCTGTGTATATATATAATAGTGATTATTCAAAATTGGATTCCTTAGTAAGGATGCGTTTAGTTTCTCAAAAAATAATTTTCTGACTAATAAAAACGTATTTTCTGTCCATTTAGTTTCTAGAAAAAGTAGCTTTTCTAAAAAGTTTTTTTTTCCAGATACAGTGGAAATATAGTATTAATTGCGTATTCCGAATTATATATTTATCTGGAAAATAAGAACCACAGAAAAAGAGTACTGTTTTTTATGGAGAACTTTATTTTTTCCAAAAAAATATTTTTTTACTCTTTTCCCAGGACCAAAAATAAAGAGCATAAATTTTTGTACTTAAGGCATGACTTTCCAAAGGATGGAACAAATTAAATTTAGATTTGTTAATAATTAAATAATTGGTTAAAAAGGAATAAGTTTGACCTATGCGTTCAAAGAGGACAAATAAAAGCAAAAAGAAAAGATTAATGTATCTATATATGTGTGTGAACAAAAAGGTTTCAGTGAGGAGGAGGTTGGAATAATAATTGAGTAGTTGGGTTAGAGATAATATGTAGTCACCTACTACAACCATTTGGGTCAAAAAGTTGAGGTGTATTTTGACTCTTGTTTATTTATTTATTTATTTATTTTTCCTACTCCACTACTTAATTTGGTTTTAAAATACTAATAATTAAGTTCCAAACTTTTCTTATTTAAAAAAGGAGAATTAAATACTCAATTTAAAATTATTTAATTAGATATTTATTTTTTGGACTTGTTTTGTTTCAATAACTAATACATATAAATTGTTTATTAATTTAGGTGGAATAGTTGGAACCACTTCTACTGCGACATCAACGAGCAAGTAATACGACAAACAGGTCTCTCTCTCTTCTCTCTTACTCTTCTTTATAACAAATACTTAATTATTCTGTATAGAAATAATTAACAAAATTCAATTAAAAATTTCTATCTTACACAAAAAGTATATGAATAATTTTTTTTTAACATTATTCTAATATATAATATTAATATACTATTTTTATTACCTCGTCGGATAGTTTAATACAGTTTATTTGCGGAACGTAAATTTGGTGGGATTCAGCTGCGCGTTCGACTCATTTAAAAATCCAATAAATGTCAAATGAAATAGTCTTATGTTGGAAATCGTTCCCAACAAATTATTTATTTATTTATTTATTTATTTTTTTCATGTGTCTTTGCGCACAATGAACTAAGATTCACGGACCAAGTTAGGAATATGTGGCGCCGTATGTGCCATATATTCTCCATGTGTATCTTATCGTACCTTATCCACAAGAATATACTCATGTAACCATGGATACCAATAACACATTAATACCCTTAAAAAGAAAAAAAAAAAGTTTAATATGAGATCATTTGGTTGGATGTTGTTATATCTAAATCATAACATAATTAAAGATGCATGCAATTGAGAAGTGTATTTACAAAATATTACACTTTATATTTGGAAATAATATATTACTTATAACCAATGTAGGGAATAAATAGATTTTCTTGTTTCAAAGGTGATTAGAGAGATAAGTTTTTCTTCTGTTTAAAATCACTCTTTCCAACCACGGAAGTTAAAATTGCAGTCAATTTGAGCGCAGTTCTAACTACGTACTGTAATTAAATTCAAATGTATCAATCTAAAATCTTTATCATTTTATGTGAACGAGAGGCTACGGAATTGAAAGGCTAGTACATATAAATTCCATGCACACAATAATATGAAAAGTGCGCTAAAAGCGACGTTGTATCCTTCCTTAACTACTATGTTGGATAGTACGATAGGAGACATTTCACCAGACGACTTAGAGAATTTAATCACACATGGGTCACAATGTTTTTGGAATAATATATAATATATACTATTTGTTACATCACATGATGCCGATGCCGCGGACACTTATATAAATATATGATTTAGAATCTCATTATTTTAATTACTGTAACATTTAATCTTATGAATAATTAATTTTTAAAAAAAAATATATTTAGAATTTCTATGCTTAAACATGTAGATTTGAGTCGAGTTAAATTTTAAGCAATTGTTTTATTTAACATGTCAATCAACTACCTTTTCATTGAATATAATAATTCTATACCGAATCACTTTCACAATTTTCTTGTACAATAGTTTTTTGACCCAGTGTGCATGGTGTGATGGTAACGTTCATGGCTCAGCGTGCATGAATTTTATACTTTACAAAGACTAGTTATCCCGTGAATAAATAAATTAAGTATATATTTTGGAACCATGTAAAAATATTGTAACATAAGAAAATAGAGTTCTTTGGTATAATGAATTTTTTTCCCTAAAACTTTGTATTTTCTGGGGTAAAACAAAAAATCCACTTAGAGACAATATAAAAATAAAGTATTTGTAAATAGAGTAATATTGTATTGGGACACATCAATTCTAAAGTAATTAAAAAAAAAACACTACAATATTTCCAGAGTTTCCAAATACGCCCTAATTGACATAAAAAAATATCAGAAATAGAATTACTGTTCTATTAATTGATGAAAATTTTAGTCAAAAAGATCGCAAATACTGCAAGATTATCTTGTTGAATCAGAACGTTTAAAGTTCAGATACATATTTCAAAATATCGCGTCATTATGTAAAAATTCGCACGAGGTTGGTGCACGCTCCAACTTTTTTCTCCCTAAAAGGACAACTAAATTCAATCAGCTGTTGATACGTCGAAATCCGAAAATCGCGAAAGCTAAGTCCATTTATTTGCAAATTAACTACTAACTACATTTCACCTAACTCAAATTGTGACATTAAGCTAATCAATAATGTTAGCAGTAGTAGCAATAATATTAAATATCCAATTTTGCTTATAATTACATTAATATATAAACAAGTGCTTATGCTTCTTTTTTTTTCTTTTTTTTTATTTTTTTGGTTGGTGCAGCTGATGCAATGGTAAATAGTGGCCTTGCAAAGTTGGGCTATGAATATATTAATATAGGTTTGTACCCTCTCTAGCTATTATTTTCCTCTTTAATTTATTTGAAGTGATTGAGAAGATAATTTGATGTTAAGTGATCATATGCTAACAACAGTGTGTTTATATATTCCTTTCACTTTTTTGGTTTGTATTCAACAACTCAGATGATTGCTGGGGAGAACTCAACAGAGATTCTCAGGTGAGGCCATTTAATTTCCTCTAGGTATAACTAGACCTAAAAGCTAGGGATTCCACTTATGATTTTCTTGTTTTAGAATTTTGGAATTTCCGTAGGGTGTAGTACTGTTCGATCAAATTTTATTTGGAAAAGTGCTGTTTGGAGAAGTATCAGTGACGTCCACAAATTTAGTCACAACTTTTTTTTGAGAAAAAGGTAGCGCGCTATCTGCTTCATTCATTTAGTAAATGAATTGAGCTACATGGAGTGAGGCAGCAAGGCTTCAGAGAAGAGGGAAAAAAACCAAAAGAAAAAAAAAAAGGGACAAAAAAATCGAAAGCGTCACCTAGCTCTACAATACTCAGCCCACTCTCTCGACAGCGCTCCAATACGTTGTGCAGTTAAAATAACGTCCTTAGTCAGAACTTTGAAATTAGAATTTCTGCAATTGGGGCCCAAAATGGTTTTCCCAAGGCAGAAGCTATAGATTTTTTTTTCCAATTGCCAAACGCTTTATTACAGGTCGAAATTGTTGCTAAAAGTAGAAGCAAAAAAAACGACCAAACACGCCCTAAGTTAATTGTTGAAAAGAAAAAAAGAAGCTAGATGTAATAAAATTTGTTCTTTTTTGAACATCCAAGATTATGCTAATCTAATAAATCGTGACACAAAATCGACTTGAATTTTTTTTCTTATTATTTGTACTAAAAAGCAATTAATTACATTTTCTTTTATCAGGGAAATTTAGTTGCTAAGGGATCAACATTCCCCTCAGGCATAAAAGCTGTTGCAGATTATGTCCATGGAAAGGGACTCAAGCTTGGAATTTATAGCGACGCCGGGTACGTAGGTTTACTTAACCACATCAATCAATTATCAATAAAACTGTTCATCTTTTTCTTAAAAAAATTATCAAAAAATATGATGATACTAATCATGGAAATCAAGCCTTTTTTTTTTAATCCAATTTGTATAATCAGTAATCAAATAATTCTTAATATATATTTGGCTTGATAAAATTAAAGTTTATGTTATGAAATTTTTAGGTCACAAACATGTAGTGGAAAAATGCCTGGTTCACTTGGACATGAAGATCAAGATGCCAAAACATTTGCCTCATGGGTATGCCTCTATTTATTGGATTTCAACAATTATTAATAAAAATAAAACTATAGTCATATAATTAATTTCTATCATTATATATTTATTATCCTTTAATTTGTTATTTTGAAGGGGGTTGATTATTTGAAATATGATAATTGCAACAATCCTGGAACAAGCCCACAGGAGAGGTAAATTTTGTTAATTTTTATCTACATGAAAAATACTCTTTTTTATTTTATTTTATTTTTTTTTAACTTACTCCCTCAGTTGATTATAACAAATACAGATACAACAAAATGAGCTCAGCTCTTCAGAATTGTGGAAGGAACATATTTTTCTCTCTGTGCGAATGGTAAGATAAAATTAATTACCTACAATAATCATCAAAATTACATCTTATATACAGATATATATATATAAGAATAATTTGAAAATTAATTAATTACTTAATTAATTGCAGGGGCCAAAATGATCCAGCCACTTGGGCTCGCGGGGTTGGAAACAGTTGGAGAACCACAGGAGATATTGCAGACAACTGGAACAGGTTGTTCGTAGTTCTGATTAATTAGTTTTGGTTCCCCTTCTGCTTTTGCTTTGAGTAGCAATTATTTTTGTTAGAACATTTTTTTTACAAAAAAATAGTACAAGAAAAATTATTTTCATTATTATTTGTCACAAGTCACAATCAAGTATTAATGATATTTTCTAATTTCCAGCATGACATCTCGCGCTGATGAGAATGATAGATGGGCATCATATGCAGGACCAGGTGGATGGAATGGTAAGATATTTATTTCTCTCTCAATCTGAATCTTAATCTGAATCTGAATCCAAATCCGAACCCGACCGAATTCTCAAATGTCGAATCGGACCCATCAAAGCTACTATTGTGAAAAACTTAACCTGTTATATTAGTTAGTAGCCTATAACTTCTTATATATCTTTAATGATTTTGTTACGTACTAACCATAGATTTTGTAATGCAGATCCTGATATGCTTGAGGTGGGAAATGGTGGCATGACAACAGAGGAGTATCGCTCACATTTCAGCATATGGGCATTAATAAAGGTAATTAAATCAAAACCAAACATTTCATTTTCAAATTCTTTTTCTTTTTGGGGGGTCTAATTAACACCTTTATTTCATACTTTGTGGTTACTTCCTTTTAACTTATGATTGGTTAATGCGTAGGCTCCGCTTCTAATCGGGTGCGACCTCCGCTCAATGAGCCAAGAAACTAAGGATATACTCGGCAATTCGGAGGTCGTCGCGGTTAATCAAGGTCCTTAGACAGTAATTCAGCAAAATATTACTGCACTGTAAATTGATGTTACAATTTTATTTGTTTTGGAATGATAAAGTTATACTTATGTGAGATTATGGTATCCACAGATAAGTTTGGAGTTCAGGGGAAAAAGGTGCAATCAAGTGGTGGTTTAGAGGTGTGGCTTCTAAATAAACCTTAATCATCTCATAATTCTCTTGACCGGTGTTAATGCATTAGTAATTACATTTACAGAGCTGATATATTGAGTTTTACCGTGAGCGTAATTTGCTATTGACATGACAGATGCATTAATTTTTGTTATTTTTTTGTTTTTTTGTAGGTTTGGGCTGGGTCACTTAGTGGTGGGAGAGTGGCTGTGGTTCTATGGAACAGATCAGGTTCTCAAGCATCTATTACAGCAAACTGGTCAAATATTGAGCTCAAATCATCAACTGTTGTCGAGGCCCGCGATCTATGGGCTGTAAGTGTTTTTCTTTTTCTCTTCCTCCTCGTCAAAAATAAATACGCCGCGCACTCAACCACTAAATTCAACTTTCAGATACAAAACAAACACGCGATTTCAAGAGTTAATAATAGAAACTCTAATCTGAAGCATCTGATTCTGAAGTACTGTAGATTAAGCAGCAAAACTAACTTCGTGAGAATTTCATCTTTCATATATCTAACAAATTTGTCTTATTTTATTTTATTATTTTTTTGGGCAGCACACAAGCATGTCATCAGTTCAGGGGCAGCTCACAGCTACAGTGGCAGCTCATGCTTGCAAGATGTATGTTTTGACTCCAAAGTAAGAGAGAGAGAGAGAGAGAGAGAGAGAGACTCACAATAAAAAGACTTAGTTGTGTGGAATGTGCGCAAGCATAAATTAGAAACAGAGAGCTATTTTAGCTTGTATTGGGATGTCAATTTAATGTACCAAAATAATAATATTAAGGTTGGGGTTGTACCTGCAATTTAGAGTGTCACAAAATGTTGTGTTGGATTCAGAGCAATGAGAATAAAATTACCTTTTATATTTCCACTTTTTGTTTTCTCTCTCTCTCTCTCTCTCTCTCTCTTGTTCTTTTTAGTGATTCAACATATATTTTTCCTACGACTGTTCCTAGCGCAAGTGGCAAAGGGCTTGGTGGTTGGTACCCGAGGTTCCTAGTTCGAATCTTAGTTGATTCACATTTCTAGCTAAGTTTATTTCTAAAAAGAAGTAAACGAAGCAGGTAGCGTGCTACCTTTCTCTCAAAAAAATAAGAAAATATATTTTTCCTTCAATTGGACGAAGAATTGTGTAGCATGTGCACCAATGAACACCACACCCCTAAGATTTTGCTGTAGTATTCTTATTAAAGTTATTATTTGATTTCTTTGATGAATTTTTTAAAATTCAAGAAGCAAAATTATTGATAGTCTCAATTTTTGAACCATCTATGTTTAACAAATCAAATATTCACCCAGTACTATTCGGAGCCCTTTTGGTATTTAGGTTAATTGTCACAATTTTTATTTTTGAGAGAGATATATAGAAAGGTAGCAAAGTGATATCTCTCGATGTGCAAATAGAATCTAACTATATTTCAGGTGCTGATCAGAGAGCGAACAATCCGGTCAGATTCAATTCTCGAGAGGTAGTCTCGAGATTCCCAACAAATAGTCGAAATTCACAAACTTAGGCTTTTCAGGATTCGGCCGTTGATCCGAACTGTAATTTTTCAAACAGAATTACTGTACAGTAACGATATCCGAGAAGAAGTCCTGCACGGATGGAGGCGTGCAGTATGGATGGATGGGTAAAAGTATTGTGAGAAAAATTGTCATTGGACGAGACAGTGGATTAGGGATAACGACTTCTACTTTACCGGCTACTCTTAGATTAAATTACGGCTACTCCTAATGCGGAGAGAAAATATATCAAAAATTTGAAATGTGAAATTTAAAATAAAAATATGTAAAGATACATTTCTAAAACAAAGCCAAGGTGCAACGAAATTGTTGGATACGCCGGGCGCACGAAATAGCTTCTTCATGATAAGCCCTCCTATCACCGTACACCAACCACCCCCACGGCCCCACCACAATTCCAACCGTTGGTGGAGGAGGGAGTTGTACACGTACTCCCCTCTTCTTCTTCTTCTTCTTTCTCCTCCTCTGTTTCTTCGAAACCTCGCTTCGAAAACACTTCAAACTCCACACCCTCTCCTTCGATCAAAACAATTAATTAAAAAAAAATTCAATAGAAGTGGTCAACGCGACCAAATCTTTGCCTTCAAAGTCAACCTTCCCCCTCCACCATGTCGACCCCCTCCGCCGCGTTCCTCCTCTTCCCTAATCCCCGAATCCCCCTCCTCTCCCCCTCCCCCAAATCGCCCCCTCCTCGTACTCCTCCGCCGATTAGGGTTAGGGTTTCTAGGGTTCCGAGATCACGAACCCTAGCAACCGGCGCCGGAGGCGGAGACGGCGGCGGAAGCAGCAAGATGACGTCGCCGGCGCCGCCGACCACCGTCGACTGCGTCGGCACCGGCTCCGACGTCGAGCGCTTCGTCGCCGCCTCCTCCGAGGCGGATCGGCTCCTGGAGGAGAAGGCCCCCGCGGGGTTCGAGATCGAGGGGGGCGGCGCCGCCGCCGCCGAGGGTTCCGGCGAGGAGGGTTTGGTTCGAAAGGTGTTGGGGTGGGGGCTTCTTGTATCGCCCTTCTTCTTCTGGGGCTCCGCCATGGTCGCCATGAAGGAGGTGATCCCCAAGACCGGGCCGTTCTTCGTCTCCTCATTCCGATTGATCCCCGCGGGAGCTCTTCTTATCGGATTCGCCGCGATCAGGGGGAGGAAGCAGCCGTCGGGGTTTCTCGCGTGGGCGTCGATCCTCGCGTTCGGCGTCGTCGACGCCGCGTGCTTTCAGGTGGGCTAGGGTTCGTCAGGTTAGAAAAGAAGTAAGCTTTGCAGGTGTTCGGCATTAATTGTTCTTCCTATGATATCAGCAATGTGGTTATTCTCATTGTCTTCTATGTTTGGTTCTTGGATTGGCAGGGATTTCTCGCTGAGGGTTTGCAGAGGACGTCGGCGGGATTGGGAAGTGTATGATCGTCGTCTCTCGATGCTTTAAGTTAACCGATGCATTACTTGGTTCTAGTTTAAGTCTTTAAGATTGTTACTTGCTATATTACTTCGAATCATATAGCAAGTAACAATTTATTTTTAGTGTCAGAACGATAGGTTAGTGATGATTGCTTTTGTGGGCCTTAAGAAGCTAATTTACACACGTCACACTGATCCTTCATGTTGTCCATGAAGATCTGGGTTCACATTCTCACTTGGCTTGTGATTGCAGTGCAGTGTGGATTTATAACAAAGTCGAATATGGATCTCTCGATGTGCACTAATATGCGACATTAACATGATATAGTATTTCTTCCCTTCTGCTGGTATATTGCTGTTCCAAGGATCGCATACAATGATGATGAACAGTAAAGGTGGTCAAATAGTCATAATAGAACATTTTTTTCAGCCTTACCACACCATTTGCTGTTAGCAGCTAACTTGAAAACTAGGAAGGCCTTTTTTTTTTACATTTTGCATCTTGAAGGAACATTTTCATGGTATATTTTTCTTTACTAAACAAACTGATGTAAACTTTGCTATTATGAATCAGAAAGTCATGTAATCTGCAGTAGAGTCTTGCACATAATTTTGTCCGGAAGTATCACACTTCTTTAATCTTTCTATCTTGTTTAATTTGAGTATTCATCTATCTTATGCAAAATATGTTACTTTATCTTTTTTTTCTAAAAATGCCGTAAGCTGGTATGATGAATCGGCAAAGTACGAATGCACTTTGTGGTTATTTTTCACTTTTCTGACTTTCTATTGAAAATCCAAATTGCAGGTCATCATTGATTCCCAGCCTTTAACAGTTGCAATTCTTGCAGCGCTATTATTTGGAGAATCAATTGGTGCAATCGGAGCAGCTGGGCTTGTGCTGGGTGTCATTGGTCTTCTTCTCCTTGAGGTCGTTTCTTATAGGATCATGACTTCTTTTATTGTAAAATGCTCTTCATTGATATGCGTCAACAGCACAGTGTTGCGTAATTTCTTTGATCACATATCTTTGATCCCCTATATCGACTTTCGGCATTCCTACGTGTCAACTTCTATGTTATCAATCAATGAGTTGTGCTGTAACGCCCCAAATAGTCCCACATCGGATGGGATACTGATTTCGATCGGTTTATATGAGACTCGCACGCTACTACTAATAACTGGGCTTAAGCATTTTGGGTTGTTGATTGGGCCCAACGAGTTATTATTGCTAGTGGGCTGGGTCGTTACAATTGGTATCAGAGCCGAAAACCGGCCGGAAATGTGAGAGCTAAGTGCTATGCGGGACAAAGTGCTACACCAACTGATTTGGTGGGAGCCACCTCTTGAACCCGTAGGAGCCACCTCTAGAATCTCACATCGCCCGGTAATTCTGGTCCTGGTCCGTCTGTCTGTGATCTGGTTTGGACCCGACGAGGACGTCAGGGTCTAAACATGGGGAGTTTGTAACGCCCCAAATAGTCCCACATCGGATGGGATACTGATTTCGATCGGTTTATATGAGACTCGCACGCTACTACTAATAACTGGGCTTAAGCATTTTGGGTTGTTGATTGGGCCCAACGAGTTATTATTGCTAGTGGGCTGGGTCGTTACATGTGCAGTGTGGTAGTTTTATTGCATGAGTATAATTCTTGAGGGAAGCATTCCTATAGCCTGTTATTAAGTTCGTATTCTTCTTAAGCTAACTTTTCTCAGAACACTATCTGTGGTTGAACCTCACTGCTATGCATTTTTAGGTCCCTTCTGTTTTCCTTTTTTTCAAATTTTTTTTTTTCCAAATTCAGATGGATATAATCTTGGAAATTAGAGAAAGTTGCGACAAACTGGAAGAGAATAGGCTACACATTCATTCTCAAATTTATGTATTATCTTGCACCTAATTTTTGTTTTGCCAATGATGGACATTCATTCCATAGGTCCCGGCAATTTCCTTTGACGGAAGCACCTCATCAATATGGGGAAGTGGGGAATGGTGGATGCTTCTTGCGGCTCAAAGCATGGCTGTTGGGACCATCATGGTTCGTTGGGTGTCTAAATATTCCGATCCTGTCATGGCAACTGGATGGGTACGTTCCGAATCAGATAGGATGAACAATGCCAATAGTTTCATTTTAATATCTAAGGAAAAGATCATATGTTTCGCTTCAAACTTATTCTCATTGTCGCAGTCAATTTTTGTTGATTATAGTACTATGAATCTTCTTAATAACTTCAATTTAATGTAACGTGGTTCGCTGCAAATTATTTGATTCTATAATTACTGTTAACAGCACATGATTATTGGCGGACTCCCTCTGGTCGTGATCTCCGTCCTTAATCATGATCCTGCAGTGAATGGAAATTTGATGGAGCTTACTTCAAGTGATCTGTTAGCACTTGGCTACACCTCCGTGTTTGGAAGTGCTGTCAGTTATGGTGTATACTTCTATAATGCAACTAGAGGTCAGATTCTTCTATGTTATTATGCCACTTGTATTATTACATTATACTATAAGGGTTTCTGAATTTATATTACGCAATGATTTGAATGCTTAGGGGGTTTGGTCGGTTTTAGGCTTTCAGCTACCTAATCAGAAATCAAATGATAAATTAAGTGGTTAAGATTCGTGTTATTGTATATGATTATATTTTAGTTTCCTTGATTGCTGTGGTGATTAATCATACCTGTAATACATGTGCAGGTAGCTTGACCAAACTTAGCTCCCTCACATTTTTGACTCCAATGTTTGCTTCAATTTTCGGGTAAGCCTATCACGTTCGGAAGATCAGATTCCGAACCAATGTGTTTCATTTTGGTCTCCTTTCCTCATAAGATGCTGTTTCTTTTACCGTTATTGGTTATTAAGATGTACATGCGCCTCGAATGCATTTGACACCTATTACTTTTTTCCTTTTTTGAAACAGGTTCTTGTACCTTGGTGAGACTTTCTCGCCTATACAGCTCGGCGGCGCATTAATTACATTATTAGCTATTTATATGGTGAATTACCGCAGTTTAAGTGATAAAGCATGAGAAAATGACCGGTGATGGCGAGGCTGCCACATTTGCCATGCAATTATACACGGAGCATAGGTTATACTTCTGATACGAATGGAACAAAAAAGCATCATGGAGATTACTGGAATTCACCGATTCATCGCTCTGTTTCATTCGAGGAACGCTTATCTTTTCCCATTTAAGCGTCGAAGCCATGATGGTTTAGCTTTTCTTTCGTACAAAAAGCCAATTACTTGAACTTCGCTACTGTACAATGTTCTGTTTCTATATTATGTCCGAGAAGCTAGCAACTGCTGATGTAACTCGTCTCACGAATCGGGACGTGGTTTTTCGATGACACTCTAAAAAGCTTTTTTGATACAGTACAGCAATTGTATGAATAGTTTTAATGGTGCATGAATTATAGCTTCTGTTGTAAATGGATGAAACACCATTCTTTTGTTACTCTTTTAACTACCGCAGAATGATTTTCTTTTCCTTTCAACTAACTACTGCAGAATGATTCCTTTTTTCTTTTATTGCATTAGAGGAGAGAGATTGATTGATAATGCCTTCAAATTTTTTACATCTTTTAAAGTATAAAATCAGTGCTTTAAGCCATTTACATTACCAAACTAGGGATTGCGATACGATTACGTTGCATGCGAAATAAAAGTACAATGGGACGTTGCATGCGAAATAAAAGTACAATGGGAGATTTTTCGTACATTATATCACATACCAAACGCACCCTTCGTGGGCTTTGGGCCAAAGCGAATGTGGTGCCCATGAAATTCAAATTGGGCCCATTTTAAATCCAAAAAAGAAAATATACAGATTGAGTCGGTTACGACATACTTTTGCCCCGAGTCTTTGCCGGGTAGCATTAGATGACATATGCTTAAAATACCAAACGCACCCATCGTGGGCTTTGGGCCAAAGCGAGTGTGGTGCCCATGAAATTCAAATTGGGCCCATTTTAAACCCAAAAAAAACATAAAGGGCCAAAAGATGGAGTGTGGTGCCCATGAAATTCAAATTGGGCCCATTTTAAACCCAAAAAAAACATAAAGGGCCAAAAGATGGTTCATGGGCCTAATTTTAAACTCAGAAAAAACATAAAGAGCAAAAAAGATGGGCCGTTCATTTGCGGTACGGGGCTGGGTCATATCGGGTGCGCGGAGCAGCGGCCCGTTATCCGTCCACCGTTAGGAGCGGGAGGTAATCGCTGCTCTGTGAAACCAGCCTCACGCATTGCCCTCCCCTCTAGGTGCCACGTGGCATCCTGCCTTCGCAGGAGCCACATGACCCAACTACCCAACTTGGACCGGGCGGGCCAACTAATCGCACCAGCGCACCCAGACCCGACCCGCATAACCCAATGTCCGTACCCACCCAAGTGCCCCCGCTCGGGTTACAAGCTCACGCTACTGAACTCGGCGATAGAGGTCCACCAAGTGCCGTTATTAAGGAAAAATTGTTCTTGTTTTTAGTCGATGTGGGACTAAAGATGTTGTAACTTCATTGTTTAGTGTTAAATTGCACCATTGGTCCTTGAGGCTCACACTAGTATTACTTTGGTCCCTAACCTGTGTAATTTTTTTTTTTTTTTTTTTTTCAATTTGGTCTCTTTCCATCCAAATTTTTGTTAATTTTAGTATGATGAGCCACGTCAACTCCAATAAAACCATACCTATTCATATCGAATACTGATCAATTGTACTTTCGATTAGTAACGATACAATATAAGAAAATTATGTATAAATTATTGGAACGAGGATGTACAGAAAAAAGATGAAAATTTTGAAAATCATGAGTTAGACACGAATTTCGATTTTGCGCTCGCAATTTTATTTGTAAGAATTTAGTCATTTTCGCTCTAAAGAGTGTTAATTGTAATTACTTTAGTTTGTAATATTTGAACTTTGATTTTGGATTTTGATTTCATTTAGATTGTTTTTTTAATCATGAAGTTTGATTTTCAGTATCAATTTTGCCACAAACTCAATAACTGGTGGTTGTGTTGGTGATATTTGAAAGCTACTGATCTCTCCTTTCATTATGAGATGAGATTCAGAAACAAATCAAATCTCCTCTTTTTTAATGCTATTTAAACATTAATAATAATCCTTTTTCTTGCAGGTTTAAGCAAATAGGATAAGAAATTCTCTTGTAATTTTAATTTGCTCTTTCTGAGAACAATTTGGTACTTATTTTGAACTAATAGAATATTGAAGAATTTTGCAGTTTAAAAATAATCATCTGCTTGAGCAAATTAAAAAAAAAAAAGATAGCAAATTTATAAATCAAAACTCCACAATAATCAAACCAATCAATGCAAACAAACCATAAAATCACTTCTACAAGGAAAAGGAAATTAACATATTCTCAACATTTTTATGTACAAGTTAGTTCTCTTCACCAAATTAGCCCAGAAAATCCGGCTTTTACGGAAACTACGCACAAACTGAAAAGCTCTGAACAAAAGTTTGTTTCTACACTTCAGACTCCTTAAATAAAACCAATTTAGCTTTACGGAAATCAACAAGGTTTGTGATTCCCACATAAAAAGTACTTATTCTTATTCAGACTCGAAGATTACGCGACTAAAACAACTGTATACTTCGATTCAGATGGGGTGAGTAATGAAATAGTTGAAGTCATGGTGTTGGACTCCCAGTTGCTTCAGCCAGGAATCTGCGGCGCTAAAGAGGGAGACCATCCTCTTGTTATCTCCGGTTTCCGGATTGTTCCAGAGGCTCCCCTGCGTCTTATAAGTCGCGAGCCCGAACGGAGGGAGCGAAAACCTGGCACCCTTCTCATCTAGTCTAGTTGCGGTTTCTTCGCCATTAGCGCGGCATAAACCTTTCGCGACGCTCTCAGCTGTGTTCTCTGCAAAGAGCAGTCACGGCAGAGTTACCGCTGTTGTCGTCAGATTCAGAAAAGAATAATGTATTGCAATTATCCGAGACAGCTTCTTCTTATAGATGATCGTATAATCGAATTGCATTCCGTGAACTATGATGTGGTGATTAATGTCTCTACAAAACCTACGAAAACATATGGTAAAAGAAACTTTAACCTTGAAACAATGAGGAAATGCTATGATAAGTCAAAAAGCACGCCGACAAGTCCTTCACAGTGTGCAGCGTCGGAATATGATAAATCGGGTACCTGATCAACAAACGAGGAGTGAAAAAGAGATAAATAGATAGAATGAATACTCTATTTTGCCGCGAAGTACTACAATGTAAACACCAAGTATCGGCTATGTTATAAACCGAACAGTCGATTCTAATGGCGTTGTTATTTCTTAACAATAGTAGTCAAAAGAATTACAAGAAAAGAACAAATATAAATAATTAAGCGTACCACGCAACCGACATCCAACTAGCGGGCGAAAGCTCGGCGCTTGTAAGAACCGTCAGTCCCGGAAAGTTCTGAGCTAATTCATATATCTGAGGAACCAAACATTCAGCAATCAGAAAAATTAGAAATATTTTAGCCGTAAAGGATGAATTCGGACGAAATGTTATCGACAAATGGTAACCTTGTCGACAAACGGAATCCTTCCATAAGGAGAGCAAATCTCAAAGAACTCAAAGTACAGGTGCCCGAGCCGTTTCCGATTCACCCAAGAACCCTCGTAGTTAAACCCCGAGTCCTCAGAAACCGCACTCCACGACCTCGACAGCCTCTCTTTCTCGTCCTCGTCGTCGTCGTCGCTCCAATACTCGACACCGCTATCTCCATTAAAACTCCTACACGAAAGAGCGGAAAAGTTCTAATCAATTGTTCTACCGGGGGGATCAATGCGTGAACTAGTAGCGGGATCTAATCGACGACCTCGACGCAGTAAACGCTTTCTCGGTGTACAATTGGATGCCGGATAAGTACGGCACGTAGTATTGGACTACTTTTTCTCCGTTAGGGAGGCGCACGGCGGTGCCGGCGCCGTAGGCACTCCACTCATAGTACTGTTCCCAGAGCTCCGCGAGGCTGAAGCACTCAACAGTATCTGATTCTGCGGTTCGCCAACGCGTTTTCGATGTGTGAAAACATGGCTGCTGCATTCAAATGATCAAACACAACCCAAATTATGAGGATTTACCATTCATTTCACAGGGGAATGTTGATTTCTTAAACAAAAAAACATAAATTTAGAAGGTAACAACCATGTTTGCATAATTCAAACACATCTATGCTTCTCCAATAAAAGTAAGGGAATAGGTTACTACATATTATACATACATAATAATTGAAAGAGGAAACTGCAAATGTAATAAGTGTGCGTGCCAAACCCAAATCATAAACACCCATCAATAATTTCAGGTGAAAAAATAACACCTTTTTGTAAAATCCACATACAAATCATAAAATTAAACCCAAAAAAAGAAGGGATTTTGATGGGAAAAATCACCTTGGGGAGGAAATGGGTTTCCACAGCAGGAGTGATGCAATCCAAAAAAGATTGCAAATTTGATCTCCCTTCATACCTATTCCCCATCTCTCTTTCCCACACACAAAAAAAAAACCAATTTTTACGCAAAAAGAGAAGGGGAATAAGAATAAGAGAGGGTGCTCTGTTCTTAGTCCAAAAGCGAGTAGGATATGATTCTCCGCACCACCTAAAAATGGAAAGGACCCTCCTTTACTCCATTAATGCGATATATACGCATGTATTGCATGTATACGAACACATATAACATATAACATATAACATATCCCCCTACACTTATCCACCCGAGAATAAGTCCCCGAGAACGAGAATAGCGTGTAGAGAAGAGGAATAATGGAGAGAGAGAGAGAGAGAGAGAGAGAGAAACCAAGGAGAGGAGAGGAGAGGAGAGGGTGCTTCACGTGGTGAGGAGAGAGAAAGGAAAGAGATAGAGAGAGAAAGAAGAGAGAGAGAAAGGGAGAGGAGAGAGAGAGAAAGAAGAGAGAGAGAAAGGGAGAGGAGAGAGAGAGAGAGAGAGAGAGGAAGATGAAGTCGCTTCGCCGCGTGGTCGGAAACCGGTGTCGGTTTTTGTCGGAACGCGGAACGGTCGCCGTCCGCGTGGAACGCTCACCCGATAACGTACCCGGAAGTGTACCAACGACACTCAGAAATTTATCAGTACACCCGGTGTATTTGTGCATCTCATGCACCGCACTTTGCTGCTTATGATTTTTTTTCCTTTGTAGTGCAATTGTCTATAATGTATAAATTATGTGGCTTGTAAAATGTAACGACAAAATAAAAACAGGCTAAATTATATAAAATTTTCTCTATAAATTTTTTTTTTTTTTTTTTTTTCTTCCTAACTTTCAAAAATCTATATTTTACTTTCTCAACATTTCAAATTATTATATTTTGCCCCTCTCCGTCAGGGTTCCAGCACTATTTCGTCAATTTCTTATAATTTATACCGAAAGTATCCTTCAAAATAATAAAAATATATTAAAAAATTATTTTAATTCTTATAGAAGAAGTAAGGGTAATTTGATTATTTTGCCCTCCTCATTAACGTCACACTCTTCTGAAAATATTTCTAAAATTTCAAGGGGGCAAATATAAATTTTTAAAAGTCAGGAAGAGAAAGTGAAAAAACGTGTATTTACAAAAAAAATTCTATATTTTAGCCATAAAAATACACTAAATTGAAGGCTAATCGAATTAATTTTATCGTATAATAAAATCAAAATCTAATTCAATCCACATACTCTACGATATTTACAGAGTCTGCATGTAATAGGAAATGCTTTGTTCTCACATGTAGTATATTCTATCATGTTGTTGATATATCGGTGAATCGACATAATAATTTAGTCCGTATATTGAAATTAATCAAAACAAATCTATGTTATATGCTTAAATATTATAGGCAAAATTTGTAAATTTAATATACTTTTTGAACGTTGTACTACGGTGCACTGGGTGCATGTTAAAATATGCGAATATTTCTCCTGGTCCATACACCACTTGACTCGATCCGAGTTGAGTTGAGTATCAAATTGGAAAAGTTGTGTGGAAAAGGTTCGGTCAAAAACTACTTGGGGATAATTATTGATTATTTAATTCGACATATTTTAATTATTTATAAGAGAAATATCGTACATTATTATTACGAGAAATGCGCCTGTGTGTATGTATTAAAGTTTTTAATTATTCAATCTAAAATAATAAATTCGTTGATAATACTTAATTCAAGAGTAATATGTAATAACAAATAAAAATTATTTAATAGTAATAGTGCAATTTATTGATTCATAAGCAAATAAAAAAGTACAATATTGTAAATAAAAAAAATAATTTTTTTATATTATAAATACCATCACATCAACTTTTCATAAGAATAACATGATTGATGCGTTAACAGAGATTTATATGGCTCATTAGATTACTTAAATTTTGAAAACTTGTAGCTATACTCTTTAATTAATTAATACATGGGTTAGGATGGATTTAGCATGGTATGATATGAAATTAATATTGGAAAAGAGTTATTTTATGTCATAGTGGGTTATCATTTAAGTAACAATAACTTGAACTTTATTATCCAATTTTTTGAACTTAAGTTTGCGGATAATTACTTCCTCATATTTAATTTTAACCCTATCGATAACTCCCAATTAATTGATTCGCAAACTGTAACTTTAATTGATATTACCGACTTTTCTTAGCATAAGTGGTAAAGAGTTTAATAGTTAGTACCCGAGGTCACAAGTTTGAAACCTAATTACTTTACATTTCTAGCTAAATTTATTTTTTTAAAAAAAGATGAATGAAGCAGATAGTTTATTACTTTTTTCTCAAAAAACCTTAATTGGTGCGAAAAAAAAATCAGAGGAATAATATAATTTTAAGCGGTTATAATAAAATCATAGGTACAATAATTGAAAATTGACTATATAATTTACTCTATAAATGAAAGATAAGTTTCTATAATACGCGTCCTAAATATATTGAAGATCCATCATTTAAGGGATTAAGTGATGTTTTGATTAAGAGATAATCCATCTATTATGGTTATACTCCACTCCTAATCAAAGCATCTTAATCACCATCATTAGCACACAAAAACCCATAAAAGTTTTTTTTTATTTCTACATATTACTTCAATAGAATTTAATACAATAATTTCTAAGTCCCGTTATCTCTGTTAAACAGCTGATTATTTCAAAATAAATATTAAATTCAGAACCATTTACTCTGATTATCATATTAAATAATTACGAATAAATATCTTCAAAGGTTACATTTACACTAATTAAGAAGTTTGATAAGTTTCGAATCCTAATTGATTCACATTTCAGGCTAAGTTTATTTCTAAAAAAAAAAAAACGAAGCGGGTAGCGTGCTATCTTTCTCTCAAAAAATTCAAAAAAAAAAAATTTGATAAGTCGTTTGCGTGTTTCCATCTTAATATCCACAAAGAATCTTTTGAAATATCTTGGTGATGTGTCACTCAAAGGTGGATAAGGCAATAATTATCATCAATTAGCATTAGAATTTATTTTTTATTTTTGTATTTTTGGTTTTCCAAGAAGAACATGTCAACTTGTGTACAACTGTGTGATTGTTCCAACGAATCAAATTATTTTTTATGTTAAATTTTAATTTTAGCACGTGAAAATGTGAGCACCAAGAATCACAAAGGACGTACTCTCTCTTCTTATCCAAGGAAAAAAGAGTACTTAAATTAGAAATGTACACGTGACAAGATACATATTGGCCATGTTTTTGGGATAATTATATATAATTTCCTACAAAATTATCAAATAATAAATATGTTTTTATAAAACTTAAATTATCAAATTTATCCTTCCAAAAATTCTTTCATTTGCAAATACATTCTTCTATTAACAAAATTTAGTTAAGCATGAGCTAAAAAAGCTAATCACGGTTAATTAAGGAATAAAATAATTTTTTTTATTTTATATATATATAATTTGTATTTCAATGTTTAGTCTAGTCATCTTTCTCACTCTGTCCTCTTTATCCAAGACAATGGCGACACCTACGGCGGCAGGACGTTGAAGGCGAGGCCCTCGGTCGCGGCAAAAATAAGATATGCGGCACGTGCCACTGCGAAGGCGAGAAGAGAGAGAAAGAAAGATAGTTTTTTATAGGGATAAATTTATAAGGACAAAATAGTCATTTTACGCACCCATTATTAAACAATTAACGGTGAATCAAACGGCAAGAACATATATGAACGAATTAGAACTTTTAGAGCGATATATTTGCAAACCAATTTTTTTTGAAGGGATAAATGTGAAAACTTAAATTTTGTAGGAATATATTTGCTATTTGATATTTTTGCAGGAACCTGTATGAAATTAACTCCTTTTTTAATTGGTTGGAAACATAAACATTATTTTGATAAATGAAAAGATAACGATGTATAAGATATAAAGAGTACCAAAAATTTTAACTCTATCACTCTTGTGTGGCACTTAAAGATTAAAAGCAAAAAGTAGCAATAAAAATGTCAAAATATTTAGATTGGTTGAACTCGAATCGAACAACGATGATACAAGAGACAAAAGTACCAAAAATTGATCCAAAAATAAAAACAGTAAAAAAAGGTATCTAAATTTATAGAAAGAGACGAAGTTTAGCTGAGATCAGTTGATCAGATTGGTTAGCAAATTAATCCAACTTCATTATATCTAATTACCTTTTATGAATCTCATCATTCGAATATATATATGATGTAATTTCTTAAGAACAAAAAAAAAAGAAAAAAAAAAGAAGTGCTCATAATGGGTTGGACCAGTTTGGGCCCAAGCTAGCCCAACTAAAATATCTAGTACTTCTAGGAGTGGCCCAATTACAATATGGGATTTTGCTATTTCACTTGTTTTTTGGGTTAATATTTCATCATCCGCGAATAGTGTAGCGCGATTTAGTTCACATTTCAATAAAATAACTGACGTGACCTACCGCAGCGGGCATTTAATGCCTGTGGCAGTTGGCGGTACAATATTTTCTACATATGTGAAAGGGTAGGGCTGGGGAGGGCATTTTCGTCTGATGGCATAAAATTCGGATCGAATCTGCCAACAAGGAAAAGGTGATCAACTTTTGCAAAATCTCAAAACCAGTAAATTGTTTACACAAATTGGCCATATTTCATTTACTTTTGAATATATTGTATTTTATTTGCTAATCGTCAAATATATATATATATATATATATATATATATATATATATATATATATATATATATATATATATATATATATATATATATATATATATATATATATATATATATATATATATTACAAAATAATCATTTCATTCTTACTGCATGCAATACGACTCACTCATTTTGTTTAATTATGACAAGTGCTAAGCAGTACTTTAAAAACTGCTTTGATCTCTAAGCTTTAAAAAAATAGGAATAACTTCAAATACCACCCCTGTAGTTTCGTGCTTTCTTACTTTAGTGCCATGTGGTTTAAAACGTATCACTTTAGTATCCTGTGGTTTGGTTATTTATTTTTTTTGTTATCTTTTCGTTAATTTTTTCGTTAAATTATACAGAAAAAACTTTAAATATTCCACCTATGGTTTATCAAATATTCACTTTACTATCCTGTAGTTTTAACTTTCTCATTAATTTAACGAAAAAATTAACGAAAAAATAACAAAAAGAGAATAACCAAACCACAGGATACTAAAGTGATACGTTTTAAACCACAATGCACTAAAATGAGAAAACACGAAACCACAGGGGTGGTATTTGAAGTTATCCCTAAAAAATATAGTCACATGGTTTATTCGATATATTTTGCCATTTATTTTTGGTGAAAAATATAATTATGGTTTTGGCCATATGGTAGTATTGAGGTCCCCCATAATCCTATTCAAATGCATGGTTTCTCATACATACACTTGTTTCCTTTTCAGAGATCACAATTTCTGTAACAATTCAATCGTTAAACTCAAATCACTGGACTGAAATGTTTAGATTTAGTTATTATTATTAGAGCTAAATGAGATTATTAGAGCGTTATAGACTTTTCCTATTTTTCATCTGATGTGGGACTAGTAAACTGTCACAAACTCCCCACTTTTTTTATAAAATGTGAAATTTTTAGGGCGTCACAACTCTCATGTTCAACTATTCACACTTAATTTACACTCCTAATGATCAGTTGGATCACACCATATTTGCGCCGTAATTCACCATGCCAAATCTCACCCTCTATATATACATACATATAATGTGCAACTTCAGAGCACTAGACAATTGAATTAGATAAATATATCAAAACTAATTAGCACCAAAAATGAAGAGATCCTGCTTTCTAATCTTGCTTCTACTCGCAGCTGCTTCTGTGAATGCCAGCTCACCAACTGCCTTTGAGGGAAGCAGCTTCTCCACAAGCTTGGGTAGGGAGCTGAGGGGGCTTCTTGCAAAAGCCAAGGGAGGGATCTGGTCAAAGGGTGAGGAAAATGGTGTGAAAAAGATGGAATTAGTGAAAGTTGGAGAGAAAGAAGGGATTGATCACAAGCCAATGGAAACGGCTTCTGCTACCAGGTGCATATCTGCAGAGTACTGCGAGAAGAAGAAGGTTGTTTGTATAAAAAAGTGCGGCCACAATAAGCCGCATGACTTGGGGAAGCGCTTCCCCAAGAAGTGCGTTTTAAAGTGCAAGAAGTGCGTCCCGACTTGTTAGAGCTGAACAACTAGTCTAGTCCTGCTACTTTTGTTGTTTGTTTTCTGCATTTGGGTCTTAACTTTATGTTCTTCTTGCAGTTACCTTTTCTAAGGGTCGAAATAAAAAGTTGGCTTCTGTGAGAAGCTAAGAATAGCGTCTACGCATTTGCTCTTATGTTCTGAAAAGCACCTTACCAAGTGCTTCAAATAAATTCATTGTGTTTGTAGGAGACAGAATCACATGCGCATCTAAAGGAGAACTAAGAAACATTATATGTACCTTGGAAAAAGGCTTAACTATGGTTTTCTAATAACAGTAGTTTCCTCATAAATACATACATCTCTTGAAAAAGATAGATTTCACATCAAGTATTTATCAAATTCATTATAGGTAGCTATGTGTTGTAACTAGTTTCTTTATTTTGTGGGTCCTTGTCCTTTGATTAAACCTTTATTAGATCATTTATTGAACAAGTAGCTAACTAGCCTAACTTAGTCCTTTCTCTAGCTAATTATTTGTACCCTGTTTCTTTTTTTTTCTTTTTCTTTTTTTTCGGGGACAAAAGCTTGGGTCTCTTCAAATGGACACTTATCCACCATTATGTTCCCTCCCTAATCCCTGCAGTTGTTTACTGGTCAATTTCACCCGGTTGGTCCCTTAATATATATATAGAGTTGAGTTGGAATGCTATCAGTAGCAAACTGGTTCCGTTGTCATTCATTTTTTTTTTTATGATGGAGCCTTCAAATCGACGATCGATATCATTGAATATGATCTATATCATTTGAAGTATCTAAAAATTGAGAAAGTTTACTGTGTCACACTTGCACCACATCATCAGTAACAAATCAATCATATTCCTCTATTTGAAAGAAAAGTACGACACAAATATTTTTCTATTAATCATGATATGACGTATCAATCCAAGGGGAACAATTTTATTGGTTGGGGATGCCACGTCAGCAATATATCCGGTGCATTCTAGATTTTGTTTTCCTAAGAATCAAATAAATAGTAGATTCGAGCTCAGAACATTCTGCTCTGTTGCGAGTATTACGCAGCAACTTAGTGGGCCCAAGATGACCACGCACAGTTGGGCCGAACTAGATGGTGGGCCTTACCTCGAATCGCGGGCCCAAATCTTTTGCTTGCATTGTCCCAAGCCCAAGGAAATTGACCATTAAATATATGAACTCCTAGTCTTCTAAGCTTTTGAAGGTGACCATTTTCACTTCCATACAATCTCATATGATAATAATATAAGCAGTTTTCATTCCATTCACTAAATTAAAAAAAATACAAAACTAAATGAAGAGGATTGTTTTATTCGTGTAGTATCATAATTAAAAGATGATACTTGGTGTCAGATGACGACAAATAGGATAATCTCATATTAGAAACAATATTCATCTATTATTTATATAATTATGAGATTCGTAACGTCTGCATGATAAACGACAGATAATACAACGTCAAACTGGGGAGAGTCCCCAACAAATTTTGGTTCGCGATAAATTGGCCCTTATTAATTAATGGTATAATAAGTTGGGTTAGCTACGTGACGAATTTAATTTTATTTTTTGTCCTGTTCAATCGTAGCCGTCAATCAAGCGTTGAGCTGTTGTTTTCTGCTGTACACGTGTCCTTCTCATTCAAAGGTACAGCTCCCGGTCCTTTTCGAGAGTTATGGGTCTCTGCATGAGTTGATGAATTCCCAACTGCGTGACAACTCGCTGCTCCTCATGAAGACACCACTATTTTGCTTTTGCTATTTCCCTTTTTTTTTTTTTTTTTTTTTTTACCCTTTTTCTCTTTTATTTTGTTCTGTGCACACCCCAAAAAAAAAAAAACTGAAAATAGTTCCCTACAGTTTATCTAGAAGATTAGAAAAATCTTAGAATGATTTTTTTTTAAAAAAAAAAATTAGCGCGTCCATAGAATTTATTATAAAATTACTGTAGATGCAAACGTTGTCTACTGCAGTTGATTGGTACCTCCACATCAATGTAGATGATTCAAATTCGGCTCTCGCTTCTTGCAAAATCATTTATTGCGTGTGTTAGGTCCTACAGGAATTCTAATAATAATAATTATTATTATTGGGTTGTTTAGAGTATGTATAGCTCTCGTGCTCATTGTTTTGACTAATGGTGCAAATAGATCAGGATTGGTGGAGCTCATGCTCTGTTCTGCCCCGAATGAGACGATAAGTGAAGGCTAAAAATAAAAAAATATCAACTTATTTTGAATCTGTCCGAATTTGCTAAGAAAATAAGGCGAGAGACGGAAAATCCCTTACTTCCCTTAATCCGTCCCGATATATCAAAAATCCGCTAGAAATCTGTTCCTACCCTAGCCCACCACCCCGACTAGAGTGGTGAGTGGGGAGCAAATTAGGATAGAAAAATCAACCTGTTCCAAATTCACCCCGGCCAGCCAAGAAAACTTGTATCGCTGCATATATATTTGACTACTCTATGTGTAAAATATTTAATTCAATAAAAAATTTGCTCTGTTAATATCAAAATAGAGATATCATCTCTCCCCACTCTTAAACATGCACGTTTGTAATAATATAACCTAAATAATTTTACAAACCTACCAATATTTATTATCACTTTCTCTAGTGTTCTTCCTACCAAAGGATAAAGTAAATATTTTGTCCAAGCTTTTATCTATCAATTGTTTCAAACCTAAGTCATGTTTAGAGTCCACAGCAAAGCTAACAAAAGCTAATAATAATAAAAAAATCAGTTCATGTAATCTTATCAACCTAATAGCCTGCTGGTGGATAATTTGGGAGACGAGAAATGACGCCATCTTTAGGAAGGGTCTATCGAATCCACTCATAGCAGTCTGTAAAACCAAGCAGCTTAGGAGACTGTGGGACCAAATCCTACCAGCCAATCAGCATTAGACTTTCTGTCTCTCTCTCTCTCTCCTTTTTTTTTTCTCGTCGTCGCCACTTTGTAGGCCTAAAGTTGCCTCACCCCTGTAACCTAATTCATCAATTCAATGAATAAAACGGGTAGCATGCTACCTTTCTCTCAAAAAAAAAAAAAAAAAAAAAATCAGTTGTTTGGACTACACCGACCAATCCCCTTATCCTATACATCACAACTCTCTATTATTAGTGGAAAGGGATGTGGGGTGGTTGTTTGTTGGGCACAAATTCACAGTGATTCATTTATTGTTCTCAAAATTAAACTCAAGTGGAAACACAAAAAGTACCAGTTCATAAATTTTGCACAACCTCTTCTTTAAATCCTATTTACTTAAACTTTTTGGATGCTTATTACTATGGAAAAGGTAATATTTGCCTTTTCTTAACAATGAAGAATTTATTGGATTTTTTCTAAATTGGACTTAGAAAAGTGTCAACATGTTGGGTCCAACAAAGGGTTGCATAATAGCTTTTTATTTAATTTAAAACATTTATTATTATTACAATTCAAATAAATTTTCTTATTATCTACTTTCGAAAGAGTGATTAACATTTTATTATTATTATTATTATTATTATTATTATTATTAGGTGTTTAATCTTTTTTCATAATTATGAGTGCGCCATAAATACGAAGAAATTGAAGCATCTTAATAACTTCCATTTTGTAGGATCAAACAATGTATCATCAAACATTATTTGGTCCAATTTAACTATCAAATCCCGTATTCAATGTGAAAGGAATTTATTTCATAAATTTTTCTCACCAAAACCAATACAATCTAATTTATCTGCCGAATATCATTTACTTGTTAATGTTATTGTAATCGATCCACTGTACAAACACAAGAATTTATACACACAACGTTTGATAATTCATCTATTTGAGTATGTATCCATGCAAATTCTCAGTTGTGTTCTCTCATGAAATAAAGTACAATAGAGAGACTATTACCCTTCAAATTTGGATAAATAACTGTTGTACTTCAAAAGTTTAAGCGTGAGTTTATGACGTGGGCTTGAATTAAATAGGAAGAAATTGATAATGCTAGAGATCTGGCATGATTCAAACTCAGGACCTCTTGTTTTGATACCATGTTAAATTTTATGAAATAATCATTGTACTCTAAAAATTTAAACCGGCAGAAAACGGTGTTTTAAATATTTTTATATTTAACACTCTCCTTCACGTCTGGATTAGGGATCACCTGACGTGACTCGAACTCAGGACTGGTGAGGTGAGAGAGGTTTAGGACAGTTACTTAAATATTTTTATATTTAATATTTATCATATAAATAATATTCACTCCTTTAAAAAAAGTTTTTTTCTCTCAATATATCTCATGTGCACATTAATTTTAGTTTAATTTGGATCCTATATAGAGCCGTAATGAAGAGTGGCTGCCGCTACATTAAATGCACCACCAACATCCACCCGCCTCCCATTAATGAAATCAAATCTATGATCTATCCCTTCCCACCAAAACCCCCCAAAAAACAATAAAATAAAATAATGCCCATCGATCATGATCACAACATCTCATCTTCTTCTTCACACGTTCTTTTCTTCAACAAAAATTAAATAAAGCCGAGTCTAGTTGTTTTATATTTCTAACTGAGTTTATTTCTGAAAATAATGAAAGAAACCAATAAGTTGCTAGTTGGTGGTACCTTATGTGGAAAGATTAAAAAAAATTAAAAAAAAAGAAATGAAATGAATAATAAATTTGATGTGGTAGGGTTCACACCAAAAGCCAACCCACAGGCTCCATTTGCATGCATTCACAGTTCCCACTCTTAGTCAACACAACTCCCAACCATACAATTCTCATTCCCTCCTCCCCAACTCCCCTCCCCCTCCCTTCTCCTCTGCTCTAACCACTCCCCCTCCCCCCCCTAACACTAGCTCTAGTTGTTGTTCATCCTCTTCTTCTTCTAGATGCTCGCTCTTCCTAGTTAGCTCCGAAGTACTAGCCAGTTAGTTCATCTATATATATCTATCTATAAACATATAATAGAGATACAACACACGCAATTTTATATATATATATATATATATATACACGATCAAATTTAGGTTAACAATGGAGGGAGGAGGCGGGGGAGTGGAGAACAACAACAGTGCACGGGTGGAGGCAGCAGGGCAGGTGATGGTGGAGATCGAGGCGAGCAAGCCGGCGGGGAACGGGATGATGGCGGCGGGGGCGGTGGGGCTGAGCCCGCTGAGCGAGACGCTGTGGAAGGAGCGGGGGACGTCGACGGAGCTGCTGGGGGACGTGTCGGCGAGGCTGACGTGGAAGGAGCTGACGGTGACGGTGACGGTGGGCGGCGGGGGCGGGGGCGGGGGCGGGGGCGGGGGGGAGACGCAGACGGTGCTGGAGGGGCTGACGGGCTACGCCGAGCCCGGGTCGCTGACCGCCCTCATGGGCCCCTCCGGCTCCGGCAAGTCCACCCTCCTCGACGCCCTCGCCGGCCGCCTCGCCGCCAACGCCTTCATGTCCGGCACCGTCCTCCTCAACGGCCGCAAAGCCAAGCTCTCCTTCGGAGCCGCGGTCCGTCCCATCCGCACCTATTACTTAATTACTACTACTCTCACTCACTCACTCGTAAAAACTATTTCCGCTCGCTCTTACGTGCTAAGGAAACCAAATAATTATTATGATAATTGAAAAACTATTTCCGCTCTTACGTGCTAAGGAAACCGAATAATTATTATAATAATTGAATTTGAGTTGGATTTGGTGGTCGTGTAGATTAGTTGGAGCAAAAAGAAATAATAATAATAATAATAATAATAATAAATAAGAAAGCACACTTTATGGTTTGTTTCACCAATTTTGGTAGCTGGGGGGGATTGTCTCTTTGGCTTTTCATCATTCTCCTATGATGGATCACTTACTAAGATCTCTTATCATAATCTCAGGCGTACGTCACTCAGGACGACAACCTGATCGGGACGCTGACGGTGCGCGAGACGATCGCGTACTCGGCGCGGCTCCGCCTGCCGGACAAGATGCCGAGGGAGGAGAAGCGGGCGCTGGTCGAGGGTACCATCGTCGAGATGGGCCTGCAGGACTGCGCCGACACCGTCATCGGCAACTGGCACCTGCGCGGCATCAGCGGCGGCGAGAAGCGGCGGGTCAGCATTGCACTGGAGATCCTCATGAGGCCCAGATTGCTCTTTCTTGATGAACCCACAAGTGGCCTCGACAGGTGCTTAATTATAAACTCATCATTTCTACATGTAATAATAAAAATACATTATGATTATATGCTGCAGCTCTTGTGAACTTTACTTGTCTATGTTGTTGTTGTGACAAATTTGATACACATATCCATTTGTCACTTTTGTCACTTTGTTGGTATATATGTTAAGGATCTATCATATCTTATTGGCATATCTTATTGGCATGATGCAGATGATTTGTCTTCTACTTGGTTTTTTTTCCCTTTTTGAATGTGAATAAGTATAATTCAGATCTGACATTTGTTGGCTGTACTAAACGTGCAGCGCTTCGGCTTTCTTCGTGACGCAAACGCTGCGCGCTCTGGCGAGAGACGGAAGGACCGTGATCGCGTCGATCCACCAGCCGAGTAGCGAGGTTTTCGAGCTGTTCGATCGCCTTTTTCTGCTCTCGGGCGGCAAAACTGTTTACTTCGGACGAGCTTCTGAAGCATGTGAGGTAGAATTGATGTCGAAGATCGATCTCGGTTGTAGTTGTTGCAGAATTTCTTCTTTGAGTAGTGTTTTTACCATCTATCTATACTGCCATTTTGATAGTTCTTTGCTCAAGCCGGGTTCCCTTGCCCATCTCTGAGGAACCCATCAGACCATTTCCTCAGATGCATAAACTCGGACTTCGATAAGGTGAAAGCTACTCTGAAAGGATCGATTAAAACACGGGTACGCGCGGAACATTTCATTCGATCTTCTAAGCTATAGTTTTTCCATACAATCACTGGTCGATAAAGAGTTTGAATTTCTCGTACCTTCGCTTTAGTTTGAGAGGTCTGACGATCCGCTGGAGAAAATCACGACGGCAGAAGCAATCAGAAGGCTAATCGAGTTTTACCGCCATTCGCAGTACCACTACGCAGCGAGGCAGAAAGTGGATGAAATCTCTCAAGTTGTATGTGCTGCAACACCGCAATCTCGCAAATGAACAACCCAATCAATACATCAGATATAAATATCAACTGATAAATGAGTTTTTTCTGTCTGTTTTTTGGTGGCAGAAAGGGACTGTGTTGGATTCTGGAGGAAGTCAGGCTAGTTTCTGCATGCAGGCTTTTACGCTAACCAAGCGATCCTTCGTAAATATGTCGAGAGATTTCGGATATTACTGGTTGAGGCTTGTTATTTACCTTGTTGTGACCATTTGCATTGGAACCATTTATCTGAATGTGGGAACAGGATATAGTTCCATCCTGGTAATATTATCCACTCAAAAGTTACTAAGCTTGAATTGATTACAATTCCTGAACCCATTTATCAGAAAAAAATCAATGGCATGTGCTAAATCTGTGTAATTGTTTCGAGAAACAGGCGAGGGGTGCGTGCGCTTCGTTCGTCTTTGGCTTCGTCACGTTCATGTCGATCGGAGGCTTCCCTTCATTCGTGGAGGATATGAAGGTCCGCGACGCCTCTAATTCGTGCAGTAAATGTAGAAGAAAACAACTGCTTTCGCGGGCTTTAACATAATTTCCCTTAGCGCAGGTTTTTCAGAGAGAGAGGATGAATGGACACTATGGTGTGTTTGCATTTGTGATCAGCAATACGATCTCGGCGATGCCGTTCCTGATCCTGATCACGTTCGCGTCGGGAACTATATGCTATTTCATGGTGCGCCTGCATCCAGGTTTCATGCATTACCTCTTCTTTGTGTTGTGCCTCTATGCGAGCGTCACCGTCGTCGAGAGCCTGATGATGGCCATAGCAAGTGTGATCCCCAATTTCCTCATGGGAATCATCATAGGAGCTGGGATTCAGGTATAGAAAATGCAGGTTCTCATAATTTGATTCTTGCAACTTAATTCATCTACACACATGTTTGAATAGAATAGAAGTTATCAAATGTTGCTTTGTATCAGTATGTGGGTGTTTTCCTTTCTACTACTGCAATGCTGAAAATGTACAACATACCTGTACAATGTCTTCAAATCTTTTCACTTGCAATATTCTTAGGGAATATTCATGCTGGTCTCTGGTTACTTTCGACTCCCCAACGACATCCCGAAGCCTTTCTGGCGATACCCCATGTCGTATATCAGCTTCCACTTCTGGGCATTGCAGGTAAAAGTTGTACAGCCAGAATCAATTAGTATCCGATACGACAAATTCTTTCACTAATCCTTGCTTGAATGTAACTGCAATTGTAACAGGGTCAGTATCAGAATGATCTAAAGGGCCTCGTATTCGATAACCAGACGCCGGACCTTCCGAAGATTCCCGGAGAATACATACTCGAAAATGTGTTCCAGATCGACGTGAACCGATCGAAATGGTGGGACTTAACTGTTCTCTTCAGCATGATCATAATCTACCGCCTCCTCTTCTTCATCATGATCAAAGTAAGCGAGGACGTGACGCCGTGGATTAGAGGGTGCATCGCCCGAAGAAGGCTACAGAAGAAGAGCACTATCCGGTATGGGAATTCATCGATCGATCTTGCGAACCGGACTCCTTCGCTCCGGACTTATGTAGCTGAAACTCAATCCAGCTCTGCCAGCACAAGATAAGAAAGCCAGGTTCAAAATTACAGTAAAAGTAATTGCTTATTAAACTGGTGGTTTTCCCCCCCTCCTTTTCAAACCAATTGTTGTTGTCTTTTTCTGTGTGTATATCAGCATTCAGAGTTGCTTTAACCACTAAAGGAAGCATGGAATGTATACTTGATTTGAATTAAGAAGATTAAGCTTTTTTATTTTTTCTCTTCAATGTTGATGGGACCAGTAAGAATAGTCATAGTTTTTTGAAATTTGTTTTGGTCATGGAGGGCTATTAAAGCATTTTCTATATGAGACCACTCTCTTCTGTTTAGCCATTTATTGATCACTTGCTTGTGACAGCTAGAAGTTGAGAGGTCACAACTCACAGGAAGTGGATCTTCTTTCTTTCTTTCTTTCTTTTAAGAAAGGGGGGAAAAAAGAAAAGAAAAAGAAGAGTTAAGGCTTCTAGGCTTAGAAAATGATGGAAACACAATAAGAAACACTCTTCATGGAACCAATCAATATTTATTTTAAGCAGTAAATTATCACATTTGACAAATCCAAAAAAGAAAAAAAAAATTGTATACTTGGTAAATTTGTTCTCAACAAATTTGTACTTCCACCAATTGAGTCTTGTGTTAGATCAACTAAAGTTTAGATCCACAATGATGTTATCATATGAAGGCTAGTGAAGCTAGTCCTGGTAATTAACTCTCATGCTTAAGATTACCATCTCCATCTTATCCATAATTCCTAACTAGTTCAGTATTTCCATCACATACACAACAAATTAATATTACTTGTCAGAAACTCAAAGATGATAATGTGGTGCTAAAAAGATGAAAAATGGAGGTAGCTTGTGGAGATTCAATACCCAAGATTGCATGGACTTGAAAACCAATCAAAAATGATACCTAGAGGAAGATCCACAAGTTATGAGCATGAATTAAATGCTATATAAGTAGGTGACAGCAATTGAAGAAGATGGGTGACTCAAAGAGGAACATCAATGTGTCATGTGGGAGTTAATGCGCTGGACCTCCATTGGGTTAGGGTTTCCTGTGACCAACCTAGTGGAGTGACAGAATGCTGCAACCAGCATAGAGAGGAATAGCTTCAAGGGATTGGGTGTTTAAACTTCAAATATTTTATGCCCAGAAGCTCCCCTCAATGTTTTTTAAGAGAGAAAGGTAGCACGCTAACCGCTTCGTTTATTTCTTTTTTTAGAAATAAATTTAGCTAGAAATGTGAATCAACTAGGATTCGAACTCGGGACCTCGGGTACCAACCACCAAGCCCTTTGCCACTTGCACTAGGGACGGTCGATAGCTCCCCTCAATGTTACTTACTATTTAGATAGCTTTGTTTCTTGCCGGGAAAAATAAAAAATAAAAAATCTCTTATCTGATTCCATGAGGACAGAATATGAGAAAATTCTGATTTTGTAGGAATATAAAAAGAGGTAATTTTGTAGGTCAATCATCTTCTAGTTCTTGATGAATTAGCTCTCTTGGGCTTTTGTACTGATCAGTAGTAATTCCCAAGAGTATCAAGAGATTTAGACTTATTCTGACAAATACACAAACATACTTCTCTATTTTAGGTTTTTTTAAAAAAAAATTTCCTCTTCTGAGTGGCTCTCCTCATTTTTCAGCTTATTTTTCTCACTTTCTTTTTTGAGAGGTTCTGATTATAAACATTAGTCTTTATTTATTGTCTTGGTACCAATTAATTCACAGGCAAGAGGAAGAAGTTCATATCTCATAAATTGCATGACAGAGCTCTTTTGTACAACCAGCTTCTGAAATAATAGCTAGACAGTCTGTAGAGTAAAAGTGACCTAGTTTCAGAAAGAAGGGTCCTAACAAAAAGAAATGATGTTAAAAATCTACAAGAAATAATTGGCCAAAAAGAGTGGTGCAATTAACAGAAATTTATTTTAATATTAACAGATAGATGCGTTAGATCTACTACATATTCACCGACCGAATTTAATCACATTCAATAAATTTCATCTGCCCCTTAAACAAAAGATAATAGGGCCTAATATCACTTCCTGGTCAAAAAGGATAATTACAGCTTTGATTTGATTGCGTACCAAATTAACTCTCAGTCACTTATGCAATTTTGCTTTTTATTGCAGCAAAATTGCTTTTCTAAAGTACTACACATTCTGTGAAGTGAACCAAGATTTTTGTCTCCAAAACATCAAACAAAAACAAGGCACAAGGATCAAACTGACTTGCATACTAATAATATCTTCTCTGCTTTTTGTAGTGAAAATTCTATGATTGATCAGAGTAAATATTCTCACTTTATTTCCTCATAAATCCATTTTCTCCACCTCTTTGGGTCTTTTCCTATATTCACTTGCAACCACACAATGAAATGAAAGCAAGAAAGATTTTTCTCATTGATTTACTCCTAGATTGACAAGGTATATTCTATCAGCATACTCTTCAAGCCCAAAATCATTTTCAATATACATCACTAGATCCTTTCCAATATATATCACCAGATCCTTCTCACACAGATCACATGGTTCAATAGCTTAATATTCTTCGTTTTCTCAAAACTCAGTACCAAACTACTGTGACACCACGAGGTTCAGACAATATGAATTATACTAGTACGTATTTATTGAGCAAAAGTACCTACAGAGCCCACTATTATTGGTTAATGCCGTAATGAATGATCAACAGAGAAGAATACAAACAATTGGCAAAAATTCTTCCCGATCTATTACCCTACACAGGACCAGCAAAAGAGTAGGCAATTACTAAGAGCACATGTGATGTTATAGAGCTAAAGTGGAGATGCTTCAACCCAGATCAAGAAACCCTATATGGACCATCCATACACCCTCATTTGGCCAAGGAAACCTTTTCTTTATTCCACCACATATTCGGCTGGTATTATCTGTAACCAATTCAATGTGAAGTAATTGCAGATTTGACAGAACAACTTGAAATCATAAATTCTAACAGAGCCTAATGTCTAAGAGTAAAGAATTGTGCAAAGTAGTAGTTAAAAAGTATATTTAATACCATCACAGAATTGATCTTTTTCCAATTCTATTCTTCTCTTCAAACAAGATGAAAGGAATAATATGTGCTGTTTTTCACAAATTCTATGTGATTGGATTCATTGGCGGATGACAGTATATATTCTCATTATTGTTTGTTAAGTTGGAATGCATCCTGGCTAGATGCCAAGAGGTACCATCTTCACAAAAAGACAAGCAAAAAAAGTTACTATCAACTTCTTTTTATCTCCTAAGTATACTCTTGGATATGTGGAAACAGTGGAATATGCCATCCAGTTGCGTACTTCATAATGTTTGCGCTTCAGGAAAACAAACAATTGTAACAATACCTAGCAGAGCCTAAATCTTCCATTGGCACTGTGATTTCGTGACCTCTCTCTATATAGAGGCGTTTCAAAAGTGTTTTCAAATGGGGACAACATCAGAAGTTGTCCTATAGTTCAAATATATATATATTGCATGACATCGTGACATATTGCATGTGGAGGAGCTAAAACAGAGGTCAAGACTCAAAATCACCTAACTGATGCAATTCAAACAAAATTCAGAAGAATACAAAAGCATTAAATATCAGGTGAAAAATGCTGCGAATATAACAGGAAATTGTAGACTAAGAACTTGCTTGAGGTAAACTTGCGAAAACACAAGATATTTATGTCACATAGTTTGAATATACTGCATCATATGATGCAGAAGAACTTGCAAATAGCTGAGATACCCAAGTCAGAGGATTCTCCAATAAGACAAAGAGGTCAGTTTAAAATAAAAATCAACTTAACACACTTCAAACAAAAGCAAATTAACTTGTACACTTCAAAGAAAATTCATAAAAGTACAAATGCATTTAATGTCAGTAAACTATACTTGTGCTGTATTAGGCTATTGAGGACTAAGAACTTGCTTGAAAATAGTAAGATGCCATAGACATTAAATGCTCTTTTCTTGTTGTGTCTCCTACTCATAAAAGAAGATAAGATTTTTGAATCTACTTTTCTCTCAACGGATAAAGACATAATACAGAGAGAGTAAATTCAAAGGATATAAGGAGAGATTTGTGTTTCCTTAACTTCTAAGTATGTTGGATTGTGAAAATCATGGGCTTCTCCTTAAATAGCAGGGGTGTAAGTGCAAGGATTCTAAGTACAGGGACAGCTGTAATTGTGAGGGCAATTACAGCTGTGTTGGATCGCAATCAAGCACGTTGTTTATGACCCTTGTATTTTTCTTCTTCTTTGTGACATGAAACATGCCATGTGTTATCCTCCCTCAACACACATACACACACAAACAAAAAAAAAGAACAAAAACAAAAACAAATAAATAGAAATACAAAATAAAAAAGAAAAAAGAAAAATCCAGACTTCATCCACCATGTCAACTAGGCCACTTTGTGCAACAGTTAATCCCCCCTTTATCCCTTCTGTACTTTTAAAAAGGCGAGAAACGGAAAGTAAATTAAGATGACCTCCCGAATATATCGCTACATGGTCCACGGCTAACATGGTGGACCATATCCGGGTAATAATTTCTCCTTCTTTCGTAACGTAGCTACCTATATATTCCTTCAAATTTTCAATAATTTTAAATTAGCTTTCTCATAGAAACATTATATACCTCTACAATTCGAAAAATTGCAGATGTATTCACTCCCATTTGACCAGCATATGATGACCATTTAATTTCCACCATTCTCCATCTACATTGATTGTCATACCTTTTCAATTGTTTCTAATAGAGGGCAAAAATCATTTGGGTTTCACAGTTTGGATGAGACGGCGTGGAAGACAACAAAATAAATAAATAAATAAAAATAAAAATAAAAAGCAGAAATGACATTACAAATTATCTAGATTGTAGAAGATAGTCAACTCATGCTGGTCAAACAGGGCCTGGCCTGCTTAAGGAAAAAGCATGCGATCCGCAAAATCAATCACAGCCCTATTTACAAGGAAATACTGACAATACAGCGTATGGGAATCATAAGAATACCATAAACAAGGTGCATAACTATTTTCAGGATTATTTATGCAAACACTAAACACCAGTTGACTCATTTGGAGTTAAGAAACAACTCAGAGCAGCATTTACTTGTATGCATGTACTCAGAAGTTACAATTGAAGCAAGCAACAGCTTGGTGATTATGTTGGCACGAAGATAACACAGGAGGTTGATCAATACAGAGTAAGATATGACTGCTATCAGGGAGAATAGATTTTTACACTTAAACAAATGTATCCAAACATCATTCATGTACAAGAAAAGAAAAAGAAAAAGCTCTTTTTGTTATGCCCCTTTGAAATATACACACAAAAAAAAAATTACAAACAGCATGTTAACTGAACCTTTTATGTGCATGTTATAACTTGCCATACCTTCAAATAGTTTCTTCGGTGCAGCTCACTGTCTCTTCATATACCACAGGCTCTGGCTCTTTGAAGTGAGATTGTCATTTAAATTAGCTTGTACAGGAACTATGATTGAATGGCAGTTCACAATCCTCCATAAGCAACCATTGTACCAATATATTTGTGGCGAATTAGAGAAGCAAAAGAATTGGCACCCATATTAAAACTAGTGCTGTGTTGTAGGATTAAGCAAAAGAATCATGCAATAGGGTTTAGTTGGTCACTGAGAAACATCCTGAAGAGCAAGGTTTAACTCCTGTGCAGACTTCCCAATAGAACCTCCGCGACTGTCAAAAAAGAAAAAGATGATTTCATCGTCTTAGCAAGAATCTTCTACCATATGTCTTATTTTGACTTAAACCATATGGACAACCTATCGACCAAACTATAGGTCATTTGGAAACAAGGCACTATTCTTCTTTACTTATTTATTTTGGACTTGAACCAATTTATGGTGTAACTTTTTGACAAAATATTCAATAACTAGTTTGATTTAATAAAGTTTTATTAGAACTTAATGGTGTAACTTTTTGAGGGAATATTACATTAACTTGAAGTCTTGATTACTTGATAGAATAGTTTAGAAACTGTGTAGCCTGATGGAAGTTTTTTAAAAGGTAGGTGTTTGGGGGGTCCATGCATTTTTTGCCTCTTCCTTTTTCTTTAACAAGAGGAAATAACAGTTCGAATGCAAGCATTTCAAATTGAGACAAAAGCATTTACACCAATAAGATTTTCCCATCCAAATGGCAAGAAAGACAAATTACCGTGTGATTGGAAGGAGACTAGTTTTTAATTTTTCCAGCTCAATGAAGCATAGATTGCACCTCTCCAACCTAGCATGGAATAGGAAAAGTAATGAGAAGCAGAAAATAAATTGAGAATAGAAGAAAGCAGAACTAAGTACCTTTGCTCTGCCTCAAGGTCGACACCAACCAATGGAGCAGCAGATATAGCTGAGTGGATTAAAGGACCGAAGCTTTTAACAATCTTAAGCAGCATTTCCAAGGCAATGCCTAGATGTCTGTGACTCAAGATCATCAGTGACCAGGGTACTTATTACTTAAGTAACAATTGACAGAGGTTAACTTCAAATTTCAATTCACATTGTGACCAGGGTACTTATTACTTAAGTAACAATTGACAGAGGTTAACTTCAAATTTCAATTCACAATAATGTTTCTAGTGTAGGCCAAAATTGGCTGGAAAACCCCAATAATTAGTGGGAGTTTCACTTAGCTTTGCTGACATATCAAAGCCTATATATTACCCTTCGATGCCACCTATTCCACTAGGCAACATATCTTGCTCATGGGTGAATGGGGTAAAATGTAGGTTCTAATATTTCATTGAATAACGTGAAAATTGAGATATTTGTGAGTGTTTTCTGCATTTTAACCTAAAAGTAACAAAATTGAGGCAGAGCTCCAAACTGCAAGATATGAGTATTCTAGATACTAAATAGCAGATCTGTATCCACACTCTACGGTAAAAGAAACAGGCACCTGAAGGGAGTTATACACAGGCTAGCTAATATATTCTTTTCTGGAAAATCTACATTTTCTCGCAGATCCATTGTACTGAAAATACAGATATAACACACATTCTGCATAGGCTGAAACTATTTCTTTCCATTATTAAAGTATTAAAATAGCTAAAAGCAAAAGCTATAACATACATTCTGCTATCACACATCTACCTCATATATTTGTACAATTTGGTAAAGCAGTTAAGCACGTCCCTTTATTTTGTCTTTTCTAAGTTAATCTGTACTCCTACATGTTGTTTCTTGTTTAGCCAAATCCTAGAGATCGGTTCTACATAAATACTGCCAATTCATCTCTTCAAAGGAATTTACACAGGTGACCGCTTAGCATCGAGAAGTTTGTAACCTCAACTGCCTCATACGAATGGGCACATTTACAGAATCACTTTAATACTACAAAACATGTTTTGATGCCTTGGAAATATTTGAATAACACAATTTCAGCAAAGAGTGTGTAAAGAAGTTACCTGTCAAACCTGCTTTCGAGAAGGCCTGTGATGAGTGGTAGGAGAGAAGTGCAAAGATCAAGTGTTATGATATCGCTCTTTTCCATCAAAACACTAACTACATCAGCTGAGACCTGTACCAGAAGTATAAAAGTTCACTAAAATATCCCATGCAAAAATAAATAAGAGATGATATAAAACACATACAGCATTATCTGACATTCTTTGCATTGCATTAATGACACCCCTCACATCATTCTTTTGCCAAAGCCGGTGAACTACCTGCAAGTTGTCCAGAAAATTTACAAACATTTCAAGGTAACTGACATTTATCAGTAGCATCATATTAGTACTTCGAATATGAAAATAAAACAGTGCAAGAGCCAGAAAAAGCCTTGGAAGATGACACTTATTCCTAAATACTTCAGTTTTATATAAACCATTATTATGTAAACACAAACTCTTCGCATGTAGGTGATTAAAATTGCAATACACTTGACGAGAAAATTCACAAAATAGCAAGAGTGCATGTAGACGTACGAACTAAAACTGCCAAATTTGTGCAATGATGCTGCCATCAGAAAAGGTGGCTGAGCATCAGTAGGCAGAAGGGAGTGTGTTCAAACTTCAAAAACTATGAGATTCTCAACAACAGAGAAACTGATGTGAATGAAGTATGTAAATTTATCAGTTTAAAGAACTAAATACAGACTAAGTATGTAAATTTATATTAGCATGAAAGAGCCTCGACGTCTAATCATACACTGAATACAGACTTACTCCATAAGTGGGGAAAAAAAGGAAATTCATCAGCTAACACTAACGTATTTATTGTTGGTTTCCGTACAGCCGGAAGCAGGAAAGTTTATCAACACATACAGCAGATAATCACCTGTAATTTAGTTAACCGGGACTGCCCTGTTGTCAAGAACTCTTCATGCTGTTCTGCTAGATCAGCAATAGCATCCTCATCACTAGCGGATACTGTTTCTCTGCCAGCAGATGAAGTGCGGCCCCTCTGCTCAAAAGATCAAATGGCGTTGTAGGGATAGAACATTTTTTTCTTACAAAAAGGAGAACTTAGCTTGCAAAACTATAATCATATGCAATGTTTGTCTGACTAATTATCAAAGAGCAGTTTCCAAGTTCATTATCTTAGCTCTATGTTTCATGATTCATATTGATCTACATCCACTTTCCTTTGGTATAAAAATCATTTAACAGAATACAACTATTTTCATTCAGTCCTTAATTTAGCGTCAACCTATAAACTAATAGAAATACATCCTGAATCATCTGCTAACTTCAGCATCAGATTTGCAACATTGTAATTTCCTTAGTTCCAATAAGCTAAGCTCAGGTATAAATGTAATTTTCAGCAATCCTCATACTGTACGTTTAGAATCCTTTAAACCAGCCATTCCTTTGCCTATCCTTTTTCAAGATAAATGTTATACCTATGCATCATTTGCATGTATGAACAGCATACAAGACTCAAAAATATAGAATAGCAACAGCTATGGAAAGATCATTAAAGGAGTAATCAAAATCTGGAGAAAAAATAGAGTCATACCAAAAAATTTATCTCATCAGTAGATGTGGCTCCAGATGCATAGCTACTCGTTCGGCCTTCATACACAGAAGCATTTTCATTCCTATCCCAGCTAGCAGCAGGCGACCTTGTTCTTCCTACATATTATGACAGCAAGTACTAAAGGTTAACAAATGTTAACATGTTTATATACAAGAAGATAGCATACCTCTTGTTGAACCTCCAAAAAATAAGGCATCCCGCTTTCACATTGGTAATTACAAAAGGAAATGATATGCTTTCAGCTTAAATTATATGAGATTATTATACATGTTTAGAGATAGGGGAACAGAGGGAGAGGAAGAAAGAGAATTGAGCTAAGATGCAACAGATATTTCTGAAGGCCTTCAAACTGTTGAGTCAAAATCTACAGTAAGACATTGACAATAAAGATCCTCCGCAAATAGATGCTAATTTGTTGATAAAAAAATTAGACATCAAAAGTAGAATAGTAAAGGAAGAAGTTACCAATGGGGTTAGCTAAGCATGTGATCATAACTAAATCGTGTTTTATTTTCATGCTACCATAACTAATTTGCTTTAAGAAAATAAATCTGAATTGCATAAGCCTAGTATTTACTTCCCAACCCCAAAGGAAGTCAATGTCTAACACATTTAATTGGAAAGAGGACCCATTTCAGGACAACACTATACTGAGAGAAACTAAATGGAAAAATACTAGTAAGAACTTTTTGTCGCACAGACAGTCGACATATGCAGATAGCCTATAAAAAGTAGATTTTTCCTTACAGGTTAAGGGAGGGAGGGGGGGGTGGGGAGGGGAAGAAAGATTGGTAATAACAAGAAAAGTACTGAAGGAACAAGTTTGCAATAACTTTAAATTTCTAATAGATTTATTCCCCAAGTATATGCACTTACGATATCCCATGTTGTAACTTTTACTAGCATTCACCAATCTGCTTGCTCCATACATCCCAGCTGTACTAACTCTAACAGCATCCAAGTTCCTCTCAGCAGCAGGCACCGGCTTCTTGTTATCATCAACAGAAACAGTGAACAGGTCTCGAAATTCGCCAGACCCAGCATCATCTTTGACCGTAGAATAAGTATTGATGGCAGTAATTTCTCTCTCTGAATCATCTCTGATACTTGAAATTCTATGAGAACCAGATAACTTTGACCGCATTGCATATGGTAGTGATGATCTTCCAGAACCACTTGGCCTTCCAGAATCGGTAGTAAGATCTCTTCTTAAACTAGTCCTCGCAACTATAGGTGAAATATCACTAATTTCCTTTTCAGGGTCGACAGAAAGAGCCAATCTTGTGCTGGGTCTACTGGTTTCATTGCTAGAATCTGAAGCCAGATCCCTTTTTGAGCTACTTCTGGGTACAATAACAGGAATCACATTGCCTTCTTCTTTTCTAGGATTGTTAGGAAAATCCACTCTCGGGTTGGCTTTTGACGCAATGATAGGTACTACTACATCACGACTTTCCTTACTAGAATCGGCAGCGAGATCCCCTCTTAAGCTAACTCTTGAGATGATGGCAGGTAACTCATTGGTAGTTTCCTTCCAAGAATCAGAGTTAATTCTAGGTACAATGGCAGGTACCACCTTGCGAGCCTCTTTCACAGAATTGGCAATAAGATCTCCTCTTGAGCTACTACGCGGTACAGCAGAAGGTAGCAAATCAGTCGTTTCTTTTCTATAGTCAACAGCAGCGTCCAGTCTTGAGCTAATTCTAGGAGGACTAGCAGATACAACATTCGATTTGCTTGTGATCTGAGGATTAGTTGCGCCTAGATTTTTTGATGAATTTTTCTTTAATAACATAGCACCAGTTGTGCTTGGAACCATTTTTGAACCAGAGTTTAAATCAACTCTCAGGGGAGTACCAGAAGCACTACTGCTAGCTGCATTACAAAAATAGCAGTTATAAATTTAATGTCTTTCTTTTCAACTGGAGGAAATCTCTACAATAAGAAGAATCCAAACACAAGATAAAGCTTAAGTGCCATTCGATACAAGACCCGAAATTTTGGATACTGATGATCTTCCTGAACTTATTGTTATACTGTTGTCACTTTGCGTGGGTACATTCATATCGGAAGTAGATTTTGATTCATCATTTTTAACTGCATACGGCTCAATACGCTGCAAATCAATAATCAGGTAAACAAATAAAAGCAGTTTCAGATCATAGCATCCGTTCATAAAAATACAGAAGAGAATTGGATCATACCGACAAGTCCACGACCCAAATTCCAACACAACTTTGGTTGTAAGAGCATCCAAGAAGTTTCCCCTCATGAACATTAAGGTCTGATAACCTAGACCATCCAACATCGACCACATCATGGTATCTTATCGGTTCCCAAGAGAGGACCTAGAAGGAAAATGGTTAAATTTCCAAGGCAACAGAGTGAAAATGTCCTAATCCAGGCAAGAAAAATGTAAAAAAGAATACCTTTAAGCTTTCATGTAAACCACAAAATAGAGTTCTCCCATCACTGTTGAAAGTCAGAGAACGAACACCACTTGTCTAAATCAAATTAGAGGTTAGACAACATTAAGTTTATTTCATTAGGACCTCAAATGTGCAGCTAGCTTACAAACATGCCCCTCCTATAAAAGTTCCAACATAAATAGGATGCTTACAAATGTAATGTCTAGAAAGAAAAGAAAGAAAAAGGTCTAACAGAAAAACCAATATCTGGGGAAAAAAATGATCTACAGTACAAAATAATATCCAGGATAAATAGAAAATAGAGTAAGACTTGTTGGCTAAAGACACTAGTTACTATTTAGTGATTGTAAATTACAACAGACAATGAGCATGAAAATTACTAATTCCTAATATAAATGATAAATAGCCAACTACTAGAATAGCGCACCACAGAACCTATGAAGGGTCTGCAAGCATTAAGATAGAAATGTTCAGAAGCTAGAGTTTTGAAATTCGAATTAAAAACCATCCGATACCTCAGGTCCAGATGAACCAATCAATTCAAACGTCTCGAGGTCCCAAAATTTAACAGTCTTATCAGCCGAACCTGTGTGCATATTGGAAAGAAATGGTAAAACAAAAAAAAATCTCAGTTGTACCATGAACACCACAAATAATGTACATGGCCTAAGTAGAAACACTGCTTGATAGAAAGAACATAGCTACCTGGCAGAGATGTTTATCATTAGAAGATCATGTATCAACAAAATGTAGCTTTTTGGATTTCAACCAAATTACAGACAAACCGATCCAGACCTAGGACCAGCATGGTTTTACATTCTATCTAAATCCCAAGCGAATGTAACTAATATATGTGATTATAGCTTTTCTAAAGCTGAGCATTCATTGGCTTTTTTAGCCTCCAAAAACTTGAAATCAATATACATCAAATCTAAACGGTGGAATTTGAAGTTTATCCTCCCAGTAACATTTAATTCCAACGCTAACATTACTTAACGAACGTAAGAAGCCAATATGTCCCTTTACATTATCTTCCCTAAACGGCATAAATTTTGAATTAAGAGTATCATAACTACGAATGGATTTTAATACACAAATATGAAAAGTTCAGAATTTTGGAATAGTTTTAAGTCCTCACTCTCCAAAGAACAATATGCAAATAAAACTATCAAGGCTTCATTGCATTTGAATTTGCAGATCACTCTCTTGATAACAAATACTACACAACTATAGACTACTAATTCTGTGTTTATACAGCATCTAACATCTGTTTAAAATAGAAGGGTAAGATTATAGATCTAACCTGTTGCCATCAGGAACTCATGAGGGTGGAAATCTATACATTGAATCTGACCCTCATGAAACTTGAAGTCATGCAAGAGCTTCCCCGCTGTCAAATCCCATATCTGATCAGAAGGATAGTAGAGAAAGAATAAGACCTCTTGCTAGGTGTAAGCATCCAAACTCTTTAACTCGCATTATCAAGGGATTGAAAAATTTTGTATCACGAGTTGTTATGGCAGCGTATATTACAAGGCATAGTGCAGTAAACGCCTTTGAAATAGCACCACTCGCACTCCCCCCCCCCCCCCATAAGATATAAAATCTACATTCAAACCCCTCGATGTTTAGAATATTGGAATTTAACTCCCTTTCTGTCACATTTTCTGTTCAAGAATAAGTGGAAAGTTTTAGAATATGGGTTTTCCTACAACACAAGAGGAATAATGGGCATTTTATATCATATTTTAAGACTATCTAGCAATTCTTGAATGATAAATGCCTCAAAGTGCTAAATTTCTAGAGATTAACAGGGTTAAATGTTGGTTCCTGAGGGAAGGCAACGTGCAAATGATGGTGCTTTTTTCTGGGTTGCAATTAGCCTTATTAAAATTGAGTTATATATATATATATTTTTTTTCCTGCTAAGAAGATGAAAGTAAACAAACTCCCAGGAAATCCTTAGATTGGTCCTGCTATTCTAGCATTAGATTAATTACCTTCACGGAGTTATCCTCCCCTCCGGAAACAACCCATCGACCATCAGGGGTGAATCTAAGTACATTAACTCCTCGGGTATGACCCTTATATGTGTGAATGCATCCCTTTCTTCGAATATCCCATATCTTTAGGTTTGTATCCAAAGACCCAGAAGCAAAGAATTCCCCAAAAGGATGGAAATCAATAGATATACAATTGGATCGATGTCCCGTGAGAGTACGAACAACTACAGGCAAAAAGAACCAACATCAGATCGTTAAAAAGGTGTCGACTTTATGATTTTCAAATTTGGGAAAAGCTAAATTCATAAAGATAAGTTAGTTTTTACTCTTCGCCTCTTCCAAATCCCATAATTTTATCGTGCCACCCGCTGCTCCGGCTGCGACAAGAACTTCGGAAGAGTCAAAGCTCACTGAATCAACAGGACTAATATGGCCTGATAAGCTCTGAAAAATATAAGAGAGTTTGCTATATAACTGTCAAAACTTTGCGATTAGTAAAGCTAGGCACATATTTTGTGGCAAAATTAGGGTTTCATACCAATAAGGCATTGGGCTTGCCAATGGCCCAAAGATTGACCTTTTGATCCTCCCCGCCGGTGACGAGAATCCTCGAAGTTTTTCTCCCAATCTTAAGACAATTCACATTGGAAGCGTGCGCTACAAACTCCTCTACACATAGTCAAGGCACCAAAATCGAATCCCAATTTCTTGAAAAAAAAAAAAAAAAAAAAAAAAAACAAAAATCCAATTTTGTTTCTTTACAGCTATAATTCAAAACGAAACCAAGAAATCCAACAACAACTAACAGCTCAAGAACTCAAATTTAGCAACGAAACGAAACACCATGATCGGACCTCTTCTCGATCAAATCGAAGCAAACCCTAGAATGGAATTTGAGTAACACTGGGGGGAAATTAGGATACGGAGCTTGTACGCGCGCTTGGTGGTCATCTTGGAGACGGCGAAGCAGGAACCCAAGAATGGCTTCTTCTCGCACCTCCTTCCGAGAATCGCACAGCGATCGAATCCAGATTCGGCGCCGACTCCGCTGTTCTCATCAAAGATCGGTACTTTTCTGGGATTTAAACTCGAATCCAATCCAAATGCATTGGATGCGACAAAAAAGATGCGATTTTGAGAGAGAACGTGGGGGTGGAGGAGGAGGAGGAGGAGGGGAGAGATGGAATGATGAAGGATTGAAGGAAAAGCAAAAGAGAGTGGAATTTTCCGAGTCTGAGGGAAAAGGCAAAAAGTGAAAGAGAGAGAGAGAAGGAGAGGATTTGGTTTTGTTTAAAAAAAAAAAATTTATTAAAAGTGGAATTAATATAAATTTTTTTTGAAATGATAGTATGATACACCTCTTATAGGGGTTGTTGGGTGGTTTTTTGGATGACTAATTCTATAAAAAAAAATTAACTATAAAAATAAATATTTGAAATTTTTATTCATAAAATTAGACTTTAATAGTGAATAATTTATCACTTTAAAAAAAATGATAACTTCAAATACCAACCCTATAGTTTCGTGCTTTCTTACTTTAGTACCATGTGGTTTAAAACGTATCATTTTAGTACCCTGTGGTTTGGTTATTCTCTTTTTTTTGTTATCTTTTCGTTAATTTTTTTGTTAAATTATATAGAAAAACTTCAAATATCCCACCTATAGTTTATCGAATATTCACTTTACTATACTGGAGTTTTAACTTTCTCATTAATTTAACAAAAAAATTAACGAAAAGATAACAAAAAGAGAATAACCAAACCACAGGGTATTAAAGTGATACGTTTTAAACCACAGGACACTAAAGTGAGAAAGCACGAAACCACAGGGGTGGTATTTGAAGTTATCCCTTTAAAAAATAATAATTATTGTTTTGTAAATTAATTTTAGGAAAAACTTCAAATACCACCCATATGGTTTCGCACTTTCTCATTTTAGTACCATATAGTTTAAAGTGTATCACTTTAGTATCCTGTAATTTCGTTTTTCTCTTTTTCTTATTTCTTTCATTAGTTTTTCGTTAAATCATATAGAAAAAACTTCAGGTAACCACCTCTGGTTTATTGAATATTTATTTTAGTACCCTGTGGTTTTAACTTTCTCACTGATTTAACGAAAAAATTAACAAAAAATAAGAAAAAAAAAGAAACCACATGATACTAAAGTGATACATTTTAAACCACAAGGTACTAAAATGAAAAAGTGCGAAACCACAGAGGTGGTATTTAAAATTTTCCCTATATTTTATCAAACTAATATATTTTACTCTGAATGATGCATAGTGTTAAATACTAAAAATAATTTTAATACTTTCAGAAAAAGATAAACAATTTACTGTATTTAAAAATAATAAATTATTTATCGCATAAGTATAATTTTATAAATATATTTTTTTGAACGATTATTTTTAGACTTATAATATTTCTTGAATCTATTAATAAAAAGAAAATCACTCTCACCACCGCCTCTGTGTCATCTTGTTCTTTTAACTGAATATTATAGTGTTTTAAATAAATAAATAAATAAGGGGTTTAATTTTACTTTAATCTTAAGAAAAATAACCTGCTTACTTAAGTAGCTTTCTCTCTTACTTAAATGGAAAAAAAAAAAAAAAAAAAACTTAAAAGTAATAACATAAATATGTCTTTCACTGTTTGTTTGAGTTCGAATATCAAACCTTACGAACAAATCTAAGAGGAGACGAAATTTTTTTTATCCATTTATTGAAACTAAAGACACTATTTTACTTAGAAGGTTTAATTTTGATAGAGTGGTTTAAATTTTAAACCCATCTTCTCATCACCAAGTTCCCAATCAAACAATTTTTAACATTAGATATTATAATTTGACTAATCATGAAATAGTCAAACACTTTTCCTTTTAAATTGTTCTTAAAATATGTGGTTGACTAATTAACCAATTAACAACAAATTTTTTTTCACGAGAGAACATTTTTGGTAAACTAAAATTAATAATTACGAAAGATACAGGGTCATAGAGATATGTGGGTGAGACATGAAGGAAAATGAATACATGAAAAATGGTGGAGGTTTGGGGGGTTAGAGTACATCTATGCTAATATTATCTAACTAAATAATATCACTATAACAAAAATTCAAAGCATATAAAAATCTATCTATATAAGCACATCTCAATTCTCATTGATTAAAATTTATTATTATATATAATAATTTCGATTTACAACTAGGTAAAAAACAAAAAATTTCTAACAATCGTTTTGGTTGTGTATCTGAATTCTGATTGTTTACATACAAGTTTATCGATCAGAAAATAAAGAAAAATAATATACTAATAAATTCATTAATTCAACCCATTATTTGAGGCTTGAATTAATGAGTTGACCAAATAAGAGGATCATTTGTTTTTTTTTTTTTTTGTTCCTTAATTATGTTTGTACAAGGAGGAGGAGATGTAGATGGCTTGGAGTTACTCTAGTCCCTTTTGGGCCATGTTTTTGAGTTCATCAATTGATCGTATTTTAATTAACAATTACCGTGTCAGCCGCTACAGTCTGACACGATCGTCACGTGTTATTCATACCGGTCGTGTCAATAAGTCCATACCGCCTAAACCGACTACGCCAATATATATAATAGTATATGTACTGAGACGTGTTGGTATGTGTGTCGTATTGATGGCACATTAGCATATTTTATATTTCATACCAATAGCACGATTATTCTAAATTCTAATCAAATATGTTTAGTCACATGAAATTCTAGACTCGCACCAGCACTTACTTTGCAAAAAAAAAAAAAATCTATAAAATGTTAAAATTACTAAAATATTCTTATTTTGACTTTAGTAAGCTAGTGGCTTCCTATAAGAAGTATGTAGGGGGCTTTTGTTGTTAGTTTTGAGTGAGCCTAGCCTCAACTTTGCTTCTTCACTTGTTAAACTGCTCAGTTCTTCTTCAAAAAGAATCTTTAATTATTATAGTTTTAATTATTAAAATTCTTCAAAATCTTAAATTTTATAACATTATCAATAAATGTGATTAAAATTTTATTTTATTTAATTAAAATTATTTATCGGTGAAAAGAAAACAAGAGGGTGTGAAATGAAAGATATAAAATCGAGGGAGGGACTTTTCAATGGCTTACAGTTGAGTGTTCACTATCCACACATTTTCATCACCAATGATGAATGGCTGAGATTGTACTGTTAAAATATCGAGAGGCTGTAAAATAGAAAAGGAGCACATTTGGCACAGTCCCGCGCCTAGAAAGTGTTTCCACATGGGACGATTCCGCTGCACATCTGCGATGAGATAAATATTAGTCATCTTTAGGGCATGTTTGGTTCACCTATTTTAGACCATGGAATCGGAATGGAATTCATTGATTCCAATTGTTGTTGTTTGTTTTAAAGGAATCAGATTCCAACTCCCATTCTACGATGGAATGGGAATGGCTAAATCCATTTATGCCCCAATCCGGCTTTGAATACTGGATTGGCCAATTCCAAAGTAAACTACTCAAAATCTTCTTTCACCAACACCTCCTCTCCTCTCCCTTATCACTTTCCTCTCTTTCAATCAAAACACCCTCTCAAAAATTTTAAATTTTCATTCTGATACCCATTCCAATAATGAACCAAACATCTTTGGATGATTCGTCATTCCATTTCCCATTCCAAAGCAATCCAATTCCATCTTCCATTCATATTCCAATCGCGAACCAAACATGCCCTAAATACAGACGACTAAACTAAATTTCATTACAGATGGACGGCAAAATTATCCAAGAGGGAAATAGAAAATTTGCACCCAAAAAGAAAAAGTGGTAAGTTGGGAATGCATCTAATGAAGCAGTTGAGTAGTCCAAATCGGAATCTAGATATATCTCGCCCACTCACCCTTCACCTTTTATTCCTCTCAACTTGAACTAGGGGTGTAATCGGTTCCGTTTGGTTTGGTTTTGAGTTAAATTTCGAACTGAACTGAATTTTTCGATTTGAAAAAAGTTTTTTTTTGTTTTTGAGAAAAGGTAGCAAGCTACCCGCTTCATTCATTAAGGGAAATGAATTTGGCGTACAAAATGGAAGCAGCCAGGGCCTCCAAAGGGTCGAGATTAAAAAAAGAAAAAGAAGAAGAAGAAGAAGAATAGTAGACTAAGTAGAGGAATGCACTACAAAAGGGAGAGGGATCGAAAGCACGACGAAAAGGAGAGGGGTCATCAGCAGTTGTCACTCCACTCCCTCGTGAGTTGAGTGATCCTTATGATCATCTGGTAGGGGCTCGGATAGACTTCTCTAAATAAAATGTTGTTTCTCTCCGTCCAGACAACCCACCATGTAGCCGAGAGGATGCTTAGGCATTTTTTCCTCTTAGTGGCATCCTCGAGTCGGATCAATTTGTCCCAGAGTCCTCGGGCCTCCTCCGGTGGTTGGGTTTGTAGATCAAAGTCGATCACACTGAGGATTAGGTATTTGGTCAAAACGCAGTTGCAAAAGAGATGATCGTTGTCCTCTGCAAAGGAGGCGCAGAAAACGCAAGGTTGCTCCCCCGTCTGACCCCAATTGAACAATCTGTCTGCGGTGCGAACTCTTTTTTTGAGTAGAAGCCAAGTGAAGATTTTGATTTTGGTCGGAATTGGCAATCTCTAAATAAATTTACTAGTCAGGTCTCCCACTCCAGAGTACGTGAGGAATGAGTAGAGGGAGTTGACTGTAAATATTTGGTTAGAGGTCCAACGCCAGATGGCTCGATCAGTATCGAGAGTTGGTCGGGCTGGTAAAAGTACCTCCTTCAGTTCCACCAACCTTCTCTGTCTATCGGGTGAGTGGGAGGTGGTGAAGCCACGGCAGATGAAACGCCATCTCCATCCCTTTGAATTCCAGCATTGGGATGCAGTGGCGTCCTTGTTCCGTGTGAGATCGAAGATATCTGAGAACTGCGTGCGTAAGGGGCTTTCCCCTAACCAGATATCGGTCCAGAGTCTAATCTCCCTGCCGTTCCCTAGTTTATAGGATGACCCGCAGATGAAAATGTCCCGACAGTAAAGTACACTTCTCCACCACTGTGAGAAGGGGGTAAAAGCTTTCCCTTCGTGGAGTGGCTTGCGTCTCCTATAGTAGAGAGATCTGACAAGCTTATTCCAATGCAAGTTCGGTTCGTTTAAGAGGCGCCACCACCATTTTGTGAGGAGTGCCAGGTTCATTGACTCCATGTCTTTAATCCCTAGCCCACCTTCGTGCTTGCTAGTGCATACTGCTTTCCAGCTCACAAGACAGGCACCCCCATTGACTTTAGAGCCGCCTTTCCAGAAGAAGGCCCTTCGCAAGGCTTCAATTCGTTGAAGTACCCATTTTGGGGCTTTGAAAGTGGAAAAGAAGAAAAGTGGCAAGCTGGTGAGGACAGAGTTGACTAAGATGAGTCTTCCCCCCTTAGAGAGAAGTTTAGATTTCCAGCCTTCAATTCTGGTGATTATGCGGTTGATTACTATGGACCAGTCCTCCTTACGCAGATGTTTTGGGGAGAGAGGTAGTCCCAGGTAGCGGGCTGGAAAGGTTCCAACTTTGAATCCCAGGATGTTAGCCAGCATGTCGGCTTTGTGAGGATTGCTTCCTAAGTAGAAGAGCTCGGATTTGTCCCGATTGATTTTGAGACCCGAGGCCCACTCAAACAATTTCAAGATGAATCCTAATGATCTAATATACCGTTTCTTGGGCTTGCAGAAGAAGATAGTGTCGTCAGCGAATTGAATGAGAGCAGTTTGGCAGATTTCAGACGGGCCTATTCCACAGAGGAGATCGTTTAATCTGGCGTGTTCAGTCATCCTTGAGAGACAGTCCGCCACAATCAGAAAGAGGAAAGGGGAGAGAGGATCGCCTTGTCTGAGCCCTTTTTTAGTCTTCAACCAATTGGTCTGGGTCCCGTTAACTAGGATAGCAACCTTCGCGTTACAGATGCACTGTTCGATCCAACGCCACCATTTGTTGCTGAACCCCAACAGCTCCATTATCTTCTTCAGGAAGGGCCAGCGGACGCTGTCGAAAGCTTTTTCGAAATCTGCCTTAATACATACACTTTCAAGTCCAGTTTTGGATGACCAAGCCACCAGTTCGCAAGCCGTGGCAAACGAGTCAGCTAGAAGGCGATCTTTGAGGAAGGCCGATTGGGTGGGCGCAATAATGGAGGGCATGATTGACGCCAGTCTGTTAGCTAGGACCTTGGAGAGAATTTTCTGCGTCCCGTTTACCAAGCTTATTGGGCGAAAGTCATTGACCTGGCGGGCTCCTTCTTTTTTGGGAATAAGACAGACGAGGGAATAGTCGATTGGGCCAGAGAACAGTCGATCCGCTGCTAGATCAGTGAAGAGGTTGAAGATATCGTCTTTGACAGTTTCCCAAAAGGTTTGGAAGAATATGAGTGGGAAGCCATCTGGCCCAGGTGCCTTGTCCCCAGCAAGTTGAAATGTGGCCTTCTTGATTTCCTCCAAGGTGAAAGGTGTCGTGAGAAGGTCGGGGTTGGCAGGAGGTTTGTCTGGTAGAGTTTACTCCAGTCGCCGTGAGACCATGCACTGTCGTCATGTTGGCCGAAAAGCTGCTTAAATTTGTTGAAGAAGTAGGTTCGTTTGTGCTCTTCATTGTTAATATGTCGTCCTTGGTCTTCAATTACTTCAATTGTATTGGCCCGCCTACGGCCGTTGGCCACCGCGTGGAAGAATTTGGTATTGCCATCTCCTTCTTTGAGCCAACGCTGTTTAGCTCTTGTTTTCCAGAGAATCTCTTCCTCCTTTAAGATGAGCTGAAGACTCTTTTTTAAGGTGTCCCGTTCAAGCAGGGCCTCCTGTGGTAGATCTTGATTTGAAAAAAGTTACAACCGAACTAAATCGAATTATACTAAGAACCGATCCGTTTGGTTCGGTTTTGCAATTTATATTTAGATTGTATTTTCTTTTAATGAATTAATTTATAATTTAATATTCAAAATTGAATTGTTATGAAATCACATACACACAAAAAAATTATTTACAAATATAGGATTTTTTTTAAAATATGTTGATATATGATGATGATTTAATCATAAATATAAAATTTTAATAAAAAGTTTAGATAAAAAGTGTAGAAAAATAATATTACTATTCAGTTTTCAGTTCAGTTTAGTTGAGAAATATATTCAAATCGAACCAAAACTGAAAATCCGAGTTTTAGTAAATTTCAAAACTGAACCAAACTGAAAATCATATAGACCGAACCAAATAGTTTTATTTGGTTTGATTCGATTTGGTTTTCGGCTGTGCACACCCCTAGCTTGAAGGGGGGGAAAAGTGGATCTTATTCCAACTTCTCTATCCTTACCTAAACCTCACATTGAGTTTGGTTGGAGGTGGAGCCCATGCACTAGCAGATACTTCTTCTTTGTGGGTCGGTTTTGGTTCGTGTATTGCGCAAAACAAAAGTTTAGAGGATTAATTATTCTTCATTATAACGAAAAAGCAATAGCATGCAAGATAGGGGGCCATCTAATAATCGAAGAACGATACTGTCTTTAGGGCCTGTTTGGTCAGTACGCAGCTTGAGACCAAAAAGTCTTTGCTTCGTGCATAAGCCATACGAAAGTGGAGTCAGACAGGACAAGCCATCTATGAAACTGAATGTTTGATAAACTAAGAAAATAGTGTTAGAATTGTCGATATAGTGAGCTGAATAAGCTTGCTGAGTCGGTTTGAACAACCATCGGATAGGAGTTCCACTTTGTACACGAGATAGGTTCGCTACCCAGCAGCTGATCCTATGGTGCAAAAGAAGTTCATCAAGACAAATTAAGGGAGCGAGCCTTCGATAAGATGAAATTACACCAAAGAAATAAAAGAGTAATTCCTATTTACCCTTCAGAAGTTTCAACTTTCATATTCACCCCTCAAAAATTCATATACTAAAATCTAACCCTCTAAAATCTCAAATTATGATATATATGAATAATAGTTAAAGTTTAGAAGAACATATTTAGAACGTAGGGTAAATATGAAACTCAATAAGTTTTAAGGGATACAGAAGTAATTATCAAAAATGAGGCCCATGAGGCTACTGTCCATTTATCGGACTCGGGCTGGGCCTAGGTCCAAACCCAATTCACAATTACATAAAGAAAAATAAGTGGGCTCCATTCTGACACGTCTTCGGAAATATCTATTTTACTCCTAATTTTTTTTGTTTCTAATATATACCTCTCATATGTTCATCCGTTATTCAAAAATATCCTCGCAGTTACCACCCGTTAAGTTATCTCATTTTAAACGTGAGTTAAATGTCTATCAGAATTAAAAAAAAGAGTCAAAATACCTCTTTTGCCCCTAACTTGAGGGCAAATAATAAAAGTTGGTGATGATAGAAGGGGGGTATATTTGAAAAAATCAAAAATCAAAATACTTCTTTTGCCCCTAACTTAAGGGTAAATAAGAAAAGTTGGTGATGGTAGAAGTGTATATTGGAAAGGATAAAATAGTAATTTTACAAAGATAACGATTATTGCTAATTTAACTCTAGGGGTATATTTGAAATAACATTGAACTTAAAAAATATATTTTTAATATTATCCTTCTAAGAGAAGTAAATCAGAAAGTCGGAAACTTTGAAAGGTATATAAACAATTGCCCCTATAAAATAAGTGAGTTAATACGAGCCACAAAAGGTCTGTAGGTATAAACATTTTTATGTAGATAATACTTCAACTAATTAAAATATATATAGTTAATAAAATTTTACAAAAAAAAAATATTATATCAAAAAATAAAAAAAAATCTATAACATAGTCTTATGTATACTGTACAATATAAGTTTTTTAATTAATATTTTCTTACCTTTCATTTATAGAGTTGAATTATTCTAATAATTTTATTTAAAATTTTAATCAAATTTTATAGTCTTGATAGCTATTCTATAAATAATTTTTTAAAATAAAAAGTTAAATTTGAAGAGCTTATTTTCAATTAAAGAATATGTGAGAGTGTCTTTACCTTGATAAAATTGATTGGAGAAGAAGAAACTATTATATGCACTTAATGCATATTAATACTCCATAACTTGCCACTTATATCAGATGACTAATATTTCAATATAAAAAATTAATTAAAAATAATTTTTTATAGAGTCTAGTAATTTAAATTATATTTAATGAATTAATTTTAAAATCTCTACTAAAGGATGTTGAGCATCTAGTGTATGCACCCGATGCATAGAATGCTTAGTTAGATATACATATAATTTCAAAAGAGAGAATAAATCTTTGCTTGCATATGATGCGCACTAATTTTTTCATATACCGTGTAGAATATTATATAGTTTATGGAGTATTTGGTGATTAATATTGTAAAATAAAATAAAATATAATAAATATGATATAAAATATTTAAATAATTTATTATACTATCGTAATTTTATTTTTGATACATATTTTAGAGCTGGTCTACGGTGCAATAGGCACATCAAAATATTTATTAGACACGTGGCAATCTCCCATTGGTCACTATTTTAAGGGGAGACGTGGTTTCAGAGGGTTGGGTTTGTTGATGTGACCCAACCCTCAAATTATATATCTTATTATTATATTATATTATAAGCAACAAAAATAAGTAAGTTATTTCATAGTTAAAATATAAAAATGATCACTTTACTAGTGAAATACCCGTGCGATGCTGCGGATATTAAAATATTTAAATAATAAATTTTAATTTTTATATTTTTATATTTTTTATATAGTTTAAAAGTGTAATTATTAATTAAATAAAAGTTATATAATTTTTTTTTAATAATTAGATATATTTAAATAAAAATCATTAAAATTGGCATATGTGCAACGTGAATTTATATAAAAACTTATTTTATAAAGATTTATGATGTGAAAAAGATTTGAAATAAATCTATCAAAATAATTCAAGAAAATTAATAAATAAAAGAGAAATAAAATAGTAGAAGAAATTGCTTAGTAAAATTAATTATATATACACGCACACACACTATATTTCTAAAATCTTACTTCTCAAATTTGAATTCCATACTTTTCTCATACATCGATAATTTATGTGACTTAAATCACATCTATCGGATTAGATTTTATTACACACTATATTTCTAAAATCTTTCCTTCTCAGTAGATTTTACTATGCAATTTGGAATTTGAAGCTTGAAAATTTGAAGGTATCAAACTTTGAGGGATTTAAAATTTAAAATTTTGAAGTTTAAAAATTTGGAAATAAATATTATAAATTTTAAAATTTAAAATTTATTATTTAAAATTTGGAATTTAAAACTTTGAAATTTGGAATTACAAATTATAAAGTTTTAAAACTATATATATAATAATATAAAATTTAAAATTTAAAATTTGGAACATAAAATTTGGAACATAAAATTTGGAACATAAAATTTGGAATTTGAAACTTCGAAATTTGAAGGTATCAAAATTTGAGAGATTTAAAATTTAAAATTTTGAAGTTTAATATTTGGGAATAAATATTATAAATTTTAAATTCTAAAATTTATTATTTAAAATTTAGAATATAAAATTTGAAATTTGAAAACTTTGAAATTTGAAAACTTTGAAATTTTATGTTATAAAATTTTAAAACTATATACATGTATATATATGTGTGTGTGTATATATATATATATATATATATATGTATATGTATAGAGGGAGAGAGAGTAAAGGAAGGTTGGGGGGACACGTGTCATAACAAGGTCCCCAAACCCTCCTTTAATAAAGAATGTTTTGTTTGCACCCGGTGTACAATAATATTTCATACACCGTAAGATATATTAAATAATTAATAATATAAATAATAATTAATATGATAAAATAAAATAAAATATAGTATATATAATATAAAAATATTTAAATAATTTATTATACTGTAAATATTTATTTTTTATGCATATTTTATAGTCGGTGTATAGTGCACCAGGTGCGTCCAACATTACTATGAGGCAAGTGGCAAGCTTTTATTGGCTGTTGCCTAATGGCAACGTGGCTTGTTGAGGTGCCATTTTGTGATTGATGGGAGTGTCAAATTATGTTTTACTAGTGAAAACCCCGCGCTTCGCTGCGGATAAATAGATTGATAAACATATAGCATCTTATAGCTGTCGAGAGTCATAAAACATACAGTAAAACATACATCTATATCTTATAGCTCTTCATAGCTGATTTTCATTTGTTTGTCATAAAAAATATAGCATAAATACAGTATTAAGCATAATTTTTCACGAAAATATAAATAAACTAACAGAACAATAAAATATATAATATAAATGCAGTATTAATTATAGATTTTCATAGCTGGTCTTCATTTGTGGAAAGACCTTCATCGAAACTGCAAATCAAAATAAAGAAGTTAGTTTAACATAATCTTATATATAAATAGTATATATTTGATGGAAGAAATGAAGGACATCCCAACTCACATAAGTCGTTTTTTTTTGGCAGGTTGGGTTTCATTTACATGATCGGCAAATGGCGGAGAGCTGTGGGTAAAACTATATATCTTTGTTGGTTAAAGAGACACACATATATATATAAAGTTAAGAACTTATTAGATTAATTTATATAATTATTTCTATTATTAGAAGAATACTGGCCTGAAGCCATCTTCACCGTATGGAAACAGTATAGGATATTGCATTGCCATAAACGATGGATGTAGATCGCTAATACGTCTCAAACATGTTTGGTGTCTGTTGTAGCAACGGTAAACTAATCCGACCTTCTTGGCAACACAAAGAAAATCTTGGAACAGCTTGCTTTCGATGTTAATATATTCTTTCGTTGTACCATAATAAAGCTGAACATGATTGACATTCATATTGAGGCAAATCTAGGTACAGTTGGTCGACACTTCGTGTTCTTACTTGTAAACTTGAGCAATCCTCCCCTTCTCTACTTGTCTCACCATAGGAGACAACCAAATTAGAGCAATATGCCTCAGTAATGCTATCTATAGTTTCCAAACGATGCTTCTCAGCCGCATTTCTACGACGGGTTAAGATAAGTTTTCTCCTCTTTCTATTCTCTCTATATTGGAGTCTAGGATTACCGGGTTCATCATGAATAATGACACTTATATGTCTTGTAGGGCGTTTTCGACAAACACTTCTGTGTTGATTAAGTATAAGGCGTCTTCTTTTTTTATTTTCTCTATATATTTGTAATATGTTCATTCAATCCTGAGGGCAAAGTACAGTAAAAAAAAAAAAAAGAGATCTGAGTGATAACTAAAGGCATGTAAGAGATATTAATGTTAATAAATTTGAGAAGTTAAATCTTAACCTATAAAAATGTTCTACTCCTAATTTTAGAAAGTACATACTTGAATAAGATTTTATTTTAACAATATAAAAATCAATCCAAAAAGCAGTTAATTATCAGTATAAAGTAGAAAAAATGGGGAGAGTTATGAAAGAAAAAGATCGGTGAGTACCTTAATATTGTAAGTACTTTCAGGTAGAGTATAACTTCAGAGTATGGTTGATTTTCAAGAAATAGAACAGCAAGTAAGAAGGCTCGTGTTGATGAAAGCTATCAAGTATCTGCAATTGCAATTAATGGCATACTGTATGATACCTGCAATTACACTGAGAATAGATGGAAAAAAAATGTTAGAATACATATAGAGTTTTTAACTTAAATAGATGGTTGCCTTTGTATAGAACACCCAAATGTAATTGGCGAGGGTGGCAAGAGAAGGAAGGTAATGAAGAGTGAGTGAAAATTTAAAAAAGAAAATAATTTCCAAAAGAGAAAAGAGGGTGGTTTACTCTAATTTTGTAAGTAAACAAAAGGTGTCCTTGTGAGTACATATAGTAAAACAGTTACATATAGCACAGTTATAAAATAGTAAACATATATAGCAAACAAAAGGTGTTTTACTCTACTTTATGTTCTTGCTAGTTATATAACTTTATTATAGTTATATTTTTTATATAAAAATTTGAAAAATGATTTAAAAGTTTGGATGGGTTGAGTATAATATACAACTGTTGAATGTGCAATAATCATTTTTCTAATTAAATATAATTATCTTGACAAAGACATTCACACATTCACGATTTGTTTTTTTTTTCCATTAAAAATTGTTTGTTTTTCCATTTGGGGGAAGTGAATTTGATGTTCTATTCAGGCCCAACCATATACTACAATGGGGCTTTTTTTGCTGCTGTTCTCCTGTGCCCTGTTCTCTCCGAGCATGTAGCTTGGCTGGGGCTTCCCTGGGCAAATGACGAAGAAAATGCTTACAGTTGGCTCATTTCTCACACTCTAGGGGAGCCCAGCTATTTCCAACATAAATTACTGTAGCAAATTGCCTGTGCAAATTGTAAAAAAACAAAAAATGAGCACAATTGGTTCATTTCTCACACTTAAACTGAGCCCAACTATTTTTCATGATAAATTACTGCAGCAATTTTTTTTTTTACGAAGCAAATTAAGAGTAAAAGAAAAAAAAGGAGGCACAGTTGGGGTGAAGAGAGAGTAACTAAAATAAAGAAGAAAGTTGAAGCTGAAGAAAAGGGAACAAAGGCTACATAACCTTGAAAACACAGAAAACGAAGGAAAGTACATATATTACTTTATGCCAAAATAAAAAGCCATGCGCAAATAGCTTTGGCCAAAATAAAAGCACGGCACCAAAATAGGACATGACCAGTTAGGAAGATTCAGTAATTAAGCCACATGATTGGACATGGCCTCAGAGGGATCCGTCTCGGCAGCAGGAGGTTCAGCAGTACTACGGTTCACTACGGCATAGCACTCCCCAATGGAATTGCGGAGCTTGATTCGCTCATTCAAGTATTCTTTTTTTGGGCAACTGTACTTATGTAACATTCCTTGAGAAAGTTATATTCCCGAGAAAGGTTACTATACTGCGCAGATAAAACGGCATAATCCGTAGTTTGATGATCATATAAATTTTTGTAGAGCACAGAGTCATCATAATTAATATCTTTGAATTGCAAATCGCATTCATCTTTAAGCCTCTTAAGAGCAAGGCGTGCAGCATCTTGCTTAGCACCAGCTGAAGTAGGGAACTGGGAGCTGGAACAACGAATAGTTTGGACCACAGTTTCGCTGCGTGGAATTTGCAAATCTACATAACCCACGAACTTGCCTTCGATATCCGTGGTCACTACAACTGGTGGCACATCCAGCTGGAGTTGTTCGTAAACCTCACGAAGCATCCTAACGTAAGAAAAGTGGATAGTGGCCATTGCTCCAACTGCAAGAAGGGGGGTTATATATATTTTTTTGGGGTAAAGTTCTACAAAGAAGGAAGTCAGAAGAGAAAAAAAAAAAAAACCCTAGGAAAACACCTAATACAGCTAAGAACAATTCCAAGTAGTTATTATAACTGCTGAAAACACCCATTCAACCACTGAAACCCAAGGGGAAAAGCAAATTCTAAATCATAAAAAACTAAAGACCAATACGTAAGTAAATTAAGAAGGAAATAGTTTGAAAAAAATTAATTATGCTCAGGTACAGCATAGTCAAGCATCCCTCGTCTCTTATTTTTCATCATTAGGTGAACAGTAGGTTAAAAGGACAGCTTACAAAACCAGCAACTGATATCATCAATATAGGGAAGCAATTATAGAAGAAACATTAGGAGGTGGTTGCCTTTAAACAGGCCTTCCAACCTAGAATGCCCAATTTAATTCAGTAAAATAACAATTATCATCACCCCACTCCAACACAGTCACGCCGATTGTTCACTTAACATATTGGCTGTCATCATTGCCTGGAAAAAAATAGGGAAACGAAAGTTGAAACGAAGAAGAAGAAGGAAAGGGAAAAAGCAAGACACAGCATAACTAAAAAAAATGAACAGGCCCTCCAACCAAAAAATGCCCAATTTAATTCAGTAAAATAGCAATCATCACGGCCTCACTTCAACACAGTCATGCCAATTGCTCCCTCTACATTTTGACGGAACCAAAGTTGAAACAAAGAAAAATTAAAAATAAGAGCAAGTAAGCAAAGAAGCTGAGTATACAAACCTGTGTGGTAATTAATTGTTTGGTTGCTAGATGCTCAAACACAATCTAGTTGCAACGAAATCAGCTTAAAGAGGCAACTAACAATCAGCGAACAGAAAACTTTAAAAGAAATTGGGAAAAGATAACAGAGTTCGAAAAAACACCAACCAAGAAATCCCCAAAAAAAATAATTACAATAGTTAAAATCTATATTTAAAAATAGGTAGACCCATGTTAAGTTTTAAAAAAAAGCAATTTAAAGCATTTCCTTCATCAGCTGAGGAGGCAAGCCCACGATGAACTACATGGTGAGAGTAAGAAAAGAATGTCTAAAAAAACACAGTGAAATCAGATTTGAAAATAAAAAGTATCAGAAAAGAGGGGAAGAAGAAAATATGAAAATGAAAGCATGAGGAAAGTGTAGTACAAACTGTTAGAACAAAATCTTCAAGTGAAACAGGAGAACTTCGAAAAAAAAGAAGAAAATCTGAAAAGCGTAAACCAAGAAATTCAAACACATAATCACAGTAGGCAGTAATTTATGCCGAAAACAGGTAGGCTTACATAAGCATGAAGTAGCAATGTATCAGACCTAAAAGGAGTAATCAAGTGAAACAAATAAAATATGAAAACAGTTAGCATCACCGCCTTAAAGAAGCAACAAAATCAGCTCAAAAAAAAAAAGATATGAGGATTCAAAAAAACACCAACCAAGAAATTCAAAGAAATATAATTACAGTAGGTAGAATCTTTATTTCAAAATAAGTAGGCTCAGATTATAGATTTCTTCGTCATGTGAGAAGGCAAGCCCAAGCTGAACCACACGCTGGGAGAACAGAACACCCAAAAAAACAGCAGCAGAAACTCCCAATACAGCAAAGCAAAGGGAATGGACAGTAGTAGACGGTTGCGCATGAATAGGCCATACAATCTGCTGTAGATGGTTGCCTTCGAATAGGCCGTCCAATCCACTACGGCCGATTAATTGGTTCTTTTTTTCAGAAAGTGTGGTCAGCTGTCTGGGTAAACCGAGCTTGGCAGTGCAAAAGAAGATGACAGTCAGGAGGAAAGGGTGTAAGGTAAAAGGTAGTTGTCATCATCGCCTCAAAAAAGCAAGGAAATAAGTTTAAGAAAACAAAGGGAGTAAAAAAGAAAGTCGCAAAAAAGTACAATGAAATCAGATCTGAAAAATAAAAAGCAGCAGAAAAGAGGGGAAGAAGAAAACATGGAAATGAAAGCATGAGGAAAGTGTAGGACAAACTATTAAAACAAAATCTGCAAGTGAAACAGGCAAATCTAAAAAAAAAAAAGTAAAAGAGATTCAAACACATAAGCACAATAGGTAGTAATTTATGTGGAAAACAGGTAGGCTCAGGTAAAGTGTGAGAAATAGACCAATTGAAAGCATTTCCTTCATCATTTGAGCAGGCAATCCTCGGCCGAATCGCATGCTGGGAGAGAATAGAGCACGGAAAACACCAAGGAAAAACATCAATATAGCAGAATCAGGCAATAGACAGCAGTAGATGGCTGCACTTGAATAGGCCGTCCAATCGGTTGTAGATGGTTGCCTTTGTATAGAACACCCAAGCCACCCTCGCCAATTAAAACTTTTTTTTCAGGAAATAGCAGACAGTTTCACAGCCTAAACCGAGTTCCGAGTTCACACTTTTTGTAACAGTTGTCATCATCGCCTATAAAAAACAACGAAGTTAGGTAAAGAAATAAAGAGAGGCAGGAAAGAAACAGTAAAAAATCATAAAAACACCGAGAGAAAACACCGAAAAAAAAAACCCCAATATTGTAGAGTCAGGCAATAGAGAGCATTAGATGGCTGCACTTGAATAGGCTACACTCAACCCACCCTCGCCAATTAATACTTTTTTTGCAGGAAATAGCAGACAGTTTCACAGCCTTCCCGGGCTGCGTGTGAATAGGCCATCCAACCTTCTAGCATTGAATCTCTTTTAAAGAGGGGCCATCCTCAGGGAAGAAGATAAGAAAGCCGAAAACTGATAAAAATTGGAAACTACAAAAGCAACGATCAAACGAATAAAAAAGTAGAGACACAATTCAGGGAGAGGAAATAGCTTGATCCCAAAAAGAAGTAATGAATGTAAACTATCAGTTTAGTGTAGTAAAGAGCAACAAATTTAATAAGGCAGCAAAACAACAAACTGTAAATAGTAGAGGGGGGGAGGCAATATATTACCTGCAAGAAAGCAACAAATTTAATAAGGCACTATACAAATAGATAGAGGGGGGCACTATAAAATTGTTTCTTTTCTGCAGCCAATAAGAATAGTGGGAAATAAAGTTTTCTAAGATTGTGGAATTATCGGTTAGTACTATAACTCACCTTACACTGCAGAGAGGACAGTACTGTACTTTTTCAAAAAAGCACATGCTATTTATAACCCCAAGCAGATATAATAAGCACACAGAAGAAGAGTAGAGAATTGTCCAGGAGTCTTTAGTTAATCAATTTTTAAATACAAAAGTAGGCCTGAATGATAATAGAATCCACTTGTGATATCACCCAAATCTTACAATACCTGTAATATTTTTTTTTTTTTGGGCTTCTCCGACTCTGGTTCGGAATAGGGGTCATACAATAGGCCTAGGGGTCATTTTTTTGGGTGCCCCTTTCAGAAGTAGGGGCCAAATAGATCTAGGGTTAGGGTCCATCCACAACGGTGCACACCATCACAGCGGTACAACGGCTGATCGACGGAACAGAATGGGCAAGGGGAAAAGCATAGCAGAATATAGAAAGGCGAGAGGAGGAGTTACCTGTAGAGGCCAGAGATATAGGGGTAGCACCATCAGCAGAGAATAGATAGGCTAGGGCAGAGGTAGGAGTCACCTGTAGACTCCGTAGGTATAGGTGCCAGCAAATCGCAAGAGAGAGAGAGAGAGAGAAGAGGAGAGGTGGCGAGCCATGGCAGGGAGGTAGAGAGAAGACAGATGAGATGAGAGGAGGTTCAGATTAGGGCAGGAGAGAGAAGGAGCCCTCATCAGAGAAGGGGCCCCACCGATCCGTCGAGGATCGAAGAGAGAGAATTCGCTCGAGCGAGAGATGGGAGGGATGAGAGAGAGAGAGAGCGAGAGAGAGAGGGCGCGAGAGAGAGAGGGGGACCGAGCGCATGAGAGAGAGAGGGGGAGAGAGAGAGAGAGGAGATGGGTTGAGAAAATGGGTTGGAGGAGAGAGATTAGGAGAGAGGAGAAGAGATGGTAGAGAAAGAGTGACCTGGGAGTCCCAAAGCATCCATAAATCGCCACGTGGAATAGGGCAATGTCCTCACGCCACGTGTACCGAAGTTCTGTCAAATTAAATAGTGTAAGATTACATTTACATTTACATGATAATATACGAAAATAATTTTAAAAAAATAAATAAATACAGGAACTAAGTCGTAATATTGGGATTGTACGGGGACTATCCATGCATTTTTCTCCCCGAAACGGCGAAACCTAAAAGCGAAGGGCGAAGCCCCACCCCCGCTTCGCTCCCTACTCTCTCTCATGTCGCTTTAACGAAGACGAAGGGGACGAGGACGAAGGGTTCCTCTTCGCACGACAAGGTTCGTCGCACTCTCCAACCCTAATCCCGCAAAATCCATTCTTAGCTCGTAATCCTTCTCTCTCTCTCTTTTTTTTTTTTAACCGAATCTTTTGCTCTCAATCTCTTCAAAAACGAGTCACTGGATCGAAGTTTGAGTATGTTGTTAGATTAGTTGTGTTTTTTGTGCCAAATTAAATTTTTTTGCTTGAATCAGAAGCTGTAATGCAAACATGGTGATGCGAAACTAGCATTTGAAATAGCTGGGGTTGGATTCGACGATTAGTTCGATACAATTTTGCTTTTGTTTTAGCTTCCATTTTGTTGGTTTGGATTGTATTGAGAATTGGGTAAGGGTGATATGTGTAGAAATTAGCGTTTGATATCATCATATAGTGCTTAGGGTTTATTTGTTGATCATATGGTGGACCTCTTGTTCTTGCTTTGGAGATTTCTACTTGCTAATCTTGCTATGTTTGCAAAGTTGTGCACCGGACTTTTTATTGGTAAATGATTTGTACTTGGGGGATCTAATTTAGCTTGAGATCTTCTTAGAATGTTGGAAATGGAAACTAAAGATATGATTTTTTTTTATTTTTTTTCAGTTAAGTGGAATTATTTTGCGGCAAAATGGTGTTGGATGTTATGCATTACTTAGCTGAGTTACTAAAGTAGCTCATTACCTTCATAGTTGGTAACTTGGCATTGCAACAATCCAACTTGTCGTGGACCTTTATTTCTTTTTGGAAAAGAGCATTGATTTAGTTTAAGATAATGTTAGAATCTTGTGAGTAAATCCCCAACGGTTTCGTTGTCTTAGTACTAATGTTAGAATCTTGTGAGTAAATCCCCAACGATTTTGTCGTCTTAGTACGTATGATGATATGATGATTGAAGTTAAGTTCTGGCAATAAATTACCTTTTTTTGGTTCTTTTTCTTGGTTGAGTTAAACCCAAAATGGCGCTTGTCGTTTTGCTGAAGTTTTATTTTATTTTATTTATTAATTGGATGAGTAGATATTATACGCAGAATTCAACTAAGTAGACTGGTCCAACCAACCTGTTCCTATGTTGAGTTGATTAGTTCGTTACATAACCATCCAACTTATCTGGTTGATCATTTCTCACAAAGCCAATCATTTGGACAAGTTTATGGTTATTCCAGTCCAATCGGCCACGATTCGGTTTTCTAACCGTTGGAGTTCCGTGAAACAAATTGCTTTTATTTTTTGTATGACCAATGTCCTATCGCTTGTACTTGAAAAGGCAGTGATTTAGAACACAAATTTGCAAGCATTAACTAGAGGGCAATTTTTTAAAGTCTTTTGCAATTTTTTCTTGAGAGCAACTCTAATACCGCGTGCATATTTTTTCCTTTGATTATTTCTGTTATGTGCTGATGGTTATATATATTTCTCTATTATTAGCTTAAAGTACTGTACCAGCTGCTCTACAACATTATGGATGGTGGGAAATCAGGAAAACGTAAATCAAGTACTTTCAGGGAGCGCCCACGCTCCCACTTTGATAACAGGAAAAAGAAAAGGCTAAACCCTAGCCGTGATGATGGTTCTATGTCCTCTAAACCGATTGATACCGTATATCGGATCCTTTGCCCCGTCAAAAAGATTGGGAGTGTTTTGGGCAGAGGGGGTGAAATTATTAATGCACTTAGAGATGAGACTCATGCAAAGATAAGGGTTGCTGATGCTATTCCTGGGGCTGAGGAGAGAGTTATTATTATTTTTAGTTATTCAGATCAAGGTACTGATGGTGTTACTTCCGGTGATAACGAATTTGAGAATCTAAAACCACATTGTGCAGCCCAGGATGCCTTGTTGAAGATTAATGATAGGATTGCGGCAGATGAGATTTTGCATGGTGGTGTGGTGCATGAAAAGAATGACTCAGATGATTCTGTCAATGCCCGCATTTTGGTTCCAAACAATCAAGTTGGCTGTCTTTTGGGCAAAGGTGGCACTATCATACAACAACTGCGGAGTGAGACTGGTGCGACCATCCGCCTTTTGCCGTCAGAGCATCTTCCACCTTGTTCCATGAGTAATGATGAATTGGTGCAGGTAATATTTTTTTGAGTACTGTACAGTATAGAATTTTACCTTAAACCTTAATGCAATATTTCTAGTGAAACGATAGTTCGATCCCAGAGAATTTCACTTCAATCCTGATTTCCTTGACTTAATACTAAATTTCTAGTTAACTGATATTTTGTATCTGAAATCTCGGTTAATTTTAGGTCAGTTGCTTTATTAGTTTGCCTTTTCGATCAAATTAGGACATCATTTCTTATTCCCCCCAAGTATTACGAATATGACACACTGTCACTCTTACCTCTTTTCAGTTGGTTTCGATAGCTGGAGAATTTAGCTGTATTTTCTTAATATTTGTTCATCTTGTTTATCGCGACACATTCTATCTTGTTTCCTGTTCAATTCTTTGAAAATATGAATTCATGATTCATTTAGTTTGCTTGTATAATTTGATCGTTGTGGTCGATCATGATCTGTAGAATCCAAATTTCTAGTAGTGATTTTTGGGGCATTACCTTTTGTACATCTAACATGTGGCTTTGGCTTTATTTTCAGATATCAGGAAGCCCATATGTTGTGAGAAAGGCTCTGTATGCAATTTCTTCTAGGCTGCATCAACATCCTCGCAAGGAAAACCCTCCTCTTGAAGATATAATACATGCTAGCACTCGAAGTTTATACGAGCCTGCTGGCCCTGTCCCTCCTTTACCTCAATCAGATACAATTTGGTCTCACCGACGTGGCGGTGCGACATCTCCAATGCGATGGTATGATGGTTATAGAAATGAACCATCTGCATATGCTCCAGGGGGGTTTAGCAATAGTCGTGGAGGAAATAGTAGGGAAACAACAGAAGAGTTCTCTGTGAGGATATTGTGCGCCACTGCTAAGATTGGTGGGGTTATTGGGAAATCTGGGATCAATGTAAGACAACTGGAACATCAAACCGCTGCTAGCATTCAAGTCGAGGACACGGATCACGAGGCGGAGGAACGGGTCATTATTATCTCATCTAAGGAGGTAAACTTTTGGGTTAATTACAAACTTAGTCCAAGTTTGATTCCTACTCTGATTTTATCCCCATAGTTTCACTTTAACAATTTAGTATTTGAAGTCTGACCTAAATTTCAATTCACTATTTGAAAATATAAATCAATTCACTCAGGTGCCTTCTGATACAACATCTCCAACGATCGAGGCTCTTCTTCTGCTTCAAAGCAGAGTGAGTACAACCTCCGAGAAAGGGGTTGTGACTACTAGGCTTCTTGTTCCGTCAGGTAAGGTTGGCTGTATTCTTGGGGAACGTGGCAGCATAATAACAGAGATGAGAAGGCGAACAAGGGCAGATATTCGCTTGTTCTCTAAAGAGGATAAACCGAAATATACCTCTGCAAATGAGGAGCTTGTGCAGGTGAGCATTATATATTGTCCTTAATTGATTCTTGCCTGTGTTATGGTTTACTTATTTGTTTGCTTTTTATCTTTTTAACTCTTTCAGATTTCTGGAAACGCAATTGTCGCACGGGAAGCGCTTTCTGAGATAGCTTCACGGCTTAGAACAAGGACTTTTCGAAGCGGAAGTGGTGTTATGAATCCTGCACCACCACCACCTCCTTTCCATGAATTTTATCCTACAGAACGCATGCCTCCTAGAGAATTACCGCCACCTGGAAGTCCATCTTTCTATAAGGAACCTATGAGTTCTTACCATGGGTATGCTCCTCCGCATAACTATTCCAGTAGAGGAGGGCCTATGGTTTCTTCTTACCATGGCTATCCTTCTCCAGAGAGCTTTCTTAGTAGAGGACCTCCACCATCGTCAGGCATGCCTAGAGCTGGGAATTCTGTTGGTTATGATAACCCAAAGGTATTTTTTCTGATTTCTTCTTCTGTTAGATTGCTTTGCTATCCTCTCCCTCTCTCTCTTTATAATGAGACACCCCATTAGCAATAATAACTCGTTGAGCCCAAACTACTAGCCCAAAATGCTTAAACCTAGTTATTATCATTAGGGTCCATGGTCTTTTATATATCCAATCGTAACTCCGTTCCCATCCATTGTGGGACTATTGGGGTATACTCCCTTCGTTTAGGCCTTGACGTTCTCGTTAGCCTAATCACACACACAGCCCAAGATCATTAGGCTTAACTATTCGACCTACTAGCAATAATAACTAGTTGGGCCTAAATCACTGGCCCAAAATGCTTAAGCCTAATTATTATCATTAGGGTTTGTGGTCTCATATATACCCAATCACAACTCCGTTCCCATATGATGTGGGACTATTGGGGTGTCATACTTTCTCTCGAGGTTTTTTTTCTTATGCTGCTGCATTTTATTTGGTTCTGAATTATGCTTTGGAAGGTTTTTGAATTTTTACCCTGAACTTCGTCAATAAGAATTGTGCAGGATATTGAAACTTCAATTTTTTTACGTGAGCCACTATTTCTGTGAAATATCACATGAAAGATGTTTGGTTTTTCGAAGAGCACGTCGGAGGAGAATATAAACATGCAAAGCTGTAGGTTGTACTTAGCGGAAAATTAAGTGCTTTTCATCTTCTTGTTGATGCTTACAATTTTCATGCATGCTTAAGGAATTCAAAGATCCTGAATATTATTACACATTGATCTCATGAAAGGCTGTGCAGTAATTCATGGTATTAGAGCCATAGTCCACTGGCAGTTTTACGTTCAATTATGACATCACTTTATTGCCGCAAATTTTTCTTCCCAGCCTTCACCTGTTGCTCATGCCATTTCTGGTTTCTTAGGCTCTGCATATGATTTTCCGGTTTCTTTTCAGGGTGCAGCACAAATTTATGAAGCTCAGGGTTATCCAGGACCAAATACTGCTGCTGGGTACTATTGTCTTCCAACTTTTCTGAATACTAGCAGCAACTCACTTGCTATTAACACAAGAATGAGTACCTAAGAGGGACAATTAGATGACGCATAGTTAGTAGGGTGGGGTTAGTTAATGGTTTAATTGGAAATTAGATATTTGAACTCTCACAAAATCCAAATAGATGAAAGGAAGTTGTAATTTCTCATAATTCATATTCGAATTTAATGAGATAATGGTAGTTAGGGAGAAAGAGAGAGAGAGACAAAACGACAAAAACAGCCCAAGTCACTCTTTTCAATTTTGTATATAGATATGCACCTATTCAATGAACATCTAGGAAATCTGGTCCTCTGGTGGAGGAAGGCCACTAATTGGTTAATTGTTGTACCGTAAGCAGGTATCCAAATAGAAACAACTCTGTTGAGATGAGGGCTCCTAACAATGCGGCTGCATCTTACATGGGAGCAGGTGCTAGCAGTCTATCTGACCCCCGTCAGGTATTCTCAGTGAAAACCCATTTTGAATTTCCTCGAGTTACTGCCACGTTCAGATAGTCAAGATGATCTTAGCAAAATGGTATAAGATATTTAAAATGTAGAACCCTGACGTTGAATTATTTTTTCTTTTTTTTTCCCCTTCTTGTGGTTAGTTTGAACAGAGTTCCTACAGGGACGCCTACAGATCAGAACAGAGCTCCTACAGAGATGTTTACAACTCAGATATCAGATATGGATACAACTGAATCATATCCTACCGGCACTTCAGACTTACTAGCATTTAAATGTTAGGTGGATCCTCTTACCACAACAAAAAAAAAGTCTCTTTCGATCTGGAAGCTCTATATTCATGTATCATCCTGGTTAATCCCAGATTTTTTGAATCGAGGAACAAGTTTCATAATCCTCAAAATGGTGATCTCAACCTTGAAATTTGACGGATCTTCTGACCAGAAGAAAGCAGCATAGAGCCTTCTGTAGGGCTTCATGACTTTGAATGGCCAGGAAAGACCACCATCCCAAGTGCTATTTTTACGCACACAGTTAGAAGTTGATCTTTTTGTGACATGTTAGATTATATTAGGCTGTTCGTAAAGCTTTTACCGAGCTTAGAGTAGGCTAAAGATCATGCGGTAAATTCTATGCTTGCAGTACTTGATGTTGTGACCAGTCGGTGTAGGAGATCGTATTCTGATTTCTTAAGCAACCATTTGAAGTCTCTAACTTGCTTGTAGCTACATATGGGAGGAATTTTGAGTATTTCTGTTGTTAAATAAAAACAAAAAGTTTCCTAGAACTGTATTCGAGTCTACCTCTCTCTCTCTCTCTCTATTCTTTTTTTCGATTTTGGTGGGAAACCAACTAGATCAGCATAAAGGAATAAATTTTGCCTATGTTGTTCAGCTTCTAGGAGTAAATTTTGCCTATGTTGTTAATCTCTCATGTTCTTAGATTTAACTGATGTCTTTGTTCCGAGAGGTTGCTTTTCTCTGTCATAGTTTTTGCCCGAGTACGATACTGAATATAACTAACAATTTTTTAGCGTTTCTTCATTTATCTTTGACAGTTTTGTTATATGAATGAAACTGAATACAGAAGTATGATTGGTCCTCGATCATACTGTGTCCAATGCTTTTATCTGGTAATTGTCCTTATTTTTTTTTTTTAAAAAAAAATTTCCTGGGTGGGAGATTAAAGCCCGCAAGCAAGGTTCTCTCTCTCTTTGTTGTGCTCGTAGAACCTAAATCGTTACACCTTTGATCTTCATAAAATTGGAACCAACCTCCAGGGGATTATTTTACTGCTCGATTAAAATCACAAAAAAAAAAGAAAAGGAAACACGTTCGAATTTATACAAAATCACATCACACATACCGGCAAAGTTTATGAACAAGGTTCACCGCCAGCAAGTCACCAAAATATCCTTCCCATGAATAGTTTTCTAGACCCTGCAACAGCGGAACCTTCACAAATCGGCAATCGGGAGACCTAAGCAACTAATACTTCAGCATATTATTCTGTACCAGTAAATATGTATAGAGAATCTCTATCCAACAAAGAAGACAAAAAAATTGCATGACAGTCCCAACATAGAATAGTATTATATCTGGGAAACCATTCACAATGAAACCGAGCGACCAACACGCCAAACAAATAGTTTCGGCATCGACCGTTCTTCACTGAGGCCTGTAGTAATTGCCATGTTGAGAAGGCGGATAAGACCCGGGAATAGTGTACGGCGGTTGGGTATAAGGTCCCTGCTGCTGCTGTTGCGGTGGTGGTGCGTTGTAGTACGGCCCGCGCCATCCTGGATAAGCGGGTTGGCCATAGTCGGTGTTGGGCGGCTGCTGCGGTGGCTGTTGTGGTGGCTGCTGGTATTGGTGGTAAGGAGGAGGTGGTGAGGGGGCATAGCCCGGGTAGGGTTGAGAATATCCCGGCCTCGGTTCGCTGGGTGGATAATGGTACGAAGGTGGTGGCGGCTGAGCAGGATGGGTTGGGGGCGGGGAGGTCTGTTGGTTCGGTTGAGAAGGAGCATTTCTTTGCTGGTTCGATCTGTGACCTGTTTTTCCACCGGAGAAGCTGAATCCCGCTATCTGCCTCTGTACTTCCTCGATCATCTCGCGGCACTGGATCTGTCGGGTCATTATGAAGTCGCTGCATTGCTGCTTTATGTTGTTTATCGCATCCTGTTAAAAGATTATGTAAGAGGGTAAGTGTCACATTAAAGAGGCAATATGATGAGGTAACTTTGGTACGTATCATACTCATGTGTAGCAACTTGCGCACCTGTAAAGTAACATAGAACTTTAACCCCTCATTGATGTTCTCCTTAATTTCCCGGTATTTTGCAATGGCAGCTGCGATTTGCTTGAAAGTTTTCTCACGAGCAACTGGCAAGGTATTTTGATAGTAAGTACTTAATCAACAACCGACCATCCGACAAGCGCTATATACGAAAACAATCACTATTGAGGGAAATAGAAGATAAGCCTCTGCTTTTATAGCTGTCGACTACTTTCTCGTACCAATAGTCCATAAATTAACGTATTAACATTAAATCAAGCATATCCAAGAATGTATCACAAGCAGCAGAAGAGTGATAAACAGGAAGCACACATAAAGAATTTAAGCAATCATTCTACCACCTCAATGAGGGAGAGAAACAAAGAAGAAAATACCTTTGTAGTCTTCCAGATTAAAGACGGTCGAAAATTCATCATTTTGAGCCTGTCGACAAAACAAAGGAAAAGAAGTATTTATTTAGCAACTGAGAGTCTAAATCCAATTATACAGAAGGTAATCAAAACGATTTTTACCACTAAGACAATGCTATGAAATCTAAGAAATGAAGGGTATGTATAAATTGAACAAGGGCATTTCACCAGGTAAAAATACAGAGCAGGTAGCTTGCCTGTATTTGCAGTAACAATTGCTCCTGTGCCTCTATATTCTTAGCAATTTCTTGACAGATGGGATCATACTTTGCTATCTCCTTCTTAAAGAGATCTTCATGTGATCCGGTGCCAGCCATCAACTTTGGTAGGATATCATCCTGAAAGAAATACAGCATTGGCACAGTAGACCATTACTGGCTTGTCAATCCAATCTACAAGCTAGTAAAGTGCATTATAGAAGAAAAAAGTTAGTTAAAACAAAACTGATTATTGAAGCATGATCAGCACAAGCAATTATCAGATTTTAGCAAATAATGATACACCTCCAGTAAAATAAAAAAGGTACGCAATCGAGTAAAATAAAAAGATTACAACTTTGACAACATAGAGAGTCAAATTTGCTTATGGTTTAGTTAACACTAATCCATTTACTAGTAAAAATCAATAAGTGGTCCTTTCTTGTAAAGGCAACCCTGAAGCACTATCTCTTGAGTATCTGCAATTTTGTAATGATCAAAATTCTATGGAAAATGCCAGAGATCATATACAACGCAAGCCACTTCAGGTATGTATAGCCATCATCTTGACATGCAGACAAGGTAGACAGAATATAAATCTTCCAAATATCGATTTCAACAGAATACTGAAATGTAGAAACTAGGTTCCATTTTCTCGTTTTAACAGCAAACAATCTCAAAGGAAAAATTAGGAGAATTTTCATAAGCACAATAGAACCCACACCTTTCTCTTCATCTCCTTTAGCATGTCTTCAAGGCCTGCCCGTTGTGCTCCTAGATTCTCCAGTTGCCTCTGCATGAACAAGAATTTGTTAGTACAAGATACTAGATTTCTGTGACACACTGAGGATGAATTTTAAAATAGACTTAATCCAAACCCTTTTTATTTAGCTTGCTTTTGTAATGCCCCTATTGAATGAGCAGCAGGCCAAAAGAGAAATTACGAAAGTAAAATATTAGTTCACGCGTTTGCAAAGAAAAGATCTGATCCAGTACTTTTTCTCACTTCAACTTCCCATATTGGAAAATAACAGGAGTAGTGGAGAACTCCACGGCACTGATTCAAGAAAGAAATGCTCCAAAAGATCAGCACTGAAGGGAGGTAGCTGTTGAGTACCAGATTGCAACAAAGATCTAACTGGGCGCTCTGCGTGACCCAGACAAATAAAGAAAATGTATCAACGGCCACTCTCGCAACCAGATTCTAATATTTCTGTAGTGCTCAAACTGTCTGTTTTTAGATTATCATGACTATTATTACGATTTTTAAGTTCATAATTATAACCTTGAGGGCTGAATTCAGCTTAATATTCGAAAGTTTAATTTAGTCGTTGATAAGAGAACAAGTACCCCCCTCACACCCACCAACCCCACACAAGCGCTCTCTCTCACACTCTACCATGTTGAGATGCCTATACATGTATACACTATACTTCCAACTTCGTGTCTAAGAGTACGTCTATTACCAGTCAAAACTGAAACTGTAATAATCTCAGCAATTAACGGATGTCAACACTGTCGTGTGGCTGGTGCTACGTACTGTATATCTATGCTGAAGATTTCACACATAACCACAGCATAGCTGAATCAGTGTTTCTTATGCTGTAAATTATAAACAACCAAGATGCAAACTGAGGTTTGCAGCATCACAAGTTCTACTAATTTAAAAACAAGACTCTTAGATTGTTGAAATACAATTTAAATTGATATGCCGAATGATTAAACTCTACATTACCAAGCTCTGTTTGAGGGCTCCAACTATAGCATCTTCATTCCCATCCAACGACATTATAGGCCTTGCAATACTTGGAAGGGCAGATTCTATCTGCAATTAGTAAAACAATAGGGTAAGTTCACAGGAAAAATAAAGTCAAACTACAGAAGCACTGTGCTACCGACATATGAATGAAAATAAGCTATAGTGTTCCCAATTCAAACAGGTTAATAAAACATGATTATTTATTATAAAGGTATGACAGATATGCCAGAATGCAAGCACTTAGGGCCTCATAAAGTGCTCCCATTAGCAATCCTTGCTTCACAAGCTCACTAGATCTTGAAAAGTACAGATATCATCGGATTCTAGTCATCCATCAAAAGAAGAAGAGTTAAGGAAGCATAAATGACTATCTAAAAAGCAGAGGATGGAAAAAAAGAAGTTGCTGCATGATGGAGTTGCAGATTCATCTCGGTCCACAACTAGATTCCTCAGAAAATCCAATCAAGCAAATGTTTCAAAAGAAAACTGGCAAGTTATACATCAATGAGGATAATTAGAGTTTTAGGTTGCCATATAAATGGAAAAACAGTACTTCATGTATTTACATTCACCTGAGACAATATTTCATTCACAAAATCAACAAATATGACGGCACAGGTAAATCATACCGGTCTGCGGTCAAGAATGGACATGAGAGGATAGTTGTCTTTAACGGCTCGCTCAATCCGCGCATCACTATCTGCTGCTTGCTTGAGATTTGCAGCGAACCGGTTCAACCGATCCTGTAGGCTCTTCGTCAAGGTGCTGGACTGAGGCCTCGTCCACCGTGTCCCAAACTGGGTTCGGAATTGCGCATCCTCACTAGCTTCCTTCTGCATAAGCTCCTCAGTTTGGACCAGCAGTTCCTGATTAACCCTCCTCAAATCCCTGAGCTGCTGTAACTCAGCTTCCAGGCCAGCAGGTCCCCCGCTGATCTGTACGGCTTCCACGTCTTCCTTAAGATCCAAAGGTAGGCTGATATTACCCTCCAGCGATAAAATAGAATCTGGCAGATCCATATCCTTCAGTCTAACCCTCGTTATCTCACTTCCTTGCTGCAGCTTCTCCGCTTGAGTCCTGATGATGTCATCAACCATTTCGGTGTATCTAGAGAGGGCTTTCATGCTGCCATCAGGAACAAGACCTGAGAAGAGCCTCTCTTTGCTAGCATCTAAAAGTTCAGCCATATTGGTGGGCTTCACGAGAGAAGCTGCAGGTAGAGCACCCAAAGAACTTGCTGCTGGGACCCGCATGAGATAAACCCGATCATTCTCCTTTTGAGCCCTATCTAAGTTGCGATTCATATTACTCTCTAGTTTGGAGACAGCATCCAAGAGAGGCGCAGCAACTCCCTTGGTGGTCTTCTTTGCATCAGCTAGGGCACTGATTCCGATCTTTAATCGGGCTATTTCCTCTGCAATCTCTTCCTTCTCATGAAGCTCCAATGAATACCTATAGCAAGCCTCAGCATAGAACTGAGCTGCCTTCAGTTGGACATGCGCGACCCATGTCTTGTCAAAGTGCTGGCTAAGCAGAGCAGCATTCAGGGCAGCATAAGCTTCCTCATAGTAAAGGCCGACCTGCGAAATTCACAGAACAGAACAGAGTTACAGAACAAGATTTGCAGTTTGAAGATATTAAGCTTCAGGAAGGAGAGTACATTTCATTTCATTATGCTTCCTAATTAGTATCAGTTCCGATACTCTTTTTCTCTTCATGTAAACAATAATAATAACTCTAAACTTCAGTTTTACTGTATTCTACAAGATACCTAGTCAATCAGATCAACATGATTTCACAAAAAGTATTCCTAATACAGTATAAAAGCGGGTAACAATTACGACAAATATTATACGGGAAGAGCGAGAGGCCTAATTGTTGAGGATCGCATTATATACCTGCCTTGCGATCTTGGAGCAGAGGCCGGGGGGCTTGGCGTCGGCGATCACCTTCTCGAAGAAGCACTCCTGGGCCTGCGCGAGCATGAGCTTCTCCAGCATCGCGGCGCACTCGGGCGAGACGTCGGCCGTCGCCCCCGCCGCGGCGGCCTTCCCGGCGACGGTCTCCCTCAGGAAGGCGAACGCGCCGGCCGCGCTCTGGAACCCGCCGCAGGCCTGCTTGAGCCCGGCGGCGGTGGTGCGATCGGCGGCGAGCGCGATCTGCGAGTACACGGCGGCGAGGTTGAAGAGCACCGCGGCCCTCTCGAGGTGGATCGAGGGCAAGGAGACCTTCTTCGAGGCTTTGAAGGCGTCGAACCAGGTGAAGGAGAGGGAGTTGACGTGGGATCGGTCGGGGGAGATGGGGAAGCGGGGCTCGACGAGGGCGAGGGCGCGGGAGTAGGCGAGGAGGAGGTCGCGGCGGAGGTCGAGGGAGGACTCGGCGGGGGCGCGCTCGAGGTCGGCGCGCATCTGGCGCACGGCGGCGAGGTCGTCCTCGGCGCGCTGGGCGTCGCGCTCGGAGAACGTCGCGGCGATGTAGTTGCGGAGCGGGCGGTAGATGTCGACGGGGCTCGTCTTCTTCTCGTGCACCGCGAGCATCACGTTCACCCCCGCCGACGGCGTCGCCATGGGAGCGGTCGCAGAGAAGGAGGAGGAGGAGGATCTAGAATTAGGGTTAGGGTTAGGGTTTTCGTAGGAGGTCACTTCGGGGCGAAGGAAGAGGAGGAGGAGGAAGAAGAAGAAGAGGAGAAATTGGGATCTCGGGAGTGGTTCGCCAAAAATGGGGGTGCGGGGGGTTTGAGCTTTAAGATTCGTGCTCGATGGGCGGAGGAGGCTCGCGCGGTGATTGCGATCGGTCGTTGGCGCGTCTCGGGATCGGCGCGGTCACGCGCAAACGGTTTAAGCGACGGTTTTAGTAGAATTATTATTATTATTATTATTTTAATTATTGAATTTTTATAAGCTTTGATATTTTCATGTTTAAAAACTTTTTATTTAAATTTGACTTGATTATAAAGGCGGGGCATTCGAAAATCTCGAAAATTATAAATATTTAAAAATATAAGTTGTTTCTTATGTATATTTTATACTTAAATTGTGTATTTTATTTAGGCTTCGTTTTGGGATGAAAATATCTTGTTTGTTTCTGTATATAATATCCGCATATCGCGATGAGTCGGTTACGATATATTTTTTACGATTTTATCGAAAATCTATTTTTATCTAATGACGTCAGATGGATCTCACTACCAAACTAAGCCTTATAACTTGAAGATATTTTCAATTTATGTGTCAAACGAGCCCAACAAACGCAACAACCCTCCATCGATTCTAATTTATTTACTGTAAGAAGATGAACACCAACACCCACTTAGAAACACACAGGAAAAGTCTGCAGTGTTAACATTCACAGCAAAGTTGAGACACTGCCGACAAAGGATCAAAGAGTGGTGTACAAACGAGTATTATAGCATTAGAGGATTAAAGAAATACCTAATGGATGAAATTCACATAATAGACAAAGCTGAAGAACAAGGCGAGCTCACACCGGATGTAGTATCGAATAGAGAAGATCTTAAAGCAAAATTAAGAGGGGTTCTAAACGATGAAGCAGCCCTATGGAGAATTCGAGCCAAACAACACTGGTTACGAGAGGGCGATGGCAACACAAAATTCTTCCACTCCATAGCCAACGGCAGACGAAGATCTAACAGGATTGGCACGATTGCCGAAAACGGCGTTACTCACCATTCCGAGGAAGACAAGAAAAATTACTTCTATAACTCATTCAAGAAACTTTTCACACCGGAAGAGAACGCCCCAGCCTCTTTTGGGGAGTGGAGTAGTTTATTCGACACAAATCGAGTATCGGCCACCAATCTAACGCGGATAACCGAACCCTTCAGCATTGACGAAATAAAGCAAGCAGTCTTTCAACTGGGGGGTGATAAGGCGCCGGGACCGGATGGATTTCCGATTAGGTTCTATCAAACCTTTTGGGAGACCGTAAAGGAGGATGTAGCCAATATATTCCAGGAGATGTACGAGGGAAGACTCTCCACAGCCCCCATTGACTACACGTTCATCTGTCTAATCCCCAAGAAGGAGGGGGCCGTGAGGGCAAGCAACTTTCGACCTATAAGTTTAGTGAACGGGATCCAAAAGATCTTATCAAAAGTTGTGGCCAATCGACTTGAGCAGGTAATGACCGATCTTATATCCCCGTCGCAGTCAGCCTTTTTGAAAGGAAGGTGTATTACAGACGCGTACGTCGCAGCTTCCGAACTTATCAGTTGGGGTACCAAGAAGGATATTGAGGGGGTAGGCGTAAAGGTCGATTTCGAAAAGGCTTACGATAGGATTTACTGGCCTTTCCTATTTCAAACTCTACGCTGGTGGGGATTCGACGACAAATGGTGCACGTGGATCGAATTATGTGTGTGTTACGCGAAAGTAGCCATATTAGTTAACGGAGAGGCGACCAACTGGATTAAGACTAAGAGAGGAGTACGACAGGGGGACCCGCTATCTCCTTTTCTCTTCCTGTTGGTGGCGGAGTGCCTGGCCCGTTTGACTAATGAGGCCACGACTAATAATCTTATCAAAGGCATCGGTCCGTCTACCGAGAGTACGACTACACTCATCCAATATGCGGACGATACCTTTTTCTTCTGTGAGGCTAGAAGAAGGTACATGAGAAATCTCAGGTTTTTGTGGCATCTATTTGAATGGGCTTCCGGAATGAAAATCAATAAAGAGAAGTCGGAACTGTACTATCTTGGTCAGATAGAAGGAAAAGCGACAAGATTGGCGAATTTACTTGAGTGTAGAGTTGGCTCTTTCCCGACCAAGTACCTGGGATTGCCGCTCGCTCCTAGCCCACCCTCAAAGGAGACTTGGTGGGGGGTTATACAGAAAGTCCGGAGTAAAATTGACGGGTGGCAAGCAAAACTCCTTTCTAGAGGAGGCAGACTTATCCTAGTCAACGCAGTATTAACCAACCTGCCTCTATACTTTCTGTCAGTGTTCAAGGCACCTAAGTGGGTGATCAAGCATATTGAAGCTCTTCGTAGAGATTTTTTCTGGAAAGGCGGAAGCAACCTCCCAGGCAAGGGCTGCTTGATGGCTTGGAAGAACGTATGTAAGAGTAAGAAAGAAGGAGGGCTAGGCATCTTGGACTTAGCAAGTATGAATCGAGCCCTCTTGGTTAAGTGGTGGTGGAAATTCCACACGGCACCTCAGTTAAGTTGGACTAAGATTATCCGCGACTTATACTACCGGCGCAGAAAACCTTTGATGGAAGGGAAATCTTTTAGACCCCTCTCTTACTGGTGGAAGGGGGTTCTAAATCTTAGCGTCATTTTCAAATGGGGAATGGTCTACACCCTAGGCAACGGGAGTACTATCGATTTTTGGTCCGATCGATGGTGTGGGGATAATATCTTGCAACTGTCGTTTCCAGAGGTTTACCAGATGACGAGATACAAAAGAATAAAAGTCAGTGATTGCTTTGCGATGAATGGATGGGACTGGACTAGGATTCTGGGAGTCGATGGTGCGCTTTCACAAGGGTTGAGCTCTAGCCTCACAGAATTTAAGGAAAGAGTGTCTTGGTACAAGGTCGATCAGAGGCCGGATTTGATATTTTGGCGATGGAGCCCCAACGGGCTTTTCTCAGTAAGATCGACATATTTAGCTCTGACTGACGGAGGTACGAGGGACGCACGCGCAAGCAAGATTTGGAAACTCCGAATCCCCCTAAAAGTAAAACTGTTTTGCTGGCTCACTCTCAAGAAGAGACTGCTTACTTATGACAGGCTTGTGAAGAGAGGGTGGGAGGGAGATACAGCCTGTGTGTTATGTAGGGTGGAAGAGGAAACGGTGGACCACTTATTCATACGCTGCGTATTCAGCAAGTTTATTTTAGTTATGAGTGTGGACGACGTGCAGGCTCAAGACATGGGGAATGATGTGGATTCAGTCTGGGACAGATGGAAGGGCACGAAAGGTGTGAATACCTCGTCAAATAGGCTGAAGGAATTAGTGGGTTGCTGGTGGGTCATCTGGAGGACCAGGAACGATATGATCTTTACGAAGACTCAGCCGGACCCAGTGTTAGTAGTTCAGATGTGCAAGCAGTTGATGAAAGATTGGGATTTTCTTCGCCCCTCTAACTAAGTAGTCCTTTTTTTTTTTTTTTTTTTTTTTTTTTTTTTTTTTGTCTCTGTATCCTCGAGGCCCAAGCTGCCTCACCCCTGTAGCCTAGTTCATCAATCCAATGAATGAAGCGGGTAGCGTGCTACCTTTTTCTCAAAAAAAAAAAACACCCACTTAGAAACCCATCTATATTTTGCTTCTCCTGAGTCTAAGCTGAGCTCAAACGTTTCTTATCGATTTAAATGTATACTAAATCAGAACTTTAATACAAGTGTCCGAATAAGTTATTCACGTATAACTTATTCGCTATACTCTTGTTTGGATGTGAGAGTAAGTTATTTTTGAATAGCTTATTCATGAATTTTTTTTGGATGGTAGGAGGCAAAAAGTTCGATTTTTGCACTTTAAAATGTCTTACCATCCATTCTTAGGTAAGATGCAAAATTGTTCATGTTTGAATTTGGAAATAAATTATTCTTAAATAGCTTATTCGGCAAAAAAAAATTTCAAAAAATTTAATTTTTGCTCCTTAAAAGGTCTTGCCATCCATACTTTAGTAGGATATAATATCTTACCTGTAAAATAATTTATCTATCTTATTTTAAAAAATTAACTAGAAAGTAAAATATGTTATTCTATTCTGGACGGTTGATACATTTCTAATCTACCAAATACTATACCTTATTGAGTAAATTAAAGGTATACCTAGAATAAGATATTCTTACATCCAAACAGAACCTACGAGGAGGAAAACAAAAAGTTTGATCTTTACCCCTTGAGAGGTTTTGCTGTTCATTAATTAGTAGGATATCATATTTCATCGAGAAGATGATTTATCTTATTCCAGAAAATAAGTTGAATGTCGAAATGCTATTTCTTTCTAACTGTTTGACTTTGTTTCTAACTTTCAATTATAATAAAAAAAATTTCGTATCTAATAAAATATTACTGAATAATTTATTCTAACGTCCAAATAGAATCATAAAAAACCCCAAAGGCCATAAATGAGTTCATGGTATATTACTTTCTTCTCAACAAAAATTTAGTAAGGATGGTCGCATTAAAAGACATTATATGAATGACATGAATTAAAACTATTTCTCCCTTGGGAAAGATATTATTTTCCTAATTTAAACCATTAACTCCTACACGGAATTGAGATTTATATACAAGTGTTGCTTTGGAAACAAGAAACTTATATACAAGTATATAAGATCACCCATCTCAAGTATCCACTAGCCCAATAAAATACAAAAAAACTTGGCGCCCAAAATACTTTGATCATCTTGTTTAAGTTCCTTACGAGTTTGAGCTATGCTCGGTAACCCCTAGAATCACGTCCATTGGCGTCGGGCGAACGAGCGACGCCGCGGGCAAAGCAGGCAACGAGCTCTCGCTCGGCACCCGCATGAAATAGACCGTGACGTTCTCGCGGTTCGCCCTCTCCAGGTTCCGGCTAATGTCAAGTTCGAGCTGCGAGACGACGGACGCGGTGGCGGCGCCCTTCGCGAGCTTCTTCGCGGCGGCCAGGCCGGCGAGCCCTGACCTGAGGCGAGCGATAGCAGGCCTCGGCGTGGTACAGTTTGGCCTTCGTCTGCGCGTACGAGCGCCATGTTTTGTCGAGGTGGCGGTCGAGCGGCGGAGCGCTGAGCGCGGCGACAGCTTCCTCGTAGTAAAGGCTGACCTGAGTGTGCGACACAAACAGTTGAGCAGATATAACAGGGTTGTAATGAAAAGTTTAGCTAAGAAATAAAACAACGAGGAGAAAAATTACATGGACGTGATCATAAATTAGACAGCAAGTGATTTGAATTGATGTAAATAGAATTCGAGATACGTGAAAAATTCATAGGAATAAAAATAAGAACGATCCAAAATGGCTAGTAAAAGAAGCAATCCAATCCGATTTCGATTTCTAGATACGTTGGTTATTCAATTTGTAAGTTTTCGCTGCCCGCTGCTGCGGCGACTTTCGACGCACCTGCCGACGCGGGGGAGGGCGCGGTAGTAGGTGAGGAGGGCGCTGCGGCGGGGACGGAGCCGCGGACCGGCTTCTCGATGTCCCACCGCGTGGTGACGACGCCGGCGGCGGCGAGAGCTCGGCCCAGGGAGCTGCTGCGGGAAGCGGGGGTCGCCTTCTTCTCGGGGACGTAGAGCATCATTATTGCGTTCGAATGTGCCACGAACATATGTAGGATTTTGATCGGTTTTAATGGAGAGGTAATAATAATAATGTAATGCCAGTGCTACTCGGAGAGTTGATGATATGCTTTGTGTAATTTTTATCTCATCGATTTTATCCATAATTTAAATTGGATGAATAGATCCTACAAGATTGTCCGAATTAAATTCTGAGCATGGCTTCTTCTTTTTTTACTTTTTTGGGTGAGTTTTAAATAGTTTAATGCGAAGTATGTTCGAATACCTTACACTCTGATCAGATGGAATCAGATCTGAGTTATAAGATGTGGGATTTGGATTCTGATGCTATATGATATGAATCTACTGTTTATCTTCACCAAGTTAATCTCCTGATAAGACGAAGTTTTTTTTAAAATTAAAAACGAATAGGAATTGTACTATGGGAGGGATTTTAAATCTAACGTTTTTATTTAAAATCAAAAGTAACTAGTTCAAACTTAACAAAGAGCTTAGTCGTAGATATAATACATCAAATGTGACCACTGATTGAACATTGCATCGTAATACTTGAGCAAAGGTTAGTTTACACATTTTGACATCTCTTTTTCGCAATTTTTCAAGTATAATTAACTCAAAAAGATGTTCTTCAATCATGAGCACTCTTTTTCGCCTTCTTTCGTGGGCGTCGCTTCCCATTCTTTTTCGGCGATATCGAAGTCGACTTCATTTCCTTGCTCCTCTGCTTCGTTGTGTTTTTCCTTTTCCTGCCCTTACGTTTTGCCGGTGCCGGTGCGTCCTTCGTTAACTTTGCTTTGGCATCTTCGTCGTCATCCGAAAGAGAGCCATTTTCAGTTATCTCCTGATCATCGCTCTCATCGACTTCGTCATCCGAGCTTAGAACTAGATCTTCCACTATATCTTCGTCGGCACCAACATCTTGTTGCTCATCATGGCTTCGCTTCTTTGCCTTCTTTTCCTTCTTGACCCTGCGGACGGAACAAATTGTTAATCTTCGAGGGTTACGACGAAGAAAAAATTTAGCTGACGAACAAGTAGAAGCCATACTTTGTTTTCTTCTTTTCTGGCAACCAGGATGAACTGAAAACAGCAGCACCTTCTTCAACATCCTTCTCGTTGTCTTCTTCCTTGAGATCTGAGAGCTTTTTCACAAAAACAGATGATTCGGCCCCAACGAGGACGCTGGAAAAGGAACACCAGGAATTAGACAAAGGTATCACCAACTGCTACTCTCCTTAAAAAAGTAAACAAAAACACATGGAAAATGAAAACCAGCCAATAATAAACTAGCCAACCTTTTTTCCACCATAGCATCACTTCTATTCTGGGCTCTCACACGTAAGCTGGCCACATATCTCGACAGAGGGCTGCAGCCGCTTTCCTTTTCAGCCTTTTCAAACAAAATCTCACTAGGTTAGGATGGTATCAACAAAGGGAACGAAATGAAAAGAGTAAACGATCGGACATGCCTGGAGAAATGATTCGGCAGCAGGGTCATTTGGTGAGAATTCGATAGCAGCGCGTTTCGAGTTTATGAACTCGTTGTTGGCCTCCACCTTGAAAACAGAAATGTAAGAGTGTTAATTAGAGTCTGATTTCTCTCTTGTATGGAAATGGTTTATACTGTTTGGGCAAAGCCGCAGAAAACACATCACAAATATTTTGATTTTCTTTTTTTCACTTTGCTCACCTGAAATACTGAAACAAATATACTACCTCCCTTGAACTACAAGTTATCACTTAGCCTCCTCCCATTAGTGTTTATTACCAATATCATGCTTATAGGTTGATGAGGTAAAAATAAAATGTACATTTTAGTATTTCAGGGGTAAATGTAAAGATCATGATATTCGTAAGGGGATTTTGTGTCTTTCACTCATGTGTATAGACAGTTCCAAGATACCTGATGGATGAGCTCCTTTATCTCTATTCGGAACTTGTCAGCTCTAGTGTTCTTGCAAAAGGTTCGTAACCGAACAAGGGGAATAAATGACAGCTCAAAGAAGGCAATCGAGTAGCTCCACTGTGCCAAATGTTCAGCAAGTTCTTCAACCACAGAGTAAATGCATGCCTCTTGAAATAAACGTGTCTTCACGGTAGCCTTATCTACCTGCAAGAAAACACTTTTTTTTTTTTTTAGTTTCTTTGCAGTTTATCCAACAAAAGCTCACTTGCTTTAACACTCAGAAATTTTGCAGGAATACTCGTATATATGAAAATCCCTAAACATTAAATGCAACAAAGTTCACCTGTTTAATATTAAGCAGATTGATTGCTTTGCCAACACCTCCGGTGGGGGTTTTACTCAGGTCTTTCATTTCCAGCATATCGAGCAGAAGGGAAGATACAGGAATAAAGGATCCAGTGGCTCCAGCTATACGGTTGAGCATCCTCACACATCGAAGCCGTAGTGGGAAGTACCGCAGAGTAGGAACCAAAGATGCTACCCCGTATATAATTTGACTTAGTGGATAAGCCAAAGGTCGAAAATCGGCTTCTGAGCTGTAAGAGCATATAACTCCTGCCCAGAGCTCGAGGCACAGTATGAACTGCCATTCGTAAACCTTCTGATATGCTTTCTGCAGACATATGAAAGAAAAAACATCAGATAAAATTATTAGTTAAGTTTTTCATTTAAATTTCTATGTAACTGAATGCTGGTAGAACATTCCAGCAAACAGGGTGCACTTACGACACATTTACAAAACACACTTACAATATCAGACTTTCCAACTAAGATAATTTCAGGACACACAATATGTAATAGTAGGAATCACATAAATTTCATACAAAGACTAAAGCAAGAGAACAAGATAAAAATGTAAGTCAGACTTACCTCTACTTGTTGCTTTGTAGCCTTGTTGCTTTCGTTATGCTTTTTCTCTTTTTTGTCTCTCACTGCCTTTCAACCAAAAAAAAAAAGGTAAAAAACTAAATAAGCAAAAGATAAAAAGTAATCGGCACAATGAAAAAAATAAATAAATATGTACATGAAATCTTCATGAAGATTGTCAACATAAACAAAGATATATGTAAATACGATAACTTGATATTGTATTACCTTAGGCCCTCTTTCAGTAAGAGCACCACGTAAGACCACTGCTAGTTGACGAATGAAAACAAATGCATGTTGATATGCTGAGGGTGGGTCCACGCCATAGAGTAAAGTGACACAATTTCCCAGGAGCTGAATGTGCTGCAACTTTGATCTACTTACTGATTTAGAAAGCTTGCAATTCAAAACATAAGCCTTGTATACACCTCTAAGTATCGTATCAAGACAATCAGAACCGAGTCGAACGCATAAATCTCTAAGGAAGAAAAATGAAAATAGAGGAGCAGCACCTCTTCCTGTACCCCAACAGTGAAGCAAAACCTGAAGTTAAATAAATCATGTGTCAATGGCATAATGAAACCATAAGAAAAGGAGATATTACTGCATACTTATCTACTGCAAAAATATTTTCTAATAGAAAATTAACTTCCCCCGTTAAATGGATAACTGAGCAACTTATGATATTTATGTTATACTTTCGAGGGATATATATATGGAAATTCAGATTTTACACATGTTAAAAAATTATGACTTTCATGGTATATACATGTAAAAGCCCTGTACAAAAAATTATAGTTCAACTTATTAAATTAAAAGGCAGAGGACAATCTCTACTCACCTTAACATACTTTCTCAAGAGAGAGGGAAAAGCAGCTAAAAATACAGCTGACGCCTTGACACGCCTCAAGGTAAAAGATATCATCGTCTCATCAGTCATTTGTGTTAGTATATGGAGAGCATTACCAAGATATAGTCTCATTAAGCTTCCATGCTTCTTCCACATTTTAGTGGTCGTCAGTTCCATGACTATCTCCTTCTTTCCTCCCGATATAGGGGCATCAAGTAATCCTCTAAGTACTCCATCCATTTCGTTCAGAACAAACACCATTATCTGATTAAATACATTGCTAGAAATGATACTAAATTTTGGTGCTGAATCATTTTCTCCATCATCACCGTAATGGCACGCTGCACGGAAAGCTCGAAGAAGGGATCGAACTGCACCAACTTTCCTGTCTTTTTTGATTGCTTTGCACCAGGAATCAACCATTTCAGTCGTAATAACTTTTGCGGACGGTTTCTGCTCCTCCTCGACGATAGGTTCGGACTCCACATCTTCATCAAAATCAGTTACTGTATCCTCCTAAATAACATGTTCAGCAAACAGGTTGCTTCCATAGATTCTTAAGCAAAAAAGCAGTAATTTTTGAAACACAAATGCAATGTATACTCACATCAATATCTTCGTCGTGAAACTCCAAGAGCTCCTTATCAAACTCTTTTAGATACTGATAGAACTCAGGATCCTGCAAGAGTACAATGCCGATCACATCAGAAGCAAATTGTAGAGATGATTCATGCCTCACTCCTTTCTTAAAGAGCTGAATAGGCCACTCGACAAGCAACTGACCATACATTCTAGGGGAGAAACAAATTTAATAACTCGTTTAAGCCTATCACATGAACAATAAGAAGAGAGTTCCCAAGTGTGAGCACATTACCAGCTTCATGGACCAAAAAAAAACCCACCTTTTCTTGAAGCCTTTGCAACTGTTTCACGTGCTGTTTAGCTTTCCCTCGGGAAGTAGAGGGGTTCTCTTCCTCCCCAAAGCTGCTTATCTCTGAAAACCCCAAAGTAACATAACTCAAACACCATCAAAACAACAAAAAATTATCAAATACAAAAACGGAGATCATTAAAGAGTACCTGATTCATCAATATCCGACATGGTCGCGCTCAACGATTACGACCAAACTACGGAGCTTTAATCTGGTAATAATGCTAAAAACACAACAGGATCCAGCAAACCTCCTCTCCGATTCTTCCTCTATGCCTAACCCTAAGAGACAGAGAGAGAGAGGTGATAGTACTTCCACTATCTCGATCGATCCTCGAGTTAGAAGCGCTTCTCCGACCCTAAGCAGCTTCTCGGCGAAGCCACAACCGAAGGTAGGTAGACTCCTCCTCCTCCTACGCCTTCCCTCGGCGGCGTCGTCCTCCGCCGCAGAGGGCGGGGCTCTACGCTGAGCGAGAGGGCACGAGGCCGAGGTCAGAGCCCTAGGAGGGAGTCGCCGCCTCCCTATGCGGCGGCGCCGCCGCCGAGGATCGCCGGAGATGGTGGCCGTATATACTCTTTTGCGTCTCCGTTGGAGATTCCTCGCCGTCGCGGGGAGAGAGAAAGAGAGAGGAGGGTTCGATGGTGCGGCGTTGCCTGTGATAACTGATAATAGTTTGGTAGGGTTTAAGATTATTGGGGCTTGGGTCAATTGGGCCCGGTCCAACTATTACAGATCCGAATCCGGCCCGGATTAAATTATGGCCCGTATTCGTTAAGGATTATTTAGTAATTACACCATTCATTTCCTTTCCAAAATTTATTCCATTTTTTATAATTTTATTTTAATTGTGATGCTAAAGTGCTCAGAATCACATCGTTACATGCTGTTTTTTCCTACTCTTTTTTTATGCCAATTCGGCGGGCACAACACTGCGTTTAAAAAAAAAAAAAAAAATGTATCCAATAGTATTATACAAATCACAATACCAAACACGATCTTAATTTTTTTAAAAAAAATTCACCAGAAATTTTTAGTACAGGATTTTTTGTTTAATGAATAATCTTAATTTTGCACTTTTTAATGGATTGTTCATAAAATGGAATTGATTTTGAGTCAAGATAATTAAGCTGAACGTAAAATAGTAAATGATTTTTTCTCTCTTTAAGGTATAAATTAAATTGGAGTAATTTCTATCTAAATCTATTGGTTGAAAATAGGAACATAAATAATACCAATAATTTTCTATTTCCTAATTTATCAAGACTTGCATAGTAAGAAAGCTGGCATGAATATTATGAGGAAGATATTTTAATAATATTGAAATAATCTTAACATCAGTGCTACCTGTACACCTAACTTTTTTATAATATTAAAAAAAATTATCAAATCTTGCGAATCGCATGAGATTTGCCTATATCGAAAGAAATCATATTAAATCATTCTGAACTAAATAAAATACCCTCAACCTCTTGGGCTTAGTCACTGCCCAAAATACGTAATCCGGATTGAGAGTTTAGTCATATTATATCTCATATATAGGATTATCTGGGGTCTCACAATCTCTCCTCCTTTAAGTCCTGACGTTCTCGTCATACTTAGGCTTACAAGTATCAGGCGATGTGAGACTCGTCTTGCTAGCCTAAACCGATCTTATGGTGAGCCACGCTCCACCCACAATAGTCAACAGTATGAGAGTCTCGCTCTCCCCGCTGTATAATTCTAACTCAGCCAAGACTCATCTCACACTTCCGGCTGGTAATTAGCTCTGATAGCATCTGATACCAACTATGACGCCCCAACTTTCTAGGAGATCATCCATTATAGGACTATTCCCGTTCTAGCACACTTAACTCTCTCAACCTCTTGGGCTTAGCTACCGCCCAAAATAATTAAACCGGATTGAGAGTTTAGCCCTATTATATTTCATATATAAAATTAATTGGGATCTCACAATAGAAAAATAATATTAAAAAATACGCACAATTTTTTGCCCAAAAAAATAAAGAAACTTCATAAATAACTTTCACCAAGCTTTGTCATCCCACTTGTATGTTGTTCTTTTTTTCCGACCACTTGTCAATTGCATGCGAACAACATTAAAAATAGGGTTATTTGCATACACGTCCCCACAAATATAGTAAATAGCAAAAATATCCCTGCAAAGTTCAACTTTTGCAAAATATCCCTGCAAAAATTTTAACTCTTGCAGATATATCCCTCTAGTCAGTTGCTGTTAGAGAACTGTTAATTTTTTAACAGTGAGTCTGTGAAATGACTCTTTTGCCCTCACAAAGAAGAAGAAGAAGAAGAAGAAGAAGAAGAAGAAGAAGAAGAAGGGGGCGGCGGCGGCAGCGGCGGCCGGTGGCGGCGCTCCCGCTTCCCCTTCCGCTTCCACCCTCCCCCGGTCGGGTGGCGGAGCTTGACTTCGAGTCCCTCGGCCTTCGTGGTGACGGCGCCATCCTCGCCGCGATCCGGCGCCTCGAGCCGCGGATCTCCACCGTGGTCGAGGAGGAGGCCGACCTCGCGGCGGCAGCGGCAGAGAGGGCGGACGAGGGCGGCGAGGAGGCGGCGGAGGGGGCGGACGAGGGCGGTGGGGAGGCGGCGGAGGGGGCGGACGAGGGTGGACGAGGGCGGCGGGGAGGCTGCGGAGGGGGCGGATGAGGGCGGCCGGGAGGCGGCGGAGGGGGCGGACGAGGGCGGTGGGGATGTGGCGGCGGCGGCGGAGGAGTCGGCGGAGCGGCGGGAGCGAGCGGCGGATCAAGAAGAGGAAGAGGAAGATGATGGGGGTAAAAGAGTCATTTGACCTTCTTAACTAATGAGAGTTAAGAATTTAACTATGGTTAATTAAAAAATTCTAACAGAGTATAACAGCAGGGATATTTTTGCAGACGGTAGAACTTTTGCAAGGACATTTTGTAAAAGTTGAACTTTGCAGGGATATTTTTGCTATTCACTATATTTGTGGGGACGTGTATGAAATTAACCCTTAAAAATATTGAGCACAAACTTGAACTAAATAGTCAATTAAATGAAATTTTTCACTAATCTAATACCTTTTTAGATCTTATTAGGATTGCGGATAAATTTCATTGCGTGCAATGAGCGAATATGTTGGAAAAAAAATATTTCGATTGTTTTTGTATATTATATCACGTTGCACGAATCACAGTGAGTTAGTTACAATAATGTATTTTATTATCACACCAGCAAACGAAGAAATATAGTTGAATATATTTTCGACCCAATTTTATTTATTTTTAATAACATATGATGTCTTTTAATACCTAACAACAGTCCTTTAATATTTTAAGCTTTGAATGACATTTAAAATTAGATAAAAATTTAAACAATCGTGGAGTGTCTTACCAAATAAGAAATACCACTAATTATTAAAAGTAGTCTGCAAAACAACAAAATATTAATTAATACTGCACAAATTACATGCTAGTGTATATATATATATAGAAAGAGAGTCCGGCTAATGGTGCTTTTAAAAGTATCAAGCATTTAATACCGGTAAGTTTTTCACTGTTAAATCTATTTCTTTGATCATTTTCAGCTGTTAGATTATACTATTCAACCAACCACTCACTCAACCCTAGAAAATTATTATCATTCTAATCGTATATTTTTTTAATTCGAGGACAAAAACTCTATAAGTATCAATAACTTATACTTTTAAAAATATGAAAACTCAATTATATATATATATTATTAATTAATAATAAAATAAGCTTTTGAAGAATACAGTTGTTTCATACAACAATAATTGAGATACAGAAACATTAAATAAATATATTATATTTATTCGTCTGAATAGTATTTTTGCAGAAGTTCCAACTAGGGTAGGTGGCTACTGCTGCGGTCAAAAGCACTTCTCATCAGGGACACGTGTCGGCAATCCGCAGCAACAAACAATAACTAGTGGCAGTGATTCGCACTATTTCCATTGTCAGATCCGCTGTACTTGCATCCGTGCAAAATAATTGAGACTGTTTTGTCCATCGTTCATCCTGCTTTAAGATCCGTACAAAATAAAAAAGGTATTCACGTGCACGCGTATCTTATAGTCCACCCTCTACAGCGGATCCCCACACCCACTGGTCCCTTTCTCTTTTATCGTGCTCTCTCTCTCCTGGTGGGTCCCGTGCTCCGCTAGTTATTATCACCTCCTTTAATAATAATAAATAATAAATAAAATAGTCGTTATAATATTTAAATCGCTACCATGTCAGCGGTGACTAATACATTTGCGCTCACCGGGGCTGCAGAGAATTCGCTCCCACTCTTCTTCTTTTTCCTCTTTCTTTGTTTCGAAATCCCCCATTCGTGGCGGAGGAGGAGAAAGAAGGGGGAGGGGGGAGAGGGAGAGAGAGGTGAAATTACCGCGGAGCCCTTCCTCTTCCGCGGCCCAATCAAAGCGAAGAGGAGTGAGTAGTAGTAGTAGTCGTAGGAAACGCTCCCGCCCATATTTCCCTCCGTTTTCGCTTCGTCCTCGCTCGAGCGATCGATCGAGCGATGAAACCCTAGCGGCTGCTGCTGCGGCAGTGGCTCGGCCGCTGCGGGGATTCGTCGCGCTCGTCCCCGGAACGCGACAATGCGGGCGAATTGAATCGGAGAGTCGGCGCCGGCCTCGTCGGAAGCGTTTCCCGGAGAGGTTTCCGGATCGGAATGGTGCGTTAATGGCGACGTTACGTTTCTCGCTATGATCCGTGTGGTTTTTTGGGGTCTTTTTGAGCTAGGGTTTTGTTGTTCTTGGTGTTGTGTAGGATTGGGTTAGCGACAGCGACGGCGGGGACGAGGTAGATTGGGAGAGCGACGGGGAGGGAGAGGAGGGGCAAGCGCCGCCGATTCGCGATGTTCCGAGTTCGTCGGAAGCGGGCTCGTCCAAGAAGGTGGTGAGCCCTTCCTTTGTAGCGCGCGTGGGAGTGGTTTTTTCTTGCGCATTGCTTGAATTGTTGTTTGTTTCGCTGTAAAATTTGAAGGATTCGGAAGGGGGAGCATCTAAGTCTAGGTCTAATTCTAATTTGATGGCGCATTTTGTCGCCATGGGTTTCTCTGAGAAGATGGTTGCGAAAGCCATCAAAGGCAATGGTTAGAGCTTATTCCCTCTTGGAGTTGTTCTATTTTTTTTCTGTAATGTGCCTCGCGAATAATTAGATATTTCTTTTTGTGAGGTTGCAGGTGAAGGAGATTCAGAAGCCATACTGGAGTTGCTGCTCACGTATGGAGTAAGTATTTGCGTTTTATTACTATATTTACTTTCGGCGAATCGCAGAGTATGATTACTATACGCCTTGTTTGGTATTGTTGTCTTTCTTGTGAACAAAAATCATGTGTGGTTGGATGTGTCGGCGGATGGACTTCCCTACTCTTGTCATCGTTGGTTAGCTTACAATGCAATTTGTTTTGTTGATCGACGGGAGCCTGTGCAATAAATGAAAAAAGAAGCAAAAAAAGAAATATTACTAAGCTTTTTCTTTTTGTTTCCAAACAAATCTCATAAATGTGTAGACTGTAAGAACTCCATCATTGCACGCATGCTCTATCACATAGAATTTATGTTTAGTTAAAAAATAGAAAAATGAGAACAATATCAAATGAGGCCTTAAGTATATTTTCTGCAGAAAAAGCATATTTATAAATTCCAGCCTTTTGTGACATTGTGTTTATTGCAATGCAGGCAATAGATAAATCTCCCTCGCAAGAGGAAGGCTCTCCTGCTGGTTGTTCTTCACCTAGTGATGATGATAATTGGGATGAGGATGAGAATTCAGATTTGGACGACTTCGATGATAAGGTACCTCTAATGCTTGTGCTTTTGGGGGAAGCTATTCACTTGTATTTACGAATTACGCTGGATATGCTAGATTACATATATATATATTGAGAATCAGTTGTGATGTACTACTATCTTACATGAAGATTTTGGTTCCTTATTTATGAATATGAAGACCAACCAGATCATCGAATTGGAGAGATTATTATCTGGTCAACCCGGTCCTACCAGGCACTTTGGTCCGGTTGCAAACATTTATTTTTTCTATTTATTTTTAACTTTACGTGTAGATGCTTATTCAATGTGAATGTGCCTTGCCTATTATGGGAAGAGATTATTTGGGTTTTTGCCATTTTGTAATCTGGATCACTGTCAGTCGGTTTTATGCCTTATTAGGTGATGTCATGCAACACATTAACCTGACTCTACATATTTTTCCTTCATATCTCTTTTTCTTTGATGTATCTTTCAAATGCAATTTTTAGCTTGATAATTTGCTTTATATTTGGATATCTGTTTTGCCATAACAAGAGACATAATTGATAATGATGAATTATCAATTATCATATTGCTGTCTTCTTTATTACATCCATTTCTAGGCTAATCTAGGCTGATTTATGTTGTGTTGAATTCATTTGAAGCAGTGTACATGGTAACAAAATATGAGAACTTTATGAACTAATTCGGGCACTACTACAAAAGTTATTCTTGCCATGAGCTTCTTATAATATGCCTATTATCCGTATTTACATAATAATCGTTTCACTACTGAGACAAGGAAAAGGCTGGAGAATTAAATATGCAACTGAATACAATAAAATTATCAGATTCTATATAATTATATCCAAAGCAATGTCTTTTGTCTGTTATAACAAGGTAAGGGGGGCTTCACAAGCACCAAGATAGAGTGTGTGCTTGTTGCTTCTATCCTAGATGAAGCATCCACTACTGATATATGATTTGTGCAATGTTACTGTTATTTTTGGTACAGGATTTTGTAGAAGAATTAGCAGAGAAAGATAAAAAATTGTTGACCTTAGTGGAGATGGGTTTCACCACACAAGAGGCCTCCTCAGCCATCGAAAGATGCGGTAATTCTTTCATCTGGTTGAAATGCTGTAGTTATTTTGGTCTCTTCTAGATACTTAATTGGTGGTGGCCTCATAAATATCCACTCTTTTGTTTACAATCATAACGCAAAAATGTATAAAGACACCCTGAACTATTGGCCATTTTGGTATAATAGACTCCTTCGTGTCTTTTTGGATTGATACTTGGACATTTTCTCCAATTTTGATTTATTTTCTTTTCCGATTGAAGTTATTTGCATAAAATCAGTTAGTTTCTTAAAGTTAGGAATGTACATATGAAGTTTTATGAGGGTAATCTGTTGGGAGACAAGCTAGAACTTCACTTTCGAAGGGTAAACCTTTTAGGAGATAATATTTAGATTCTCTAATTGAATATTCCAAGATTTCATCCAAAGATGCTTAGCAGGGAACTCTTTGACAGTAAGAGTTGAAGTTGAGGGGTTTACGTCAAAAGGTGCTAAGATTTTTTTTCTTTTTCGAAAGAAATGGTTTCAAACTTCAGGGACCTGCGTATAAATTTCCTTTCAACCAGACAGACTTGTAGACCCATCCAATCTTGCTAATTTATTCGATATTTCTAACCGCCTCCAGGTCAAGATGCACCTGTCTCTGAATTAGCTGATTCTATCTACGCTGCTCAGACTGCTGAGACGGATTCTATATATGCTGCTTCTTGGTCTGCTCAAGATGAGGTAATTGCTTAATGTGCTACCTACTGTTATAATTACTCTGTTCAAGTTTTACCTTGTTATTGAACCCTCACTATCTTTCCTTTGTCCATATTTTTGGTCACAGCCCTTTTGTAGCTTCACCTCCTTCAGCAGAGATAATAAAAGAAGAAAGTATATGGATGATAGCAACAACAAGAGAAGGCGCTGCATAGATCAGAAGAATCGTAACAAAAATGTATCTCATGATGATGATGACATGATATCTCTCCCTAACCCGATGATTGGGTTTGGTCTCCCAACCAACAGCATGATGCATGTGGTGAACAGAAGGCTACCAGAGGCGGCTATAGGTCCGCCATACTTTTATTATGAGAATGTTGCCCTAGCGCCAAAGGGAGTTTGGGCAACTATCTCACGCTTCCTCTATGACATAGAGCCAGAATTTGTAGATTCTAAGTACTTCTGTGCATCCGCACGAAAGAGAGGGTACATCCACAACCTTCCTATAGAGAATAGAGTTCCCCTTCTCCCGATGCCACCGAAAACCATTCATGAGGCTTTTCCCTTGACAAAGAAGTGGTGGCCGTCGTGGGACCATAGGACCCAATTCAATTGCCTGCAGACCTGCATTGCTAGTGCAAAATTGACAGAGAGAATTCGACGTGCTCTTATTGAATTCGGTGACCTACCATCGCCACGGGTTCAGCAGTATGTGCTGAATGAATGCAGGAAATGGAACTTGGTTTGGGTTGGACTAAACAAGGTCGCTCCTTTAGAGCCGGATGAGATTGAGTATTTGTTAGGGTTTCCTAGAAATCATACAAGAGGAATTAGTAGAACAGAGAGGTATCGGTCTCTTGGAAATTCTTTCCAAGTGGATACAGTGGCCTACCACCTATCTGTCCTAAAGGATATGTTTCCAAACGGGCTGACCGTCCTATCTTTGTTTTCGGGCATCGGGGGAGCTGAGGTGGCACTTCACCGGTTGGGAATACACATGAAGGCCGTCGTTTCTGTTGAGATATCTGAAATAAACAGGAATGTCCTTAGGAGTTGGTGGGAGCAGACGAATCAGACGGGTAAGCTGATTGAATTTGTTGACGTTCAACAGGTGAACAGTGACAGACTTGAGCAGCTGATAAGCACATTCGGTGGCTTCGATCTCGTGATTGGCGGAAGCCCGTGCAATAATCTCGCGGGCAGCAACCGCCACAGCCGAGATGGGCTCGAGGGCGAACAGTCGGCCCTCTTTTATCATTACTTTCGCATCTTAGATCTTGTCAAGTGTATCATGGGAAAGAACTAACTATTTGTCAGAACAAAACTCCTTTCGAAGACGCCACCTTCTCTTTTCTCTGCTTGACTTTAGTTAGAGTTGCTTTATTTTTTTTCTTCTAGGAAATAACAAATAGATCATTTTCAGTTTGTTTTAGCAGCTAGTGGTAAATCATGATTCAGGATGGTGATGTTTTTTTCTTTTCTTGTATCTGATTTTTTTTGAAGCAATGCTTCACTCAAAGCTTCATATCGACCATGATGGAAGCCATGTCGATGTTGATCTTTGTGCTAGATAGAACAATACAATGAATTGTTCATCAATTATTGCAAGTCAGCCGGAGAAATTCTCCAATGCTTCTGTCGAGTGCCGAGGTGTTTCAACTAATGGATCTGCTGCTCATCTGTTGAAGTTGTATCTTCAAAAGGGATTCTTCTTCGATAAGGTAATTCTCTCACTGCATTTCCTTAAGTTAAACTTTATCTGCCTTCCAAGTTCTTAGTATACTTTGTATTAGCTATTGCGCATGTGGTTATGGAGAGATTGTTCACTGTGCAGCATGTATTTTTCATCCAAAGCATCGGATTTGTGCGCTTGCCATTTTGGACTTAATCACTTAAATAGCTGTGATGTTATTCGATAGCTAGGCTAAGGTCTAGTTTGATAATATGGTGGCTAAAACATTACTTTTATACTATAGAAGGTCTAAAAAATTTGAAAGGTGCTTTTAGGTTTTTCTTTTTGTATGATATAAAATTGTGATTGTAATAGTAATTCTAAAGCATTGAAGAAGGAAAGATTGTAAGTATTTTAGAATATTTTAGAGCTTTCATAATATGAAAATGATATTTTTAGCCATTACATTACTACCAAACTAGGTCTAAACAAGGCAGGCTGGAAATTAGCTCATTGCGTGGATGATGGAATAATGCCCCAGATTGGGGAATGAGAGGAGAGCGGGCTAATGGGCCCCTGTGAGTTTGATAATGATTAGTTCTTTGTAATCTGATCATTTGTTGTATCCAGTGTCTGAATTTAGTATAAGTTAATCACCTAAAAATTTGGTTTTAAGTGTGGATTTGATATGCTGTGGTAGTATACCATATCATATTTTGTAGTCAATTGAAGATAATTTCATTTCACTTGAATACAGTACATGAGGAAATTAAGATAGTTTTCCAACTAATCAAGTTGGAAAATTTTCTCTATAATCACGGGATGAATAAATTCTATAGCGTCAGAACTTTGCCGGTCAAAATTGAAAATCTTGCATAAAATTGACTACGTACAATGGGCTTCGCTCGACTATAGTAAGTGATAAAGAGCATCTCGAGTGAAAATGCATCGGATATAGTGCTGACGTAACGTTCTTAACCAATAAAATTATCTTCCTTGAATTAATGTTCCATCATGATTAATAAAAAAATGTTTTTATTATAATTTTTTTTTAAATAGAGAGATATGATTAATTTGTTACTGATGATATAGTACAAGTGTGACACAGTAGACTTCCTCTCACGAGTATACTTCCTCTCGCGAGGTTGCTTACTTTAATTAGTGATGGCAGCACGTTTATTTGCATGTCTCTTTAAGAGATTAATAATGATGAAAACAATTCACAGAAAGATCTTTTAGATCTTTTGTATACAAAAACAAATGGATACCTGCATCTCCATCTTAAATTTGTGAGGAGACACAAACATGACGAGCCATTATTTCCCTTGGAAATTTTCATTCTTGCTAAAATCATCTGCAGTAGAACCTGAGACCACAGTGACAGGAAGATGGTTTACTCTTATTTTAGCAAATTCCGGAAGAGAGAGAAAAGAGCCAAAATTTCCCACAGAAAAGGGCAAGAATCAACTAAAAAACGTTTTACCATAAAGTTGCAAACTGAATGTCCTCTTACGTTCTCAAAACTTCTTTTTGGAAACAAATATATAATTTTACATCTTAAATAAGATTTCTCATCTTAAATACATGCTGGGGAAATTAATTTCCTTCTGCCTTATCATAGTTTAACACAACATGGACGACCAACTTATATGGATTGCAAACTTACAAATAAATAACACTTCTCATACAGGAAAATTTTCCTAGTGTTACAAAATTGTTACCTGTTGTTTCCTGATGGCTATCCGCAAAATCTTTCTTCAAGGTAATGTCGGCATTATGGGAAAACTTCGCATCAGAATCATTCTGTGGTTTTTGCGCTATTACTCAATCTGAGCTCCATTTTTATGTTCATTGCTGCCAACTCAGCCGCCAAGTACTTGAAAACATAAGGCATCGCGACTGTTTCCATCCCTTTGCTTGTTTTACAGGCATGGCAAGTGAAACTCTTGGGAGCTCTCGCGGGTGGAAGGCCGAGGATTTCCCGAACCGCCCTTTTTTGAGGTTGAATAGTGGTTGCTGTAAGTACACTTCCACAATTGGAGCAAACCTCCGCAATATGGTAATCCGAGCAAGAATGCAGCCGGTCATGTAATAGATAAGCAGCTCCATGAGCAAGCATCGCGTCACGCTCCATTTCCCCAAAACGTATTCCTCCGCCCCGTTTCCTTCCTCCTATTGGTTGCCTTGTTATCTGGTCTACAGTTCCAGTAGAGCGAACCTGCACGTAGAAAAGGCAAAGTCAGTGTAGCTCAATAGATGATGAGCTGATGACCGAATGTCGAACATGATTAGGGGGATTTGAGAAGAGAGGATTCTACACAGGTTAGTTTGATTTAGCGGTTGTACATAATATACAGTTGTAGGCTTCTTTTCTTTCTCCCTGCTAACCAATTACAGCATGCCCCTTAAAAAGAATCTGCAGAACAAGATTTTCTTGCATCCAAATAGGCCTTTTAAAGCGATATATCAAACTTGATGCCTTATCTTTTTATTTTACTGCAGAAGCAGCATGTACTCTATACTTGAAACTATTGCACTTTGTTGGTAACATCAATCTACATCAGCTTTTTCCTATTAAATGTAAAGATGTCTAAAGTAACTCAAAAAGAGAAACATGAAAAAAGATCTTCATAAATACATCATAGATTATAAAGCAGCATATCCGGTGCTTGCTAGAATATTAGTTTAAGGCGTAGGGAACAATCATCCTTATGCAGAATAACTAGTTCATTGATCTAGGAGTAATGCCATAAGGGTGTAAAGAAAAAAAAGGGAGACAACAGAGTCCTGCTGACCTGAAATTTGTCTGAGACCATATGTCGAAGACGCTGATAATAAACAGGTCCAATGAAAATCTCACAAGTTAGCTCTGTGCCAAAAACTCCACTATACAGAACCTCCACTCCATGATAGTTAAAGCCATGCGAGGCCAGCAAAGGGCCTAGTTCATCAACCACAGAGTATGGTTTAGATGGCTTATCTTGGTCGGCATCCTTTGAGGTAGCAAAAGGTGTGGCATCTACAAACTTCCCATGCAGACTGCCACCCTATTGAGAAGAATTTTTAAAACAACATTAATATGAAAGATAAACATGAGTTATATAAAGCTTCCGCAATTAAATAAAAATACTAGTTACACAAAACATTAGCTGCTGAAATTGAAATCAATGTCAACTTTTTTTTTTTCTTCTTTTTTTTTGCTGCTTTCTCTTAGGTAACAGTTAATATAATGCCCAGTGATAAGGAAGCTCTGCTTCACGATTTCTTGCCGCACAGGAAAAGACAAATAACTATTCATACCTTAGCTGCAATGGACTCTAAAAGCATTCCTATGGTCATTCTTGAAGGAAATGCATGAGGATTGATAATAAGATCTGGTCTCATCCCAGTAACTGCAGAAAAGGGCATATCAATATCCGGCCACAACTGAGAGCAGACACCCTTTTGCCCATGTCTGCTGCTAAATTTGTCACCTATTATAGGGTTTCTGGTGCGACGCGTTCGAATATTCACCTGCAAACAAAAGGTAGAGCAATATTTTTAGATTCCAAGGATCCATAGGTTGTCAGGCCCAACAAGCCCACTAGTGTCAGTAACTTGAATAAAGAGGCCTCCAATGATGTGGACCAAAAATTGCTTCAGTTCAACTTACTCCATTACTATACATATCCTCTATATATATATATATACAGCTGATAGTTGTACTCAGTATAAAGTAGCTAAGGTGATAGATCTTGATGATATCTAAGAAATTCAATTACAGATTCGCTTCAGTATATAAAATCATAAACTAAGAGCAACTAACAAATTTGTCCTCCAATAAAATGCATTAAATGCCTACAAAATACAATATACTCCCTTCCCCTGTTTTCCATCTGTCTGTTATTGCATATATGCATGATAATTGTAAGTATTACCTTTTGCATGTAATTTTTCGAGCTTGTACCATCAACAGCAACATAGTCGATAATTACTGGTTCTGAACCCTTTAGTGTGGTAGGCTTGGTAACACTGGTTAGTGTATTATATGTGCTATACCATGGCTCATTTGGATTTATCGTCTGCCCACACATACGGCACCCCAAGAAACAAAAAAAATAAAATAAAAAAGAATTAGTCCAGCTCTATTGCCTGATATAAATGGAGATAAGAAGAAAAACAAAATTTCTAGCGCAAATAAATACCTCTCCAATATAAGGAAGGCCATCAGAATCAATTGAGGATTTCATCTTTCGATCATTACTCCTTGCAAATATTTCCAAAACTCTATCTCCTCTGTCAAGCTTCTTTGCCAAGTCAATAGTTTCTGTCTGCATAATAAAGTATTCAGTGGGGTCAAATATCATAAATGCTTGTCAGTGAAAATAAAAATTAGATGAAACTAAACTAGCACATATGCAAATGTGAGAATTCTGCTTCACTCTAATTCAACATCTTAAGAGATAAAGGGAAACAAATGTTAAAGCAGCTTATTATCCAGAATAAGAAGATTGCATACATATTTTTGGAAAGCAGCTTTTCCAGAAAATATTTTGCAAACAGTATGAGATATACATCGATTATATTTACTCCTCTAGTTTCATAAAAATATGAAGCACCTATAAATCATATTCAAATTCATTGCTATTACGAAGCAAGCGTTATCAGCTTCTACTATAAATGTCATCATTCTTAGAGCACATGTGCGCACACACAAATTAAGGCTCTTTATCCAAAACCTCTGAAATTCTCAATTACATATGACCCGCTTAAGCTATTTGTTGAACTATGATGTCTCATTTGTCATCATGTTATGCTCAAACAGCCAAAACCAACAAAACATAATTCTTAATACTTTCACACCAGAGTCCACATAAAAGTCTTTCATTCTAGCTGCCACATTGTCATCCATTAGACTATGGTGCATTTTCTGACTACAAGTTGAAAGACTTTGAAATGCTAATTTACTATCAGAAGAAGCTACTATACAGACCTGATATATATGACCACGACACATTCCGCGTTCAACAGATGACTTATTCAGGATCATTGCATCCTCCATATCATAACTAGAACAGAAAAAATGGGGTCATTCAAATTAAAACCCAACTACAGACAAGGATGAGAAACAATTGATGCACAAAGAGCTTACCCCGAGTAGGCCAACACTGCAACAATTGCATTTGTTCCTGTTGGGAATTCATCTACGCAGTATTTGCTATATGTTCTTGTCCGCACAATTGGTGTTTGAGGGGTCTACAGAGGGATTAAAAGCATGTTCAAGTAAAAAAAAAGTTGCTTATGGAGAATAAGTCGGTAAAAAAAGATATTAACCAAAAAAAAGAAAAGACAAAGAATAGCAATACAATACTACAAGTAACCTTTAGATAAAACCCACAGTAAAATAAAATCCATGTGGACAATGTAGGTTTGAAGTTTTCGGAGGAAAAGACATCCATAACGGCATTCAGTTTGTAAAAAACGATGATTTTAATCTTACCAGCAAGTTAACATTTATTAAAAAGGGAAAGGGAAGGGAAAATTTCACTAGTAGTCCCTTACCTTTTTTTTAGCAGTAAATAAGGACCAAATTGACAAACTTTCAAAAGTCTAAAGTGTCCAATGTTGAACTTGTTTGGTTGAGATAGACATGATTATAAGAATTTCAAAAAATCTTTCTATATGGCATGTATCAACAATTTCTTTTAGGAATATTTGCATGACATACTGCCATAGAGCTATTCCAACCTATGCATTCACATGACATCTTTTCTACAACTAATTTTGCTCCGAAAGTTGCCTAAAATGACAGGAATGAAATATCTCTCCAATCAGATGCACCAGACCTGAAGATGATATGATTTGACATCTGCTCGAAATTTTAAAGCTTGCGATGAAAAACCCATAGTCTGTTTCGCCATCTACAGAAACAAAAATAAAATATGGAATAAGTAACAGTTAACATTAACACAATGGCTTTGTTGGTGACTGTTTTGTGGGGTTGGGGGTACACAGTGGCGAAATTAGTTAAAATTACATGAGAATTCGTACCTGGCACTGGTACATGTTGCGAGGACTTTGATTGTGATCAGACCAGGGTGTGAGATTGGCAACCACACTTAGTATGGAAGTTGGATGGATTTCTTCATGTGTCGCAGGAAATGATTCTTTTCTTCCTCCATCTCCACCATCCGGACATCTTATTTCCATAAATGCCTTAAAACAAGGGGGAAAAAATCTTTATTTTAGTCTACACATTCGGATAGATAATTGTGACAAAATGAAGGAAAAAACCATTATTCAGTTATGGTTCCACACTTCCACTAAAGTGTGGAGAGAGAGAGAGAGAATTCTTAAGGAGATAAAGTGACAAGATGAAACTTAGTTGAACCTGTTCAAATGGTCCAATTAGCTCTATACTTTGACTTCCATTAGAAGAACGAGAAAGATTTCTAACAGGCCGAATGAATCTAGCAGGATTAGTATATAGGTACAGGCCGGGATAGGCTCCACCAAGGCTCAAAGGTACATAACCAACTTCCAAATCTTCAGGTATCTGTAACAATCACCAAAAATTCTAAGCCAAAAAAAAGAAAAAAGAGAGCAATAGATGAAGGGGAAAGAAACAAGAGGACTGACCCCAGACACGGCAAAAAGTTTTAAACTTCGGAGATGAGCAACAGCTTTCTCCACTTTGCTAGAAGCAATAGAACCAACAACACATCCATCTAGTAAAACATGGAGTACTTCTGGAGGACCAGCTCTCTCAAGCTTGGGCGTTAGTGGAGTCATTCCAATTCCGACCAGAACAGTCAAAATAGACATTCTTATTTTGAGAAAATCTTTAATTTTCCCCTCTGAGTTGTAGAAAGATGCAACACCTGAAAACATGTACAGGCATGAACAAGTGTCGAATTACACTAAAATAACCAGCAGTGATTCACTAAAATGCAAGAAAGAACCATATAAACTCCATTCATACATCATGCTACATTCAATGAAGTATTTTTGTAGGACATTATCCATGTACAAAGACATGTAAAAATGAAAATTTGCAAATATGGAAAGAAGCAGAATCATCATACACATCTAAGAAATAAGCTTACGGCAAGTAGAAGTCATATGGTTCAGCAAACCACAAGGCTCCCCATCAGGTGTGTGAACTGGGCAAAGGAACCCCCAAGATCTGAGAGCAATTTTCAGTGTTATATGAAGGCAACAAACATTTGCATAAACAGGAAAATGAGATCACATACTCTGGGAGCAATTTCCTAACGCTTGTTGTGCGCATTTTCGCAAAAGAAGCACCTCTATGAACAGAACGAAAATGTGAAATGAAGCGGCAATAGTTCAGCCGCTCTGCCTGGATGGTCATCCCTTCTCTCTATTCATATCATCAGAAAATCATCAATAGTGTTTTTAAAACATAATCTCTTTGGTGGAAAAAACATAGATCATAATTTCACTTTAGAAATAATAGAAATTGTGCCATAAGAAGATGGTTAATAAACCACACATGATCATTTTCTAATAGGTAAAAATTTGCTCTAAATTTCTTTTCCATGGTTCAACACAAAGGATGCATGTGCCTTCGATACTAACGTGTCCCTGCACAAATTGTTTGTCACCTCTGCCAAGACACTCTTGAAGGAGTCGAGTCTCACCACTCTAATTTTTCAATTTTCCTAACTGCATGAAGTTAGGATGACAAATTTCTAAATTGTAGATTAATGATTCACCACGTCCATATGCAACAACTCCATTATGAAAACCAAAAAAGAAGTCAAACTACAGTTGCTAAATATATTAAAATAAAGAGTGTAATTTTATGGCCAGTCGGCTGATACAAAATAATTTCGTACAGACTAAAGAGAAATATCTACTGCAAAGATTGTCAGATTGTGCTTGTTATCCATTCTTTATAGTTTACCCATTAAATCACAACCCTAATACTGAAGGTTTTGTTAAAGACAAGCCTAAGTCATTCAGCAGTATTAATAGAAAATTACCAATCAAATCAACGACTGTGTAGAAGCTCAATGTTAAAAACCTCAAGCTTCAGATAAAATTCTTCAGATACAATAATGTGCAGAAGCATAATATTTAACATTTGAGAAATAGAAAAGAAAAGGGATAATCTATAAAGAAGGAGTACCTGCGGCAAATCTAGACCGGATGCTGTATTCAATCTTCCAAGTTTTATCATACTTTCCACAGCTCTACCTACTGAGCCAGAACTTCGACTCAAAATTTTCTTAATGTGATTTACTGCACAAAAGATGAAGAGAGATATCATGTTTTCAGCTTAAATGATCAGATTATAAAACCAATAGACATGATATTGAAGTGCATTATACTGCACAAAAGAGGTAATAGAAGCAAATTGAGGGCCAACTCAATTAAAAATGGTAACAACTCAACAAATTAACCACCTTACTTAACAATAAATTGATGAAGAATCAATTGAAAATAAGAAGGTACAGGTTTACAGGCTTGAAATTCACCAAAATTACTGAAGCAATTGACATTTTAGACCAAAAGGCATGGTGATTCACAGTAGTAGAAAAGCAAAAGTATACTAATTCTGGAAGATGAGTTATAAAAATGAAGAGGGAGGTATAGGTCCCTAAACATTATCTATAGAAAATTCTAATGGTAGAATGTCTAATTTGGTACCTTAGAAGAAAATCCAATATACTTCAGAGAGGATACCATAAATTTCAAAATCTAATATAAAAACAATCAAAAGATGAATTTTGTTCACATCAATAACAGTTAGAATGTACTTTTATTCAAATTAGTGTTCCGACAAGTAGTCTAAATATCTTAGCAGCTGAAGGACAAAAAAAAAAGCCTACTGTAGGCAAGAAAATTCAATATTGGGAAAGAAATAAACAACAATAAGACAAGATAGACTCAGGGCCTAGAAAAGAGAGATTTTTTTTTTTTTTTACACCTATTCTTACTATTGTGCTTGGACGACTAGACTAGAATCAAGGCGAGGTATAAGTGAAGAGAAGGCAAGAAGAGATATAATGGTCCAACCACTAAGACATAGCAAACTACAATCCATATGCAAGACATGCATGCATACCTAGGGGCACACAGTATATGAACGTAGAACTAGATATAATCCAGAAGTGTGAATATTTACTATGAATTGGTACCTCATCTCTACACTAAATGTAGACAAATGCATGACTATGCACGTCCAAACATATGTATTGATGAACATTCTGGAACGTATGAATCTATATATGTACACGTGAAACAACTAAACATAAATAAAGCTTCTTTCCAGTATCCACAAAACTTCCAGTTATTCATATCAAATTAAGAATCTCCTAAAAGGAAAAGTTGAAAAGGGAAATTTATGTAAACAATGATACATGAGTGAGAAGGAAAATTCATCTCCTATAACTACAATGGGGCTGCTGCATAATCAACATACAGTTTTTAAGTTCAAAGCTTTTATCTTTTGTGATCTCCTCTTGAATTAGACGTCTTGACTTGCTCAACCAATCGTGAAGTTTTTCCTGCACTGAGCAAAAAAAAATTAGAATCTCAGAATAGAAGCAGGAATGACAACTTCCCTAATACTGGAAAAAAGAAAGATGAACAGATATCCTTCATATTTCTTCTGCTTTAGCAGAAATCCTACTATTACTATGGTATACACTGATTTTGCTAACTAAAATTAGCTAGCAGTTCATCTATATTCATACACATCCTTGCTAAAAGGAGCTCAAATACAAGAGGGTGATGCCAGCACCCTGTGAAATCCAGGAGTGACCACACAAGCATGTGTGAAAGTGCATTAACCACATTCTATAAGAGCGCAAAGACATTAAATATGCATCAAGCTTTCTGCCTGGCTGGAGGCGACAGGGCATGAATATGGAACATCACAAAGTCAACTGAAACTGCCAAAATCATGCAATTGTTGAGCATGGAGTATAATACTGTGCCAGTCGCAAACTATTTTACAGTAGAAACGAAAAACTAACAACATACTTGCACAAAATACCAAATAAAGTCTTGCTAACATTTCACAGGACAATTAAGCAATCCAGACATCTGTTACATACATTTCTAGAAGAAGCAATTTTAATAAAAATATCAGGAAGTATGAATAAACCTTCACATAGACGGTTACTAGGTGTCCAGGCAACAGAACCTCCTGATTTTGCAATGCGTCAGGGTTATCAGGAGCAGCAGTTTGATCAACAAGTGCATAGAGTTTCTGCAGTATAAATCTACAGCAGAAAGACTATATTATCAAGAACCAAAATTATGGCGAGAAAAGAAAAGCAACAACTGAGAATGAAAAAAAAAAAAAAAATAGACAAAGGAAATGTTGCTACATAAGGAGATTGAACTTGTCATGGTTGTTGCTAAGATGCACAAAGATATAGTCTCTGAGGACAGCTTCTGCAACCTACAAAATACAAGATTAAACGAAAGTAGAACACATTAGTATATACTGTTTGCTTACACACAGCATATATCAGGTAAATCCAGTAACAAAAAAGCCTCTCTGTAAAACAATCCAATATTTTTCAATTTTGCAATGTTGATCCATATTTTTTGTTTCTGAAACTTCAGTGTGAAATATCTTTTTATGGACCAAAATGCCCTAGGGTGAAATCTTTTGTGAATAAGTTCACATCAACGTCAATTAGGGCATTTGGGTCCATAAAGGAGATTTCAAACAAACGTTGCAAACTTAAAAGAGGTTGACCAAACTTGCAATACCGAGAAAAAAGGACTACTTTTTCAATTAAAAAAAAACTATTAAGGAAACAACCATAGCATAGCACCATGCTTAACTCACAGTTTCATGACTTTCCGATTCAAAACCATCCATGACAGGCTGGAAATACTCTCCTAAATAAAAACATCAACAGAATCATAAAGAAACAAGAAGATGAAACAAGGTGACCAAACTAGAGCAAACAATGACAATTGATATACCAATGTGCTTCAAGCACTGCAAGCGAGTCAAGAGCGACAATGCCCTGACTTCATCAAGAATTATTTGTGCCCTCTCACCAATGAGTTGAGTGCCAACCACACCCTTCTCTCTTTGGTATTTATCATTATAACAGCATGTCAAGCTCACAAAGATTTCACGGTCACTAGTGTCAATAAGAGCCTGTTGACAGTAATTCAACCATAAGTAGGTAAGCAGCATTCAATTCACTGATAAAAAGAGGAGTGATGAGAGTGGAAAAAGTCTAATAATGAAGCATAAATAGAAATGATAACTTAGCAACAAAAAATTGTATTGTTAGAGCAACTTTTGATAAGGTGCAAACGAACTATTTAACTACTCAAGCCAACAAATGCTCTTTAGAACCAGATGAACCCAGCTACCTGCAACCTTCATATTAACCAAATCACATCATGAGGAGAGCCACTACAAAATGCTTTTATAATACATCATGTTCTCTAAAAGTTCAATTCTTCTGAAGCCAAGTTACATCATCTAAAGAGCCAAAGCTAATTGATTTTACAGAGCAAGTAAACATGTAGTCTAAAAATCCAAAAGATGTGGAGCCAAATTATGTAATTTAAAGAATGAAACACGGCTCAAAATACTGCACATTTAAAAGAAACACATTTAGATTTCCAAAGAAATCACTTGAGTATTGGTTTTGACAAAACAAAAGTAGAGGAAGCCAACAGAAAATTTGATATAATTAATAGCAAAAAATCAAGAGTACCACCAAGGTAGGAAATGTCTCTGATAGAAGTGTTCATTACACATCACCTTTAAAACAATCCCCACAGGAAGCAAGAATTCCCTCCCTCTAATCCTAGAAACATCATAAGCAAATAACACTTTCAGTATCCCAAAAATTAAATAAAGCATATCAGTTCATGAACAGTTACCAGAATCCAAGTCTTGCACTTCCATTTTGAAGGTAATACAACTTAAGCGTCACAGAAGACTGATCTTCTCGAACACATCTACAGGGGGGGAAAAGTAGGAAATCAGAGGATATTGTAAGGTGATTGTCAGTCTAAGATATCTCCAAATAGGTTCCCATAAAAAATAATATTTTGGGTCAATTACAAATTTTATCCCTAAAGTTTGATCTCTGTTTCAATTTTCATTGTTAGAGTTTCAATTCTAACAATTTGGACAGCGGAATTTGACCCTAAGTTCAATTTCATTCTCAATATCTCAATTTTAACCATAAAATATTTGACAACTTGCAATCGAGGTCAAACTTGAGGAAGCAAATCACCCTAATATCTCTCCGACGTATAATGAGATAACAGAATGTGCCTCTTTCCCTCCTCCACTTACCAATATTTCAACCAATTATATCTTATCCCATTTATATTAGAAACAAACTTTTTGGACAAATCATATAATGGCAAGGGGGTTACTGACATCAAAGAAATGTTAATCAACAAATTTTAGCTTGGCATAAAGGAAAAAAGGGAGGAAAAACCTTATGACCACGGCTTTATCACTGTATCCAGCTCCTCGAGCGCGAAAGGATTTCCGCACCATGCCCATTGGCTGAAACACCATAAATATAATAACTAGATGACGAAACCGTAGGGATAGCAAGGAAGGAGAACAATGAAGACACACAAAAGATATATCATTCAAGATAATAAGCTAGAGGACAGCAGCCCTTTTATGAGAAAAGAATCTAAATTTGGAGAATCATAAATCTCACATAGTTACTCTTTTGTATGATAAGAAGCCGACCAAGTCTCTCCAGACCATTACAAATAAAGTACCTACAGGTTATAAGATAGCATTTTAAATCAGAACTTCAAGCATAAAATATATAGTTATCCCTTAGAAATGAATCAACTGAAAGCATAGAAACAACAAATGAACAAAATTCATATCATTTCCTACTAGTTTAGTAAAACTATTATAATTATGAAGATAACAATAGTGTTTCTCTTTTCCTTCCTGTAAAGATTACAATGAGTGAAACTAGTGATTCACAGAAAGGCTTCTAATTCTAGCATGCGATACCATAAAAAGAGGTGCAAGAAATTACATTATCTCAATATTAGTGTTTGAAATTATGGTTAATTCAGATATCACTGCTTCGAAAACAACCCTTGAACGACCTTAAATTGTCAACTAAAAGAAAAAAAAGGACTTTATCCACAATTCAATTTCTAGCGCAACACAATCATTAGTGGATATTTTCTCCAATCAATTTACTAGTACTGCAGTACATAATGCCTACTGGAATAAAGTTCAAAATAAAATTAAGAACGATAGTAAGTTAAAAATATCATCCGCTTAAGAAAAGGTAGAAAGGCACTATAAGAAACCCAAAACCCAGGCAACTAGTTAACCCATACTCACCCACCCATTTCAGTTGCCTCCTCTTTATGGAAAACCAGTTTCTGAGGATCAGCACCTCTCAAGTGGCAGAGTTTTGACTGCAAGAACAGAAAATTGAGTCAGACAACTACATAATGCCTGCACGTGAAAATAATACTCACAAAAATGAAGAAAATATGAAGAAGAAATGCTGAATAAAGAACTGGCTCCATGTATTCAGACATCACCTACATTGACGCTACAGGTCAATTGTCTTAATGATAACTATTTGTCTACCCCCCTACAAGCACTACCTTCAAAGAGAAGCAGTAAACCGAGATATAGAGAAGGATATTCACGAATCTAATTAATCAAAACATTTGATTTACATGATCTCGTGCAATAAATTACAGTTCCTAAAACTTCAAGAAGTTAAAATAACCATATGAAAAAAAGCTATCCACATCTCAAGTATCTGATGTTCCTGTATGTTAAGCATCACACACTGGCTTAAGAAGCATACTTAATTTTCATGTAAAAATCAGCCACTTTGCTTATTACCTTTTTCTTGTGATCTCTTATTCCTCAATTTTTCCAATAAATAAGAATCAAGAACAACATAGAATGTAATTAAGCAAAGGAAAAGGGCCAGAAATGAGCAAAACATGATATACCTCTCATTACAAGGCATTATATGCACAAAAAGTAAGAGACACAAAAAAAGAAAAGAAAAAGGAGAGTGCACGCACCTTCAACATTATAGGCAAATGGCCAAAATTGAAGCTTTCTCTCACGACGACTCCGCCATCATACTGGAAAGCAACATCCACCCTGAATTCGCCTTTATACGTCGTCCTCGCTTGCCTACACTGCTCCAATCCAACCAGGAACAATATCATATCATATCAACTCATCAACAAACTGCGATCATCGCGACCGGAAACAAACACAAGATACAAACTTGGACACAAATTAACAAATTACCGACCTCATAAGGAAACGAGGGCTCGCTCAACCGGCCTTCTCTCATCGGCGGAAGCACGTGGGGCTTCTCGAAAGATAGTTTCTATCCGTCAAGGAGACAAAGAAAAAGATTTGAAAAATAGGAACAGGAGAGAGAAAAGGAGAGGGTAGGGTTCAGAGAGAAAGGATATTTCTAAGCTTGGAACCCGTGGAAGGGTCGGCGATCTCGGCGGGGCGGATGGAGAGAAGGGCCTTCTCGAGGCCCTCGTCGAGGAAGTAGTCGAAGGAGTCGATGTGGGGGCGGAAGAGCTCGCGGAGCGCGGCGTAATCGGGGTTCTTCGCCTTCGACGCCATCGCCGGAGCGCCCGAGGAGAAGCGCTTCTTCCCCTCCCCCGAAGAGCTTTTCGCTGAAGCAAGGTTAGTGCGGCGCGGATCCGAGGAGGAGGTGGATTGGGGCGGTGGAAGGAGAGAGGTGGCGGAGAAGGGGACGGAGGAGGGGAGAGAGGAGAAGGGTTTTTTTTTTTTTTTTTTCCTTTCCGCGGGAAAATAAAACCCTAGACGAAGGGTTTAAGGGAAGGGTCGGGAACCGAACCGGGTCGAACCAATCCGAATTCGATTACGAACATCGGGTTCGACTGTTCGAGACCGGGAACGGGAAAAATTATTGATTGGACTTGGGCCACGGCCCAAACCCCCATCTCCCTTTATAACGTCTCTTTTTGAAAAAAAAAAAAATCATTAGGAAAAAAGAAATAGTAGTTGCGTTGAAACAATTTCTACTTTTATCTGCACTAGTAGTTTCTGACGTCACCAAGAAATAAAACTTTAAAATCATTAATTTTATATTTTATTTTTAGTAAAATACTTTGACAACAGGTTAATTCAACTGAATTAAAAATTTGTTAGAAATAGAAATAGATTAACTAAATTTAATATCGAAGTGATAAATGACAAACGGTTAAAATAGTTAGCCCCCTCAAATTTTTTTTTTACAAATGAACCCTAGTAAATTTATATTTGCATGTATGATCTTCTCTTCACCACGCGTACGTCATGTTCATATTTTTAATTTAAACATAGTGATTGAATCACTCTGTTTAAACATAATGATTAAATTATTATGTTTATATTTATATTCTAGTCACTCTTTTATAACTTAAAAGTGATAAAAAATATTTAAAAAAAACACGGTAATCCTATCGCCGTGTTTAAACACGGTGATTGAATCTGTTCAACTTAAAAATATCAACTAAACACTCGCGTGGCAAGAAGAGGACTATTTATGTAAATATAAATTTGTTAAAACCTTTTGTAAAAAAGAAAAATTTGAGGGTGCTGAATGCAAAAAAAAAGTCTCCAAATATACGAAACAAGAAGTGAAGAAGAGTAATGTTCTAATAACAAGGAGCCTCGCTACAGAGTTGTACCAAGCAACAAGTCGTACAACAATCTCAGAGCAGTGCAACATATCGGACACAAGCCAAAACTTAATCATAAATTGATTTAAATCTTACATATTTAGTGATCTACACGTTACAAGGATACATAATCTCACAAGTGAAAAATGGCAAAACTGCCTGTACCAGGCGACACGCGTTGGCTTTTTCTCCATAAGATGGTTACTCTTATGCTAGCAGTAATATGTCCGATTGATAATGATAGTTATCGGTGCTGCATTATCTCCATTCTTACTCGATAATGCGTGTTACGATACCGACAGCAATGGTGTTCCCTGATGATCGTAAGAACGCCCTTCCGAGAGCTCGACATACAGAGTATTCTTGTACACACACTGCTCCTTCAAGTGCCACCTGAAAAAGGAAAACAAAAACAAAAAAAAGGTCGCTTCAGATCAATTGAATTGATTTCATTAATGACGAGATGATCGATCAGTGATTTGGTTCATATTTGGCTTATAGCTTCTAGTGCAACTTCTTTCGCAAAGCAGCAGAAGGTAAGCATTTGATGAATATGAAAATTTGGAGCTTGTGCTGTGATAGGAAGCGAGATTGTTAAGGCCTTGGGAATGCATCCCCCAAATGCGACTATGTTGATGCTTTCAAGCTCCACACCTCTGATGCTACAAAATGGCGGTGGGAACTTCCGTCAGAGAAGCATTGCTTTTAGAGAACACATCCCTGGAGTAGGCCGGAGCCCGATGAGCAGAAGCTCCAATTTCAAGCTACTCCTCCGAACGAGATGAAACTTGTTGGAGAATTTTTATTAACAAGCTCTTAGTGTTTCTCAATACTCAATAAACACTTCTGCTCAAACTCCAAACAGGCCAAACAGGCCCTGAGAGTTTGGGAAGTAAACGACTTGAATCAGAAGAGACAAAGCAAAAGCTGCATGTAATTCTACTAGCAAAATAAGCACTGAGGCATAATTCGCTTACCACAATTACAGCACTTTGTTTGGATTTAAGAATACGGGGCGCCAACTTGGAGACTTTTCCGGTCTTCTGGTCGAGCAACGACACCATCTTTGTGACTCTAGCAGCCTCCTTTGCATGATGTATGTGAAACTCGACCTACATAAAGCCATTTTCGTCAGTATTACTAGAAAAAGAGCAGCAGCATACAAAACCGAAAAAAAGGGGTGCAATCTGTGGAGATCCCTATACTATTCCTCTACGGAAACTTGGTCCTTGGAATTTTTTCGAAACATTTTTTTCCTGAACTTTCTTATATATTAGAAATTCTCCGCTCAATCCTTTGAGGGGGAGGGGAAATTTCATCGACTTTTGCTGCGATATGACCTTTATAACTCATATTTCAAGTAAGCTGAAACAAGGCATTATCTTACCAAATGAGAGTATAATGAGCGTAATGGTCATTTTACAGAAGTTAGATTGTTATTTTCTGGTTAGGGGTGAACTAGCATTATATCAGAAAATTCAGGAAGTAAAAGGTTCAAGGACTGAGTTGCAATGTCCAAATAGTACAGGGACTGTCCAAACATTAACCCACAAGAAAAGGCTAGGTTCTCGGCCAACCTGAGATCCAACTAAGATAGGGGTCACAATGTCCAAGACAACGATCTTTAGCTCCAAGGAGGTGGCAACTGAGACAGGGAAATCAGGGTGACAAAGCACCCCACCAGGCATCACATAACTCCAGTCAATACCTTGCAAGTTGACCGCCACATTGTCACCGGCTCTCGCAACGTTGCACGTATTAGAGTCTCGCTCTATGGATCGCACGGTTGCTACCTCCCCCGTGGGCATAACTAGAACCTGCAATAAAATCATTCTCACAGTGTAAGAAAATTGATAATTTTAGTTAGCTAGCAATCCGGATCAAATTTTAGCAAGAATGATTTAGTGACCAAAAAGCGATATCATTCCAGCATTTCTCTAAATCCCCAAAGCAAGAATGCCTTAAATTTGGCAGGAGTGTCCTCGAAATGCCTTGTCTATTTTAAAAAGGTCACAATATGATGGCTAATGTGGTCTAGCATACATGATCTTCATAAGGAATCATTTCTCCTTTATAAGTTTCTTCTAACTTAAAGTCAAAGACCTTACGAACGACTTCGACTAATGCAGTCTAACATAAATTATAAATTATTATCTTCATAAATTGTCAGTTTGATGGCATATCTAATTACCTTTGAACCATTTCGAATAGCTCCAGTTTCTAACTTTCCACAAGCTGCCAACTGTCCCATTGACTGCAACCTGATGACGTCACATATAGGCAGAATGAGCGGCTTTGAAACATCCCGTGTAGGAGGCCGCAGAGAATCTATTGCATCCAACAGACATAATCCTCGATGCCTGCAGAACATAACTTCTTATTGATACAAGATCTATGGAGCAGGAGAACTTTTGGCTTTAAGAAGTACGACAAAAAGAAGTTTCACATTCTCTGAAGAAAGGACAAGTTATCGTCTAAGTAAACCACTTTTCATCCATCTGAATAGATAAGCTAATAAAACAACCAATGCAGCTGAAAGATGAAAAGGCAAAAACGCTTGCTGATGAACTAACGAACAATAGACACTAAAAGGATATTCATACATTTCTAGATTATGAATGCCATCAGTTGCTAACTTACCAGGAGGATAAACGGACGTCAGAAGCAGGTGTAATCAAATTCTGGTTCTCAATGGCACTGAGCGGAACCCAAATAATAGATGAATCCTTGAAACCACATGTACGCAAGAAACCGCCAAGATGTGATTTAATAAAATCGAATCTTTCCTCCGAGTACCCAACAACATCCATCTTATTGACAGCAACAATAATTTGCTCCACACCAAAACTTCTAACTAGTTGAGCATGCTCCTTCGTCTGGCCAACACCATAACCATCCATGCCAGCTTCAAAGGAGCCAGTACATGCATCAACAACAAGAATTGCGGCATCTGCTTGTGTAGCCCCAGAAATCATATTTGGGACGAAATCCTTGTGTCCGGGTGAGTCAAGTAAAACAACTCGATATTTTTTTGAGTCGAAGTAAGCGACAGAAACCGTCATTGTTACACCCCTCTCTCTCTCTTCAGTACTCTCATCCATGGCCCACGCATAAGCAAATGATCCTTTTCCCTGGATTTCGAAATTACAGTGTATAAGCATTCGGATGTGAACTCAAAATAAGAGTTAAAGGAAGATATAATGATAGCTCCAACTAAAATATGTGAACTCAAAGTATGCATAGATGCATAAAAAATTGTAGCTCCTCATGTATACAAATTGTTCAAAGTAAAACAAGTCCCACATGTATATCTCTTAATATACAGAAAAGCAATGGCAACTCTAGAACCTAACATTGAAACAACACGCACCTTTTCTTTAGCTTCTTTCTCATTCTTGTGCATTTCTTTCTTTGATATTCTTCCTAAAAGATGCAGCAACCTTCCAGAGAGTGTTGATTTTCCAGAATCAACATGACCAACCTAGCCAAAATGTTAGAAAATAAAACTCATGCTCGGTAGACTAAGAGTGCTTGAAAACAAAGAGAAAAGATTATATTAAAAAGCCTAAAGACAAAAATGATAAAACATGAAGTTCACCAAGAGATAAGAAATTAGTAACTTACTATTGCAAGATTTAGCTGATTCAAAGTTCCTTGTTCTTGGTCAAGTAACATCCATTTCTCTGGTTTGTACTGAACATGTGAATTAGCTTTTGTAACAATTGTTCGATTTTTTCTTAAACTTAGCTGACTTAGGTTGGAAGATAGAATTTCTGATGTGCCCTTGCTGGACGTGGAACTGCTCGGAGTATCCTTGTCTACTTTCTGTTGAAAAGTCTTAGACACTGAAGAAGAAGGCCTGACTTCACTTTCTTGATGAGCTACAGGAGCATTCTTGTTTCTATCAATGCTGGAAGAAGTCCTGGGAGATCCGGACTGTACGGAATCAATTACTGTCTCGCATGAAAAAGAGAAAAGGGAAAAGAAGTCAATGAGTTAGATAGGGCACATCAAAACAACTATTTGTGCTTATAAAAATCATATTTCTGATGCAAGAGATCAGAGAGAACTAGAAACAATGTTTAGGTGTCAGTAACTGCACGGCAGATTTGTTTAAACTAAAAAATGATTATCAAATAAGATGTCATTGACTCATTGTGCAAGATGGAGGAGAAAGTTTGCAGAAGCAAAAAGACAGTACCCAAGCACCGTTTACTAAATTATCACACACAGAAAATTCATAGACTAACGATGAGAATATAAGACAGCAATAGCTATTCTTGCTCCTCCTTCTCCTCCTTAGTATGCATGATAACTATAATATCATATAAAAAAGGTTGTGATATAACGAGTAAAAAGGGAATTGATTTGCAATACCACCCACAATCATGTTAAGAAGCCATACAGGTGAAAAGGATGACATGGTGCATGAATAGTACCTTTCTCAGAGGATGAAATAACTTTTTTACTCTCAATGCCATCAGCAGGAACTGTATTTGGCATTTTTGTTGACATTTTGGAAGGAAGAGACTGGTCCATTATAGACGTTCCAGAACCTACTGATGTGCCATTAACTGCATAAAACACCAGAATAAGTGTCCCTCCAATGCAAATTATGACGCGGTACTAAAAAGCAAAATAATTGCAGTATCAAGGATGTGATAAAAGTATATGTTCAGCATTCAATGCTATCAGATAGTTTCAAACATATTATAGTTGGTGTCAATATACCTTTGCGTCCATTCTTGCCAGATTTGACAAAGGATTCTCGAAAGACACCACATATATCACAGAAGACTGAACTTTCCTCATTATCAAAGGTGCAAATGGAGCACTTCCAATACACTTTCTTACTGACCGTTTCATTGCTCTTCAACGATTCTTGTGGTGTGGCTAAACACGAAAACAAAAGATTATCTTCAGAGTTGTGTGCCAACTAGCTGAGGCAACTTAACTGAGTGCAGCTATACTATTGCAAGGTCAGTAGCATAAAAATAGAAGTTTACAATTCATCAAACAGTAGAAAACAATGGCATTATAAAAAAAAAATTAAAAAAAAAATTCTGAGCAAGCACATCAAATTTGCGAAACAGCTCAGATCTTTTTTCAAAAAGTTATTCATCACAATGGCAAAACGTGGTTGCCATGATAATGACCATTCATAAAAAATATCATTTTCAGTTTTAACTACAGAACCAGAATCTATGATCTCTTCTTTCCATAACCCATAATTAACCACTGAAGTGCTGGGCGCACAGCCTCAACTTATATCACTGAACGATATGCTTTCTTTTGGGGTCCACATTGAAGGTATCTCTCAACAAGTTCTCTTACAAACTGAAGAATGGAATGAAGCATAAGCTATATTCCTTCTAACGCATGCCTGCATACATGCATATATATATTGTGTAGCTGTGTGTAAGAAACCCATGGACTAGATTTATTAGAGAATTTAATCTAAAGAAACTACTGGTTCAAAATTGAGAACATATCAATCGAGTTGCCAATGGCCAGGGAGAAAAAATAGTAAGAACTCATACTCCAAAATGTCAGAGAAATATCTACTCTAGTCTATATATCAATCGAGATTTTTACCAACTGAAACCAGAATGACTTTATAAGAAGAAATCAGTTTACTGAACAAGAAAATAAAACACCAACTTAGCAGGAAAAATAATAATATATTAAAATGGGTTGTCTTGTCATACCATGCTGATGGTTGAAGCTGCCTCCTGTCTTATTTTTGTGGCTATAATCATCGGCATAATCATCATCATAATCATCGTATATATCATAATCTTCCTCGTAAGATCGTCCATAATTAAACTTTCGAGGCATTTTCCTAAAGATAAATAATGGTTCGAAAGACAGGATGAGCCAATTTTAATTCCAATGGAAAGACGAACAGCTAACAGAGAATAAAGATATAATTCATTATACCAACAAACATAATGTTAAAATTTATGCATCAATCATTCCGAATAGCATTAAATAATTGTATCGTCTTTAGCTGGCTGAATTTTAAAAATCATTTTGATCCTCTGTCCATCTTATAGTTAGTAGATTTTGCAAGGGTTGATTTGACATTTCTGTTCATCAAGTAGTTCACATAAGTGAAAGTTAAATGCACCTATGCTGAAAAAAGCTAGAAGAAGATCATTTTATAGAGTGTTTTCCAATGAAATTTCAAAGAAATACAACAGTTTCACAATATAATCTAATCTATTAGTATATATGGTAACTAACCATCCTTCCAATTACTTCTCAGACCATAAAAACTAACTCCTTTCCACTCTTTGCAGAGGCGACAAATTGGCTCATCAAAATATTTAGAAAGCAAGAGCACAGAAACTAAGTAGATTTATCATTAAGACCCTGCAAACTTGTATCGACAATGTGAAATTATTTCAAAGCATACTCGTGCAAAACAAAATATGGTTTTAGACTACATTATCATGTAATCCACCATAAAATTCTTAATAAAAACTCCCCAGCTAACATTTCTCTGCCTTTTTCTCAAATCAAGAAGTAATTTCGTCAATTTGTAACTGAATTTAATTCGAATTCAACACCAAACAATCACAACAATGCAAATCCCTCAAGATCACTTCAAAGGATAAAGAGCGAAAAGATTCTACACCAGTGGTTAATTTCTCGAAAAATTAGGAAATTTTAAAACGCAAAAACAAAAAAAATTGAAGCTCACCCCGATCCTGCTTATTTCAACAGTGGATCCGATCGCTTCGTCGAGCTCGTTCGAGGAGAGAGGAGCGACGAAGAGAAATCTAGGGTTGTGATTTTGGGGATTTTGGGCGAGGGGATCAGAGAAATAGGTGGAGAAATTGAGTGGATGGGTTTCGAAAAACGCTAACGATGGTGTTGTGGTGGCGCCTCGTCGATGCGGCGCGGGTCGGGATAAATAGCTTCCGATTGGGCACGCTCGAGCCACCGTGTCCGAGTAGGGCTCGAACTCGGATTTACTTTTTTTTGCATTGAACCCCCCTCAAAAAATTTTATTACATAATTAGCCCCACAAAAGGGGCTTTTTTTTGTATTTAGTCCCCTCAAAACTTTTTTTTATACAAATGGTCTTAACAAATTTATATATGTATATATATGTCCCTCTTTTTGCTACGCGAGCGTCACGTTGGCATTTTTAAGTTGAACAGGGTGATTGAATCACCGTGTTCAATTTAAAAATACTATCTCTAGTTGCTCGCGTGGTAAGGAGAAGACTATTTATGCAGATATAAATTTATTAGAGTCATTTACAAAAGAAATTTAAGAGGGCTAAATGCAAAAAAAGTCCCTACAAAAAAAATATTCAGAAATAATATTATGCTGTCCATGTAGGTGCCACACTGGATAATTAAGGCTTAAGTAAATATTTTATATAAACTTGGTATGATAAATTATTTATAGACCACGATAAATTAATTATCATGTTCAAATAAAACATCCTACCTTTACAAAGTTTAGAAAAATATATTAAACTATTTACCGTATTTGTATACAATATTTTATTGATTCTCTGCTGTGCAGCGTAGCGATCACATGGACGGTATAGAATTATTTTTACGGTTCAAATTTAATTGTGATCAAATTATAAAATAAAATATTTTAAGCGAGTTAAATCTGAAAAAAAAAAAAAAAAAAAAAAAGATAGAAGGTTTTTCATTTTAATTAGTTATATTAAACATATCGTTAAATTTCATGATTCATTGAGCTATTAGCTAGCGGCCAAATAATTCATATAAAATAGTTTAAACTGTTTAATTTGCTGAAATTATTAATTAATTTGGTAACATTTTTAATTTATTCGGTTAAATTCATTTAATTTAGAAAATTGAAAGTTGAGGAGGTTTCAATCGAAAAACAATAAATAAAAAAGTTTAGTCGAGGAGATTATTTAAACTTCTTTTTACTTCTACGAAAGTGCATAAATTTAGAAGTCTCTGTGTATTATTATTCTCCTCTAAATAAAAAAAATTAGAATAAGTTACTTCCAAGATAACATCTACGAGAATTAGTTATTTACAATATAATATATACTTGTTTAAGAAGAAACATTTTCTTTTAAACATGCTCTTTGTGCATTATTTTATGGGATTACTACTAATATTTTGTAAGGGATATTTTAGGTAAGATGGTAAATGATGGAGCAATTACGAATAAGATCGCATAAAACGATTGAATAAATGAATGCATTTGAGCGTAGCAAAACAATTTGAAACTTGTTTCAAAGTGATCAATGGATTGTTAACATTGTTCTAATGTTCACCACTGTTGCCTCCGTCGTTGACTTTGAATAAACAACTCAAAGTAAGATCACTTAAACACTAATTATTCATCAATTATGCTCCTTTAAATATTTGAGATGCCTAAAGCCAAGTAGTTAATTTAACTCCACTATTGTAAGCTTCTGACCTAATCCTAGAACCAATCCTAATCTCGATTAGTGGAGAGTCACCATAAATTATACAGCAGGAGCCATCGACTACACACGCGATACGCACAATTCAATGTACTTACAGCAAACAACATCTCGCGCGTGCGTCAACTCGAAATGAACACGCGGAAGTAGCAGTAGTAGTTGTACCTGACCAATTCTATTGAGCCATCTGAAACGATACTCAGAATACTACAACTTCGAGTCAGAATGATGATTTCAGCGAAAAATTTTATACTACCTTCGGATAAAGCACTTGTTACAAAGAAGATCTTGTGCTGCAACACCTACCGACAGCGCGTCTGTGATCAAGAGGACAGCGCATTGGACTGTTTGCGTGCTCGTACGACTTCTTCCACGCGCGACTGCGTTGTGGGCGTTGCATGACGGAAGCGAAAGCAAAAGCGATTAGGGACAGCGCTTTAGATTATCAAGCACTGAATCAGCTTCTGTGTAGTGAGTACGATTGTAATCTCTACCGGTGCAAAGATTTAAATAACAAATCGAGAGTATATGAGAAGTTGATAGCTAATTATAAAGTGCATAATGTGTTTGAGCGCTTTAATTAAATTAGCTAATTAATTAATCATTTGCTCAATAATTAAGCAAGCTCTCCCCACTGGTTAAGTATTGCAGTGTGTGCATGCATTTCTCTGAGTGTAGAGCCTTTTCATTTTGAAGATGTCTGTAAATCACAACGTACGCATCGATTTTCAGAATTGTCTTGCATCTATAATTTGATGGGACAGTATAATTCATCTACGTTGATTTATCTAATTATGCACCTCATTATTAAATATTATAATATTTTTTTATAAATATAAAGGAAAATATTTACGCATCCAAATTGTAACAATTAAGTAAAGAGTGAATAAACTACAACAAAAAAAAAATGCGAGTGGGACCCCAATTGTCTCCGACCAAACCGACCAATATCCTTGGCCATACTCGTGGGACCCATGTAAAAAAAAAAAGTAAAAAATTGAGCAATGTTGGTTTATTACAAGAACAAGTTAAAACCTTACATCAACCTACTTTATTTTATTATTTTTTAATACTAAAAGTTTTTAAAAATAAGTTGAACCTTAGAAAAATGGTTATAACTCTTCGGTTCAGAATCGGTCATTTTTAATGCAGGTGGCAAAAAAAATTAGGATTAATTACATACAGGTCCCCGTAAACATGATGAATTATAAATATATTTTTACAAAATTCAACTTGCATTAGTTATTCCTGCAAAAGTCCTAATATATTCAGATATGTTCCCACCGTCGGTCACCGTTAGTTAATTTTAATTAACCACAGTTAAAATACTTAACCATGGTTAATTAATAAGTTGAAATGATATTTTTGCCCCTCTCCATCTTCCTCATCCTCTCCATCTTCCTCATCGCCTCCGCCTTCTTCTTCTTCTTCCGCCTTCTTCTTCTTCTTCTTCGATCCTTTTTTTTCTCATCTTTTTCACCTCCTTCTTCTTCTTTGTCGTCGCCGTCTGCGACTTTGCCGCCGCCGCGGACGTTGCCGCCGCCTTAGGAGAGAACCAAGATGTTGCCGCCGCCGCCGTCTACTCCCGCAGCACGAAAAGGAAGAGGGAGAGGAAGAGAGAGGAAAAGGAAGGGTAAAGGCAAAAATGTCATTTCACAATACTGCTGTTAAAAAATTAACAGCTCTCTAACAGATCCAGACCATAGGGACATATTTGAATATTTTAGGACTTTTGCAGAAATAACTAATGCAAGTTGAACTTTGCAGGAATATATTCGTAATTTATCATATTTGCGGGGACCTGTATGCAATTAACCCAAGAATTTAATAACGGATGCTCAAGGTTTTATCTTCGAAATCTACACCAAAGCATCTTTACCGAACCTCACCTTGTCGCCTTGTTCTTTTTCCCGCCTCTTATATAAAACCTTTGCAAGAAGACTCTGTGGTTTCTATTTAATTAAACAAAGGTTTAAATTTTTTATATTAAGCTATATAAATTTTGCGCAAGTCATAAATTTTGGTCTCGAAAGAGAAGAGAGAACACATGGAGGGTTCGAGAAAGAGCAGTGACGACTCCGACGGCGACGGCGAAAGAAGAGCGAAAGGAAAAGCAGTAATGGACGTACCGACGACGACGACGGACGGCGCGGAGAAGCCGGAGAGATCGCCGCGGCCTTCGAAGAAGATCAAGAGCCCGGATCATGACCTCCACCACCCTGCTGCAGCTTCCAACCCCATTTCCCGATCACTTTCGCTCCCCTTCTCTTCTTCGCGGCCGATCTTACCTTTTGCATTCGAAACCATGCTGCTGCGGCAGCAGATGATCTCGTTCGGAGCTGTGAATTCTCCGCTGTTTCTTTCGGGATCGGCATCGGATCAGCTGGTGCTGCTGCGACGCTGGAGCGAGGCTCTCAACCTCAGTCCCCGCGGCGCGGGCCGCTCAGTATCGGCCCCGCCGCCGCGGCCTCCGCAGAAGCTGTACCGCGGGGTGCGGCAGCGGCAGTGGGGGAAGTGGGTGGCGGAGATTCGGCTCCCTCGCAGCCGCTCCCGGCGGCTCTGGCTCGGCACCTTCGACACCGCCGAGGACGCCGCCCTCGCCTACGACCGCGAGGCCTTCAAGCTGCGCGGCGAGAGCGCGCGCCTCAACTTCCCCGGCCTCTTCCTCCGCAGTGCCAGCGCACCGTCGTCGTCGTCGTCAGCGCCTGCTCCGTCGACTCCGAGTGCTGTTGCAGTCGACGGAATGGCGGAAACGGATGGAGGAGGGAGTGATCAGTTGGCGTGGGGGGAGGGGGAGGTGGAGGCGTGGTTCAGCGCGTGGGGGCCGGGGAGCTCGGTGTGGGACGACGTCGACGGGGCCAACAGGTTGCTCCGCCAGTCGCGCCTCGCGGCTGCTACTGAATCTGAGTCGGTGCGTTCCGACGCCGCCCCTACGGCATCAGCAACGACGGCAGCAGCAGCAATAAGCCAGGATACTAACACCGCTTCTTCTTCTGAACCTAATGACACAGCTACGGCATAGAGTTTTTATTTGTAAATTTACGTCGCCGTTCTGCTTCTACTACCAGCTACAGCAATCTTACTCAGTTAGCGTTGTTACCCAAAAAGTAATTCCTGCTAAAGTAGTGTCGAATCTGATCTTCTGCTGTATATTGGGCTCACTAGACACACTATCGGGTGCCTGCTTTGTGCAAAAGTACTATTGTGTGAATCAGAAGCAGAGCCAAATATTTTGCTATTTTGCTGTAATTTGCAAAATCACAGGTTCAGGTGTTTAATGCTAATTATTACTCGTGACAATAGAATCATCTGATCATATTCACATGTCAAAGATTAGGACTTCATGTTTCCTCTAGTCCTTACATGCCTCCATTTCCTCCAACAAAAGTACGTTTTTTTGGTTGCAGATGTTTGTTGAGGCCAAATTTTGGGTCATCTTATTTTTCATAATAAATATTTTAGTTATCCTTCATTTATATTCACCTCTCTGTTGTCTTTTTTTTCTTTCTTTTTTCAGTTCCCTGTAAACCAATAGCAATTCTATGTAATTAAAAGAAGAAGACACATTAATAAAGGTAGGGAAATGTGCTCAATAGGACAGGTATATTTGTTATGTGCTCAATAGGATTGGTAGCCTGCGCTGGTGGATAATTTGGGAGGTTAGGAATGACGTGATCTTTAGGAAGATCCAACCGGGCCCTCTCCTTACAGCCAACAATATTATGCAGTTGACGAAGTTTTGTAACCAACTTCTGTTAGCTCGCTTGTAGTCGATTTTTTTTTTATTTTTTTCGTCCCCACCGAGGCCGGTGTTGCCTCACCCATGTAGCCTAGTTCATCTTTCAATGAATGAAGCGGGTAGCGTGCTACTTTTTTCTCAAAAAAAAAAATTGCTGCATATTGTTCTTAATTCAATATTTTTTTAAATTTTTTCTTAGTGTTTTATTATAAGTTTGTTTTACTTTAATCACTAGATTAATTAGGTTTTAATTACAATCGAATTTTTCAGTGCACTTAAGAGCTAAAATAATTGATTAGCTATAGTACATGATCTGCATATCCATTTATACTACAAAAAGAAAAGTTTCACACTAACAAACATTACACTGACCTTTACAAATCAAGGAAAATTAATTTAGATCAAACAAAACTAACCACCAATTTCTTAAGGACTACCGATCGTTCCTAGCGCAAGTGGCAAAGGACTTGGTGGTTGGTACCCGAGGTCCCGAGTTCGAATCCTATTTGATTCATATTTCAAGCTAAGTTTATTTTTAAAAGAGATAAATAAAGCGGGTAGCGTACTCTATCTTTCTCTCAAAAATAAAAAAAAATCTTGAGGACTACAACCAACGTGTCTAAGAGCAATTCACAGCACCACAAAGCATTTACACCACAATCTTAATTAAGTACACGTAGCTAACCAAACAAAAACAAAGCACTAATGCACCACTCCAACAAACAACATTCAAACACAATCTGATCCCTTTACAGGTATTGAAACACTTAGTAGTATTTCTAAACACTTTCGGCCAAGTTGCCAGGAAACAAACTTACATTAGTTCCCTTCTTTATGAAAAGCAGTATCGACAAAAAGTGCTTTTGATACGAGCAGATCAGATTTATTGAATTTGATCACTATCAGATTCGATAAATCTATAGTCAGATCTTTAATAGGACATACTAGTAAAATAGTTACTAGTTTTGCATATAATTCAACATTTATGCCAATATTTATGTCATTAATTTTCTTCATTTGAAAAGCGATGAATGATGTTTATTTTACCAGTGCGCACTTCATCTGAGCCAAACTTTGTAGTCACAAATCATCACCGGTAAGGGATGGGTCGAGTTCGGACACCTCTTCGTCCGGCCATCCACTCATCCAAAACCCGCTAGCAGTAGTAGCAGAAGCCTCCGGGGCGGCGGCGACGGCCTCGCCACCTCCGGAGCTCGCCGGAGGCGGTTGCGCGTGAGGCGCCACGTGCCATGCATTCGAAGCGCTGCTCATCACGCCGAGGCCTTCGTCCGAGTATCCGAAGAACGAAACCTGCGCTAGAGCGCTCCCGTACGAGCTTACGGTTGTATTTGGCTCTGCTGTAATATTGCCAATTTGATCAGATTGTAATGAACTCATCAACGTGCTCATTATGCCGTAATCGGCCGACGCGACCGGTGGAAGCAACGGCGGGGGGGAACGGAGGAGCACGCGGCGTAGGATTTCGGGAAATATGGTGGTGGCGGGATCGTCGATTGAACTGCTGTTTATCGCAGTAGCAGCAGCAGTGGTGGCGGCAGCAGTAGCAGTAGCAGTAGCAGTAGTAGCTGCAGCTGCTTTTGAAGTAGTTGCTTTGTTGCGCTTGTTTTTGCGCCCGCCGCCGACCGGGACGTTGCGGAGGGTGCCCCCCTCTGTCCAGTGGCGCCGACACGCCTTGCAGAGGTACCGTGGCTGCGACCGGCTGTAGTTGTTGTAGTAGCAGAACTTCGTGTTGGCGGAGTCGCACCGCGGGCACCGCAGCGGCGGCCAGATCTGCGGCCTCTGCAGCTGGTTTCTCGGCACCGGCTTAGGAACTTCTATCCCTCCGCTCCCACTCAACATCCCCTTCAAAATCAGCATTCCATCAGAAGTTTTAATATTTTTATTTACGTAAATAATGAAAATCAGATGAATCATATCATATATACTGACAAAAGAATTCAGAAAAGATAATATATACATACCAGTTGGGACCAGTACTCGAGGCCGCTGACAGAAGATTGCTGCGAGACGAGACCCATATTATTTTTTTCGTATCAAACTACGCCTAGCGTTTAGGAAGGAGGAGGCAGACGAAGCAGAAGAAGAGCAAAAATATAACAATATTATTCAGTCGGTGGAGGCGGAACGGGGACGAGGGCGGTTCTTTGCTCGGTAAGAAGCGGCGGCACGGCGTGGCGGCGGTGGCGGTTCTGGTTACATGATCAGAGAGAGTGTACGAAGACGATCCGCGCATGTCGAGGGAAAGTTCTGCCTCCTCCTCCTCCTCCAGATGATCACTCGCGCAGAGTCTTAATCCTTTTCTCTAGTATATGTTTTGTGATCAACGTATAAGGAAAGGATTGGATCGGATTGGATTGGAACTGGTTCGAGCTTCTAAATTATACTTCTTATATATTTAGGAATGGATTGTAACTAAAAGGAGAGATGTAGGAGTCTCCATTTCTCCCGTCGAAATGATTTTATATTTGAGAAAGGAGGGTGGGTAAAAGAAGTTACTTAGGCCGTAAGTACAAAGTGGAGAGAACGGAACGGAACGGATTCGGAGCGAAGCAGGACGGAACGGGGAGGGGAGAAGGAGAAACACGTGCGAGATTTGAAATGCAGGCTCCCATCGGGCTCCAAACTAAAATTTATAATGTCGCAACAAAATTATCTGCCAACTATACTAGCACCTGACTATGTCATATCATCGAAACTTAAGATAATTGCACCAGATCTAAGATAATCGCACCAATAATATATTGACATTTAAAGCTACTTTAAACAGAAGATGTAACATACCAATTGAAATTAGTGCAACATCGTAAACTTATAAATTACATAAATTATAATAATACAATTACGATAGGTATGTTACGACGAGTGCATAGACAGAAACGAAAACGCCGAACGTGAAGTAGACAAATCATAAATAAAAAAAATAAATAACAAACATATTTATGTGAAAAAAAATTTGTAGGAAAGAATCACGGACAAAGGAGGAGAGAACTTCACTCTGCAGAAAAGAAAATACAAAGCTCGTCAATATAGTATGCTATATCGCGTCTAGGGCAAAAACGCAGAATTTTTTTTTAACGGATTTCAAATCCGATTCATACCGCGGGGTCTCGGCCCCCTGCACCCCCTGGCGGATGTCTGTGACGGGCTACGGACTCGGGCCGATCCGCCACCCACCGCATACATCTATTTTTTTTTATAATTTATTTTTTCAAAATCTGCCACACCACGAAACTGTCGACGAATCGAAAGCTCAAAACTAAAGTTCGATTACCAAATTTCAAGGCACATATAACAAGATAAGCATATAAATAGAGACGTGCTTTCTCTCTCTCGTGTTTATTATTGTATGAGCGGCGAAATTTTTCAGTGCAGTAGTAGTGCAGAGGGCGGAGATAGCGAGTGACAGCGAGAGGGAGTAGGTCGGCGGGAGAAAGTGGAGAATTGTGGGACCCGCGAGAGTGGAATTCAGTGAACGCAGGAGGTGAGTGCGAGCTCGTCGTCTTCGTCGCCGTCGCATTCGCGCCCGATTAATTTAGTCGGCCGTCGCATTCGCGCCCGATTAATTTAGTCGGCCGCCGCGGCACGCGTGAGGATTTTTGTGGTTTCTGAGCGGGCGCCCCTTACCTCACGCTGTAAACGTCACCTTGTAGCCGTTGGGGTTCGTGGGACCCACTATATTTTTGTTGCCCACGTGTCGCCGTGTTATTTGCCGCTGCTTGCTAAATTTTAGGTAAAACATGTATGGAACTTATCAATTAAAATTTTAAAATTTTGGTTTTACTACTTAACTACTTAAATTTATTTAATTTGAGTCAGCTAAGTACTTTCAAAATTTAAATATGACGTTTATCTTTATAAATTTAGTTAAAATATTATATATAATTTTCACGACTATAAATTTATTAAAGTAAATAATTATATCGAGTTTTGAAGTCAAAGTGTCATTGTCTGACTCAAATGAAACAAATTGCTAGATTGGGTATCTAATTTTAAAAAAGTTCGTAGTTCAAATAAATTTTGCACATTTTTACCTATGCAGTGAAAAGGCAAAAAAAAATTATGGAGACCCCTCAATTAGAGAAATTCTGAAGTAGCAGCTATCCTTTATTAGATTAGTAATTTTATCTACTAATTATTAAAGTTGGTGTAATTGCCTAAATTTGATTGTATTTTTAAGTTTTTTTAACTAAATTACTTAATTTCATAAAATTAGAAGTTCAGAGGGATCTCAATAAAAAAAAAATTGAAATACTCTACTGTCACATCAATTATTTAAATTTTTATCAACCTTAAAATGGAAGGTGTAAGATCTACACACTTTTTTTGGGCGTACAAGAAGTATTTTTCATTTCAAAAGAGCAAAATAAATCCTTAGATAGTAAAATTAAAATTTTAAAAGTCCAATAGGCGAAATTTTAAAATTATAGTTATAGGTCCACAAATTTTTTTTTTTTGAGAGAAAGGTAGCACGCTACCCACTTCGTTTATTTCGTATAGAAATAAACTTGGCTAAAAATGTGAATCAACTAGGATTCAAACTCGGGACCTCGGATACCAACCATCAAGCCATTTACAATTTGCGCTAGGGACGGTCGGTGTCCATTATTTTTTGGATTACAAATTAGGGACCATTTGGTATTGCCTTATGCTTCTCATTATTCAGTAAAACTGTGAAAGTTATACCTTAATCTACCGGATATGATCTATCCGATGTACTATTTATTATAAAAATAGTAAAATAATTTTCTATCACAATTTTTTTACTGCATTTAATGCATAGTCTCTGTAAGGTACGAGAAGGCAAAAAAAACAATAAGAGAGATCAGGTAAAAATGTATAACACTTATTTTAACTATCACTATTTGTATTGGACTATTTAATTATTAAAAAAAATTGATTTTACTATATGACATTTTAATTTATTTGATTTGAGTTAATTAGTGATTCTTTAACTCAAATTTTAAATATGTCGTTCATCTTTACAAATTTAGTTAATATATTTTATATAATTTACATAACTATAAATTTATTAAAATAAGTATGTAGCTTAAATTTTATATCTCAATAGCTATCAAATTATTAAATCAAACAAATTGATAGCTTGAATACTAAAATCAAAATTTTGAATGGTTAGATAAACGAATCAAAATGGTTTATAGTTTGGGTAAATCTTGTATACTTTTACCAAGAAATTATTTGGGATTAGCTATAAATCATAATTTCTCTCTGGATTTGTGGAACTAGTTCCCAATTTTATCCTTTTCTTTTGTAGTAGAAACAAGAGTTTTTTTTTTTTTTTTTTTTAAAGGATCTATCCATTTCAGACCTTGTCAATTCATGTTGGTTCCAGCCAGATTAATGGGTTCGGATCCGATTGACCGGTGATGAGCCGATCACTATCAACTACTAGAAATCTTGTGAAGAAATGTTCTGCAAGATGTTTTTTCTCTCCCGGGAAGAAAAGAATAAATTACACAAAGAAGATGTTCATATTATACGAACTTTGTGAATTTTCATTGACATCTTATCACCTGTTGATTTTTCTTTATTTGTTATTATTTTTGTTAATTGAATTGGAGATTGAGACTCCACCAGTCTCAATGGTGACCCATGATTGAAATCTTAAATCTAAGAAATCCCAAATCTTCAAAGACCTGGGTATTCATCAGAAGATTCTGATAGCTAGGAAACAATCTATATATATATAGAGAGTTGAGCTGGAATGTTATCAATAGCAAACGGGCTCCGTTACCACCCATTTATTTTCGATGATAGAGCCTCCAAATCGACGATCGGCACTGTTGAACATAATCTATACCACTTGAAGTATCTAGAAATTAAATTTCAAATCTTTTCGATATCATTGGCCTAATGATCAAAAAGTTTCAAAATTTGTAATTTTAATGGTCGATATAAAACGTTTTCTTATTTAACAGCGTAAAGATATTCAAATCAATTGAATTTTGGTTAGAAATTTTTTTAAACTATTTAGAACAAGATCTATACTCTTGATCTTGATTACAAGATTCCTATCGTCACTTTTTAATAAATATTTATTTTCAACCGTTCATTTTTGTGTCTACTTGACGGACAAAAAATAATATCGGAAAAGTATGAAATTTGGTTTCTAGATGCTTCAACTGGTCTAGATCATGTTCAACGGTGCCGATCGTCGAATTGGAGGCTCCATCATCGAAAACAAATAGGTGGCAACGGATCCCGTTTGCTACTGATAGTATTCTAGCTCAACTATATATATATATATATGGGTTAATTGCATACATGTCCCCGCAAACATAGTGAATAGCAAAAATATTCCTGCAAAGTCCAACTTTCATTAGTTATCCCTGCAAAAGTCGTAATGTATGCAGATATGTCCCTACCGTCAGTCACCGTTAGAGAATTTTAGTTAACCACAATTAAAATGCTTAACCATGGTTAATTAATAAGTTGAAATTATATTTTTGCCCCTCTCCATCTTCCTCACCCTCTCCATCTTCCTCATCCATCTTCCTCACCCTCTCCATCTTCCTCATCCTCATCCGCCCCCCCGGCCCCCCTCCTCCGCCTCCTCCCCCGCCGCCGCCGCCCCCCCTCCGCCTCCCCGCCGCCCTCTTCCTCTACTTCTCCTCTCCCCGTCGCCCTCGTCCGCCCCCCCCCCCCCCCTCCTCGGCCCCTCCTCCGCCGCCGCCGCCGCCTCCCCGCCGCCCTCGTCCCCTCCGCCGCGCTCCGCCCTCGTCCGCCCGCTCCGCCGTCCGCGGGGAAGCGGGAGCCCCGCCGCGCGCCGCCGCCGCCGTCTCTTTCTTCTTCCTCGTATCCTCCTTTTGGAGGGACATATTTGTGAGGGCAAAACGGTCATTTCACATTCCTACTGTTAAAAAATAAACAGATTTCAAACGGCAACAAACCAGAGGGACATATCTGCATACATTACGACTTTTGCAGGGACAACTAATGAAAGTTGGACTTTGCAGGAATATTTCTGATATTCACTATGTTTGTGGGGACCTGTATGAAATTAACCCTATATATATATATATATATATATATATATATATGTGAGTGTGTGTGTGTGTAAATATTTACCGTAAACGGCGAATATGAGAATAGAATTCAAAATCTCTTCAAATGAAAGTGACATAGAGTTGTCTCTGATATCATGTAGCTCCAAAAAAAAAAAAAATTATAGTCCATAATTACTCTTAAAGCTAGAAATGATGCTCTTGGTACCTTGTTCGCTCTGTTTCTCTGAAATTACATCTTCTTGAAATTTCTATTATTTATCTATCCCAAGATGGTAAAATTATTGCTTGCACACGATGTACAAGTTTATGTCACATACCCTACCTTTAAAATTCTATTATGTAGGCAATCCAACTCATTGGATGTATTTTAAGACATTAGAAAAGCCCGTGTAGACTATATAACATGCTGTTTTCTTTTTATTTTTTGCGAGTTAAAAATGAACTTAAAACCGCAAATACCAACCATTAAGCTTTTCTATAACATGCCAATCATTTTTCTTTTATTTTTACATTTTTTTTTTTCAAATGTACTCGCTCCAAATTCTTAACAAATGAAATCTCTCAATAATCTGAATCCAAGATATGATCCCCGTATTTTGAGCGCACGCACACCAGAGCTCAAAAATTTTCTATTTCACCATGGGATCCATAATACTTTGCCGCTTTACAAGTCAGCGTGGTATCAGGTCGAGCTTAAAATTACAGTATTCAAAAGCACAGTCGAGCAAGGTGCTTCTGGAGATCGTAATTTCAAATTGTAAATTTCTAGAATCCTCCATCAAAAACCCGGCCCACAATGACAAAATCCGACAACCCACTCTCAGAAACCGGCCCATATAAAACCCATACCGAATTATATCCCTTATCCTACCCGGAACGAAACAATTAACACTCCACCCAATCCCAACCCAATACACAGATCCAGACCAAAAATGATAATAAAAAGAAAAAAGAAAAATCAAAAAGGCCAAAATATCCTCAGGAGAGAAAATCCCAACCTCGAAACCCCATTGGAGGATACTCTGCCACGTCAGCTCCTCGTGGCCCACTCTCCTATCACCTTATCCTCACCACACAATTAACTCTATTACCCATCTTTATTTATAATAATAATATATATCAGTTGCTGCTTCTCTCTCTCCATTCAAAATGGCTCTTCAAGCATATTTTCTCCCCTCAACTCTTCCTGTGCACAAAGAGGTGAGTTTTCGATAATCCTATTCCTACACTAGTAGATGATTTTAAGTAAATGTTAATTAACAAGTGTAGTATTTGTGTTACTGCACTGCAGGGATCTACTTTCTTGGGGATTCCTCTATCTGAGAATGCCAGGACAGAGTTTAAACCCTCGTCAGTCTCCAGGAGCACTAAGGTATGCAAATTAATATGTTCTATCTCACATGCACGATAAATATATGAGATATGTGAAATAATAGGCGAGGTAGAAGATGATGATTTAACTTATTATATAATCTAAAAGTTTGGCAAGTTAAATGTCAAATGTTGTCGGGATTGAAAGATATTTAGAATTGACTCTGAAACTTTGTTATTTAAAAGATCGCACTTGTAAAAAAATTAGTTCAAAAATAGAGTCCGGCTACTATACTCTTATAAGTATAGGCTCTTTTGGACTCATAGATTTACTCCTTTGATCATTTTCATCCGTTAGATTGTACTATTCAACCAACCATCCACTCAACTCTAGGGGACCACTATCATCCTAACCGGCGACCACTATCATTCTAACCGCACATCATTTTATCTAACAGTCGAAAACTTATGAGTACAAAGGGGCCTATACTCATAAGAGTATAGTAGCCAACATACGAGAATAATTTTTTGTGCAATTCATTAATTAGAAAAAAAAAACCTGTAGAGAGTGAGTATCTCCCTCGGAGTGAGAGCCCAGACAGCGGTAACCACCCCGGGCATCAGCCGCGCAACTCCGGAGGGCAAGAAGACCCTCCGGAAGGGTAATGTCGTAATCACGGGGGCTTCGTCGGGGCTGGGGCTCGCCACCGCCAAGGCGCTGGCCGAGACCGGCAAGTGGAACGTCGTCATGGCGTGCCGCGACTTCCTCAAGGCCGAGCGCGCCGCCAAGGCGGTGGGGATGTCCAAGGACAGCTACACCGTCATGCACCTCGACCTGGCGTCCCTCGACAGCGTCCGCCAGTTCGTCGAGAACTTCCGGCGGGCGGGGATGCCGCTCGACGTGCTCGTGTGCAACGCCGCGGTGTATTTTCCGACCGCCAAGGAGCCGACTTACACCGCCGACGGGTTCGAGATGAGCGTCGGCGTAAACCATCTCGGTCACTTCCTTCTGGCTCGTGAGCTGCTCGAGGACCTGACGACCTCTGATTACCCCTCAAAGCGCCTCATCATCGTCGGCTCCATAACAGGTATAAAGAGGCATTCCATTCAAACTCTCATTGAATCTGATCAAGTCTATTATATAATAAATAGTAAATTTTTTTGTGAAATTCTCGAATTGTGAATCAATGTAATTCTATGATCTTTTGTAGGAAACACGAACACGCTGGCGGGGAACGTGCCGCCGAAAGCGAACCTGGGGGACCTGCGGGGTCTGGCGGCGGGGCTGAGCGGGGTGAACGGGTCGACGATGATCGACGGCGGGGAGTTCGACGGGGCGAAGGCGTACAAGGACAGCAAGGTGTGCAACATGCTGATGATGCAGGAGTTCCACCGGCGGTTCCACGAGGAGACCGGCGTCACGTTCGCGTCCCTCTACCCCGGCTGCATCGCCACCACGGGCCTCTTCCGCGAGCACATCCCGCTGTTCCGCCTCCTTTTCCCTCCCTTCCAGAAGTACATCACCAAGGGCTTCGTGTCTGAGGACGAGGCCGGCAAAAGACTTGCTCAGGTACATTCTTCACATATAGCTTTAGGCCTACGTAGCTCAGACGTCTGACAAACATAAAGTTTTAGAATTTTTGAATGGTTGAAATAACAGTACAGCCGTTCTTTCAGACTGCTGGTTTATGGCTTCTAAAAGAGCTTCTCTAAGCAGAAAGTTAAAATTCTGCTGCTCGAAGAACTGCTAATTGCTTTTCAGCAAGTTTCCTCGATAGTTTCTATTTAAGCTTCCGGCCACAGCAAAATCTTGAAGTAGTTTCAGAGAGTACGCTTCATCAGAAGCTCTAATTTGGTGTTTCTGATCTTAGGTGGTGAGCGAGCCGAGCTTGACGAAGTCGGGCGTGTACTGGAGCTGGAACAAGAACTCGGCGTCGTTCGAGAACCAGCTGTCCCAGGAAGCAAGTGATGCTGAGAAAGCTAAGAAAGTGTGGGAGCTTAGTGAAAAGCTTGTTGGCTTGGCCTAGTAGCCCTTCTTTCCTTTCCCTTCCTTAGGAGATCTTTTATTTTTAATTTTTAATTTTTATTTTTAATCTCCTTATCTGTACCTCCAGATGTTGTTGGGTGTGCTTAGATGTTGTTCTTTGCAGTGGGGGTGTTTCTTTGTAAAATTTTGAGGGATTCAGTTTAATAATAAGAGATTATAAGTATGCCTTTGTTTGACTTGTCAATTGGAGTTTGATTTTATTAGAAATAAATATTAAAAATACTGTTTTTTAGTAGCTTAAATTTTTAAAAAATAACGGTTGTTTTATACAATTTAATATGATATCAGAATAGAATATTTTGAATTCAAATTCCGTCAAATTGCTAGTTTTATTTTACTTGCTCGAATTAATTTATAAAAATAACTTAAAAGTACGATAAGCTGAACCGAATTCAAAAAAAGGGAGTGACAATCGTAGCAGAGATCACAGAGGAAATGAAAGAAAAGTAAATTTCTATTTTCACTAAAAAAAATTCCAAAAAAAAACACGACGGGAGATGTTTGACCAAAGTTTACAGCGTCTAGAGTGTAGTAGAATGCAGGCAACATCTCGGCCGTTCATTCTCGATCTCACGATTCCTGCGATTTTGACTTGAGAATAGAAAAAACTCTAATGAGTCCCACGTGTAACACTCACATCTACGAGCCACGTCATTTTATACGGGTAAAAAATGTATGGAAACCCCTGAACAATGGACAATTCTGATATTACCACCTTACCTTTCATTCTTTTTATCTGACACTTGTACAACTTTTAAATTTTTTAAATTCAAATAATTTAAGCCACTTTTAGTAGTAATTTAAAATTTTTTAACTTTGAGGGGATCCACTTCAAAATTCCCTATAGTTGAGTGGTTCCCTCTTTACATTCGAGTCAGACTTTTTTATAAAATAATTTTGTAAAATTTTGTAATTTATAAAATAATAGTGTCAAATTTTAATTTAGCAAACTAATTCTTTAAACGCGGTGAATCATTCACCGCATTTAAAAAAAATTTAAGCCTTCTAAAGATAGTGAACGATTCACCGCCTTTAGAAAGAGGTCATAGATGAGGGAGGAAAATGAAAAGTAGTTGTTGGATGGATATGTATATATAAGACAGTGAATGATTCACCGTCTTTAATAACCGTACTAGTTATTCTGTGAATCATTCACTGTCTTTAGAGGATTAATTTGTCAAATACACCGACTGTTCCTAGCGCAAGTGGCAAAGGACTTGGTGGTTGGTACCTGAGGTCCCGAGTTCGAATCCTAGTTGATTCACATTTCCAGCTAAGTTTATTTCTAAATAAAATACACGAAGCGGCTATCATGCTACATTTCTCTATTACAAAATATTGAAGGGTTATTTTATAAAAAAGTGCTTCGAGTCCTCTGGAAACAAAGATTGGAAGAGCAAAACACAAAACGCAGAGGAAGAAGAAGTCGGCGGAGCGGAGGAGGTCGGCGACGACTTCGGCATGGCGGATCGGTTCTTCCCGAACGAGATGCCGGATTTCGTGGAGGAGAAGGAGAGCTCCGGAGCCCAACCCACCACTCTCCTCGCTCTCCTCTCTCTCCCTTATCCCAAGCTCGCCGATAAGCTCCTAAAAGTCGCTCTCGATCTCAAACAACAGGTCCTCCTTTTTTTTTTTTTTTACCCTTTTTAATTTCTCGAATGTAATTTGATGTTTCTAGAGTTAGATTTGATTCATGATATAGCTGGGTAATGTGGTTTAAGCTATTTTTGTTGGTAATTGATATTGTCAAAGTAGTGTTTTTTTTTTTTTTTTTTTGAAAATGTATAAAATTTATCTCAACTATCATTTTTTTTTGAATTTGACTAGTTAATTTTTTAAAATTTTGATTTTACTGTATGACCTTTTGATTTATTTGATTTGAGCCAATGAGTTACCTTTTAATTTTAAAATTTGAATTCGTTGATTATCTTTACCGATTTTTAGTTATATACCTAGCAGTAAATTTATTAAAGTAAATAATTAGTTTAAATTTTGTATGCTAAAAACTATCAAATCAATTAAATCAAATAAAATAGAAAGATTGGATGTTCAAATCGCAATTTTGAAAAGTTCAGTAGTCGAATCAAAATGGTCTATAATTGAGAGTAATTTTATACATTTTTACCTTTTTTTTTTCAATCGTAATATATTTTCTATGCGATTTTGATATCAAATATAATAATCTATTGGTCTAATAAAATGCTTAAATCTAGATATTATTATTAAAAAAAATTATTTTTTTATTTTTCAATCATAATTTTTTTTTTCTATCTGATGCATGTTTCCTATCAGATTGATCATGTTGGGTAATAATGCCTAAGTATTGGGATTTTTTATGTGGGGTATTTTTTTTAAAAAAAATTCATGCACAGCTTATGTTCGAGAAATTGCCTGTTCCAGGTTGTGAAGGAGACGTGGGTCAAACCTCGGCAGCGAGTGAACGATTACACGCTCTACACCGGCGCACTCGGAACGGCGTTCTTGCTGTTCAGGGCTTACCAAGTCACCGGAGTCGAAACCGATCTCAAGCTCGCGGGCCAGATCGTCAAGGCTTGCGACGCAGCCTCGAAGGGCTTGCCGTAAGATCTTGGGCCTTCTTGTGCTTTTTACTATTATTTTGTTGTTCAATAGCAGTAATGCAACAGTGGGATTGGGCTTGGAGTAGGTTTGTGACTTTCATTTGCGGCCGCGCCGGCGTGTGCGCTCTCGGTGCGGTCGTGGCGAGGCATTTGCGAGACGAGGCTATGCTTAATCACTTTTTGAGCTCATTTAACGAGGTGAGGTTCGCGATGCTGCTAATTCTATGACTAGCCTGATTTTTGTGTTCACGCAGTTTCAGTAACCTGTAGAAGCAGAATAAACTCGTGGTTGCGATGACAAGCTATGAGCTTTGTCGAACATGGTGTCTAGAGAAACTAACATAATGTTCGTAGAATCAAACTTGCGTTAAAAGTGTGGATTACAGTTATTTCAGTTAAACTTAACGACACCATCATCGAGTTTATCGTGCTTTTGACTAAATTGGTTGTCATTTACAACTAACCTAGGCTCAGATCACTTGAAAACATCGTTTATGATCATCTATCTGAAGTGCCGCTGTGCAGCTGCTGCAACATCGGAGACTCCACCTCTCGCTGAGATGCTTCTACGACAGCACTTTTAGTTTTTTTGGGTCATAGTATTATCTAAATCCGAGCCACGCCTGATATCATGTTTATCTCAACATAGTTGATTTCGCAGTGACGTGTATTAGTTATTGACACTGATGATTTGGTTGCTTGTTACACAATAAGGCAAACATAATCACTTCTAGATGTTGTTAATAAATGCTCACAAATAACTTATTCGACAGTTATGTACCAAATCCTAGGATACAAAATATATGATTGGTTAGAATAAGGTGAGGGTTCAAGTTCTAATTTTCCCCTTTCGTTATGTAATTCATTATCTAAACAGATCAAGATGCCCGATAAAATTCCTAATGAATTGTTATACGGAAGAGCTGGATATTTATGGGCTTGTTCGTTCATAAACAAGCACCTCGGCAAGGACACGATTTCTTCAACCAAGACAGTGAGTGCCCTTTTTCATTTCCCTTTCTTTCTTTCGCTGATTATGTTCTCGAACTAATGAGAACTATCAAAATTTCCAATTCGAAGAGTGCTATAGTAAGGGAGATTATTAACGAGGGGAAGAAACTGGCCAACGGAGGACGCTGCCCTCTGATGTACGAGTGGCACGGAAAGAAGTACTGGGGAGCTGCTCACGGGCTCGCGGGGATCATGCATGTTTTGATGGACATGGAACTGAAACCGGACGACAAGGAATGCGTGAAGGGCACTCTTCGGTACATGATTCAGAACCGGTTTTCCAGCGGGAACTACCCCTCGAGCGAGGGCAGTAAAGAGGACCGCCTCGTGCACTGGTGTCATGGTGCTCCCGGTGTTGCGCTGACCCTTACTAAAGCTTTTCAGGTCGGCATTCCTCTTGCCTTCTCAGCTTGTTTGCCTTTTCCTGTTACTTTGATTCTGCTCATATGAATCCTTTGTATCAATTACAACTCAAGTCCCTGAAGTTTGGCTCACAATTTGATCAGTCTACCATCCCAAATGGATGCTAAGTCGGCATTTTTTTTCAGACGATCGATTAATAACAGAACTTTACTGTTATGCAGAATAAACTTCAGGAACCGACTTGTTGAAATTGAAAATTTGAATACGAATTTGAGATTGAGATCGAACTTTAAGAGTACTCGACTTCTTGTAGTTGTTTGTAGCAGCTAACAAGGCGATATGTCTGATATGATTGCCAGGTCTTCCAGGAAGAGCAGTTCCTCCGGGCAGCAGCCGAGGCTGCGGAGGTGGTGTGGAACCGCGGGCTGCTGAAGAGGGTCGGAATATGCCATGGCATAAGTGGGAACTCCTACGCATTCCTCTCGCTCTACAAGCTAACGGGCAACGAGGAGTACAAGTATCGGGCTAAAGCTTTTGCTAGCTTTCTGCTGGACAGAGCCGACCAGCTGATTGCGGAGGGGGCGATGCACGGCGGCGATCGCCCTTTCTCGCTGTTCGAAGGGAAGGCAGGTATGGCCTATCTGTTCCTGGATATGGTTACACCCTCTGAGTCGAGGTTCCCCGCTTACGAACTCTGAGATTTTCACGCCTCGTTCCCGAGAGATCTTGTAATGAAGCAACTCTGATGTAAGAGCAAGATCAAAATGTAGCTTAAGAGATGAGATGTTCTTGAACTGTTTTGTGTTGTTCACTTTGTATAATCTACTCTATGCGAGCTTTTTGCAGTTTGTAAAAGCCTTGTTTCCCGTATGCAAAAAAATCGTTGTTAAGAACAAATACCAGGTTTCTCTTGTGCCTTTCTTCTTGTTTATTGAATTGGGAGTTTAATATTTAGCATCTAATTTCACACAGATTGAACTCAAATTTTTTTCGTAGTAATAACTCTGTTAGAATTTGGTTAGATTTGTAGTTGGTTTCCTAGTTAGATAAATATTAATATTTAAATTTATCGGAGATATATTAAGATTTAAATATTAATGAGAGAAGAAATCTAATTAGATTAGGATAAATATTTAGATATATTGGAGATAATTAAATATAAATTTAAATATTTATTAGAGTAGGAATCCTAATTATCTTAGGATTTGGGTACGTTTTATATGGTCTCTATATATAGAGCATATTATGTATGGTCGAGGGTACGGCCAAGTTAATTAAGTTGTAGCCTTGGCAGAGAGGGGTTGTATGGCCAAGCTTAATTAAGTTGAGTTGTTCCCAAGGGGTGTACGGCAGAGAGAGAGAGGTTTCTCTTGGGTGGTGACCGTACCAGTGAGGGTGTAGGTCATGGTTGAGTGCACCTAGTCTACGGTTATAAATACGAGAGAAGGATAGGAGAGATTCAGAAAGATGACTCGGATTGTAGCTACTCTGTGCAGAAAAGGAGTCAAGGTGTAATCTTCTCTTATTTAATGAATCTTATTTTACCCGCATATTTTCTGATTGTGTCAATTTTTGCTGATGAGACGGATTTATGGTAAAAACCCGATTCGACGCTTCCGTTACGAAATCCCAACAATCGATACCGGATCAAAAACGGTCGGTATCGGAGCAGGTTGCGGATTCTCGAGATCCGGTACCGGGGCGAGTACCGGATTCCCAACAAACTCAAACTAGAGGCCAAATCACTGGAATTTTCCAGTTGTAACCCATGGAGAGTATTTAAAAAAAAAAGAAAAAAAAAGAAAAAAAAAAGAAAAAAAAAGAGAAGCTATTCTTACAAACAAAGTTCTACAATAATTTACAAAATTCAAACTTCAGTAGTTAGATTTTATTCTTTAGGCTAAATTACAAAAAATCCTCCCGTCAATACTCGCTTTTTCACTTTTTTCTTCTGTTATTTAAAACCTTGCACTTTACCTCCTTATAAAATAAAAAATGTTCACAGAAAAATACGGTGTTAACTGTGGTGATAAAATAACCAATTTGTCTCTCACCAACTTCATTTTCTCCCCAATATAAAGAAGAGAAGGCTAAGAATATTTTGGGTATAAAAAAAAATATAATAATATTTTATAAACGGAACCCTAACGGAGTACTAAAGGTAGGGGGTGAAGTGAATAATTTTTATTTTACAAGGAGGCAAAGTGTAAATTTTTAAATGACAGAAAGAGAGAGTAAAAAAGCGAGAATTAACAGAAAAGTTTTTTGTAATTTAGCCTATTCTTCATCTTCTGAATTACAATAATCGCCTTGTGATTGAAACTTTTCTACCAGATAAATACGACCACATAAACAAATTAGTAAAGTATTATAAAATTTGTTTACAAGCATAGCATTACTTTTAAATCCCAATGAGCTTAACTAAGAATTCCGAAATTTATTATGGTAAAGAGTGGTTCTTGAGAAAAGTGATGATGAGTTGATTCACTTGCTGAGGGAACTGCTCCTGAACAAAATGAGATCCCTCGGGTATGTAGACAATATCCAGGTCAGGGACAAACTTCTTCACCATCCCACTCCTGATGTACTCCTCCATCCCTGGGAATTTCAAGACATAATCTTTTTCTCCCATGATCAGCAATGAAGGGGCCTCGACTTTCGGATCGCCCGTGATTCCGCGATTTCCGAGCGTCTTCGACACCCTGTTAAGAAACGCAACCGAGAGTTTCGTGCAATTCAACTCGGGAACTAACATAATATAAGTTACGAACTATTAGAGTTTTACAGTTACCGGTAAGGCATTTGGAGTGGATAGGCGAAGCCTGATTTCTCATAGAGAGAAGCGTAGACGGCGAGATCCTCATCGGTGAACCACGCAGGTAAAGGAGTCGATGAGTCCGCAAGGTCCATGATCTCTTGGCCCTCCTCGGCTATCGGAATTTTGCTCCGAGAAAAGAGAATGTAAATGGTGCGCACGACTCTCTTAATGTCGAACCTGCCGAAGTCGGCCTCTGCTCGCCCTGGCTCCTATTGAAGAAACAACAAATCATAGCAGCAGTTGTTTGATGAATCAATTTGTGTATCAAACGTAGCCCTTCGTTTGGTATTATTATCATTTTTCTGTCTTTTCTTGGCGAATTACCAACATTTGTTTTCTCTCTTAAGAATGCGTGCTTCGCATTTGACCTGGATGGTCGTCGGCTACCGACGATAACAGGAATAGGAAAGTCCAGTCGACGACTTTTGAACGACAAAGAATTTACGTTTAGAAGAACGGAAAAACAGTATCAATACCAAAAAAAAGCCATAGTTTTGAGTTTCTTACCCGCCATCTCGATATGTAGAATCCCGGCGATTTTACTGCAGAGGACAAAGAAGTGATGGAGAAAGGTGCGCCCAAAGTTATAACCCCACACACACGATTTGGGTAAGATATGGCAAATTGATAAGCTGGTCTCACTCCAAAATCCTTCCCAACTATGAAAGCCTTTCACCCAGCAAAGCAATCAGGACCAAAATAAGAATCTCACATAGAAAATTTTGCTAAACAAATTGAAAAGAAAGTCGGGCAGAGTCAAGAAATTGATGATCACTCTACTTATCATAAAGCATCAGTCAAGTCATTGAAGTTTATTGCAATTAAGTCACTAAACATTAAATTTATTTCTAACTTTTGTTTTAATCGGATTATTCTGTTGAACTCCATTCAAATTATCTAACAAAGAGATGATTTGACAATTGATTTGATTGTCATGTTATTGCTAGCATACTACAAGGTGGTGGCTCAGCGATCATAGATGACGTGACAGTTAAATCAACTATCAGATCACTTTTTTTTAATCCAACTTAACGAGTATAACGGAGTGGTTCTATTCAAGATAAGTGAGCCGAGCCAAATGAAACTTTACGACAAGTACAGTGACCAATTGTTTCTTGAACTTCAGCAAGAATTCGTGATACGGCGAAAAATCGTCACCTTTGAGATAGAGAGAGCATCGAGAATGGTGAGGAGGTCGGCGACGAGGTCATCCAGAGATGCGCTCGCCGGGTCCGGCGGCTGGTCGGAGAGGCCATAACCGCGGAAGTCGGGGGCGATGGCTCGGAAACCGGCAGCCGCAGCTGCGATCATCTGGTGCCTCCACGAGTACCATATCTCCGGAAAGCCGTGAAGGAAAACCACAGTGCCCAATTTCCCTACCACATCAGATACAAAGTAACAAGTGAGGAGAAAACAATTGGAAGAGAGAAAGATACTCTGTAATACACTAACCTTCTCCTTTGCGAGCTATGTGGATGTTGAGGCCTCTGATTTTCAGGAAAGTGTGCTCAAACTCTTGCTCCATTTTCCTGATCTCTGCTTCTTTCTCACTAGGTGTTGGATTTAGTTTTGATGGAAAGGTTGATGACCAATAAATACAAGATAAACAAAAGGGAAAACCAGGGGCTCACTAGTGGGTGCAGCATCTTTGCTTTTTATAATATTTTATACTTTCTGAAAAGACTATTTTAGTAGAGCTGTTTAGAATTAGTTTCTTCATTGACACTTCTACATATTATTATTATTATACTAATTAGGATTAGAGTACCCCCCATTTCAAAACCAATATCTTATTTAAGCTCCAGAGTCCAGACAACAACAACTAGTTCCATGCAATTAAATCACACATTTTCGTTTATCTAATTGAACTCTTATTGCTTCTCATAATAGAGAAGTTGTTTCGAAATCCAAGCCATCAAGGAAAGGTTGGCCTACTTACTTGCACTGGTGATATCTCCAATAGCAGCTTAACCACACATAACCTCTCATAAGGGAATGCTCCTAATACAATTGATGAAACAATTTTACATATAACAAGAGATCTTTCGGACTACATATCGAAACCAAGATACGAGTTTCAAAGTTTGACTCATAAACTGTACTTTGGAAGCCACCTGTTGTGCGCAAAACACTTCTCCATTTCCAAGCAAAATCTAAGCAGGATAGTCAAGATAATGCTATGGTCCTCCCCCAGGAAGATAGATTTGGTCCTGCATTACGCTGTCACTTCATCTCATAGACATCAAAGAATAGATATTCAATGAAGGGTAAAGTAAAGCATGCAGTCCAGAAACATTTGATTGAAAGCACAAGAAACACAACATGATGTGAGATATGACATCATCAGTAAGCATGATTGCCAAAGTTTAAGGCATCTGCAAATTTTTTTTAAAAAAAAACATTTAAGGCAAGTACGTCATAACTAGGAAAAGCACAAGATGATTCTACTAATTTATGGAAATTGAAAAAAAGAAAGAAAAAAAAAGAAAGTACAAGTGTGACAAAGTTCGTTATCTCACAATATATCGGTTCATATGTGCCGTCAACCACAAAAGTATGGTAATTTAAGGTATCATAATTACCATTTACAACAGACACTGATAATGATTTTAACTAAGCTATCCAGTGACCTCAATTCAATTATGGTTTGAATTTCTTCGTTGGTCAAGAACACAGCATAATACAGCTTGGGGAGTCAAAAAGACCTCTGGGATCACAATCTGCTCAAGCTTAGCTCGGTATTTGGCTTGGATCCGGCTTGCTCATGAAGTAAATGAGCCAAGCTCAATCTGTGCTTTTGGGATCGATGTCTGAAACAAGCTGAGCTCGACGAGTTTACCACAATAGGACTATTCTGCCATTACAAGTCCTAAATTATTCGAAGCAGTAAACCTTGTACAGCAGCGATCTCATTTATTGCTTCCATTTTTATGCTTAACATAACATCTTCTTGACGCTCCACACAATAATCACATGTAAAGATCGATACTTCAAAGGAGATAATATATTCATGCCACATCTTAAAAACACACAAAAAAGAGGAACATAATTCGAAGAAATATGTCATAAGGGCTCACCGAATGTGAAAAAATTCAACACATTAGCAGCCTATGCTAAAGAGAACAGATCATATTTGAAGAAACAAAACAAAAGGCATGTGGCAATGTCAAAACTCAGAAGTTCCCATGTCCTCATCTTCTCCAATGCTAAATCCAAATTACTTGAAACATCATGGGGTTCTAGAACGGATTTATTCACAAATAAAATATGTCATTTAAAACAACATAACAGACATCCGAATAAGCCATGAAGCAACCATTTAATACACATACAAGAAAATGTGCAGCATTTAATTAAACAGAAATTAACTTAAAGATGCAAACTAGTATCAAAAGTACAGAAAAAAAAAGCTTCAGATTTCGACAACATAGGAGTACCAAAATAGGAACAACTTATTTATGAGATCACTAATGACAGCTCCTATCCCAGCCAGGACAGTGTAAAAAGCTAGTCAAAATAGTCATAATCAACAATATCCACTTTAAGCATATATTGAACAAGGTACAAGCAGAGAGTAGATCTAAAACCAAAGTATAGCTCCCAATGAACAATACCCTTAACAATTGCTAAAACTCTCTGGTGCATAAAGTTTTCCAAGAGGAAGTTCTAAAATAAACTCTCAGAATAAAGAACTAATAAGTGCTACTTGAAGACGCTGGAAATTCGAATACAACATGAGTCGACAACATCCGTGCCAAATCTTCTAGTTCGCAACAAAAATACCTGCTGAAAACCAACGGAATTCAGGATTTGATGCCATCTGCAACAACTGAGTTCTCTTCTTTACCCAGTGCAACCACTGCTTTCTTAAGAAGGGCTTCAATTGGTAGATGAGAGTTCTCCACAGCCTTGGAGATCGCTTGCCATCTCTCACCATGCTTCGGCTCCGCTGCAATGCATCTTTTCAAAACATCCTTTTGAATATCCTCACTGCCATGCTGAAGCTCAAACTTATAGTACAAGGCCCAGAAATCTCCAATATCAGGTGCAAGAGTAACTGCCCTATTGAACCAGTTCCTTGCCTTATCAACCTTCCTATCCTGCCAAAATAGCTTTGCCACGGCCGCAATGACATGCGGATCATGATCACACCTTTTGAGAGCATCCGCACTTTTTGTTTTGCGTTGAGGACGCGGAGCCATCTCAATGTTAGCCGCCCACAATATCCCACTTGTCGGGCACTCCTGCAATGCTTTCGCCATCAAATTGTCAGCTTCCTTCTTGTTCCCATGCCTAGATTCAGCCCTAATAGCCGCAAGCCAAAGCTCCGGATTCTGAGGATTCTTCTTTCGGGCCATAGTGAGAACAGCACGGGCTTTGCTCAGACCTCCCATCCTCTCCTCTAAGCTAGCAAGCGATAGCCAAAGAGGGATACAATTAGGGCAATGCTTCAACCCATTTTCATAAGCTTCCTTTGCTTTCTCCACATGATCGAGTCGGTCCTCCATCTGTCCAAGCATTAACCACAACTTGAAAAATGAAGGGAACAACTTCAATCCTTCTTCTAGCAACCTCCTTTCTTCAGCTGTGTTCCCCAATTCTCTCTCTATAATGGCAGATTTCATCCACACCCTCTCGGTTCCTCCTTTCTCCCGGGCCCTGGCCAAAATCAGCCTTGCTCTCTCCTGCTCGTGGTTCTCGAATTCGAGCTTGAAAGCAGCCAACCAAATCTCTTCCGAGTTAGGAATTGCAGCATATGCTTCCTGAAGAATTGCCCTAGCCGCATGCACGTCACCTGCTAGCCACTTCTCCTTTGCACCCATCAGCCATAGCACCTCAGCCTGCGGCACATAGGTAACTGCTTTTCTTAACAGCGCATCAAGAGACTCCCTAGTCCCATGACTCTTCTCGAGTTGTGCTGCTTTAAGCCATATGCTCTTCTTGGTCAGGAAGACACTGAGCGCATGCGCATAAATTGCACGAGCCGTCTCTACAGAACCGCGCTTCTTACACTCCTCAGCATCAGCAACCCAAGTTCGTTTCCGGTCCTCTTCTTCAACACCAATGCCAATTGTGCTCTTAATTATGGCCTGGCAAGTCAAAATTGACCCTGCACGTTCCGCAGCTTCCGCTTCTTTCATCCAAGCTTCCCGGTCAATCTCCAGACCTTCCCTCTGCAATGACCTTATACCTCTCTCGATCACCTTCACCACCGATTGTGTATTACCATTAGCTTCCTCAAGCTTTGCTGCAGTAATCCAAATAGCAGGCTCCTTGATGAGCTTCTCCCTGGCCCGATTAAGAACCTTCTTCGCCTGATCATAAGTTTCCAGCCTCGCAAGGGCAAGCCAAAGCTCAACATGAAGAGGGCACAGATCGACGGCCCTTTGGAGGAGAACCCTCGCCTCATCCTCATTGGCGAGCTCAACAACAGCCTTCCACAGTCTCACTGAATCCGGAATGTGCTCCAACCCTTTCCTCAACACTCGGCTCTTGTTCAGATCAGTGCTCTCCAGCTGTGCAGCCTTCAACCAAAGCTTCACCGAGTTGGGCACAGCCTTCACTCCTTTAGCGATTACCGCCTTTGCTTCGTCAGGGCTCGCCAATCTGCAAGCTTCCAGCCACACATCTTCATTTTTAGGGCACTCCTCGCACCCCTTCTGAATCAACTGTCTCGCCGCCTGGATCTTTCCAGCAACCTCCTCCAGCCTAGCTGCCGCGATCCATCCGGGCGGGTGTTTAGGGTTTGTCTGCGTCACCGACTTAAGCAAGAGCCTTGCTTTCTTGATATCTGAAATCTCTGCGTCGCTCGTGATCTTCATGCTCTTGAGGTCGGTTAGATAGCCCTTTGGATCGACCACCGTTAATCCCGATACGGAATCAGATAACCTATCTAGCTTCAACGAGAGGACGGTGCCCCTACCTTCTCCGACCGCCGTAAGATCCGTAACAGGAGTTTGCGACCACGGGGTCTCCGTTCCTCCGGCGGAACGGCTCTTGGGATCGAGGGCAGTAACGTGCTCCTGCTCCTGCCTAGCCTTCTCAAGAAGCGTATCGGGCGCGGGGACGAAGCTCTCGAACCGCTTCTTCTTGTTCCTTAGAGAATAATCCCCGATGTCGGGGATGCTGTCCCACTGCTCGTGAGTCAGATCCGCGAGCTTGCGCTTCAGATCGGCAAATTGCTCGGTAATCTTAGGGTTTGAGGCGCGGTACTTCTCAATCTCCTGCTTCAGCCTCGCCTCCCTCCGATCCTTCCTTCGCGAGTCCATGCGCTTAACGATGCTCTCCCACACGGCGTCGGCCTCCTTATCGTCCTCATCGTACTCGGCCGACGCGAAGAGCCCCACGTCGTTGCCCTCGAACTCGTCGAACTTCTGGTTCTCGTCGTACCCCTTGTCGTCGGCCTCCTCGTCGTCCTCCTCCTCTCCGGCGCCCTTCCCGCGGCCTCGGCCGACGCCGCCGCCGGCGGCGGCGGCGGGGGCGCCGGGGGCGGGGGGAGCGCCGATCGCGGCGGAGCGGTCGGGGAGGTCGGGGGCTGCGCGGGCGGGGCCGATATCGGATCGCGTGGTGAAGCCGGTGGCCCCGCGGCCGAGCCCGGCGACGTAGTTGGGCGGGGGCTTGGAGTTGAGGAACTCGTAGCGCGCGGGGCGCGAGGGCGCCACGGGGGCCTGCATCCCGCCGAGGAAGGGGACGTGGAGGGCTAGGGTTGAGCCTCTTCCCACGGCGAGGTCGGAGAGGGTGACGGATGAATCATCGGCGCCGGCACCGCCGCCGCCGCACGCGGCGCCGGAGAGGCGGCGGGAGGAGAGGAAGATGCGCTGGAGATGCGCGGGGACGCCGGATCGGGCCTCGATGGCGAGCTTGAGGGCGAGGAGGGAGGTGGAGCGAGGGTTTACGTCTAGGGTTAGGGTTTTCCCGTCGAGGGTTCGGACGAACACCATGGCTACGGGTAGCGTCGAGCCGCAACCTTTGCGAGGAAGGGAAGAGATAGAGCGAAGCAAAACGCAAGCGGATCTTCTTTTATAAGGAAGCGGGCGCCGCCACAGGAATACGAGTCCGGCCCGGTTTATTAGTCGGTGAGTTGGTTTTGGACCGTAAATTTATTTTTACTAGGCCGTGTCGCTCTATTTATGGGCTTAAGTGGGCCGTAGTATTGAACAAGCCTGGTATTCAGTAGTGAAATGGGCTTTAGCATCTAGGAAAACCGCTTTGCATTAGAGGGTGTTTGGTTTTCCAAAAAATGATTTTCTAACTTAAAAAGCATCATTTATCTACTTGGTTTTCAGAAGAAAAAAAAAATATTTTTTACATTTTTTTTCTAGATTTTTTCGAAAAATCTTATTTTCTTTCCAGAAAATAGTTTTCCACGACTTTTCTGAAGAACTGAACACCCCGTTGCAATAATTTAAACAGCAAAAATAGATGAACCAAATCTCGTCTAATTACTATGCTTTTGGAAGTATAAAGGAGTCCGCGCTTCCGAATTTTAGTCTTTGAATTAAGAACTGTACGGGTGGAATGATACTGGCACTCCTAGAAAAATAATATTAATGCAAAAATTTTAAAAAAATTTAAAAAAAAATTAAAAAATTGATTCAAAATTTAACAATCTAAAAGCACAAACTTCTTTACACTTTCGGAAGCATCATAGTCAGACTCCTAAATCTCTACTCCAATCTAAGAATGTCATTTGCAATTTCCGCTCTCTCTGCTTTCGCAGACAGTAAAAGTAAAAATAATTACAATTTCTGGAGGTAAATATTACTGGCAAATGGATGGATTCTTGTTTCTGAAAGAAAAGAAAAGTTTCATTATCATCATCAAGTCCGGCGAGATCCTCCCTGCTGCTACTGCCACATTCCCCCACCACACCACTATTCAAAAACAGCGACGCCCAAAAAAAAAAAAAAAAAAAAAAAAAAAAAAAAAACTAATAAAGAACTAATCTCCTCTCTCGTCCACGCCGAACCCCACAGCACTTCCCCTCCCCCCACACCCTCCCGCACAGTGGTTCCTGTCTCCCTCACTCGCGCGACTTTCTCTCTTTCTCTCTTTCTTTTTCCCTCCCCCTTTCTCTCTCTCTCTCTCTCTATCTCTCTCTCTTTCTCTTGCGCCCACCCACCCGTCGCTATAAATGATCTAAGTGCTCCTCTCACGCCCTCTTCTCCCATATGACCAATTCCACCCCAACCCCAACCCCAACCCCTTCTCCCTCCCCACTACACCCCCCTAAAGACCACACCCCCGAGGCGGCGGCGGCGGATGCGGGAGGCGGCGGCGGAGGAGGAGGAGGAGGGAGGGAGGGTAGGGTTTCGGAGGCGGCGGAGGCGGTAGGGGAGGCGGAGAGGGGAGCGGAGAAGAGGGACGAGGAAGGGGATCACCCCATGGACGGAGGAGGAGGAGGCGGAGATGGCGGGCCCAGGCCGTCCCCGGCGACGGTGTTCCGTATCCGGCTCAAGCAGCCGCCCGCGAGCCTCCGCCATAAGATGAGCGTCCCCGAGCTCTGCCGCAACTTCAGGTTCTCCCCCCCTTCGATCCTCTCCTCCGCTCTCTCTTGATTGGGATCTTCATGTTGCTCCGATGATAGCTTTTGATGGCAATTGGCAGCAAAGATTAGGTTTTTTGGTTTTTTTTTCTCTTCCTTCTCTCCTTTGTTTACGAAACCTGAAGTTCTCGTTTTGCTGTAACTTGAATGAGTAGCAAATTAGGGTTGTTCTCGGATTAAAAGTTACAGACCTCTTAAATCAGTTTTGTTTGGCAGTGCGGTTGCTTGGTGTGGGAAGCTGAACGCCATCGCATGTGCGTCGGAGACCTGCGCGAGGATACCATGGTTCGTTCTTTTTTCGCTAATTTTATGCTCTAAAAAGCAGTGCATGCTTGGTCTTCCTTCTTGAGATTGTTTAAGTAGCTGAATTGGTGAATAAAGAAGCAACCTTTTTCAGCTCGAATGCAAGTCCGCCTTTTTGGATCCCAATTCACATCTTGAACCCCGAGAGACCAACGGAATGTGCCGTTTTTAACGTGAGAGCAGGTAAACATTTATCACTTGTTAGTGAAGTAGAATATCATGAAAGGAAAGTTGCGATTGTATGCGGATCATTTTGTTAGTTGTTATGAAGAATATGTTTCATTTTGCTTTCTGTTCCTTGCATCTTTCCGCCTCTTAGCTTGTCTTACCTTCGCTAGACTATACTATTCTTCTTCTCTTCTTCTTTTTTTTTTGGCCAGCTTTCCTTTTCTTTGCTTCTTGAGACTCCCAACAAGATCACTCTATTATTTTTCACTTATTTATGACAGCCTCCATTGATGCTTATATGTTTAGATTTCAAGGCTTAAAATACTGACCCTTCCATTTTTGCATTCTTCTCTTGGAATTCAATGCGTGCTGATTATGTTATTTATTGAACAGATTCTCCGCGTGACTCTGTACAGTTCATTGAATGGTCTCCTCGGTCGTGCCCCCGTGCCTTGCTAGTTGCAAATTTTCATGGGAGAATCACAATATGGACTCAGCCTTCTCAAGTATATTTCTTACTTAATAAGCTCCATAAGAGCTATGTTTCTTCTTCTTTTTTTTCCCCTATTATCGAGCTGACTTATTCTAAAATACTTGCTTGTTTTTCATTCTTACTAATCGACCGACTATCGATCATTCAAGAAAAACATATATATAGTGATAAAGGAAATAATTTCTTCTGTTTTTCGTTATGGCAAATCCTTCCTGAGATTCACCGATTATCCTTTGTTTGGGGGGATTCTGTATTGCTCTTTCGTGGTATATTCCTCAATGTTCTATCTGATTGGAGTCAGGGCCCTATTAATCTTGTACGCGACGCCAGCTGCTGGCAATGCGAGCATGAATGGCGACAGGATCTTGCGGTTGTGACCAAATGGTTGTCAGGAATGACTCCGGTATTACTTTACCTCATCTTTTGTGATATTTCCATTTTAGATAATTTCGGCTGGCATTTTTCAGTCAGATACTGTTTTCGCGTTTTGTTTTAGATTTATATAATTTGACATGTATTGCCCCCTTTTTCGTTTTTTGTTTGTGTGCATGCGCGTGCATGCGTTTGCAAAGGACTAAAGGTGCATAGTGCAATGCTGCTCTTGCTAAATTAATTTTCTCATTATTTCTGCAGTATAGATTTCTCCCTTCAAATTCTAGCACTTCCGCCAACTCGAAGTCCTTTGAGGAAAGGTTTCTTCCACGGCAGTCTCAAATTTCAGGTTGGTATTCCTTCATGACGTTGAATGAATTTGCTTAACAAAAGAAACATAATCGAATGAAAAAGGAAAAAAAAATTGAAGAAAAGAATATATTTATGTTCATATCTCTCGTTATCTCTTTCTTGCAGTGAGATGGCCGAACATTCTCTGTATTTGTTCAGTTTTTTCATCCGGATCTGTTCAGCTTCACTGGGCACAGTGGCCTTCTCAAAATGGGTCTGCACCGAGATGGTTCTCAACGAGCAAAGGACTTCTAGGTGCTGGGCCCAGTGGTATAATGGCTGCTGATGCAATTATTACTGAATCTGGGGCTCTTCATGTTGCTGGTGTCCCACTTGTAAATCCCTCTACTGTAGTGGTTTGGGAGGTGATGCCTGGCCCTGGAAATGGTTTTCAGACAACTGCAAAGATTAGTACAACGAGCTCCGTTCCTCCATATTTGAGCCCTCCTTCCTGGACCAGTTTTGCACCTCTGGCAGCATATCTATTTAGCTTGCAAGAATACTTAGGTTCTGAAGGAATGCAAGGCAAGAAGCCAGATCACGAGATAACTGAGGCTGCATCGATCCATTGTTCACCTGTTTCGAATTTTTCAGCGTATGTGAGTCCTGAAACTGCTGCCCAATCTGCTACCACGACAACATGGGGCTCTGGGGTTACCGCGGTTGCTTTTGATCCTACTCGTGGTGGGTCAGTCATTGCCGTCGTTATAGTTGAAGGTAAACTTATATTGCAGGTGCTGATTGCGCTAATAATTTGTGACCCTATTTTGAAATTTTAATATTTATCTTCATCATGTTGTATGTTCGTAATTGTTGTTTTTCTGCAGTAATTTGCATATACTTGTTGATCATTTCATATCTCACTTGTGTACTGTTACTTTTTGTGTCTTAATTGTGTTTGTTATATGGAAAATGTCAGACAATTAAACAGTCCTTCTTTCTCCAGGGCAGTATATGTCTCCATATGATCCTGACGAAGGACCTTCAATTACGGGGTGGAGGGTTCAGTGTTGGGAATCATCTCTTCAACCTGTTGTTCTTCATCCAATATTTGGCAATCCCTCTGGTAGTTTTGGTGGGCAAGCCCCTATGCAAACTGTTTGGGAGACTAGAGTTAATAAAAGCATTCCACCAACTGATGATCTGAGGAATCCTCAAGCAGTTGCATCTGCGCCAACAGTATCAGACGAACGAAATTCATCTGACTGCAGTGTTGAGAGGGCAACTAGGCTGATTTTTGATCCGTATGATCTGCCAAATGATGTCAGACAGCTTGCTCAAATAGTTTATTCTGCTCATGGCGGTGAGGTTGCTGTTGCTTTCCTTCGAGGAGGAGTCCACATTTTCTCTGGTCCAGATTTTAATCAAGTTGAGAGCTACCATGTCAATGTTGGTTCAACAATTGCTACGCCTGCTTTCTCATCTAGTAGCTGCTGCTTGGCTTCTGTTTGGCATGACACTGTCAAGGATCGCACTATATTAAAGATAATTCGTGTTCTTCCTCCTGCTATTCCTACTGCACAATCGAGAGTTAGCTCAGCGATGTGGGAGCGTGCAATTGCAGATAGGTATGCAGATCTTTAGGCACATCTGCACATATTGATTTATATTTCCTTCATAATTGTCACACCTTTGCAGATTCTGGTGGAGTCTACTGGCCGGCGTGGATTGGTGGGATGCTGTTGGGTGTACTCAGAGTGCTGCAGAAGATGGTATTGGTAAGAAAAGTCATCTTTCTTTTGTGATGTAGAGAAGATCATAGGTGCTACGCTATCATAGGTTAGCACATCAGTCTGATTATGTATTACAAGTTACTCTGCTTGTTGTGAAGCGAAATTAGAAAATAGCAGTAAAGGTATTGGCAAGAAAAATGAAGCTCCTTTATGAAAAATTGTTTTGTGGACTGGTTGAAAAGATAACTTTTTCTTGAGGGAAGTTAACTGTTTGATGAAAGGACCAGTAATTCTAATGATTCACCAATATTTGTAATTCTTTTGCTCAAACTACCGGCCCCAACCCAATCCCGCCCTTCTCTTTTCTTCTTCTTCTTAGCCTCCTTTTTCTCTCATTAATTTTCATCATAATAGCAAAAGAGTGGGCCGAGTCCTGTAGAGCTGGGTAACGTCTGTTTTGGGGTTACGACCGTATCTTGACATTTTCGTTGGTTTTTTTTTTTTTTTTTTTCTTTCCGAACCTCTATCCTTGTGCTTTTCAGCCCTTCTGAGGCCCTGGCTGCCTCACTCTATGTAGCTAAATTCATGTGCTTATTGAATGAAGCAGGTAGCGTGCTACCTTTTTCTCAAAAAAAAAAAAAAAATTCATCATAATAGGGAGGAATCTTCTTGTTTACTTGTTTGGCCATGTGTTCGTATTGCTCCTTTTCATAGAGGATCCCAGTTTCAAATGAACGCTTGTAAGTGCATGGATGTTCTTGTCAATCTTGCATTAGCACGCAATCAACAACCATTGGATGGTTTTTTGTCACTGCTACTTTCTATTTCACTTGTGCTTCGAGAGTTCCAGTTTTCTGCCTCTTCTATTCTTAGTGATTATTAATTGCCTTGATCTACTTAGATATTGGTCTGGACTTCCCATGACAACAATTTTTTGTTTTTAAAATGTTTAGTTTGTTTGCATATAGCTCGTGTTAACATGTAATACGAATGTATATTTTCTATGAGTTATTATTCCAAAATCTGTGTTAGTCTCAT